>OX344844.2:0-1200000 GCA_947037095.2 Nycteola revayana
TCCACATCCTCGAGGACTCTCCAGTCCTGGACACGGCGGGCAAGGGCGGGGGACGCAAACGACACGTCCACGATTGATCCGCCCTGTTGCCTCACGCACGTGTCCACGGAGCCACGGTTGAGGACCACCAGGCCCTGCTCCACCGCCCAGTCTTCCAGAAGCCGACCTCTGGGATCCGACGCAGGACAGCCCCAGGCCACCGACTTAGCGTTGAGGTCACCCACCACCAACACGTCGGTGCCACACCTCCTCAACAGGCGACCGACCTCGCCGAGGAACACCTCGAACTCGGCCAACCCGCGATTCGGTGAGAAATAGGCACCGACTACAGTGAGCGACCCCAAAGCGGCCTTCACAAACCCCCGCCCTCTGACGATGTTAGAAAAGGGCGGGGCGCCGACCGACGACGACGAAACGATGGCTACCAAGCCGTCCCGGTCCCCGACAAAATTGGGTCTGTCAGGGACCATATACGGCTCGGCAGCGACAGCAACGTAGATCAACCGCTCCGCCATGGACTGCAGGAAGAGGTCCTGAGCCCTGGCGCAGCGGTTGAGGTTGCTCTGAAGGAGATGGATCACGGACCTATCCATTATGGGCCGTGTCCATCTCCTCAACCGACTGTGCTGGAGCCGCCTGCCTCACAGGAGCCCCAGACCACGGCGTCCCCTTCTTGGGCGGCGCCTTGCACAATTTCGAGCCGACGCTATGGTCGGCCCGTCTACCAGCCGAAGTGCAGAGGACGCACTTCGGCTTTTCAGCGGTGCAGGACGCCGCCCGGTGTCCCGGTAAGGAGCACCTGTAGCACAGGCCGCTCCTGTCCTCGTCGGCACACCTGCAGCCAACATGACCAGGGACGAGGCAACGGTAGCAACGTAGCGGCCGAGGCTCCAAAATATGGACCTGGGCCGACACCATACCCACCAAGAAACGCTCCGCCCGCTGCAGTTTGATGGCTGCAGGTACCGGGACACCACAAACAATTGTGCCGAAGCCAGACGGCCCTCGGCGAACTTCGCCCGCCCTGACACTGGCGACGGGACACTCCCCAACTCTCGCCAGAGCCTCAGCAGCCTCCTCTGCTGTGGTGCAGTCGTCGAGGCCACTGAGGCGGACCCGCACACATTTCTCCGGGATAGAGACCCTTGCCAGTGCCGGATCCATGTTCTCCGTCAACTTTGCGGCAAGGGCCTCCGCCTTCGCCCGGCTTTCCGCTCCTGGGATCTCAAAAACTCGACCCCCAGTTAGGGCCACTCTGCCCCGCACGTCAGTGATGCCCAGGTCCGCCATCTTGACGTTCTGGCGAGCCCGGGACATCACCTCCGCATATGTGGTGCCACTCTTCTCCGCCTCTGGAGACAGAGTGACCACCACCACCGATGAACGCGGAGGACGGAGTCTCCCACTGCGCTTCTTTTTGCGGCGCGGAGCTGTAGGCACCGCAGCAGCGCGCTCGCGCTGGCGCCGCTTTCGCCTAGCGCTCGCGCTCTCCCTGGTCTGCCAGCCCTCTGTATCGGGGCTGGGCTGGACCGGTGCAGGAGCAGCGGAAGCAACAGGTGCGGCAGGGGCAGTCGCAGAGGACTGCGCCGTCTTCTTGCCCTTGCCCTTACCCTTGGATTGGGTTGCTTGGGCAGAGGCAGCAGGTACAGCTGCCGATTTTGATGCCCCTGACACAGGGGCCGGCCGCTTTACGGTGGCGGCGTAACTGGTGGAGGCCACCGGCTCGGCCAACGCTGCCTCTCTTCTCCTGTCCGCAGCCAAAGGTGGCCGCGGCGTCGGCTGCACCGGAGGGAGCCGGAAGGTAGCCCCCACCCACTGCTTCATTTGCTCCATGAGCATCCTGCTCATGGTAGCAAAGTAGGGCGGAAGCTCCGCCCCACCCGATGCAGCCGCCGACGTTGTTGGTTGCGCCTTTTGGCTGCGGGCCTTGTCGGCCACCAGCTCCTCCGTTCGCCGCTCCAGAGCAGCAATGCGCTCCTTTAGGGAGCGGTTCTGCTCTCTGAGCAGCCGTACCTCTTCAGAGGCAGTCCGAGCCTGATATCCCTCCAGGACATCCTGGAGGCCTCGGGCAGCAATCTTAAGGGCCTTTTGGCAGGTGCCCTTAAGATTTGACGACTTTTTCGCCACGTCGAGGATAGTTTCAACGTGGCGAGCAGCCAACTCCTGGGGGTCCAGGTCGACCCCACCTGCAACTGGAGAGACAGGGATGGATCGCTGTCTCTCCTCCAGCTCTTCGGCAAGCTGCCTCTCCGCTTGGAGCTTCATGAGCTCATGCTCCGCTCTTGCCAGCTCTTGTTTGGCCTTAGCCAAACCGACAAACTCTCCCGTCGTGGGAGGGCGGCCTCTTCCCCGCTTCCCCAGAAGCTTGGGAGCCTTCGGTTGGCCAGGGGCAGGCCCTCCATCCGAGTCAAACTCCGTTGACTCTGACGAAGACAGGTTTGGGCTAGGCCGCTCCTGACTTCTTTTCCTCCCTATTGGGGAGGAGACTCTCTCCTCACCCTCTGTCACCGTCACCAGCGAGCTGGTGGATGACGCACCGGATAACGTTTCCATCCGCGGAATGCGGACTACGGGAACACGTTCGCCGACCGACAGTTGCTCGTCGATCCTCATGGGGCTTACGCCCCGCGCGGCGTCACTGACGCTCGCCCTCTTCACGTTGCTTCCTCCTCTCGTCATTGGTTTTTTATTATTATTTTTAGAACAATCCATGCTAGTCCCACGAGTAGGGTCAAACTAAATGGTCCACCGCGGGGTGATGCCCATTCCCGCGGTAAGGCAACTACGCCCGGCCAGCGCCACGCTCGACCGGGGTTGCACCGTTTGCGACGGAGTAACGCCTCCGCCATCCACCTCTCGCCACGGTACGACAGCTTAGGTTGCGGCATTTTTTAGAGAGGTTTGCATCCTCGCGACCCGGGCGGTTAAGCCAAGGCCCCCGGTCCCCAAAACATGACTGGGGATTACGGGTTGGGAGCAAGCTCCCCGACCGACGGTTAGGCCGGTCCGCCGAACCACCAAGGTTCTCCCACAAAACGGGGAGCAAAACAACGTATGTGGGGGGCCCAAAAAGACCCACCCACCAATGAGGACCAACAGGGTCCCCATTATTAACAACGGATGGGCCTCAATAGAGACCCACCTGCCGCTGAAGCCCAAAAAGACTCCAGCGACGACAAACAACAATAAATATTTGTGAGGCCCAATAGGACCCCACCCCAACAACAAAAATAAAAACAACTGTATAAAGAAAATATCACAGTGTATGACTACATGCAGGGGCGATCAATCCGCCACACCTGCCGCGGGTCTCCAGTATTAAAACGAGACCCGCTCCGTCTGGCCAGCTGTTAGCCGCCGACCACCAACAAAAGATTGGTGGCCGCCGTTGCCCAGGGTGCACCACGAGGAGGTCGCTGAAGCCATCGCACCCCAACCTAACCTTTTTTTTTTTTTTTTTTGTTTACCGGGGTAAAAATGCGCAACCGCACTTCCTCCCTGGCGCAGGGATCACTATATACGTGATCCCTGCGCCAGTGAGGGGCATGTGGGGCTCATACTCTATAGAACGTGGTGCGCTGTCGCACCACAGAGAGTATGTACCCACTAAAAAAGCCCCCGGGTGTTCCTCCTTCTGTCGTTGGTGATGAGAGACCCAAGTACCGGTATAGGCCTTTGGTTATCTCTCCGACAGAGTACAACTATAACTCTCGCCCCGGTGAAGGGACTAGAGTTTCCTCCCCCTATGGCTCTATCGCGAGTGTTAAGCACCCGCGATGGATACCTTCCTACTCCTACAGGGATTGCCAGAACACAGTGGCATCCCCGACCTACTACATGAATGTGACCCTAGGGAGCAGATTCATGTTATCTGCTCCCCAGGGTCACCCCTTATGGCGGGAGGCGGCGGATTTCGGCCCTCCGCCTCCGGCCAACGCGACGTCTACGAAGCGGATGAGAGCTGGAATCGTCTTCTCTCACCCGCTCCGCGGCCTCCTTCTGTGAAACTACAGTCTCACAGAAAGAAGCCATCGACTCCCATGCTCCCTCGCTCTCGAGCATCCTCTTGATGATGGTCGAAAGCGAGAGGTCAATACCTACATGTGCGACGAGCGCACCGCGCTCGGCCGCCCAAGCCGGACACTCGACCAGTGTGTGTTGCGCCGTATCATCGGCGCAATCACAGTGGTGACAACGAGTGTCCGGCTCTCTCCTTGCCACTTTGCACAGGTAATGACCGAAGCATCCGTGCCCCGTCATGACCTGCGCAATGCGGAAGGTTACCTCGCCCCTTTTACGTCCGGCCCACTCAAGCAAGTGAGGCCGGATCGCATCTACCGTACGTAATCCGCTCAATGGCGGGTCGGTTATCAGCCGGTCTTTCCATCCACGGAGGACACGACGCCGCGATTCAATACGCCACGTCGCCATGCCCTCCGGAAACGGATCACGGCCGTTTAAAACTCCGTCGCACCTCCGACGGTATGCCTCGGCCAGCTCCCTCGCCTCGAGTTCCCACGGAGGAGAACTAGAGAGAAGACAAGCCGCATCGAAGGATACCGTGCGGTAGGTACGAGCCGCCCTGGCGGCTATGACCCGCTGCGGCCGGCGCAGCAGGGCCACGTTACGCCTATCCAGTGCGTCCACCCATATCGGGGCGCCGTACAGCGCCATCGAGCGTATCACGCCCGCGTATAGTCGCCGGCAACTCCCCCCTGGCCTACCCAGGTTCGGCAGGAGACCACCGAGGGCTCCTGCCGCCGCTACTAACTTCGGGGCCAACCGGTTAAAGTGGGCCCGGAAGTTCCACCTACTATCGAGGACGATACCTAAGTAACGCATCGTATCCCCGACTATAATGGAGGTGCCGCCGACGACTAAGCATGAACCTGCAGGGGGCGCTTGCCGAGGCCCCCGCTTATGAAAAGCGAGTGCCTCGGTTTTGTCAAGCGCCACCTGCAGTCCTAGCCTACGAATGCGAGCGACCACCTGAGCCACACCGGCTGTGGCCGAGATGTTCGCTCGCCTATGATCTGGACCTCGGGCGGTCACCAGAGTGTCATCCGCGTACGCAATGGCGGTGACACCCGGGAGCCGTGTGTCCCGAAGCGCCCAATCAAAGCCTATGTTCCACAGGAGGGGACCTAATACCGACCCCTGTGGAACCCCTCTAGAGACGGGCCAACGCCCCGTCCCGCCGCCTGCTATCGGGTACACTACCTCTCTACCGCGGAGATAGTGACCGATGAGTACCCGGAGGTATCCGGGCACCCTGTGGTATCTGAGGCCTTCCTCGATACAAACCCAAGGGATGGTGTTGAAGGCGTTTTTAATGTCTAACGACACCGCCATCAACACACCCCCCTGCTCGGTCGCGTCCCTTGATAGGTCTCGAAGCCGAGTGATGGCATCTAAAGTAGAACGACCCCTACGAAAACCAAATTGATCCTCGCAGAGGTCGGGACCTACCTCACTAAGATGTTTAGTGAGGCGGCCAGCGATGACCCTCTCCATCAGCTTACCCAATTCATTCAGCAGAACGATCGGGCGATAAGCTGATGGCGATTCGGCCGGACGGCCCTCCTTGTTAAGGAGGACCAACCGACCCGACTTCCAGGCCGAAGGGAATCGACCTTGCCGCAGGCAAGCATCGAAGAGGGCGAGCACAAAAGGCTCAAACGCCTCAACCGAAAGGGCCCAGGCACGTCCTGGTATCCCATCCGGACCGGGGGCTGTGACCTTGCCTGACAACTTGGCAATGGCCGCCCCCAGCTCCGCCTGTGTAACAGGCGGCACCTCAGTGTCCTCCGTTGGCACATCGGTGTGATCATCGGGCGCCGCCATAGGAGGCGGGACAAACTCCGATTCTTGGCTGGGGAATAACCCACCCACTACCGTTGTTATAACATCTGGCTGGAGGCTTTCCGTAACTGGTGGTGCCCACGGTCGCATCTTGCGGCGAACCCCTTTGTATGGGCGACCCCACGGATCGCGATCTAACGCCTCCAGCGTTCTCTCCCAGCCAAGTTCTTTAGCTTGCCCTATGGCAACGCCCAACTCACTCCGGCTCTCCCTATACTGGGCGTAGGCCTCCTGTATGCGGACCTCGTCCCTCGGCCTCCGACGCTGACAGCGAGAGTATACTCGGCGGAGGGCGGTGCACCGAACACGTAAGTGTTCGATCGCACCGCTCCACCAATACACCTGCCGCCGCGGTGGACACGGACGAAGACGGGGCATGGCCGTGTCACAGACACGAGCCATGGACTCCCCGAGTTCCTCCGCGGCCACATCTACGTCCGAGGTCGGGTTACACGGCCGCGAGAACCATGCCTGAACCAGGGCTGCCTCTAATAGCAACTCCCGGTCCAACTGTCCGAGTGCCCACCGAGGGCCCTCTCGTCGAGGCAATGAAGCAGGACGGGCGGTCGGAACCGCGGGGGACGCGGAGATGTCGATACCAACATACAAATGGTCCGACAGCGTCTCCACGCCCTCTAAAACTCCCCACTGATGAACACGACGTGCCAGGGTGGAGGACGCAAATGATACGTCCACAATCGAGCCACCCTGTTGTCTCACGCACGTGTTCACCGAGCCACGGTTCAAAACTACCAAGCCCTGCTCCACTACCCAGTCCTCAAGGGTCCTACCTTTGGGGTCGGACACCGGACATCCCCACGCCGAGGACTTGGCGTTGAGGTCGCCCACGAGAATAACGTCGGCGTGATCCCCCAGTCCAACTAGCAGTCGACCGACCTCGTCGAGGAAGACCTCGAACTCGGCCAGCCCGCTGTCGGGTGAGAAATACACACCGACGATGGTGAGCGACCCCAACACCGCCTTTACAAAGCCTCGCCCTCTTTCCACGTTGAAAAAGGGCGGGGTGCCAACGGAAGGCGACGACACTAAGGTCACCAAGCCGTCCAAGTCCCCGACATAACACGGACGGTCGGGGATCATGTACGGCTCAGCGACTACCGCAACGTTACTCAATCGCTGCGCCATGGTCTGCAGGAGAAGGTCCTGAGCTCTGGCGCAGTGATTGAGGTTCGCTTGGAGAAGTCTGAACATGGGCCTATCCATTGATGGTCGTATCCATCTCCTCCTCGATCACCTGCCTAGCGGTGCCCTGTTCCGTAGTCGGAACTGAGGGCCTAAGTGCCTTGCGCACGGTCGGCGCCTTACACAATTTGGAGCCGATACTATGATCGGCTTCCCTACCTGCCGAAGCGCAGACGTCGCACCTCGGCTTGGAGACGGCGCAGGACGCCGCCTTGTGGCCCGGCTCCGAGCAGCGGAAGCACAGACCGCTGCGGTCGGTGTCGTCGCAGCGACAGCCCACGTGACCCGGCACCAGACATCTGAAACATCTAAGTGGTCTCGGGTCGAGTATATCTACTCGTACCGAGACCAATCCTACCCTAACGCGTTCTACTTTCTGTAGACGCCTCGCCGCCGCGATCGGGACTGCACATATCGCAGTACCGGAACCGCGATGGTCCCGCCGTATATCTCCCGCCCTAATGGCGGAGACCGGACACTCCCCGACCCTCGCTAGAGCAGCAGCTAGCTCCTCAGGCAAAATGCAGTCGTCAATACTGCTGACCCTAACCCCGATCGTCTTCTCGGGACGAGTGATGGTAGCGACTGACGGGTCAATAAGTTTGACCAGAGCTTCCTTAAGGGACTCGGCCTTAGCGCCACTATTAGCGCCGGGGACCTCCAAAATCCTACCCCCAGCTAACCCCACCCGGAAACGAACGCCCTGAGTGATGCCCAGGGCCTCCGCATCGACCTGATGGGCCTTGCGAATGACATCGCTATATGTGGTGCCACTTTTCTCCGCCTCCGGAGAGAGTGTCACCACGACTACCGACGAGCGAGGGGCGCGGAGCCGTCCCTGACGGTTCTTACGACTACGCTTATTGGTAGCACCAACCTTTTTGGCGGCCTCCGCCCTGCGGGCAGCTTCCGCCGCGGCTGCCGTCTTCCTGCGGGCCTTCTTCTCCGCAGCGGTCTCCTTGCGAACGAAACCGTCCGCGTCGACCCTAGGCCCACCCGCTACAGGCGCGGGCACCGCTGCAGGCGCGGATACCGCTACAGGCGCGGGTACCGCAGCCGAAGTGGAAGGGACGGGCTGTACGGTCGGGACAGAGGCCGAGGCCGAGGCCGAAGCCGAGGCCTTGCCCTTGCCCTTCCCTTTGCCCTTTCCCTTACCCTCCGGCGGCGGGCCCGCCGCAGCGGCCGCGTAAGATGTGACGGCGGACGGTTTCGCAACCGCAACCGCCGCCTGCGCA
Organism: Nycteola revayana; assembly: GCA_947037095.2. NCBI lineage: Eukaryota > Metazoa > Arthropoda > Insecta > Lepidoptera > Nolidae > Nycteola > Nycteola revayana. The sequence goes on from OX344844.2 coordinate 8,301, forward strand.
GCTGCCACTCCCGGCGCCGATATCACCGGCGGGTTGGCTAACCTAATGGACAAAGCCACCGACTCCTTCTTCCTGGTCTCGTGGGCTAGGGGCGGGCGCGAGAAAGGGACATCTCTGTCCCTCTGCCTCTCCCACTCCACGAAACGTTTGTCCACGGCGGACATCAACCGATTCATCATTCTCTCCATATAAGGTTCGAATGAGTCCGGCTGATCTCCGCCGCGGACGCTCTTACTTGAGCCCTTCTTTGATGACGCCGGCGACCCGGAGACAGCCGCAGCACCCGCCGCGCCCTTCTCCATGCGGGCCACCGACTCCGCCATCTTATCCAGCGTCTTCTGGAGAGCCGCCAGCTGACCCCTCAGCGAGGCGTTCTCCTCCCGGAGACGCTGCATCTCGTCAGTAGCGTTCAACCTAAGGGTAGAAGCTACCAACTGTTGGAGAGCATCCGCAGCCTCGTAGAGCTGCTTCTGCATCGTCCCTTTGAGGTTGCCGGAGACCCTGGCGACCTTTCTCACCGTCTCGGCGAGGTGGGCCGCAAGCTCCCGGCTCCCGTCAGCACCCAGCTCCGCGTCGGCGCCTCCCGCAGAAGAGCGCCCGCTCTGCACCTCCTGCAACTTATCGCGGAGTGCCTTCATTTCATTCGACCTAACCTGCTCTTGGGTAAGAACAACGACCTCCTTGTTCTTACTGCCGAGCGGTCGGCCTCTCTTTGTTTTAGTATGGGGAGATCCGGCCCGTTCTAGGTCGGAACCCTCCACACTACTATCCTCCGTATCCAGTATCACCCGAGTGTCACTCAGGCTCTCCAGGCTCCGATGCGTCCCCAGCTTGGGGGCCTTGGCCTGTACTTTGACAGGGTCCCCAGCTACAGACGAGTCAGAGTCCGAATCTACTCGATTCACACTCGGGCGGTCTCGGATACGCTTTCGCCCTATTGGCGAGCTACCCCTCACATCGACGTCCATCCTATCCAGGATGACTACTACCTCCTTAGAGACTCTAGGCGGTTGCGCAGGCTCTGCAGCGGGGCTCACACCCCTAGCCGCGTCACTTACGCTCGCCCTCCTCTCCTTCCCTACAGAAGGCTGCGTGCGCTCTGCAGCGGGAATCGAACCCCCTGCTGCCACGCTCGCCCTCCTGTCCTTAGCTATAGCTAACGCGTGCGCGCGATCTGCAGGGGGGCTCGAACCCCTTACTGCGTCTCTAGCGCTCGCCCTCCTCTCCTTCAAAACTCCTCCTGACGATGATTTTTTATTAGAATTGTCCATAATAAATCCCACGAGTAGGGCCGATATAAAAGGTCGACTACAGGGTGACGCCCATTCCCATAGCAAGGCGAATACAACCGGCCAGCGCCACGCTCGACCGGGGTGGTACCGTTAAAGACGGAGTAACGCCTCCGCCATCCACCTCTCGTCACGGTACGACAACTTAGGTTACGACATTTTTAAAGAGGTTTGCATCCTCGCGACCCAGGCGGTTAAGCCAAGGCCCTCGATCCCCAAAACATGACTGAGGATTACGAGATGGGAGCAAGCTCCCAACCAGCGGTTAAGCCGGTCACCCTAGCCCTATCGTTTCCCGCAGAAGGCGGAAAACAAACAAACGATCCCGAGAGGCCTAAGGAGGTCCCTCGGCAACGAGACCCAAAGAGGGCCCCGCTGAATAACAACAATGCCACTGGAGCCCAGAAGGGGCAACAGTGACAGCTACACAAATAAATAAATATTATAATAGCGGAGCCAAGCAAAGACTCCGCTGTAATCTATAAATTTAATTTAACATATAATTAAATAAATAAACTACTAGCGGAGCGCCCAAGGGGACGCCCCGCCCGCAGACCTCTAGTCGTTGCTACGACGAGGCCCGCTACTCTTGGCCAGCTGCTAGCCGCCGGTAACCAATTGAAGATTGGTGACCGTCGTTGCCCAGGGTGCACCACGGGGAGGTCGCTGCGCCATCGCACCCCACCCCAACCTAACCTTTTTTTTTTTTTTTTTTTTTTGTTTTCCGGGGTAAAAATGCGTGATCGCACTTCCTCGCTAGCGCAAGAATCACTATTATGTGATTCTTGCGCCAGCGAGGGGCATGTGGGGCTCTTCCTCTATAGAACGCGGTGCGCTGTCGCACCGCAGAGAGGACATACCCACTAAAAAAGCCCCCGGGCGTTCCTCCGTCTGCCGTTTAGTGTGAGGGGAGCCAAGAACCATATGGGCCTTTGGTCATCCCCCCACGGCAGAGTTCTTCAACAACTCTCGCCCCGGTAAAAGGGCGAGAGTTTCCCTCCCCCTTGGCCCCATCGCGAGTGTTAAGCACCCGCGATGGGTACCGTCCTACTCCTACAGGGGCGCCCGGACGCAAGGCGCTCCCCGACCTACTCATGAATGTGACCCTAGGGAGCAAAGTCATGCACTCTGCTCCCCAGGGTCACCCCTTATGGCGGGAGACGACGGAGCTCAGCCCTCCGCCTCCCGCCAACGCGACGCCTACGAAGCGGGTGAGAGCTGGGATCTTGTTCTCTCACCCGCTCCGCGGCCTCCTTCTGCGAAACTACCGTCTCACAGAAAGAGGCCATCGACTCCCACGATCCCTCGCTCTCGAGCATCTTCTGTGTGATGTTCGAAAGCGAGAGATCGTCACCTACCTGAGCGACGAGCGCACTGCGCTCAGTCGCCCAAGCCGGACACTCGACCAACGTGTGATGCGCCGAATCATCGGCGCAATCACAGTGGTGGCAACGAGTGTCCGGCTCTCTCCTTGCCACCTTGCACAAGTAATGACCGAAGCACCCGTGCCCCGTCATTACCTGTGCAAGGCGGAAGGTAACCTCCCCCCCCTTGCGTCCGGCCCACTCTAACAAGTGAGGCCGGATCGCATCCACCGTGCGCGATCCGCTCAACGGCGGGTCGGCTTCCAACCGGTCTTTCCATCTACGGAGAACACGACGCCGCGATTCAGTACGCCACGTCGCCATGCCCTCCGGAAATGGATCCCGGTTGTTTAACGCCCCATCGCACCTCCGCCGGTACGCCGCGGCCAGCTCTTCCGCCTCCAGTTCCCACGGAGGGGAACCGGAGAGAAGACAGGCCGCGTCGAACGACACCGTGCGGTAACCCCAACCTTTTTTTTTTTTTTTTTTTTTTTTAACCGGGGTAAAAATGCGTGATCGCACTTCCTCGCTGACGCAAGAATCACTATTATGTGATTCTTGCGCCAGCGAGGGGCATGTGGGGCTCTTCCTCTATAGAACGCGGTGCGCTGTCGCACCGCAGAGAGGACATACCCACTAAAAAAGCCCCCGGGCGTTCCTCCGTCTGCCGTTTAGTGTGAGGGGACCCAAGAACCATATGGGCCTTTGGTGTTCCCCCCACGGCAGAGTTCTTCAACAACTCTCGCCCCGGTAAAAGAGCGAGAGTTTCCCTCCCCCTTGGCCCCATCGCGAGTGTTAAGCACCCGCGATGGGTACCGTCCTACTCCTACAGGGGCGCCCGGACGCAAGGCGCTCCCCGACCTACTCATGAATGTGACCCTAGGGAGCAAAGTCATGCACTCTGCTCCCCAGTGTCACCCCTTATGGCGGGAGACGACGGAGCTCAGCCCTTCGCCTCCCGCCAACGCGACGCCTACGAAGCGGGTGAGAGCTGGGATCTTGTTCTCTCACCCGCTCCGCGGCCTCTTTCTGCGAAACTACCGTCTCACAGAAAGAGGCCATCGACTCCCACGATCCCTCGCTCTCGAGCATCTTCTGTGTGATGTTCGAAAGCGAGAGATCGTCACCTACCTGAGCGACGAGCGCACTGCGCTCAGTCGCCCAAGCCGGACACTCGACCAACGTGTGATGCGCCGTATCATCGGCGCAATCACAGTGGTGGCAACGAGTGTCCGGCTCTCTCCTTGCCACCTTGCACAAGTAATGACCGAAGCACCCGTGCCCCGTCATTACCTGTGCAAGGTGGAAGGTAACCTCCCCCCCCTTGCGTCCGGCCCACTCTAACAAGTGAGGCCGGATCGCATCCACCGTGCGCGATCCGCTCAACGGCGGGTCGGCTTCCAACCGGTCTTTCCATCTACGGAGAACACGACGCCGCGATTCAGTACGCCACGTCGCCATGCCCTCCGGAAATGGATCCCGGTTGTTTAACGCCCCATCGCACCTCCGCCGGTACGCCGCGGCCAGCTCTTCCGCCTCCAGTTCCCACGGAGGGGAACCGGAGAGAAGACAGGCCGCGTCGAACGACACCGTGCGGTAGGTCCGGGCCGCCCTGGCGGCTATGACCCGCTGCGGCCTGCGCAGCAGGGCCACGTTACGCCGGTCCAGGGCGTCTGCCCATATGGGGGCGCCGTACAGCGCCATTGAGCGGATCACGCCGGCGTAAAGCCGCCGGCAACTCCCCCCTGGCCTGCCAACGTTGGGCAGGAGGCCACTCAAGGCTCCCGCCGCCGCAACTAACTTCGGGGCCAACCGTTTAAAGTGGGCCCCGAAGCTCCACCTGCTGTCGAGGACGATGCCCAAATAGCGCATCGTATCCCCGACAGGTATGGAGGTACCGCCGACTACTAAGTGGGAACCTGCAGGGGGCGCTTGCCGAGGTCCCCGCCTATGAAAGGCGAGGGCCTCGGTTTTATCAAGCGCCACCTGCAGTCCCAGCCTCCGTATGCGAGCGACCACCTGGGCCACACCGGCTGTGGCCGAGATGATCGCCCGCCTATGATCGGGGCCCCGGGCGGTCACCAGAGTGTCATCCGCGTACGCAATGGCGGTGACACCCGGGAGCCGTGAGTCCCGGAGCGCCCAATCAAACCCTATGTTCCACAGGAGAGGGCCTAAGACCGACCCCTGTGGAACACCCCGCGAGACGGGCCAACGCGCTATCTCGCCGCCTGCCACCGGATACACTACCTCTCGCCCGCGCAGGTAGTGTCCGATGAGTACCCGGAGGTACCCAGGAACCCTATGGTATCGGAGGCCCTCCTCGATACATACCCAAGGGATGGTGTTGAAGGCGTTTTTGATGTCTAACGACACCGCCATCAACACCCCCCCCTGCTCGGTCGCTTCCCTAGATAGGGCCTGGAGCCGAGCGATCGCATCCAAAGTGGACCGACCCCTACGAAAACCGTATTGGTCCCCGCAGAGATCGGGACCCGCCTCACTAAGATGTTTAGTGAGGCGTCCCGCGATCACCCTCTCCATCAGCTTACCCAATTCGTTCAAAAGAACGATTGGGCGATAAGCCGATGGAGATTCGGCCGGCCGGCCCTCCTTACTCAGAAGGACCAACCGACCAGACTTCCAGGCCGACGGGAATCGACCTTGCCGCAGGCATGCATCGAAGAGGGCGAGCACAAAGGGCTCAAACACCTCTACCGATAGGGCCCAGGCACGTCCGGGTATCCCATCCGGGCCGGGGGCCGTAGCCTTGCCCGACAACTTGGCAACGGCCACCCCCAGCTCCGCCGGAGTAACAGGCGGCACCTCAGTGTCGCCACCCTCGGTTGGCACAACGGCGTCTTCGTCAGGCGCTGCCATAGGGGGCGGAACAAACTCCGCGTTTTGGCTGGGAAAAAGCCCACCAACCACCATATTCAAAATGTTAGGCTGGAGGCTCTCTGTGACCGGTGGTGCCCAGGGCCGCAACTTACGGCGGACCCCTTTATACGGGCGACCCCACGGATCTCGGTCTAGAGCCTCCAGCGTTCTTTCCCAGCCAATATCTTTTGCTTGCCCTATGGCAACGCCCAACTGACTCCGGCTCTCCCTATAGGCGGCGTAGGTCTCTTGCACGCGGACCTCGTCCCTCGGCCTCCGACGCTGACAGCGGGAGTATACTCGGCGGAGGGCGGTGCACTGAGCTCTCAAGTGCTCAATCGCACCGCTCCACCAATACACCCGCCGTCGCGGTGGACACGGACGAAGCCGGGGCATGGCTGTGTCACACACCCGGGCCATGCACTCCCCGAGTTCGTCCGCGGCCACGTCGACGTCTGAGGCCGGGTTACAAGGCCGCGCAAACCACGCCTGGACCAGGGCTGCCTCCACCAATAGCTCCCGGTCCATTTGCCCGAGAGCCCACCTCGGACCCTCTCGTCCGGGCCGCGAAGCAGGGCGAGCGGCTGGAACCGCGGAGGACGCGGAGATACCGATATCAATATACCGGTGATCCGATAACGTCTCCACGTCCTCTAACACCTCCCATTGGTGAACACGGCGTGCCAGGGCGGGGGACGCAAACGATACGTCAACAATCGAACCGCCCTGTTGCCTCACGCACGTGTCCACTGTGCCACGGTTCAACACCACTAGGCCCTGCTCCGCAACCCAGTCTTCGAGGGTCCTTCCTTTGGGGTCAGACCTCGGGCAACCCCACGCCGAAGATTTAGCGTTGAGGTCGCCCACCAGAATGATGTCGGCGTGACTTCCCACCCCAACTAGCAGTCGACTGACCTCGTCCAGGTAAACCTCGAACTCGGCCAGCCCGCTGTTAGGGGAGAAGTACATACCGACGATGGTGAGCGACCCCAACACCGCCTTTACAAAGCCCCGCCCTCTTTCCACATTGAAAAAGGGCGGGGTGCCAACCGAGGGTGACGAAACCAAGGTCACCAAGCCATCCAGATCCCCGACATAACAAGGACGGTCGGGGATCATGTATGGCTCGGCGACGACAGCAATGTTGCTCAACCGCTGCGCCATGGTCTGCAGGAGAAGATCCTGGGCCCTGGCGCAGCGATTGAGGTTAGCCTGGAGGAGACTGAACACGGATCTATCCATCGATAGCCGTGTCCATCTCCTCCTCGAACTCTCGCCTCGCGGTCCCCTGATCCGACGGGATCAGCGGCCTCAGCGCCTTGCGCACGGGCGGCGCCTTGCACAGCTTGGAGCCGATACTATGATCGGCATCCCTTCCCGCCGAGGCACAAATAGTGCACCTCGGCTTGGAGACAGCGCAAGACGCCGCCTTGTGTCCCGACTCCGAGCAGCGGAAACACAGACCCGAGCGGTCTGTGTCATCGCAACGGCAGCCCACGTGACCCGGCACTAAACACCGATAACAGCGGAGTGGCCTCGGGTCCAGTATGTCTACGGGAACCGAGACCAACCCCACTCTCACGCGGTCTGCCGCGCGCAACCGCTTCGCCACCGGAATCGGGACCGCACAAATAATGGTGCCGAGACCGAACCGATCCCGCCTTATCTCGCCCGCCCTTATTACGGAGGCTGGGCAGTCCCCAACCTTCGCCAGTGCAGCGGCAACCTCCTCAGAGTTGGTGCAATCGTCGAGGCCCGAGATTCTCACCCCGATTGTTTTCTCGGGGCGAGTTATTTTGGCTACTGATGGTTCTATATGAACCATCAGCGCCTCTCTTAGGGCCTCGGCTTTTGCACCGCTATTGGCGCCGGGGATCTCTAGGATCCGCCCCCCCGCCTGCCCGACCCGGAAACGAACACCCTGAGTGATGCCCAGGGCGTCCGCATCCACAAGTCGAGCCTTACGTATAACGTCGGCGTAAGTGGTACCGCTCTTCTCCGCTTCCGGAGAGAGCGTCACCACCACAACCGACGAGCGAGGGGCGCGGAGCCGTCCCCCACGGTTGCGGCGACGTTTCCCTTTCTGGGCGGCGTCCTGCCGTCCCTTGGCGGCTTCCCCCTTGCGGGCGGCTTCCGCCGCGGCGGCTGCCTTCCTTCTGGCCTTCTTTTCGGCGGCGGTTTCTTTAGTGACGAAACCGTCCGCATCCACCCTCGGTCCCGCACCCGCTGCAGGCGTAGGCACCGCGGCCGAAGTGGAAGGGACGGGCTGAACGGTCGGGACAGAGGCCGAGGCCGAGGCCGGAGCCGAGGCCTTGCCCTTGCCCTTCCCTTTGCCCTTACCCTTCCCCTCCGGCAGCGGACCCGCCACAGCAGCCGCGTACGAAGTGGTAGCGGACGGCTTCGAAACCGCCGCCGCCGCCTGCTTGGCTGTCGCTCCCGGCGCCGTTATAACTGGCGGGTCGGCCAGCTTAATCGACACCGAGAGTGACTCCTTCTTTTTCCTCGTTTCGTGAGCAAGGGGCGGACGTGTATAAGGGACCTCCGCGTCCCTTTTCCGCTCCCAAGCCACGAAACGTTGGTCCACGGCGGACATCATCCGATCCATCATCTTGTCCATGTAGGACTCGATTGTGTCCGGAAGATCTCCGCCGCGGACGCTCTTCGCTTCTCCCTTCTTCTTCGGCGCCGATGGCCCGGGGACAGCCGCAGCACCCGCCGCGACCTTCTCCATTCGGGCCACCGACTCCGCCATCCGATCCAGCGTCTTCTGGAGGGCCGCCAGCTGACCCCTCAGCGAGGCGTTCTCCTCCCGAAGACGCTGCATTTCATCTGTGGCGTTCAACCGTAAGGTTGACGCCACCAACTGCTGGAGCCCATCCGCCGACTCATATAGGTGCTTTTGGAAGGTGCCTTTAAGGTTCCCCGAGACCTTGGCGACCTTCCTCACCGTGTCGGCAAAGTGCGCCGCCAACTCCCGGCACCCGTCGGCACCTAACTCCGCACCCGCACCAGCCGGCGCACCCTGCACCTCCTGCAGCTTCTCCCGCAGGGCTCTCATCTCGTTCGCCCGGATCTGCTCAGGGGTGTACACCACGCACTCCCCCTTGCTCCCGGGCGGACGACCTTTCTTGGTCACAGGGCGAGGGGCCCCGATCTGCTCGAGACCGGAACCCTCCGCCCCACTCCCGTCAGTGTCCAGGGACTCCCGAGAACCACTCAGGCAGACAGGACTCCGCTGCGCCCCCAGCTTGGGAGCCTTGGCCTGTCCTTGGACAGGGACAGGGTCCCCAGCTGTGGACCAGTCGGAGTCAGAGTCCACCAGAGTGATACTCTGGCGGTCCCGGCTCCGCTTTCGCCCTATCGGCGAACTAGCCCGCTCGTCAACGTCCATCCGAGTAAGGACGACGACGGCCTTCTCTGCTAATTTCGCGGCCTCTACCGGTACTGGGCTCACGCCCCGCACCGCGTCGCTCGCGCTTGCCCTCCTCTCCCTTCCAACCTCCAACGATTTTGTTTTTTTTAAAAATGTGTCCATAATATATCCCACGAGATGGGTCGTTATGTAGGTCGACTGCGGGGTGACGCCCATCCCCGCAGCAAGGCAAATACACCCGGCCAGCGCCACGCTCGACCGGGGTGGTACCGTTAAAGACGGAGTAACGCCTCCGCCATTCACCTCTCGCCACGGTACGACAGCTTAGGTTGCGGCATTTTTTATAGAGGTTTGCATCCTCGCGACCCGGGCGGTTAAGCCAAGGCCCCCGGTCCCCAAAACATGACTGGGGATTACGGGTTGGGAGCAAGCTCCCCGACCGACCGTTAAGCCGGCCCCCCCCTAGCCCTAACGTTTCCCGCGGAAGGCGGAAAACAAAAACAACGAGCCCGGGAGGCCCAAAAAGACCCCCCGGCAACGAGACCCAAAAGGGGCCCCGTTGAATAACAAAATGGACCTCAAAAGAGGCCCATCTGCCACTGAAGTCCAAAAGGGACTCCAGTGACGACAACAAAGATAAAACTACGTCTATCTAGCGGAGCCCAAAAGGACTCCGCTCTAACAACAAAATACAAAAATTAACAAAATAAACTAATAAATTACTAACCTAAGCTAAACTACTGGCGGAGCGCCCAAGAAGACGCCCCGCCCGCGGACCTCAAGTCGTTGCTACGACGAGGCCCGCTCCACTTGGCCAGCTGCTAGCCGCCGGTCACCAATTGAAGATTGGTGACCGTCGTTGCCCAGGGTACACCACGAGGAGGTCGCTGCGCCGTCGTACCCCGCGGTAACCCCAACCTAACCTAACCTAACCTAACCTAACCTTTTTTTTTTTTTTTTTTTTTTTTTTTTTTTTTTTTGTTGACCGGGGGGAAATGCAGTTACGCATTCGACCACCACCGTTGTGAAAACAACGGCGGTGGGATATGTGGGGACTCGCCCTCTCCAGTGCGTGGTATGCTGTTCATACCACGAGGAGAGGACCCTACCGCCACTAAAACCCCCCGGGTACTCCTCCTTCCGCCTTGAGTGTGAGGGCCACCGGGAAACGCTGAGAAGCGCTAACATTTCCGGTGAAACCCCCACGGCGGCTGTCCGCAGCTTTAGTGGTGCCGCGGACTCCGGGGCCACATTGTGTGTGGCCCGTGTAACCATTGACGGGACGCCCGGAGTACTCAGGCGTCCCTCCTCCGCACGGGTCGGCCTCTAGAGGGAGCAGGGCCCATGTTCCCTACTCCCCGAGGCAGAGCCTAAGGCGGCATGCGACGGGTCTCGGCCCGCCGTCTGCGGCCAGTACGCCGCCTGCGGAGCGGGTGTGCACTGGGATCCTCCTCCCTTACCCGCTCCGCGGCCTCCTTCTGCAACATGACACGTCCACAGAAGGAGGCAACCGCCGCCCAAGACCCCTCACTCTCGACCATCTTAGAGATGATGGTCGGTAGTGAGAGGTCGGAACCCACGACTCCGATGAGCTCGGCGCGCTCATCGGTAAACGCCGGACACACCTCCACGGTGTGTTGCACCGTGTCATCGGTGCCCCCGCAGTGGTGGCACCGAGTGTCCGGCTCCCTCTGTGCCACATTGCACAGGTAGTGACCAAAACAGCCATGGCCTGATACCACCTGTGCAATGTGGTAGGACATCTCGCCCCATTTGCGACCGGCCCACTTTAAAAGGTGGGGCCGGATCGCCTCAACGACGCGCGATCCGCTCCCTGACGCGGCTTCCAGCCGCTCTTGCCAACTCCGGAGGGTCTGGCGACGGACTTCACTCCGCCACCGTGCAATGCCCTCCGGGAAGGGGTCGCGACCAGAACGCGCCCCCTCACACCTCCGCCGGTACGCGGCGGCCAACGCCTGCGCCTCCAGGTCCCACGGAGGGGAACCCGCCAGGAGGCAGGCCGCATTGAAGGCGACCGTGCGGTAGGCGCGGGACGCCCTGATGGCCATGACCCGCTGCGGACGTCGCAGCAGGGCCACGTTATGCCTATCCAGGGCGTCGACCCAAATGGGGGCGCCATATAACGCCATGGAGCGGATCACGCCCGAATACAATTTTCTGCAGATGCTCCCGGGCTTGCCAAGATTTGGCAACAAACCTCCGAGAGCACCTGCCGTCGCCACCAACTTCGGGGCCAACTGTGAAAAGTGGCCCCTAAAATTCCATCTGCTGTCGAGGACAATGCCGAGGTAACGCATTTTGTCCCCGACAGCGATGGTCTCACCCCCCACCACTAGGTGGGAGCCTGCCGGCGGCGCCCGCCGAGGCCCATGGAAAGCAAGGGCCTCGGTTTTATTGAGCGCCACCTGCAGGCCCAAACAACGAATTCGGGCGACCACCTGCGCCACTCCAGCAGTGGCCAGGATAGTCGCCCGCCGATGGTCGGCGCCGCGGGCGGTCACTAGGGTGTCGTCAGCGTATGCAATTACGCTGACACCCCGAAGACCGCGCGCCCGCAGCGCCCAATCAAACCCGATGTTCCACAGGAGCGGCCCCAATACCGACCCCTGTGGAACACCTCGAGAGACGGCCCAGCAGCCCGTCCCTCCGCCAGACGTCGGGTACACTACCTCCCTATTCTGAAGGTAGTGTCCCACCAATGCCCGGAGATACCCGGGCACCCCGTGGTGCCTAAGGCCCTCCATAATACACGCCCACGGGAGGGTGTTGAAGGCGTTTTTGATGTCGAGTGACACCGCCAACAACACCTCTCCCCGGCTGGTCGCCTCCTCCGACAACTCCCGCACCCTAGCAATCGCGTCCACGGTCGACCGACCCTGGCGGAACCCGTACTGGTCCGCATATAGGTCGGGACCGACCTCACTGAGATGTTTGGTGAGGCGGGACGCGATCACTCTCTCCATCAGCTTGCCCACCTCGCTCAACAAAACGATTGGGCGATAGGCTGATGGAGACTCCGCAGGCCGCCCGTCCTTAGGAAGAAGGACGAGACGGCCGGACTTCCAGGGCGCGGGAAAGCGACCCTGCCGCAGGCACGCCGTGAAGAGGGCAAGCACCACGGGCTCCAGTTCCTGGATTGCAAGTGCCCAGGCACGTCCGGGCACTCCGTCCGGCCCGGGGGCGGTGTTCTTGACGGCCATTCTGGCCACAGCCGCCCCCAACTCCGCCTGTGTTACGTCAGGCGGAGTCTCTTCTTCGTCGTCGTCGTCGTCGGCGTCGGCTCGCCCGGCACCAGTCGGCCCGGCCATAGAAGGCGGCGAAAACTCCTCTTGACTGGGGAACAGCTCCTCCACAACAGACTGGAGGAGCTCGGGCTGGAGGCTCTCCGTTACTGGAGGCGCCCAGGGGCGCAGTTTACGGCGCACCCCTTTGTAAGGACGCCCCCACGGATCTCTGTCTATGGCCTCCAGCGTGCTCACCCAGCCATCGTCCTTGGCCTGGCCTATGGCCGCGCTCAACTGGCGCTTGGACTCCCGATAGAGGGCGTAGGCCTCTGCAACGTGGGCCTCATCCCTCGGCCTCCGACGGTTAGTGCGGGTGTAGACGCGCCGCGCCGCAGTGCAGTCAGTGCGCAACTGCGCAATGGCGGCGCTCCACCAATACACCCGCCGCCTCGGTGGACACGGGCGAACCCGGGGCATGGAGAAGTCGCACACGCGAACCATGGCCTCTCCGAGCTCACCCGCAACAGCGTCCACGTCGGAGGTCGGGTCACAAGGACTAGCGACCCACGCCTGCAGAATTGCCGCCTCCTTCAGGAGCTCGCGGTCGAGCCGACCGAGCGCCCAACGCGGACCCTCCCTTCTGGGAGCTGGAACAGGGCGGGCGGTCAAAGCCGCAGAGGATGCGGAGATGCCGAAGCCGATATATCGGTGATCGGACAAAGTCTCCACATCCTCGAGGACTCTCCAGTCCTGGACACGGCGGGCAAGGGCGGGGGACGCAAAAGACACGTCCACGATTGATCCGCCCTGTTGCCTCACGCACGTGTCCACGGAGCCACGGTTGAGGACCACCAGGCCCTGCTCCACCGCCCAGTCTTCCAGAAGCCGACCTCTGGGATCCGACGCAGGACAGCCCCAGGCCACCGACTTAGCGTTGAGGTCACCCACCACCAACACGTCGGTGCCACACCTCCTCAACAGGCGACCGACCTCGCCGAGGAACACCTCGAACTCGGCCAACCCGCGATTCGGTGAGAAATAGGCACCGACTACAGTGAGCGACCCCAAAGCGGCCTTCACAAACCCCCGCCCTCTGACGATGTTAGAAAAGGGCGGGGCGCCGACCGACGACGACGAAACGATGGCTACCAAGCCGTCCCGGTCCCCGACAAAATTGGGTCTGTCAGGGACCATATACGGCTCGGCAGCGACAGCAACGTAGATCAACCGCTCCGCCATGGACTGCAGGAAGAGGTCCTGAGCCCTGGCGCAGCGGTTGAGGTTGCTCTGAAGGAGATGGATCACGGACCTATCCATTATGGGCCGTGTCCATCTCCTCAACCGACTGTGCTGGAGCCGCCTGCCTCACAGGAGCCCCAGACCACGGCGTCCCCTTCTTGGGCGGCGCCTTGCACAATTTCGAGCCGACGCTATGGTCGGCCCGTCTACCAGCCGAAGTGCAGAGGACGCACTTCGGCTTTTCAGCGGTGCAGGACGCCGCCCGGTGTCCCGGTAAGGAGCACCTGTAGCACAGGCCACTCCTGTCCTCATCGGCACACCTGCAGCCAACGTGGCCAGGGACGAGGCAGCGATAGCATCGAAGCGGCCGAGGCTCCAAAACATGGACCTGGGCCGACACCATCCCCACCAGGAAGCGCTCCGCCCGCTGCAGTTTGATGGCTGCAGGCACCGGGACACCACACACAATTGTGCCGAAGCCGGACGGCCCTCGGCGAACTTCGCCCGCCCTGACACTGGCGACGGGACACTCGCCAACCCTCGCCAGGGCCTCAGCAGCCTCTTCTGCCGTGGTGCAGTCATCGAGGCCACTTAGGCGGACCCGCACACATTTTTCGGGAATTGAGACCCTTGCCAGTGCCGGATCCATATGCTCCGACAACTTTGCGGCAAGGGCCTCCGCCTTCGCCCGGCTCTCCGCTCCTGGGATCTCGAACACGCGACCCCCAGTTAGAGCCACTCTGCCCCGCACGTCGGTGATGCCCAGGTCCGCCATCTTGACGTTCTGGCGAGCCCGAGACATCACCTCCGCATATGTGGTGCCACTCTTCTCCGCCTCTGGAGACAGGGTGACCACCACCACCGATGAACGCGGAGGACGGAGCCTCCCACTGCGCTTTTTCTTGCGGCGCGGAGCTGAAGGCACCGCAGCAGCGCGCTCGCGCTGGCGCCGCTTTCGCCTAGCGCTCGCGCTCTCCTTGGTCTGCCAGCCCTCTGTATCGGGGCTGATCTGGACCGGTGCAGGAGCAGCGAGAGCAGCAGGTGTGGCAGGGGCAGTCGCAGAAGACTGCGCCGTCTTCTTGCCTTTGCCCTTACCCTTGGATTGGGTTGCTTGGGCAGGGGCAGCAGGAACAGCTGCCGATTTTGAAGCCCCTGACACAGGGGCAGGCCGCTTTACGGTGGCAGCGTAGCTGGTGGAGGCCACCGGCTCGGCCAACGCCGCCTCTCTTCTCCTGTCCGCAGCTAAAGGTGGCCGCGGTGTCGGCTGCAGTGGAGGGAGCTGGAAGGTAGCCCCCACCCACTGCTTCATTTGCTCCATGAGCATCCTGCTCATGGTAGCAAAGTAGGGCGGAAGCTCCGCCCCACCCGATGCAGCCGCCGACGTTGTTGGTTGCGCCTTTTGGCTGCGGGCCTTGTCGGCCACCAGCTCCTCCGTTCGCCGCTCCAGAGCAGCAATGCGCTCCTTTAGGGAGCGGTTCTGCTCCCTGAGCAGCTGCACCTCTTCCGAGGTCGTCCTACGCTGATATGCCTCCAGGACATCCTGAAGGCCTCGGGCAGCAATCTTAAGGGCCTTTTGGCAGGTGCCCTTAAGATTTGACGACTTTTTCGCCACGTCGAGGATAGTTTCGACGTGGCGAGCAGCCAACTCCTGGGGGAACCTAACCTAACCTAACCTAACCTAACCTAACCTAACCTAACCTAACCTAACCTAACCTAACCTAACCTAACCTAACCTAACCTAACCTTTTTTTTTTTTTTTTTTTTTTTTTGACGTGGTGGGAAATCTTTATCTTCTCGAGGAAGAGGGAAAACCTCTTAACCTCGAGAAGGTCGACTGCCCGCCTTCCAAGGGTATAAGGAAGACGGGACGGTGCAGGGCTAACCCGCTAAAACCCACCACGATAGCCTACCTCTGATGTTGGCGCCAGCGTCTCTGGGGTCACACTGAGTTCACAACCAGAGACGCTGAGCTACATCCGCCCAAAGGGCCCCTCCCGGGGGTAGCAATAGGCTTCCCCCAGCGCAACTGCGCTTGTGTAGGCAACCAGCGGCTACAACTGGTTGCCTCTTCCCGGGATTGCTGCCGAAGGCGGGCGGCCAGAGTCCCCACTCTGGTCCTCAGCAATCCCGAGGCATACTCGCACCAACTAAAGTTGGCGCGTCAGCGCCGAGCCTACACACTATGGCGTAGGCTCGGCGCTGCACTTTCTCGCCAGCGGAATCAGGTCCGCCGGCCGCGACCCCGCACCCTTCTGCGGCGTGCGGGGTCATTGCGCTCCCTGGCGCGTTCAGCGGTCTCCTTCTGAAGCATTACAGCTTCACAGAAGGAGACCACTGCCCTCCAATTATCTCTCGCCGTCACCATGGCATAAACCACGGCCGACGGCGAGAGGTCTCTCCCGATTATGTCGGTCAGGACTCGGCGCTCGGAGGTCCATGCTGGGCACTCCTCAAGCGTATGTTGCGCCGAGTCCCTATCGCTACCGCAATGGTGGCAAGCCGCCGTGGGCTCTCTACCGATGCGACTCAGGTACTCACCGAAACACCCGTGTCCGGTGAGTATCTGAGTCACTCTGTACGTGACTCCAGCGCACTTGAGCTGGAGCCAAACCTCAAAGTGAGGTAGGACGGCACCGACGGCGCGCTGGCGCGAGTTTCGCGGCATTTCCAGCCGCTCGCGCCAAATGCTGAGCGCCCGCCCGCGCGCGTCCCTCCTCACCCCCAGCGTGTCCGGGACGCCTCCGTCCTCCTGGTGGGCAGGGAAACGGGTTCGGTCGTAGACCTCCGTGTCCATGCCCGCCAGAACATCAAATGGCGGAAAACGTGCCAAGAGAGTCGCCGCCTCGTACGAAATTGTGCGATATCCTCGCACGATCCTGATGGCCATCACACGCTGCAGGCTGTTAAGGAGGTACCTGCAGCGGGAGGCGCCCGTCAGCCGGTCCGACCAAACGGGCGCCCCATAGAGGGCCATGGATCGCACAACGCTGCCGTAGAGGCGGCGAATCTCCTCCCGCGGTCCCCCAAGATTAGGCAGCAGTCTCTGAAGAGCACCTGCTGCCCTTTGCACTCGAGGGACTAGGCGCTCGAAGTGCGCCTCGAACTGCCATTTGCTGTCCAGTATCAGGCCGAGATATTTAATCGTCGGCCCGATACTGACGACAGCGTTTCCAACCCTTATGGATGTTATGGGCGGCTCCTCCCCACGACGGAGCCCGTGGAACCACAGGGCTTCCGTCTTCTGGGGAGCCACCCTTAAACCCAATCCCTCTATGCTCCGGATGACTTGCGTCACCCCGAGCTCCGCCAGCCTGGCGGTCGACCGAAAGTCGCCACCGCTAGCCAACACCAGAGTGTCGTCCGCATAACAGCTGAGCTGTATGCCTGGGGGGAGATTGGTCCTCAACACCGTGTCGTATGCGAGGTTCCACAGCATGGGTCCCAACACCGACCCCTGTGGAACCCCGCAGACGACTTCCCTAACTTTGACTTCCCCGCTCCGGTCCGTGAACAGGATCGACCTGTCGCGCAGGTACGCCCCGACAATCCTCCGCAAATACGGGGGCACATTGTGATGGTATAGTGCCTCCCGTATTGCTTGCCAGGGGAGGGAGTTAAAGGCGTTGACAATGTCCAAGCTGATTGCCAGCGCCACTCCCCCCCCCTCAACTGTGGCTTCCGCCAGTGTCCGGACGCGCCGGATTGCGTCAACGGTGGACCTACCCTGACGGAAGCCAAACTGGCAGTCGGATAGATCGGGGCCAACGCGCGACAGATGCTCACTGAGGCGGGCCGCTAAGACTCTCTCGAAGAGTTTGCCCGCCTCGTCTAGCAAACAGATAGGCCGGAACGAGGACGGTAAGTCCGCCGGCCTTCCAACCTTCGGGATGAGGACCAATCTAGCCCTCTTCCAGCCTGCCGGGAAAACGCCTGAACGAAGGCAGTCGTTCATGAGATGGCGGAATTTTTCACCCAGAACTGTTAGGGCCAACACCCATGCTCTGCCCGGAATGCCGTCCGGGCCCGGGGCAGTATTTCGGGCCGAAAGTCTTCTGACCGCTCGGTCCAGCTCGCCCTCAGTTACTCCCAGATCGTCTGTCCATTGGACATAATCCGGGCGCAGCTGAGGGCTCGAGGAACCGTCCACTGGGAAGAGAGTATCCACCACTCTTCCAATAAACCCCGGGTCCAGGGTCTCAGTCGCAGGAGGGACCCATGGGCGGAGCTTGCCCAGGACCATTTTATATGGTCGACCCCATGGGTCCCTGTTGAGTCCCTCGATGAGGTCCTCCCATGCCCGCGCTTTGGCTTCCCGGATAGCCATCTGGAACGACCTGGTTGCGGCGCGATATGCCGTGTAGGCCTCTTCGGTCTCCTCGGGCGTAGATCTGCGCCTTCTGCGCGTCCTGGTGTACCGGCGGCGCGCTCTGACGCAGGACGCACGTAGTTGCGCCAGGCTTGGTGACCACCAGTACACCGACCTTTTCCCTTTGCCCGGCTTAACCCGGGGCATCGAGGCATCACACAACTCGGTCATAGTTCCACCGAACCAGGCCGCAAAGACCTCGGGATCAGCTGGAACCATACCGTTCACCCAGTCCGCGACGTGGGCTGCAGCGACAAGAAGATCCCTGTCTAGCTGCTTTAAGGCCCACCGTCGCGGAGCCTCCTGGCTAGTAGGAGCTTCCCTCCTGGAGTTGCGGAGGGACTGAGCGACTCGGAAGATGATGTGCCGATGGTCGCTCAGGGTGGCCATGTCCTCTGCCACTCTCCATCCCGACACCAAACGAGCCGCGGAAGGGGTTGCCCACGTCAGATCGACGATGGACTCCCCCTGCCACCGCACGCAGGTGCTGACACTACCAGTGTTGAGGAGGCCGAGACCGAGGGCCGCCGCCCACTCAATGACTGTCTCTCCTCTCGCGTCGTCGCGGGCATCACCCCACACCCTGGAGTGGGCGTTGAAGTCCCCCGCGACGAGTACCGGACGGGTAAAGTGGCTGCGTACACAGCCAGCGACCCCGTCCAGGTACGCCTCGAACTCAGCGAGACCGCAGTTGGGAGAAACGTAGCAGGCGACGACTACCATCTGCCCCCATTCCACCGCAACAAAGCCAGACGACTTCTGGAGGAGAGTGCAGTGAGGGTCTCCAGATCCACCCGCCCAGTAGATGGCAACCGAGCCGCCGTCCTCCCCGAACCAACGGGGGTGGTCTGGGACGGAAAACGGCTCAGCCACCAAGGCCAGAGCAACCGACTGCTCCGCGAGCGTCTGGATCAACAGATCCTGCGCTGCGCGGCAGTGGTTGATGTTGCCCTGAAGGATGTTCTTGTGGGGCGGGAAAGCTAAGCCTTTCCTACATCCTCGGTCGGACCCCGGTCCGATTGGGCAGCCTCCATTGGCGCCTCCTCTGCTACTGTGCCCCTGTTGTTCGGGGCACGGGTGCTCTTCCTCGGAGGGGAGCACTTGGGCCCGCCCAGTCGATGATTCGACGGGACTCCGTAGTCCGCGCAGATGGGGCACTTCGGGCCCTCTGACGCACAGCTCTGGGCTTTATGTCCAGGCACCCCGCAGACATAACACAACCCACTTCGGTCGATGGGGTTGCAACATCTGGCCCGGACGTGTCCCCGCTCAAGGCAGCGGAAACATTGAAGGGGTCTCGCGTTAAGGGTCTCCACTCTGGCTGACGACCACCCGACCCGGAGCATCTTCCCGTCTAGTTTATGCACCGCCTCCAGTGGGCACTTGACCCACGCGGTGTGCATGCCCGAGCGGTGTGGCCGAATCACTCCCACCCTGACGTTGTCTTGTACGCAGCCGGTCGCCCCCGCGACGGCCGCAGACACGTCAGAGGGAATGACCGAATCATCGAGGTCGATGATCCGGATTTCTCCCATCTTCATGGGTCGCGCAATTTTGACCCCCTCCATCGTGATGACCTCCTTGAGGCGGGACGCTAAGTCGTCCGCTCGCTTCGAGTTGTCCGGGCCAGTAATCCGCAGGACCAGCCCCCCGTTGACTGCTCTCCTCTGGCTTATGCCCTGCTCCAATCCGTAGTCCTCCAGCTTGACTTGGGATTTGGCCGTCCTGAGGACTTCTGCCAGCGAAGTGCCCGACTCTTCTGCCACAGAGATGGTGATGGCGGCAGATTTAGGGACGCGGGAGGGCTTTGGCTTCCTCTGAGCCGATCTAGCGGGACCTTTTGCTGCTGCAGCCGTTTTGGCAGCTTTTAGGTCCCTCTTCGCCTTTCTGCCGAGGACCTTACTCCAAGGCAGCTCCGTCGATGTTGGGACAGGTTCTGGCTCCCTGGTTGCCTCCTCCCGTTGATCTGGTGCCGGACGTTGTGTACCTCCCACCTGCGGAGGTTTCTTCGCCGGCGCCTTCTTTGGCTTCATCTTGTTCTTTTCGCCAGGGTTGTTTGCTGGCGCCATTAAAGAAACCTCGCCCCCAGCGACATCAGAGATGGTTTTTGACGCCGGTCCTGCCTTCTTGGATGCTCTTTTCGGGGGTAGGGGCGTGCTGACTTTCTCTGGCTGCAGCTCAGCCTTGAGTTCCTCCCGGAAGGTCTTGAGCCTGCTATCCATCAGTTCCGCAAACTGTTCCAGCATGGAGCTCCCCCTCGACGGTGTGGCTCGCTGAGGCGGCGGCGTCGATGCTGGCGTAACTGAGGTGGCCCTGGTCGCTTCAGTTCTCGTCGCTGCCCTGCCTTTAGCCTGTTTGAGTTCCGCCAGCTCAGAACTTAGGCTGGCGACTCGTGCAGACTGTGCTGCGAGCTGGGATCGGAGCTCCTGGATCTCCTGCTCCATACGCTCCTTGTCCACGGCTGAGGATCTCTCGTGGAGAATTAGAGTTGCGGCTTCTGATTTTCTTACCGATCTCCTCAGGGTATTCTTCAGTTCGCCCTTCAAGTTTTTGGACACGTCCGAAACCTTCTCAATAGATTGGAGCGATTCCATAAGGGTCGCTCCAATATCAGCCGTAGGCTGGTTCCTCATTTCTTCAATGAGGTCATCGACGCTAGGCAGAGCGTCCTTGGTTCTTGACCTTAGAGGAGGGATGCTCGGGTTCATGATGTCCCGAAGATCCGACTCTAGGTCTCGTTCCTCCGTCTGACCTTTTTTCCTCTTCGCGCCTGTCCTCTTGCGCAGCGCCGACGATGCGCAGGAAGCTAGGGAGAACCCTGAGGCGAACGACGCCTGCGAGCAGTCACTGTCGTAGTCGACGACTCGGGCGCTCGACCTGCTGGCCGGCCTTCTCCTGACGGGAGTCATCGGCGGCGGGAGGGCCGAGGACCGCAACCTCGGACCCGCCAGTTCGCCGTCCTCGTCGAAAACCTTTTTTTTTTTTTTTTTTTTTTTTTTTTTGTTTTCCGGGGTAAAAATGCGTGATCGCACTTCCTCGCTAGCGCAAGAATCACTATTATGTGATTCTTGCGCCAGCGAGGGGCATGTGGGGCTCTTCCTCTATAGAACGCGGTGCGCTGTCGCACCGCAGAGAGGACATACCCACTAAAAAACCCCCCGGGCGTTCCTCCGTCTGCCGTTTAGTGTGAGGGGACCCAAGAACCATATGGGCCTTTGGTCGTCCCCCCACGGCAGAGTTCTTCAACAACTCTCGCCCCGGTAAAAGGGCGAGAGTTTCCCTCCCCCTTGGCCCCATCGCGAGTGTTAAGCACCCGCGATGGGTACCGTCCTACTCCTACAGGGGCGCCCGGACGCAAGGCGCTCCCCGACCTACTCATGAATGTGACCCTAGGGAGCAAAGTCATGCACTCTGCTCCCCAGGGTCACCCCTTATGGCGGGAGACGACGGAGCTCAGCCCTCCGCCTCCCGCCAACACGACGCCTACGAAGCGGGTGAGAGCTGGGATCTTGTTCTCTCACCCGCTCCGCGGCCTCCTTCTGCGAAACTACCGTCTCACAGAAAGAGGCCATCGACTCCCACGATCCCTCGCTCTCGAGCATCTTCTGTGTGATGTTCGAAAGCGAGAGATCGTCACCTACCTGAGCGACGAGCGTACTGCGCTCAGTCGCCCAAGCCGGACACTCGACCAACGTGTGATGCGCCGTATCATCGGCGCAATCACAGTGGTGGCAACGAGTGTCCGGCTCTCTCCTTGCCACCTTGCACAAGTAATGACCGAAGCACCCGTGCCCCGTCATTACCTGTGCAAGGTGGAAGGTAACCTCCCCCCCCTTGCGTCCGGCCCACTCAAACAAGTGAGGCCGGATCGCATCCACCGTGCGCGATCCGCTCAACGGCGGGTCGGCTTCCAACCGGTCTTTCCATCTACGGAGAACACGACGCCGCGATTCAGTACGCCACGTCGCCATGCCCTCCGGAAATGGATCCCGGTTGCTTAACGCCCCATCGCACCTCCGCCGGTACGCCGCGGCCAGCTCTTCCGCCTCCAGTTCCCACGGAGGGGAACCGGAGAGAAGACAGGCCGCGTCGAACGACACCGTGCGGTAGGTCCGGGCCGCCCTGGCGGCTATGACCCGCTGCGGCCTGCGCAGCAGGGCCACGTTACGCCGGTCCAGGGCGTCTGCCCATATGGGGGCGCCGTACAGCGCCATTGAGCGGATCACGCCGGCGTAAAGCCGCCGGCAACTCCCCCCTGGCCTGCCAACGTTGGGCAGGAGGCCACTCAAGGCTCCCGCCGCCGCAACTAACTTCGGGGCCAACCGTTTAAAGTGGGCCCCGAAGCTCCACCTGCTGTCGAGGACGATGCCCAAATAGCGCATCGTATCCCCGACAGGTATGGAGGTACCGCCGACTACTAAGTGGGAACCTGCAGGGGGCGCTTGCCGAGGTCCCCGCCTATGAAAGGCGAGGGCCTCGGTTTTATCAAGCGCCACCTGCAGTCCCAGCCTCCGTATGCGAGCGACCACCTGGGCCACACCGGCTGTGGCCGAGATGATCGCCCGCCTATGATCGGGGCCCCGGGCGGTCACCAGAGTGTCATCCGCGTACGCAATGGCGGTGACACCCGGGAGCCGTGAGTCCCGGAGCGCCCAATCAAACCCTATGTTCCACAGGAGAGGGCCTAAGACCGACCCCTGTGGAACACCCCGCGAGACGGGCCAACGCGCTATCTCGCCGCCTGCCACCGGATACACTACCTCTCGCCCGCGCAGGTAGTGTCCGATGAGTACCCGGAGGTACCCAGGAACCCTATGGTATCGGAGGCCCTCCTCGATACATACCCAAGGGATGGTGTTGAAGGCGTTTTTGATGTCTAACGACACCGCCATCAACACCCCCCCCTGCTCGGTCGCTTCCCTAGAAAGGGCCTGGAGCCGAGCGATCGCATCCAAAGTGGACCGACCCCTACGAAAACCGTATTGGTCCTCGCAGAGATCGGGACCCGCCTCACTAAGATGTTTAGTGAGGCGTCCCGCGATCACCCTCTCCATCAGCTTACCCAATTCGTTCAAAAGAACTATTGGGCGATAAGCAGATGGAGATTCGGCCGGCCGGCCCTCCTTGTTCAGAAGGACTAACCGACCAGACTTCCAGGCCGACGGGAATCGACCTTGCCGCAGGCATGCATCGAAGAGGGCGAGCACAAAGGGCTCAAACACCTCTACCGATAGGGCCCAGGCACGTCCGGGTATCCCATCCGGGCCGGGGGCCGTAGCCTTGCCAGACAACTTGGCAACGGCCACCCCCAGCTCCGCCGGAGTAACAGGCGGCACCTCAGTGTCGTCACCCTCGGTTGGCACAACGGCGTCTTCGTCAGGCGCTGCCATAGGGGGCGGAACAAACTCCGCGTCTTGGCTGGGAAAAAGCCCACCAACCACCATATTTAAAATGTTAGGCTGGAGGCTCTCTGTGACCGGTGGTGCCCAGGGCCGCAACTTACGGCGGACCCCTTTATATGGGCGACCCCAAGGATCGCGGTCTAGAGCCTCCAGCGTTTTCTCCCAGCCAAGATCTTTTGCTTGCCCTATGGCAACGCCCAACTGACTCCGGCTCTCCCTATAGGCGGCGTAGGTCTCTTGCACGCGGACCTCGTCCCTCGGCCTCCGACGCTGACAGCGGGAGTATATTCGGCGGAGGGCGGTGCACTGAGCTCTCAAGTGCTCAATCGCACCACTCCACCAATACACCCGCCGTCGCGGTGGACACGGACGAAGCCGGGGCATGGCTGTGTCACACACCCGGGCCATGCACTCCCCGAGTTCGTCCGCGGCCACGTCGACGTCTGAGGCCGGGTTACAAGGCCGCGCAAACCACGCCTGGACCAGGGCTGCTTCCACCAATAGCTCCCGGTCCATTTGCCCGAGTGCCCACCTCGGACCCTCTCGTCCGGGCCGCGAAGCAGGGCGAGCGGCCGGAACCGCGGAGGACGCGGAGACGCCGATATCAATATACCGGTGATCCGACAACGTCTCCACGCCCTCTAACACCTCCCATTGGTGAACACGGCGTGCCAGGGCGGGGGACGCAAACGACACGTCAACAATCGAACCGCCCTGTTGCCTCACGCACGTGTCCACGGTGCCACGGTTCAATACCACTAGGCCCTGCTCCGCAACCCAGTCTTCGAGGGTCCTTCCTTTAGGGTCGGACCTCGGACAACCCCATGCCGAAGACTTGGCGTTGAGGTCGCCCACCAAAATGATGTCGGCGTGATTTCCCACCCCAACCAGCAGTCGACTGACCTCGTCCAGGTAAACCTCGAACTCGGCCAGCCCGCTGTTAGGGGAGAAATACATGCCGACGATGGTGAGCGACCCCAACACCGCCTTTACAAAGCCCCGCCCTCTTTCCACATTGAAAAAGGGCGGGGTGCCAACCGAGGGCGACGAAACCAAGGTCACCAAGCCATCCAGGTCCCCGACATAACAAGGACGGTCGGGGATCATGTATGGCTCGGCGACGACAGCAATATTGCTCAACCGCTGCGCCATGGTCTGCAGGAGAAGATCCTGGGCCCTGGCGCAGCGATTGAGGTTAGCCTGGAGGAGACTGAACACGGACCTATCCATCGATAGCCGTGTCCATCTCCTCCTCGAGCACCCGCCTCGCGGTTCCCTGATCCGACGGGATCATCGGCCTCAGCACCTTGCGCACGGGCGGCGCCTTGCACAGCTTGGAGCCGATACTGTGATCGGCTTCCCTTCCCGCCGAGGCGCAAATAGCGCACCTCGGTTTGGAGACAGTGCAAGACGCCGCCTTGTGTCCCGACTCCGAGCAGCGGAAACACAGACCCGAACGGTCTGTGTCATCGCAGCGGCAGCCCACGTGACCCGGTATTAAACACCGGAAACAGCGGAGTGGCCTCGGGTCCAGTATGACTACCGGAACCGAGACCATCCCCACCTTCACGCGGTCTGCCGCGCGCAACCGCTTCGCCACCGGAATCGGGACCGCACAAATGATGGTGCCAAGACCGAAGTGATCCCGCCTTATCTCGCCCACCCGGATTACGGAGGCTGGGCAGTCCCCAACCTTCGCCAGTGCAGCGGCAACCTCCTCAGGAACGGTGCAATCGTCGAGGCCTGAGATCCTCACCCCGATTGTTTTCTCGGGGCGAGTAATTTTGGCTACTGATGGATCTATATGAACCATCAGCGCCTCCCTCAGGGCCTCGGCTTTTGCACCACTATTGGCGCCGGGGATCTCTAGGATCCGCCCCCCCGCCTGCCCCACCCGGAAACGAACACCCTGAGTGATGCCCAGGGCGTCCGTGTCCACAAGTCGGGCCTTACGGATAACGTCGGCGTAAGTGGCACCGCTCTTCTCCGCTTCCGGAGAGAGCGTTACCACCACTACCGACGAGCGAGGGGCGCGGAGCCGTCCCCCACGGTTGCGGTGACGTTTGCCTTTTTGGGCGGCGTCCTGCCCTCCCTTGGCGGCTTCCCTCTTGCGGGCGGCTTCCGCCGCGGCGGCCGCCTTCCTTCGGGCCTTCTTTTCGGCGGCGGTTTCTCTAGTGACGAAACCGTCCGCATCCACCCTCGGTCCCGCACCTGCTGCAGGCGTAGGCACCGCAGCCGAAGTGGAAGGGACGGGCTGAACGGTCGGGACAGAGGCCGAGGCCGAGGCCGGAGCCGAGGCCTTGCCTTTGCCCTTTCCTTTGCCCTTACCCTTCCCTTCCGGCAGCGGACCCGCCACAGCAGCCGCGTACGAGGTGCCAGCGGACGGTTTCGAAACCGCCGCCGTCGCCTGCTTGGCTGACGCTCCCGGCGCCGTTATAACTGGCGGGTCGGCCAGCTTAATCGACACCGAGAGCGACTCCTTCTTCTTTTTCGTTTCGTGAGCAAGGGGCGGACGTGTATAAGGGACCTCCTTGTCCCTTTGTCGCTCCCAAGCCACGAAACGTTGGTCCATGGCGGACATCACCCGATCCATCATCTTTTCGAGGAGCGGCTCGAGTGTATCCGGGTGATCTTCGCCCTGGACGCTCTTCCCTCCTCCCTTCTTTTTCGGTGCCGGTGTCCCGGAGACAGTCGCAGCACCCGCAGCGACCTTCTCCATGCGGGCCACCGACTCCGCCATCCGATCCAGCGTCTTCTGGAGGGCCGCCAGCTGACCCCTCAGCGAGGCGTTCTCCTCCCGAAGACGCTGCATTTCATCGGTGGCGTTCAACCGTAAGGTTGACGCCACCAGCTGCTGTAGGCCGTCCGCCGACTCATACAGGTGCTTTTGAAAGGTGCCCTTAAGGTTGCCGGAGACCTTGGCGACCTTCCTCACCGTATCGGCAAAGTGAGCCGCCAACTCCCGGCATCCATCAGCACCCAGCTCCGCACCCGCACCAGCCGGCGAACCCTGCACCTCCTGCAGCTTCTCCCTGAGAGCCCGCATCTCGTTCGCCCGGATCTGCTCAGGGGTGTACACCACGCACTCCCCCTTGCTCCCGGGCGGACGACCTTTTTTGGTCACAGGGCGAGGGGCCCCGCTCTGCTCGAGATCGGAACCCTCCGCCCCACTCCCGTCAGTGTCCAGGGACGCCCGAGAACCACTCAGGCAGACCGGACTCCGCTGCGCCCCCAGCTTGGGAGCCTTGGCCTGTCCTTGGACAGGGACAGGGTCCCCAGCTGTGGACCAGTCGGAGTCAGAGTCCACCAAAGTAATACTCTGGCGGTCCCGGCTCCGCTTTCGACCTATAGGCGAACTCGCCCTCTCGTCGACGTCCATCCGATTGAGGACGACGACAGCTTTCCCTGCAAGCTTCGCAGCGTCCACCGGTACTGGGCTCACGCCCCGCACCGCGTCGCTCGCGCTCGCTCTCCTCTCCCTCCCTACCTCCAACGATTTAATTTTTTTAAAAGATTCCATAATTAATCCCACGAAAAGGGTCGTTAAGAAGGTCGACTGCGGGGTGACGCCCATCCCCGCAGCAAGGCAAATACACCCGGCCAGCGCCACGCTCGACCGGGGTGGTACCGTTAAAGACGGAGTAACGCCTCCGCCATTCACCTCTCGCCACGGTACGACAGCTTAGGTTGCGGCATTTTTTATAGAGGTTTGCGTCCTCGCGACCCGGGCGGTTAAGCCAAGGCCCCCGGTCCCCAAAACATGACTGGGGATTACGGGTTGGGAGCAAGCTCCCCGACCGACTGTTAAGCCGGTCCCCCCTAGCCCTAATCGTTTCCCGCTGAAGGCGGAAAACAAAAACAACGAGCCCGAGAGGCCCAAAAAGACCCCCCGGCAACGAGACCCAAAAGGGGCCCCGCTGAATAACAAAATGGACCTCAAAAGAGGCCCATCTGCCACTGAAATCCAAAAGGGACTCCAGTGACGACAACAAAGATAAAACTACGTCTATCTAGCGGAGCCCAAAAGGACTCCGCTCTAACAACAAAATACAAAAATTAACAAAATAAACTAATAAATTACTAACCTAAGCTAAACTACTGGCGGAGCGCCCAAGAAGACGCCCCGCCCGCGGACCTCAAGTCGTTGCTACGACGAGGCCCGCTCCACTTGGCCAGCTGCTAGCCGCCGGTCACCAATTGAAGATTGGTGACCGTCGTTGCCCAGGGTACACCACGAGGAGGTCGCTGCGCCGTCGTACCCCCCTCGTCGAAAACCTTTTTTTTTTTTTTTTTTTGTTTACCGGGGTAAAAATGCGCAACCGCACTTCCTCCCTGGCGCAGGGTCACTATATACGTGATCCCTGCGCCAGTGAGGGGCATGTGGGGCTCACACTCTATAGAACGTGGTGCGCTGTCGCACCACAGAGAGTATGTACCCACTAAAAAAGCCCCCGGGTGTTCCTCCTTCTGTCGTTGGTGATGAGAGACCCAAGTACCGGTATAGGCCTTTGGTTATCTCTCCGACAGAGTACAACTATAACTCTCGCCCCGGTGAAGGGACTAGAGTTTCCTCCCCCTATGGCTCTATCGCGAGTGTTAAGCACCCGCGATGGATACCTTCCTACTCCTACAGGGATTGCCAGAACACAGTGGCATCCCCGACCTACTACATGAATGTGACCCTAGGGAGCAGATTCATGTTATCTGCTCCCCAGGGTCACCCCTTATGGCGGGAGACGGCGGATTTCGGCCCTCCGCCTCCGGCCAACGCGACGTCTACGAAGCGGATGAGAGCTGGAATCATCTTCTCTCACCCGCTCCGCGGCCTCCTTCTGTGAAACTACAGTCTCACAGAAAGAAGCCATCGACTCCCATGCTCCCTCGCTCTCGAGCATCCTTTTGATGATGGTCGAAAGCGAGAGGTCAATACCTACATGTGCGACGAGCGCACCGCGCTCGGCCGCCCAAGCCGGACACTCGACCAGTGTGTGTTGCGCCGTATCATCGGCGCAATCACAGTGGTGACAACGAGTGTCCGGCTCTCTCCTTGCCACTTTGCACAGGTAATGACCGAAGCATCCGTGCCCCGTCATGACCTGCGCAATGCGGAAGGTTACCTCGCCCCTTTTACGTCCGGCCCACTCAAGCAAGTGAGGCCGGATCGCATCTACCGTACGTAATCCGCTCAATGGCGGGTCGGTTATCAGCCGGTCTTTCCATTCACGGAGGACACGACGCCGCGATTCAATACGCCACGTCGCCATGCCCTCCGGAAACGGATCACGGCCGTTTAAAACTCCGTCGCACCTCCGACGATATGCTTCGGCCAGCTCCCTCGCCTCGAGTTCCCACGGAGGAGAACTAGAGAGAAGACAAGCCGCATCGAAGGACACCGTGCGGTAGGTACGAGCCGCCCTGGCGGCTATGACCCGCTGCGGCCGGCGCAGCAGGGCCACATTACGCCTATCCAGTGCGTCCACCCATATCGGGGCGCCGTACAGCGCCATCGAGCGTATCACGCCCGCGTATAGTCGCCGGCAACTCCCCCCTGGCCTACCCAGGTTCGGCAGGAGACCACCGAGGGCTCCTGCCGCCGCTACTAACTTCGGGGCCAACCGATTAAAGTGGGCCCGGAAGTTCCACCTACTATCGAGGACGATACCTAAGTAACGCATCGTATCCCCGACTACAATGGAGGTGCCGCCGACGACTAAGCATGAACCTGCAGGGGGCGCTTGCCGAGGCCCCCGCTTATGAAAAGCGAGTGCCTCGGTTTTGTCAAGCGCCACCTGCAGTCCTAGCCTACGAATGCGAGCGACCACCTGAGCCACACCGGCTGTGGCCGAGATGTTCGCTCGCCTATGATCTGGACCTCGGGCGGTCACCAGAGTGTCATCCGCGTACGCAATGGCGGTGACACCCGGGAGCCGTGTGTCCCGAAGCGCCCAATCAAAGCCTATGTTCCACAGGAGGGGACCTAATACCGACCCCTGTGGAACCCCTCTAGAGACGGGCCAACGCCCCGTCCCGCCGCCTGCTATCGGGTACACTACCTCTCTACCGCGGAGATAGTGACCGATGAGTACCCGGAGGTATCCGGGCACCCTGTGGTATCTGAGGCCTTCCTCGATACAAACCCAAGGGATGGTGTTGAAGGCGTTTTTAATGTCTAACGACACCGCCATCAACACACCCCCCTGCTCGGTCGCGTCCCTTGATAGGTCTCGAAGCCGAGTGATGGCATCTAAAGTAGAACGACCCCTACGAAAACCAAATTGATCCTCGCAGAGGTCGGGACCTACCTCACTAAGATGTTTAGTGAGGCGGCCAGCGATGACCCTCTCCATCAGCTTACCCAATTCATTCAGCAGAACGATCGGGCGATAAGCTGATGGCGATTCGGCCGGACGGCCCTCCTTGTTAAGGAGGACCAACCGACCCGACTTCCAGGCCGAAGGGAATCGACCTTGCCGCAGGCAAGCATCGAAGAGGGCGAGCACAAAAGGCTCAAACGCCTCAACCGAAAGGGCCCAGGCACGTCCTGGTATCCCATCCGGACCGGGGGCTGTGACCTTGCCTGACAACTTGGCAATGGCCGCCCCCAGCTCCGCCTGTGTAACAGGCGGCACCTCAGTGTCCTCCGTTGGCACATCGGTGTGATCATCGGGCGCCGCCATAGGAGGCGGGACAAACTCCGATTCTTGGCTGGGGAATAACCCACCCACTACCGTTGTTATAACATCTGGCTGGAGGCTTTCCGTAACTGGTGGTGCCCACGGTCGCATCTTGCGGCGAACCCCTTTGTATGGGCGACCCCACGGATCGCGATCTAACGCCTCCAGCGTTCTCTCCCAGCCAAGTTCTTTAGCTTGCCCTATGGCAACGCCCAACTCACTCCGGCTCTCCCTATACTGGGCGTAGGCCTCCTGTATGCGGACCTCGTCCCTCGGCCTCCGACGCTGACAGCGAGAGTATACTCGGCGGAGGGCGGTGCACCGAACACGTAAGTGTTCGATCGCACCGCTCCACCAATACACCTGCCGCCGCGGTGGACACGGACGAAGACGGGGCATGGCCGTGTCACAGACACGAGCCATGGACTCCCCGAGTTCCTCCGCGGCCACATCTACGTCCGAGGTCGGGTTACACGGCCGCGAGAACCATGCCTGAACCAGGGCTGCCTCTAATAGCAACTCCCGGTCCAACTGTCCGAGTGCCCACCGAGGGCCCTCTCGTCGAGGCAATGAAGCAGGACGGGCGGTCGAAACCGCGGGGGACGCGGAGATGTCGATACCAACATACAAATGGTCCGACAGCGTCTCCACGCCCTCTAAAACTCCCCACTGATGAACACGACGTGCCAGGGTGGAGGACGCAAATGATACGTCCACAATCGAGCCACCCTGTTGTCTCACGCACGTGTTCACCGAGCCACGGTTCAAAACTACCAAGCCCTGCTCCACTACCCAGTCCTCAAGGGTCCTACCTTTGGGGTCGGACACCGGACATCCCCACGCCGAGGACTTGGCGTTGAGGTCGCCCACGAGAATAACGTCGGCGTGATCTCCCAGTCCAACTAGCAGTCGACCGACCTCGTCGAGGAAGACCTCGAACTCGGCCAGCCCGCTGTTGGGTGAGAAATACACACCGATGATGGTGAGCGACCCCAACACCGCCTTTACAAAGCCTCGCCCTCTTTCCACGTTGAAAAAGGGCGGGGTGCCAACGGAAGGCGACGACACTAAGGTCACCAAGCCGTCCAAGTCCCCGACATAACACGGACGGTCGGGGATCATGTACGGCTCAGCGACTACCGCAACGTTACTCAATCGCTGCGCCATGGTCTGCAGGAGAAGGTCCTGAGCCCTGGCGCAGCGATTGAGGTTGGCTTGGAGAAGTCTGAACATGGGCCTATCCATTGATGGTCGTATCCATCTCCTCCTCGATCACCTGCCTAGCGGTGCCCTGTTCCGTAGTCGGAACTGAGGGCCTAAGTGCCTTGCGCACGGTCGGCGCCTTACACAATTTGGAGCCGATACTATGATCGGCTTCCCTACCTGCCGAAGCGCAGACGTCGCACCTCGGCTTGGAGACGGCGCAGGACGCCGCCTTGTGGCCCGGCTCCGAGCAGCGGAAGCACAGACCGCTGCGGTCGGTGTCGTCGCAGCGACAGCCCACGTGACCCGGCACCAGACATCTGAAACATCTAAGTGGTCTCGGGTCGAGTATATCTACTCGTACCGAGACCAATCCTACCCTAACGCGTTCTACTTTCTGTAGACGCCTCGCCGCCGCGATCGGGACTGCACATATCGCAGTACCGGAACCGCGATGGTCCCGCCGTATATCTCCCGCCCTAATGGCGGAGACCGGACACTCCCCGACCCTCGCTAGAGCAGCAGCTAGCTCCTCAGGCAAAATGCAGTCGTCAATACTGCTGACCCTAACCCCGATCGTCTTCTCGGGACGAGTGATGGTAGCGACTGACGGGTCAATAAGTTTGACCAGAGCTTCCTTAAGGGACTCGGCCTTAGCGCCACTATTAGCGCCGGGGACCTCCAGAATCCTACCCCCAGCTAACCCCACCCGGAAACGAACGCCCTGAGTGATGCCCAGGGCCTCCGCATCGACCTGATGGGCCTTGCGAATGACATCGCTATATGTGGTGCCACTTTTCTCCGCCTCCGGAGAGAGTGTCACCACGACTACCGACGAGCGAGGGGCGCGGAGCCGTCCGTGACGGTTCTTGCGACTACGCTTATTGGTAGCACCAACCTTTTTAGCGGCCTCCGCCCTGCGGGCGGCTTCCGCCGCGGCTGCCGTCTTCCTGCGGGCCTTCTTCTCCGCAGCGGTCTCCTTGCGAACGAAACCGTCCGCGTCGACCCTAGGCCCACCCGCTACAGGCGCGGGCACCGCTGCAGGCGCGGATACCGCTACAGGCGCGGGTACCGCAGCCGAAGTGGAAGGGACGGGCTGTACGGTCGGGACAGAGGCCGAGACAGAGGCCGAAGCCGAGGCCTTGCCCTTGCCCTTCCCTTTGCCCTTTCCCTTACCCTCCGGCGGCGGGCCCGCCGCAGCGGCCGCGTAAGATGTGACGGCGGACGGTTTCGCAACCGCAACCGCCGCCTGCGCAGCTGCCACTCCCGGCGCCGATATCACCGGCGGGTTGGCTAACCTAATGGACAAAGCCACCGACTCCTTCTTCCTGGTCTCGTGGGCTAGGGGCGGGCGCGAGAAAGGGACATCTCTGTCCCTCTGCCTCTCCCACTCCACGAAACGTTTGTCCACGGCGGACATCAACCGATTCATCATTCTCTCCATATAAGGTTCGAATGAGTCCGGCTGATCTCCGCCGCGGACGCTCTTACTTGAGCCCTTCTTAGATGTTGACGCCGACGACCCGGAGACAGCCGCAGCACCCGCCGCGCCCTTCTCCATGCGGGCCACCGACTCCGCCATCCTGTCCAGCGTCTTCTGGAGAGCCGCCAGCTGACCCCTCAGCGAGGCGTTCTCCTCCCGGAGACGCTGCATCTCGTCGGTAGCGTTCATCCTGAGGGTAGAAGCTACTAACTGTTGGAGAGCATCCGCAGCCTCGTAGAGCTGCTTCTGCATCGTCCCTTTGAGGTTGCCGGAGACCCTGGCGACCTTTCTCACCGTCTCGGCGAGGTGGGCCGCAAGCTCCCGGCTCCCGTCGGCACCCAGCTCCGCGTCGGCGCCTCCCGCAGAAGAGCGCCCGCTCTGCACCTCCTGCAACTTATTGCGGAGTGCCTTCATCTCGTTTGACCTAACCTGCTCTTGGGTAAGAACAATGACCTCCTTGTTCTTACTGCCGAGCGGTCGGCCTCTCTTAGTTTTAGTATGGGGGGATCCGATCTGTTCCAGGTCGGAACCCTCCACACTACTAGCTTCCGTATCCGGGAATACCTGAGTGTCGCTTAGGCACTCCAGGCTCCGATGCGTCCCCAGCTTGGGGGCCTTGGCCTGTACTTTGACAGGGTCCCCAGCTACAGACGCGTCGTCGGAGTCCGAATCCACCAGATTGACACTCGGGCGGTCTCGGATACGCTTTCGCCCTATTGGCGAGCTACCCCTCACATCTACGTCCATCCTATCTAGGACGACGACTACCTCCTTAGAAATAGCGGGCGACTGCGCAAGCTCTGCAGCGGGGCTCACACCCCTAACCGCGTCCCTCACGCTCGCCCTCCTCTCCTTCTCTACAGAAGGCTGTGTGCGCTCTGCAACGGGAATCGAACCCCCTGCTGCCACGCTCGCCCTCCTGTCCTTAACTAATGCTAACGCGTGCGCGCGGTCCGCAGGGGGGCTCGAACCCCTTACTGCGTCTTTCGCGCTCGCCCTCCTCTCCTTCACTACACCTCCTGACGTTGATTTTTTGTATGTGTTATCCATAATAAATCCCACGAGTAGGGCCGATATAAAAGGTCGACTACAGGGTGACGCCCATTCCCATAGCAAGGCGAATACAACCGGCCAGCGCCACGCTCGACCGGGGTGGTACCGTTAAAGACGGAGTAACGCCTCCGCCATCCACCTCTCGTCACGGTACGACAACTTAGGTTACGACATTTTTAAAGAGGTTTGTATCCTCGCGACCCAGGCGGTTAAGCCAAGGCCCTCGGTCCCCAAAACATGACTGAGGATTACGAGATGGGAGCAAGCTCCCAACCAGCGGTTAAGCCGGTCACCCTAGCCCTATCGTTTCCCGCAGAAGGCGGAAAACAAACTAACGATTCCGAGAGGCCTAAGGAGGTCCCTCGGCAACGAGACCCAAAGAGGGCCCCGCTGAATAACAACAATGCCACTGGAGCCCAGAAGGGGCAACAGTGACAGCTACACACAATAAATAAATATTATAATAGCGGAGCCAAGCAAAGACTCCGCTGTAAACTATAATTTAACTTAATATATAATTAAATAAATAAACTACTAGCGGAGCGCCCAAGGGGACGCCCCGCCCGCAGACCTCTAGTCGTTGCTACGACGAGGCCCGCTACTCTTGGCCAGCTGCTAGCCGCCGGTAACCAATTGAAGATTGGTGACCGTCGTTGCCCAGGGTGCACCACGGGGAGGTCGCTGCGCCATCGCACCCCCCCTCGTCGAAAACCTAACCTAACCTAACCTAACCTTTTTTTTTTTTTTTTTTTTTTTGTTTTCCGGGGTAAAAATGCGTGATCGCACTTCCTCGCTAGCGCAAGAATCACTATTATGTGATTCTTGCGCCAGCGAGGGGCATGTGGGGCTCTTCCTCTATAGAACGCGGTGCGCTGTCGCACCGCAGAGAGGACATACCCACTAAAAAAGCCCCCGGGCGTTCCTCCGTCTGCCGTTTAGTGTGAGGGGACCCAAGAACCATATGGGCCTTTGGTGTTCCCCCCACGGCAGAGTTCTTCAACAACTCTCGCCCCGGTAAAAGGGCGAGAGTTTCCCTCCCCCTTGGCCCCATCGCGAGTGTTAAGCACCCGCGATGGGTACCGTCCTACTCCTACAGGGGCGCCCGGACGCAAGGCGCTCCCCGACCTACTCATGAATGTGACCCTAGGGAGCAAAGCCATGCACTCTGCTCCCCAGGGTCACCCCTTATGGCGGGAGACGACGGAGCTCCGCCCTCCGCCTCCCGCCAACGCGACGCCTACGAAGCGGATGAGAGCTGGGATCTTGTTCTCTCACCCGCTCCGCGGCCTCCTTCTGCGAAACTACCGTCTCACAGAAAGAGGCCATCGACTCCCACGATCCCTCGCTCTCGAGCATCTTCTGTGTGATGTTCGAAAGCGAGAGATCGTCACCTACCTGAGCGACGAGCGCACTGCGCTCGGTCGCCCAAGCCGGACACTCGACCAACGTGTGATGCGCCGTATCATCGGCGCAATCACAGTGGTGGCAACGAGTGTCCGGCTCTCTCCTTGCCACCTTGCACAAGTAATGACCGAAACACCCGTGCCCCGTCATTACCTGTGCAAGGCGGAAGGTAACCTCCCCCCCCTTGCGTCCGGCCCACTCAAACAAGTGAGGCCGGATCGCATCCACCGTGCGCGATCCGCTCAACGGCGGGTCGGCTTCCAACCGGTGTTTCCATTCACGGAGAACACGACGCCGCGATTCAGTACGCCACGTCGCCATGCCCTCCGGAAACGGATCCCGGTTGTTTAACGCCCCATCGCACCTCCGCCGGTACGCCGCGGCCAACTCTTCCGCCTCCAGTTCCCACGGAGGGGAACCGGAGAGAAGACAGGCCGCGTCGAACGACACCGTGCGGTAGGTCCGGGCCGCCCTGGCGGCTATGACCCGCTGCGGCCTGCGCAGCAGGGCCACGTTACGCCGGTCCAGGGCGTCTGCCCATATGGGGGCGCCGTACAGCGCCATTGAGCGGATCACGCCGGCGTAAAGCCGCCGGCAACTCCCCCCTGGCCTGCCAACGTTGGGCAGGAGGCCACTCAGGGCTCCCGCCGCCGCAACTAACTTCGGGGCCAACTGTTTAAAGTGGGCCCCGAAGCTCCATCTGCTGTCGAGGACGATGCCCAAATAGCGCATCGTATCCCCGACAGGTATGGAGGTACCGCCGACTACTAAGTGGGAACCTGCAGGAGGCGCTTGCCGAGGTCCCCGCCTATGAAAGGCGAGGGCCTCGGTTTTATCAAGCGCCACCTGCAGTCCCAGCCTCCGTATGCGAGCGACCACCTGGGCCACACCGGCTGTGGCCGAGATGATCGCCCGCCTATGATCGGGGCCCCGGGCGGTCACCAGAGTGTCATCCGCGTACGCAATGGCGGTGACACCCGGGAGCCGTGAGTCCCGGAGCGCCCAATCAAACCCTATGTTCCACAGGAGAGGGCCTAAGACCGACCCCTGTGGAACACCCCGCGAGACGGGCCAACGCGCTATCTCGCCGCCTGCTACCGGATACACTACCTCTCGCCCGCGCAGGTAGTGTCCGATGAGTACCCGGAGGTACCCAGGAACCCTATGGTATCGGAGGCCCTCCTCGATACATACCCAAGGGATGGTGTTGAAGGCGTTTTTGATGTCTAACGACACCGCCATCAACACCCCCCCCTGCTCGGTCGCTTCCCTAGATAGGGCCTGGAGCCGAGCGATCGCATCCACAGTGGACCGACCCCTACGAAAACCGTATTGGTCCCCGCAGAGATCGGGACCCGCCTCACTAAGATGTTTAGTGAGGCGTCCCGCGATCACCCTCTCCATCAGCTTACCCAATTCGTTCAAAAGAACTATTGGGCGATAAGCAGATGGAGATTCGGCCGGCCGACCCTCCTTGCTCAGAAGGACCAACCGACCAGACTTCCAGGCCGACGGGAATCGACCTTGCCGCAGGCATGCATCGAAGAGGGCGAGCACAAAGGGCTCAAACACCTCTACCGATAGGGCCCAGGCACGTCCGGGTATCCCATCCGGGCCGGGGGCCGTAGCCTTGCCCGACAACTTGGCAACGGCCACCCCCAGCTCCGCCGGAGTAACAGGCGGCACCTCAGTGTCGCCACCCTCGGTTGGCACAACGGCGTCTTCGTCAGGCGCTGCCATAGGGGGCGGAACAAACTCCGCGTTTTGGCTGGGAAAAAGCCCACCAACCACCATATTCAAAATGTTAGGCTGGAGGCTCTCTGTGACCGGTGGTGCCCAGGGCCGCAACTTACGGCGGACCCCTTTATACGGGCGACCCCACGGATCCCGGTCTAGAGCCTCCAGCGTTCTTTCCCAGCCAATATCTTTTGCTTGCCCTATGGCAACGCCCAACTGACTCCGGCTCTCCCTATAGGCGGCGTAGGTCTCTTGCACGCGGACCTCGTCCCTCGGCCTCCGACGCTGACAGCGGGAGTATACTCGGCGGAGGGCGGTGCACTGAGCTCTCAAGTGCTCAATCGCACCGCTCCACCAATACACCCGCCGTCGCGGTGGACACGGACGAAGCCGGGGCATGGCTGTGTCACACACCCGGGCCATGCACTCCCCGAGTTCGTCCGCGGCCACGTCGACGTCTGAGGCCGGGTTACAAGGCCGCGCAAACCACGCCTGGACCAGGGCTGCCTCCACCAATAGCTCCCGGTCCATTTGCCCGAGAGCCCACCTCGGACCCTCTCGTCCGGGCCGCGAAGCAGGGCGAGCGGCCGGAACCGCGGAGGACGCGGAGATACCGATATCAATATACCGGTGATCCGATAACGTCTCCACGTCCTCTAACACCTCCCATTGGTGAACACGGCGTGCCAGGGCGGGGGACGCAAACGATACGTCAACAATCGAACCGCCCTGTTGCCTCACGCACGTGTCCACTGTGCCACGGTTCAACACCACTAGGCCCTGCTCCGCAACCCAGTCTTCGAGGGTCCTTCCTTTGGGGTCAGACCTCGGGCAACCCCACGCCGAAGATTTAGCGTTGAGGTCGCCCACCAGAATGATGTCGGCGTGACTTCCCACCCCAACTAGCAGTCGACTGACCTCGTCCAGGTAAACCTCGAACTCGGCCAGCCCGCTGTTAGGGGAGAAGTACATACCGACGATGGTGAGCGACCCCAACACCGCCTTTACAAAGCCCCGCCCTCTTTCCACATTGAAAAAGGGCGGGGTGCCAACCGAGGGTGACGAAACCAAGGTCACCAAGCCATCCAGATCCCCGACATAACAAGGACGGTCGGGGATCATGTATGGCTCGGCGACGACAGCAATGTTGCTCAACCGCTGCGCCATGGTCTGCAGGAGAAGATCCTGGGCCCTGGCGCAGCGATTGAGGTTAGCCTGGAGGAGACTGAACACGGATCTATCCATCGATAGCCGTGTCCATCTCCTCCTCGAACTCTCGCCTCGCGGTCCCCTGATCCGACGGGATCAGCGGCCTCAGCGCCTTGCGCACGGGCGGCGCCTTGCACAGCTTGGAGCCGATACTATGATCGGCATCCCTTCCCGCCGAGGCACAAATAGTGCACCTCGGCTTGGAGACAGTGCAAGACGCCGCCTTGTGTCCCGACTCCGAGCAGCGGAAACACAGACCCGAGCGGTCTGTGTCATCGCAACGGCAGCCCACGTGACCCGGCACTAAACACCGATAACAGCGGAGTGGCCTCGGGTCCAGTATGTCTACGGGAACCGAGACCAACCCCACTCTCACGCGGTCTGCCGCGCGCAACCGCTTCGCCACCGGAATCGGGACCGCACAAATAATGGTGCCGAGACCGAACCGATCCCGCCTTATCTCGCCCGCCCTTATTACGGAGGCTGGGCAGTCCCCAACCTTCGCCAGTGCAGCGGCAACCTCCTCAGAGTTGGTGCAATCATCGAGGCCCGAGATTCTCACCCCGATTGTTTTCTCGGGGCGAGTTATTTTGGCTACTGATGGTTCTATATGAACCATCAGCGCCTCTCTTAGGGCCTCGGCTTTTGCACCGCTATTGGCGCCGGGGATCTCTAGGATCCGCCCCCCCGCCTGCCCGACCCGGAAACGAACACCCTGAGTGATGCCCAGGGCGTCCGCATCCACAAGTCGGGCCTTACGTATAACGTCGGCGTAAGTGGTACCGCTCTTCTCCGCTTCCGGAGAGAGCGTCACCACCACAACCGACGAGCGAGGGGCGCGGAGCCGTCCCCCACGGTTGCGGCGACGTTTCCCTTTCTGGGCGGCGTCCTGCCGTCCCTTGGCGGCTTCCCCCTTGCGGGCGGCTTCCGCCGCGGCGGCTGCCTTCCTTCTGGCCTTCTTTTCGGCGGCGGTTTCTCTAGTGACGAAACCGTCCGCATCCACCCTCGGTCCCGCACCCGCTGCAGGCGTAGGCACCGCGGCCGAAGTGGAAGGGACGGGCTGAACGGTCGGGACAGAGGCCGAGGCCGAGGCCGGAGCCGAGGCCTTGCCCTTGCCCTTCCCTTTGCCCTTACCCTTCCCCTCCGGCAGCGGACCCGCCACAGCAGCCGCGTACGAAGTGGTAGCGGACGGCTTCGAAACCGCCGCCGCCGCCTGCTTGGCTGTCGCTCCCGGCGCCGTTATAACTGGCGGGTCGGCCAGCTTAATCGACACCGAGAGTGACTCTTTCTTTTTTCTCGTTTCGTGAGCAAGGGGCGGACGTGTATAAGGGACCTCCGCGTCCCTTTTCCGCTCCCAAGCCACGAAACGTTGGTCCACGGCGGACATCATCCGATCCATCATCTTGTCCATGTAGGACTCGATTGTGTCCGGAAGATCTCCGCCGCGGACGCTCTTCGCTTCTCCCTTCTTCTTCGGCGCCGATGGCCCGGGGACAGCCGCAGCACCCGCCGCGACCTTCTCCATTCGGGCCACCGACTCCGCCATCCGATCCAGCGTCTTCTGGAGGGCCGCCAGCTGACCCCTCAGCGAGGCGTTCTCCTCCCGAAGACGCTGCATTTCATCTGTGGCGTTCAACCGTAAGGTTGACGCCACCAACTGCTGGAGCCCATCCGCCGACTCATATAGGTGCTTTTGGAAGGTGCCTTTAAGGTTCCCCGAGACCTTGGCGACCTTCCTCACCGTGTCGGCAAAGTGCGCCGCCAACTCCCGGCACCCGTCGGCACCTAACTCCGCACCCGCACCAGCCGGCGCACCCTGCACCTCCTGCAGCTTCTCCCGCAGGGCTCTCATCTCGTTCGCCCGGATCTGCTCAGGGGTGTACACCACGCACTCCCCCTTGCTCCCGGGCGGACGACCTTTCTTGGTCACAGGGCGAGGGGCCCCGATCTGCTCGAGACCGGAACCCTCCGCCCCACTCCCGTCAGTGTCCAGGGACTCCCGAGAACCACTCAGGCAGACAGGACTCCGCTGCGCCCCCAGCTTGGGAGCCTTGGCCTGTCCTTGGACAGGGACAGGGTCCCCAGCTGTGGACCAGTCGGAGTCAGAGTCCACCAGAGTGATACTCTGGCGGTCCCGGCTCCGCTTTCGCCCTATCGGCGAACTAGCCCGCTCGTCAACGTCCATCCGAGTAAGGACGACGACGGCCTTCTCTGCTAATTTCGCGGCCTCTACCGGTACTGGGCTCACGCCCCGCACCGCGTCGCTCGCGCTTGCCCTCCTCTCCCTTCCAACCTCCAACGATTTTGTTTTTTTTAAAAATGTGTCCATAATATATCCCACGAGATGGGTCGTTATGTAGGTCGACTGCGGGGTGACGCCCATCCCCGCAGCAAGGCAAATACACCCGGCCAGCGCCACGCTCGACCGGGGTGGTACCGTTAAAGACGGAGTAACGCCTCCGCCATTCACCTCTCGCCACGGTACGACAGCTTAGGTTGCGGCATTTTTTATAGAGGTTTGCATCCTCGCGACCCGGGCGGTTAAGCCAAGGCCCCCGGTCCCCAAAACATGACTGGGGATTACGGGTTGGGAGCAAGCTCCCCGACCGACCGTTAAGCCGGCCCCCCCCTAGCCCTAACGTTTCCCGCGGAAGGCGGAAAACAAAAACAACGAGCCCGGGAGGCCCAAAAAGACCCCCCGGCAACGAGACCCAAAAGGGGCCCCGTTGAATAACAAAATGGACCTCAAAAGAGGCCCATCTGCCACTGAAGTCCAAAAGGGACTCCAGTGACGACAACAAAGATAAAACTACGTCTATCTAGCGGAGCCCAAAAGGACTCCGCTCTAACAACAAAATACAAAAATTAACAAAATAAACTAATAAATTACTAACCTAAGCTAAACTACTGGCGGAGCGCCCAAGAAGACGCCCCGCCCGCGGACCTCAAGTCGTTGCTACGACGAGGCCCGCTCCACTTGGCCAGCTGCTAGCCGCCGGTCACCAATTGAAGATTGGTGACCGTCGTTGCCCAGGGTACACCACGGGGTGCGATGGCGCAGCGACCTCCCCGTGGTGCACCCTGGGCAACGACGGTCACCAATCTTCAATTGGTTACCGGCGGCTAGCAGCTGGCCAAGAGTAGCGGGCCTCGTCGTAGCAACGACTAGAGGTCTGCGGGCGGGGCGTCCCCTTGGGCGCTCCGCTAGTAGTTTATTTATTTAATTATATATTAAGTTAAATTATAGTTTACAGCGGAGTCTTTGCTTGGCTCCGCTATTATAATATTTATTTATTGTGTGTAGCTGTCACTGTTGCCCCTTCTGGGCTCCAGTGGCATTGTTGTTATTCAGCGGGGCCCTCTTTGGGTCTCGTTGCCGAGGGACCTCCTTAGGCCTCTCGGAATCGTTAGTTTGTTTTCCGCCTTCTGCGGGAAACGATAGGGCTAGGGTGACCGGCTTAACCGCTGGTTGGGGAGCTTGCTCCCATCTCGTAATCCTCAGTCATGTTTTGGGGACCGAGGGCCTTGGCTTAACCGCCTGGGTCGCGAGGATGCAAACCTCTTTAAAAATGTCGTAACCTAAGTTGTCGTACCGTGACGAGAGGTGGATGGCGGAGGCGTTACTCCGTCTTTAACGGTACCACCCCGGTCGAGCGTGGCGCTGGCCGGTTGTATTCGCCTTGCTATGGGAATGGGCGTCACCCTGTAGTCGACCTTTTATATCGGCCCTACTCGTGGGATTTATTATGGAACAATCATATAAAAAATCAACAACCGGAGACGTAGTGAAGGAGAGGAGGGCGAGCGCGAGAGACGCAGTAAGGGGTTCGAGCCCCCCTGCGGATCGCGCGCACGCGTTAGCGATAATTAAGGATAGGAGGGCGAGCGTGGCAACAGGGGGTTCGATCCCCGCTGCAGAGCGCACGCAGCCTACTATAGGCAAAGAGAGGAGGGCGAGCGTAAGTGACGCGGCTAGGGGTGTGAGCCCCGCTGCAGAGCCTGCGCAACCGCCTAGAGTCTCTAAGGAGGTAGTAGTCATCCTGGATAGGATGGACGTCGATGTGAGGGGTAGCTCGCCAATAGGGCGAAAGCGTATCCGGGACCGCCCGAGTGTGAATCGAGTAGATTCGGACTCTGACTCGTCTGTAGCTGGGGACCCTGTCAAAGTACAGGCCAAGGCCCCCAAGCTGGGGATGCATCGGAGCCTGGAGTGCCTGAGCGACACTCAGGTGATCCTTGATACGGAGGAGAGTAGTGTGGAGGGTTCCGACCTAGAACGGGCCGGATCTCCCCATACTAAAACAAAGAGAGGCCGACCGCTCGGCAGTAAGAACAAGGAGGTCGTTGTTCTTACCCAAGAGCAGGTTAGGTCGAATGAAATGAAG
The DNA here is from genome assembly GCA_947037095.2 of Nycteola revayana. NCBI lineage: Eukaryota > Metazoa > Arthropoda > Insecta > Lepidoptera > Nolidae > Nycteola > Nycteola revayana. The sequence continues at coordinate 50,607 of OX344844.2, forward strand.
GCACTCCGCGATAAGTTGCAGGAGGTGCAGAGCGGGCGCTCTTCTGCGGGAGGCGCCGACGCGGAGCTGGGTGCTGACGGGAGCCGGGAGCTTGCGGCCCACCTCGCCGAGACGGTGAGAAAGGTCGCCAGGGTCTCCGGCAACCTCAAAGGGACGATGCAGAAGCAGCTCTATGAGGCTGCGGATGCTCTCCAACAGTTGGTAGCTTCTACCCTTAGGTTGAACGCTACTGACGAGATGCAGCGTCTCCGGGAGGAGAACGCCTCGCTGAGGGGTCAGCTGGCGGCTCTCCAGAAGACGCTGGATAAGATGGCGGAGTCGGTGGCCCGCATGGAGAAGGGCGCGGCGGGTGCTGCGGCTGTCTCCGGGTCGCCGGCGTCATCAAAGAAGGGCTCAAGTAAGAGCGTCCGCGGCGGAGATCAGCCGGACTCATTCGAACCTTATATGGAGAGAATGATGAATCGGTTGATGTCCGCCGTGGACAAACGTTTCGTGGAGTGGGAGAGGCAGAGGGACAGAGACGTCCCTTTCTCGCGCCCGCCCCTAGCCCACGAGACCAGGAAGAAGGAGTCGGTGGCTTTGTCCATTAGGTTAGCCAACCCGCCGGTGATATCGGCGCCGGGAGTGGCAGCTGCGCAGGCGGCGGTTGCGGTTGCGAAACCGTCCGCCGTCACATCTTACGCGGCCGCTGCGGCGGGCCCGCCGCCGGAGGGTAAGGGAAAGGGCAAAGGGAAGGGCAAGGGCAAGGCCTCGGCTTCGGCCTCGGCCTCGGCCTCTGTCCCGACCGTACAGCCCGTCCCTTCCACTTCGGCTGCGGTACCCGCGCCTGTAGCGGTATCCGCGCCTGCAGCGGTGCCCGCGCCTGTAGCGGGTGGGCCTAGGGTCGACGCGGACGGTTTCGTTCGCAAGGAGACCGCTGCGGAGAAGAAGGCCCGCAGGAAGACGGCAGCCGCGGCGGAAGCCGCCCGCAGGGCGGAGGCCGCCAAAAAGGTTGGTGCTACCAATAAGCGTAGTCGCAAGAACCGTCACGGACGGCTCCGCGCCCCTCGCTCGTCGGTAGTCGTGGTGACACTCTCTCCGGAGGCGGAGAAAAGTGGCACCACATATAGCGATGTCATTCGCAAGGCCCATCAGGTCGATGCGGAGGCCCTGGGCATCACTCAGGGCGTTCGTTTCCGGGTGGGGTTAGCTGGGGGTAGGATTTTGGAGGTCCCCGGCGCTAATAGTGGCGCTAAGGCCGAGTCTCTTAAGGAAGCTCTGGTCAAACTTATTGACCCGTCAGTCGCTACCATCACTCGTCCCGAGAAGACGATCGGGGTTAGGGTCAGCAGTATTGACGACTGCATTTTGCCTGAGGAGCTAGCTGCTGCTCTAGCGAGGGTCGGGGAGTGTCCGGTCTCCGCCATTAGGGCGGGAGATATACGGCGGGACCATCGCGGTTCCGGTACTGCGATATGTGCAGTCCCGATCGCGGCGGCGAGGCGTCTACAGAAAGTAGAACGCGTTAGGGTAGGATTGGTCTCGGTACGAGTAGATATACTCGACCCGAGACCACTTAGATGTTTCAGATGTCTGGTGCCGGGTCACGTGGGCTGTCGCTGCGACGACACCGACCGCAGCGGTCTGTGCTTCCGCTGCTCGGAGCCGGGCCACAAGGCGGCGTCCTGCGCCGTCTCCAAGCCGAGGTGCGACGTCTGCGCTTCGGCAGGTAGGGAAGCCGATCATAGTATCGGCTCCAAATTGTGTAAGGCGCCGACCGTGCGCAAGGCACTTAGGCCCTCAGTTCCGACTACGGAACAGGGCACCGCTAGGCAGGTGATCGAGGAGGAGATGGATACGACCATCAATGGATAGGCCCATGTTCAGACTTCTCCAAGCGAACCTCAATCACTGCGCCAGGGCTCAGGACCTTCTCCTGCAGACCATGGCGCAGCGATTGAGTAACGTTGCGGTAGTCGCCGAGCCGTACATGATCCCCGACCGTCCGTGTTATGTCGGGGACTTGGACGGCTTGGTGACCTTAGTGTCGTCGCCTTCCGTTGGCACCCCGCCCTTTTTCAACGTGGAAAGAGGGCGAGGCTTTGTAAAGGCGGTGTTGGGGTCGCTCACTATCATCGGTGTGTATTTCTCACCCAACAGCGGGCTGGCCGAGTTCGAGGTCTTCCTCGACGAGGTCGGTCGACTGCTAGTTGGACTGGGGGATCACGCCGACGTTATTCTCGTGGGCGACCTCAACGCCAAGTCCTCGGCGTGGGGATGTCCGGTGTCCGACCCCAAAGGTAGGACCCTTGAGGACTGGGTAGTGGAGCAGGGCTTGGTAGTTTTAAACCGTGGCTCGGTGAACACGTGCGTGAGACAACAGGGTGGCTCGATTGTGGACGTATCATTTGCGTCCTCCACCCTGGCACGTCGTGTTCATCAGTGGGGAGTTTTAGAGGGCGTGGAGACGCTGTCGGACCATTTGTATGTTGGTATCGACATCTCCGCGTCCCCCGCGGTTTCGACCGCCCGTCCTGCTTCATTGCCTCGACGAGAGGGCCCTCGGTGGGCACTCGGACAGTTGGACCGGGAGTTGCTATTAGAGGCAGCCCTGGTTCAGGCATGGTTCTCGCGGCCGTGTAACCCGACCTCGGACGTAGATGTGGCCGCGGAGGAACTCGGGGAGTCCATGGCTCGTGTCTGTGACACGGCCATGCCCCGTCTTCGTCCGTGTCCACCGCGGCGGCAGGTGTATTGGTGGAGCGGTGCGATCGAACACTTACGTGTTCGGTGCACCGCCCTCCGCCGAGTATACTCTCGCTGTCAGCGTCGGAGGCCGAGGGACGAGGTCCGCATACAGGAGGCCTACGCCCAGTATAGGGAGAGCCGGAGTGAGTTGGGCGTTGCCATAGGGCAAGCTAAAGAACTTGGCTGGGAGAGAACGCTGGAGGCGTTAGATCGCGATCCGTGGGGTCGCCCATACAAAGGGGTTCGCCGCAAGATGCGACCGTGGGCACCACCAGTTACGGAAAGCCTCCAGCCAGGTGTTATAACAACGGTAGTGGGTGGGTTATTCCCCAGCCAAGAATCGGAGTTTGTCCCGCCTCCTATGGTGGCGCCCGATGATCACACCGATGTGCCAACGGAGGACACTGAGGTGCCGCCTGTTACACAGGCGGAGCTGGGGGCGGCCATTGCCAAGTTGTCAGGCAAGGTCACAGCCCCCGGTCCGGATGGGATACCAGGACGTGCCTGGGCCCTTTCGGTTGAGGCGTTTGAGCCCTTTGTGCTCGCCCTCTTCGATGCTTGCCTGCGGCAAGGTCGATTCCCTTCGGCCTGGAAGTCGGGTCGGTTGGTCCTCCTTAACAAGGAGGGCCGCCCGGCCGAATCGCCATCAGCTTATCGCCCGATCGTTCTGCTGAATGAATTGGGTAAGCTGATGGAGAGGGTCATCGCTGGCCGCCTCACTAAACATCTTAGTGAGGTAGGTCCCGACCTCTGCGAGGATCAATTTGGTTTTCGTAGAGGTCGTTCTACTTTAGATGCCATCACTCGGCTTCGAGACCTTTCAAGGGACGCGACCGAGCAGGGGGGTGTGTTGATGGCGGTGTCGTTAGACATTAAAAACGCCTTCAACACCATCCCTTGGGTTTGTATCGAGGAAGGCCTCAGATACCACAGGGTGCCCGGGTACCTCCGGGTACTCATCGGTCACTATCTCCGCGGTAGAGAGGTAGTGTACCCGATAGCAGGCGGCGGGACGGGGCGTTGGCCCGTCTCTAGAGGGGTTCCACAGGGGTCGGTATTAGGTCCCCTCCTGTGGAACATAGGTTTTGATTGGGCGCTTCGGGACACCCGGCTCCCGGGTGTCACCGCCATTGCTTACGCGGATGACACTCTGGTGACCGCCCGAGGTCCCGATCATAGGCGAGCGAACATCTCGGCCACAGCCGGTGTGGCTCAGGTGGTCGCTCGCATTCGTAGGCTGGGACTGCGGGTGGCGCTTGACAAAACCGAGGCACTCGCTTTTCATAAGCGGGGGCCTCGGCAAGCGCCCCCTGCAGGTTCATGCTTAGTCGTCGGCGGCACCTCCATTGTAGTCGGGGATACGATGCGTTACTTAGGTATCGTCCTCGATAGTAGGTGGAACTTCCGGGCCCACTTTAATCGGTTGGCCCCGAAGTTAGTAGCGGCGGCAGGAGCCCTCGGTGGTCTCCTGCCGAACCTGGGTAGGCCAGGGGGGAGTTGCCGGCGACTATACGCGGGCGTGATACGCTCGATGGCGCTGTACGGCGCCCCGATATGGGTGGACGCACTGGATAGGCGTAATGTGGCCCTGCTGCGCCGGCCGCAGCGGGTCATAGCCGCCAGGGCGGCTCGTACCTACCGCACGGTATCCTTCGATGCGGCTTGTCTTCTCTCTAGTTCTCCTCCGTGGGAACTCGAGGCGAGGGAGCTGGCCGAAGCATACCGTCGGAGGTGCGACGGAGTTTTAAACGGCCGTGATCCGTTTCCGGAGGGCATGGCGACGTGGCGTATTGAATCGCGGCGTCGTGTCCTCCGTGAATGGAAAGACCGGCTGATAACCGACCCGCCATTGAGCGGATTACGTACGGTAGATGCGATCCGGCCTCACTTGCTTGAGTGGGCCGGACGTAAAAGGGGCGAGGTAACCTTCCGCATTGCGCAGGTCATGACGGGGCACGGATGCTTCGGTCATTACCTGTGCAAAGTGGCAAGGAGAGAGCCGGACACTCGTTGTCACCACTGTGATTGCGCCGATGATACGGCGCAACACACATTGGTCGAGTGTCCGGCTTGGGCGGCCGAGCGCGGTGCGCTCGTCGCACATATAGGTATTGACCTCTCGCTTTCGACCATCATCAAGAGGATGCTCGAGAGCGAGGGAGCATGGGAGTCGATGGCTTCTTTCTGTGAGACTGTAGTTTCACAGAAGGAGGCCGCGGAGCGGGTGAGAGAAGATGATTCCAGCTCTCATCCGCTTCGTAGACGTCGCGTTGGCCGGAGGCGGAGGGCCGAAATCCGCCGTCTCCCGCCATAAGGGGTGACCCTGGGGAGCAGATAACATGAATCTGCTCCCTAGGGTCACATTCATGTAGTAGGTCGGGGATGCCACTGTGTTCTGGCAATCCCTGTAGGAGTAGGAAGGTATCCATCGCGGGTGCTTAACACTCGCGATAGAGCCATAGGGGGAGGAAACTCTAGTCCCTTCACCGGGGCGAGAGTTATAGTTGTACTCTGTCGGAGAGATAACCAAAGGCCTATACCGGTACTTGGGTCTCTCATCACCAACGACAGAAGGAGGAACACCCGGGGGCTTTTTTAGTGGGTACATACTCTCTGTGGTGCGACAGCGCACCACGTTCTATAGAGTATGAGCCCCACATGCCCCTCACTGGCGCAGGGACCACGTATATAGTGACCCCTGCGCCAGGGAGGAAGTGCGGTTGCGCATTTTTACCCCGGTAAACAAAAAAAAAAAAAAAAAAAAAAAAAAAAAAAAAGGGTACACCACGAGGAGGTCGCTGCGCCGTCGTACCCCAACCTAACCTAACCTTTTTTTTTTTTTTTTTTTTGTTTACCGGGGTAAAAATGCGCAACCGCACTTCCTCCCTGGCGCAGGGTCACTATATACGTGATCCCTGCGCCAGTGAGGGGCATGTGGGGCTCACACTCTATAGAACGTGGTGCGCTGTCGCACCACAGAGAGTATGTACCCACTAAAAAAGCCCCCGGGTGTTCCTCCTTCTGTCGTTGGTGATGAGAGACCCAAGTACCGGTATAGGCCTTTGGTTATCTCTCCGACAGAGTACAACTATAACTCTCGCCCCGGTGAAGGGACTAGAGTTTCCTCCCCCTATGGCTCTATCGCGAGTGTTAAGCACCCGCGATGGATACCTTCCTACTCCTACAGGGATTGCCAGAACACAGTGGCATCCCCGACCTACTACATGAATGTGACCCTAGGGAGCAGATTCATGTTATCTGCTCCCCAGGGTCACCCCTTATGGCGGGAGACGGCGGATTTCGGCCCTCCGCCTCCGGCCAACGCGACGTCTACGAAGCGGATGAGAGCTGGAATCATCTTCTCTCACCCGCTCCGCGGCCTCCTTCTGTGAAACTACAGTCTCACAGAAAGAAGCCATCGACTCCCATGCTCCCTCGCTCTCGAGCATCCTCTTGATGATGGTCGAAAGCGAGAGGTCAATACCTACATGTGCGACGAGCGCACCGCGCTCGGCCGCCCAAGCCGGACACTCGACCAGTGTGTGTTGCGCCGTATCATCGGCGCAATCACAGTGGTGACAACGAGTGTCCGGCTCTCTCCTTGCCACTTTGCACAGGTAATGACCGAAGCATCCGTGCCCCGTCATGACCTGCGCAATGCGGAAGGTTACCTCGCCCCTTTTACGTCCGGCCCACTCAAGCAAGTGAGGCCGGATCGCATCTACCGTACGTAATCCGCTCAATGGCGGGTCGGTTATCAGCCGGTCTTTCCATTCACGGAGGACACGACGCCGCGATTCAATACGCCACGTCGCCATGCCCTCCGGAAACGGATCACGGCCGTTTAAAACTCCGTCGCACCTCCGACGGTATGCTTCGGCCAGCTCCCTCGCCTCGAGTTCCCACGGAGGAGAACTAGAGAGAAGACAAGCCGCATCGAAGGATACCGTGCGGTAGGTACGAGCCGCCCTGGCGGCTATGACCCGCTGCGGCCGGCGCAGCAGGGCCACATTACGCCTATCCAGTGCGTCCACCCATATCGGGGCGCCGTACAGCGCCATCGAGCGTATCACGCCCGCGTATAGTCGCCGGCAACTCCCGGCAGGAGACCACCGAGGGCTCCTGCCGCCGCTACTAACTTCGGGGCCAACCGATTAAAGTGGGCCCGGAAGTTCCACCTACTATCGAGGACGATACCCAAGTAACGCATCGTATCCCCGACTACAATGGAGGTGCCGCCGACGACTAAGCATGAACCTGCAGGGGGCGCTTGCCGAGGCCCCCGCTTATGAAAAGCGAGTGCCTCGGTTTTGTCAAGCGCCACCTGCAGTCCTAGCCTACGAATGCGAGCGACCACCTGAGCCACACCGGCTGTGGCCGAGATGTTCGCTCGCCTATGATCGGGACCTCGGGCGGTCACCAGAGTGTCATCCGCGTAAGCAATGGCGGTGACACCCGGGAGCCGGGTGTCCCGAAACCTAACCTAACCTAACCTAACCTAACCTAACCTTTTTTTTTTTTTTTTTTTTTTTTTTTTTTTTTTTTTTTTTTTTTTTTTTGACCGGGGGGAAATGCAGTTACGCATTCGACCACCACCGTTGTGAAAACAACGGCGGTGGGATATGTGGGGACTCGCCCTCTCCAGTGCATGGTATGCTGTTCATACCACGAGGAGAGGACCCTACCGCCACTAAAACCCCCCGGGTACTCCTCCTTCCGCCTTGAGTGTGAGGGCCACCGGGAAACGCTGAGAAGCGCTAACATTTCCGGTGAAACCCCCACGGCGGCCGTCCGCAGCTTGAGTGGTGCCGCGGACTCTCCGGGGCCACATTGTGTGTGGCCCGTATAACCATTGACGGGACGCCCGGAGTACTCAGGCGTCCCTCCTCCGCACGGGTCGGCCTCTAGAGGGAGCAGGGCCCATGTTCCCTACTCCCCGAGGCCGAGCCTAAGGCGGCATGCGACGGGTCTCGGCCCGCCGTCTGCGGCCAGTACGCCGCCTGCGGAGCGGGTGTGCACTGGGATCTTCCTCCCTTACCCGCTCCGCGGCCTCCTTCTGCGACATGACACGTCCACAGAAGGAGGCAACCGCCGCCCAAGACCCCTCACTCTCGACCATCTTGGAGATGATGGTCGGTAGCGAGAGGTCGGAACCCAGGACTCCGATGAGCTCGGCGCGCTCATCGGTCCACGCCGGACACACCTGCACGGTGTGTTGTGCCGTATCATCGGTGCCCCCGCAGTGGTGGCACCGAGTGTCCGGCTCCCTCTGTGCCACATTGCACAGGTAGTGACCAAAACAGCCATGGCCTGATACCACCTGTGCAATGTGGTAGGTCACCGCGCCCCATTTGCGACCGGCCCACTTTAAAAGGTGGGGCCGGATCGCCTCCACGACGCGCGATCCACTCCCTGACGCAGCTTCCAGCCGCTCTTGCCAACTCCGGAGGGTCTGGCGACGGACTTCACTCCGCCACCGTGCAATGCCCTCCGGAAAGGGGTCGCGACCAGAACGCGCCCCCTCACACCTCCGCCGGTACGCGGCGGCCAACGCCTGCGCCTCCAGGTCCCACGGAGGGGAACCCGCCAGGAGGCAGGCCGCATTGAAGGCGACCGTGCGGTAGGCGCGGGACGCCCTGATGGCCATGACCCGCTGCGGACGTCGCAGCAGGGCCACGTTTTGCCTATCCAGGGCGTCGACCCAAATGGGGGCGCCATATAACGCCATGGAGCGGATCACGCCCGAATACAATCGTCGACAGATGCTCCCGGGCTTGCCAAGATTTGGCAGCAGACCTCCGAGAGCACCTGCCGTCGCCACCAACTTCGGGGCCAACTGTGAAAAGTGGCCCCTAAAATTCCATCTGCTGTCGAGGACAATGCCGAGATAACGCATTTTGTCCCCGACAGCGATGGTCACACCCCCCACCACAAGGTGGGAGCCTGCCGGCGGCGCCCGCCGAGGCCCATGGAAAGCAAGGGCCTCGGTTTTATTGAGCGCCACCTGCAGGCCCAAACAACGAATTCGGGCGACCACCTGCGCCACTCCAGCAGTGGCCAGGATAGTCGCCCGCCGATGGTCGGCGCCGCGGGCAGTCACTAGGGTGTCGTCAGCGTAAGCAATTACGCTGACACCCCGAAGACCACGCGCCCGCAGCGCCCAATCGAACCCGATGTTCCACAGGAGCGGCCCCAATACCGACCCCTGTGGAACACCTCGAGAGACGGCCCAGCAGCCCGTCCCTCCGCCAGACGTCGGGTACACTACCTCCCTATTTTGAAGGTAGTGACCCACTAGTGCACGTAAATACCCGGGCACCCCGTGATGCCTAAGGCCCTCCATTATACAGGCCCACGGGAGGGTGTTGAAGGCGTTTTTGATGTCAAGTGACACCGCCAACAACACCTCTCCCCGGCTGGTCGCCTCCTCTGACAATTCCCGCACCCTAGTAATCGCGTCCACGGTCGACCGACCCTGGCGGAACCCGTACTGGTCCGCATATAGGTCGGGACCGACCTCACTGAGATGTTTGGTGAGGCGGGACGCGATCACTCTCTCCATCAGCTTGCCCACCTCGCTCAACAAAACGATTGGGCGATAGGCTGATGGAGACTCCGCAGGCCGCCCGTCCTTAGGAAGAAGGACGAGACGGCCGGACTTCCAGGGCGCGGGAAAGCGACCCTGCCGCAGGCACGCCGTGAAGAGGGCAAGCACCACGGGCTCCAATTCCTGGATTGCAAGTGCCCAGGCACGTCCGGGCACTCCGTCCGGCCCGGGGGCGGTGTTCTTGACGGCCATTCTGGCCACAGCCGCCCCCAACTCCGCCTGTGTTACATCAGGCGGAGTCTCTTCTTCGTCGTCGTCGTCGTCGGCGTCGGCTCGCCTGGCACCAGTCGGCCCGGCCATAGAAGGCGGCGAAAACTCCTCTTGACTGGGGAACAGCTCCTCCACAACAGACTGGAGGAGCTCGGGCTGGAGGCTCTCCGTTACTGGAGGCGCCCAGGGGCGCAGTTTACGGCGCACCAGTTTTTCGCCACGTCGAGGATGGTCTCGACATGGCGAGCAGCCAGCTCCTGGGGGTCCAGATCGACCCCACCTGCAACTGGAGAGACAGGGATGGATCGCTGTCTCTCCTCCAGCTCTTCGGCAAGCTGCCTCTCCGCTTGGAGCTTCATGAGCTCGCGCTCCGCTCTGGCCAGCTCTTGTTTGGCCTTAGCCAAACCGACAAACTCTCCCGTCGTGGGAGGGCGGCCTCTTCCCCGCTTCCCGAGAAGCTTGGGAGCCTTCGGTTGGCCAGGGGCAGGCCCTCCATCCGAGTCAAACTCCGTTGACTCTGACGAAGACAGGTTTGGGCTAGGCCGCTCCTGACTTCTTTTTCTCCCTATTGGGGAGGAGACTCTCTCCTCACCCTCTGTCACCGTCACCAGCGAGCTGGTGGATGACGCACCGGATAACGTTTCCATCCGCGGAATGCGGACTACGGGAACACGTTCGCCGACCGACAGTTGCTCGTCGATCCTCATGGGGCTTGCGCCCCTCGCGGCGTCACTGACGCTCGCCCTCTTCGCCTTGCTTCCTCTCGTCATTAGTTTTGTGTTTTGTAATTGAGAATCCATAATACGTCCCACGAGTAGGGTCAAACTAAATGGTCCGCCGCGGGGTGATGCCCATTCCCGCGGTAAGGCAACTACGCCCGGCCAGCGCCACGCTCGACCGGGGTTGCACCGTTTGCGACGGAGTAACGCCTCCGCCATCCACCTCTCGCCACGGTACGACAGCTTAGGTTGCGGCATTTTTTAGAGAGGTTTGCATCCTCGCGACCCGGGCGGTTAAGCCAAGGCCCCCGGTCCCCAAAACATGACTGGGGATTACGGGTTGGGAGCAAGCTCCCCGACCGACGGTTAGGCCGGTCCGCCGAACCACCAAGGTTCTCCCACAAAACGGGGAGCAAAACAACGTATGTGGGGGGCCCAAAAAGACCCACCCACCAATGAGGACCAACAGGGTCCCCATTATTAACAACGGATGGGCCTCAATAGAGACCCACCTGCCGCTGAAGCCCAAAAAGACTCCAGCGACGACAAACAACAATAAATATTTGTGAGGCCCAATAGGACCCCACCCCAACAACAAAAATAAAAACAACTGTATAATTAAAATATCACAGTGAATGACTACGTGCAGGGGCGATCAATCCGCCACACCTGCCGCGGGTCTCCAGTATTAAAACGAGACCCGCTCCGTCTGGCCAGCTGTTAGCCGCCGACCACCAACAAAAGATTGGTGGCCGCCGTTGCCCAGGGTGCACCACGAGGAGGTCGCTGAAGCCATCGCACCCCATCGCACCCCAACCTAACCTTTTTTTTTTTTTTTTTTTTTTTTTTTTTTTTTTTGTTGACCGGGGGGAAATGCAGTTACGCATTCGACCACCGCCGTTGTGAAAACAACGGCGGTGGGATATGTGGGGACTCGCCCTCTCCAGTGCGTGGTATGCTGCTCATACCACGAGGAGAGGACCCTACCGCCACTAAAACCCCCCGGGTACACCCCAACCTAACCTAACCTAACCTAACCTAACCTAACCTAACCTAACCTAACCTAACCTTTTTTTTTTTTTTTTTTTTTTTTTTTTTTTTTTACGTGGTGGAAATCTTTGATAGACTTCCCACCGTCTTGGGGACCCACCGTCTTGGGGAAAAAGACGGTGGGGGAGTGTGGGACTCCTTCACTTGCACCCGGCTCTATGTAGCGAGCGAGCCGGGGCATCCGGTACCCACTAAAACCACCACGGTAGCCAGCCTCGGACGCATCTGCCGGTGGCCCTGGGGACTCGAAATGATCGACAACCAGGACCACCGCCATACGTCTTGTCTCGGATTGAGACTCCTCTCGGGAGGGGCAATAATTGGGCCCCTCCCCTGCGCCTTTGCGCATATGTAGGTAACCAGCGGCTACGACTGGTTACCTCTTCCCGGGATCGCTGGGAAATGACGGCCAGAGTCCCCACTCTGACCGCCGCGACCCCGAGGGCAGCGTGTTATTTTGCTGCGAGGCATTCTCGCGCTATCTATTGATAGCGCTGTGGCGCCGAACCCAAGAATTAGATTCGGCGCCACACTTTCTCGCCAGCGACACTATGGTCGCCGGCCCCGACCCCGCACTCTTCTACGTGCGGGGTCGGACCGCTCCCTCTCGCGCTCAGCGGTCTCCTTCTGGAGCATAACCGCTTCACAGAAGGAGACCACTGCCCTCCAGGAGTCTCTCGCCGCCAACATGGCCGTGATAACGGCCGGCGGCGAGAGGTCAGGCCCGATACTGTTGACCAGGACTCGGCGCTCGGAGGCCCAGGCTGGGCACTCCTCGAGCGTGTGTTGAGCCGAGTCCCGGTCACTGCCGCAGTGGTGACACGCGGCAGTGGGCTCCCTCCCTATTCTGTTCAGGTACTCACCGAAGCAACCGTGTCCGGTGAGTACCTGTGTCAGCCTGAACGTGACGCCGACGAACCTCTTTTCGAGCCAGGCCTCGAAGCTGGGAAGAACTGCGCTTACGACGCGCTGGCGCGAGCAGCGTGGCAATTCGAGCCGCTCGCGCCACAACTCCAGCGCTCGCCTGTGCGCTCCTCGGCGCACCTCGAGCGGGTCTGTCGCGTCCCCGCCCTGGCGAGAATGGAACCGGTCGTAAACTTCCGTGTCCATCCCCGCCAAGATGTCGAAGGGCGGGAAACGCGCCAGAGTAGTCGCCGCCTCAAATGAAATGGTGCGGTATCCCCTCGCGATCCGTATGGCCACCACGCGCTGCAGGCTATTAAGTAACCGTCCGCAGCGGGAGGCGCCCGTCAGCCTATCCGACCAAACGGGCGCCCCATAGAGGGCCATGGATCTCAGGACACCGCCATAGAGACGGCGAATCTCCTCCCGGGGTCCCCCGAGATTGGGCAGCAGCCTCTGGAGAGCACCTGCTGCCTTTTGGACTCGGGGGACCAGACGCTCGAAGTGAGCCTCGAAGGTCCATCGGCCGTCAAGGATTAGGCCGAGGTATTTTATGGTGGGCCCAATCGACACCACCGCTTCCCCGATCCTTATCTGCCTTATCGGTGGCTCCCCCCGAAGGCTGTGGAACCACAGTGCTTCGGTTTTTTGGGGAGCCACCCGCAATCCCAGCCCCTCTATATGGGCCACGACCCTTGCGACCCCCAATTCGGCGAGCCGCCGTGTCTCGCTGAAGCCCTTCCCCCTGGCCATGACCAAAGTGTCATCTGCGTAGCAGATGACATCTAGGCCGGGGGGCAGTCTGGTCCTCAAAATCGCGTCGTATGCGAGGTTCCACAGAAGGGGGCCCAGAACGGACCCCTGTGGAACCCCGCAGCTGATCCTCCTCGTTACCTCGTTGCCGTCCCTGTCGGTGAACCTGATGGTCCTGTCGCACAAATACGCCCCGACTATTTCGCGCAAGTAGGGAGGCACGTTATGATGATGAAGTGCCTCCCTGATCGCCTGCCATGGGAGGGAGTTAAAGGCGTTGACTATATCCAAACTTATAGCCAACGCCACTCCCCCCTCCTGGACTGCCTCTTCCGCCAGGGAACGGACGCGCCTGATGGCGTCCACCGTTGACCTCCCCTGGCGGAAGCCATATTGGCTATCCGAAAGGTCGGGGCCAATGCGCAACAGGTGTTCACTGAGGCGGGCAGCGATGACGCGCTCAAAGAGCTTGCCCGCCTCGTCCAACAGACAAATGGGACGGAACGACGACGGAGAATCAGCCGCCCTGCCGGGTTTCGCCAAGAGGACCAGACGGGCCTCCTTCCAGCCACTGGGGAAAACTCCGTAGCGAAGGCAGCTGGTGAACAGCTGCCGGAGCTTATCCCCCAAGATCGCCAGAGCCAACACCCATGCTCGTCCGGGGATCCCATCGGGACCCGGAGCGGTGTTTCGGGCTGCGAGCCGCCTAACGGCTCGATCCAGCTCCCCCTCCGTCACTCCGAGATCGTCCGACCAACCAGAATGGCCCAGACGTGGCGGAGGGATCGAGGGACTGTCCTGGACCCTTGGGAAAAGAGCGTCCACCACTCTTTCCACGAATACTGGGTCCAAGGACTCGGTTATAGGAGGGACCCATGGGCGAAGTTTGCCCATAACCATTTTGTATGGGCGGCCCCATGGGTCCCTATTTAGTCCCTCGATTAATTCGGCCCAGGACCGAGCCTTTGCCTCCCCGATCGCAATCTGGAAGGTCTTTGTGGCGACTCGGTACTCCAGATAGGCTCCGGCGATCTCCTCGTCTGTGGCTCGCCGTCTTCTCCGCGTCCTTGTAAATCGGCGGCGCGCCCTTATGCAAGAGGCTCGCAGCTCTGCCAGACCATCGCTCCACCAGTATGCGGAGAATCTTTTCCGGCCTTTCTTGGCCCGGGGCATTGCGACGTCGCAGATTTCCGTCATTTTACCCCGGAACCAAACTGCGAAAGCCTCCGGGTGGGAATAGATGTCCAATCCCACATCGACCCAGTCCACCACGTGGGCAGCAGCGACCAGCAGGCTTTTCTCCAGCATCTTTAGCACCCAGCGCCGTGGAGAACTGTTGCTTTGGCCCGCCGAATTCGGGGGGCTGCGGCGCGTCTGCGAGGCGACGTCGAACAGTATGTGACGGTGGTCGCTGAGAGTGGCAAGATCTTCTGCCACCCTCCACCCCGACACCCGCCGTGCAGCAGGGGGAGTCGCCCATGTTAGGTCGACAATGGATTCCCCCTGCCAGCGCACGCAGGTGCTCTCCGTTCCTCTATTGAGGAGATCGAGGCCGAGGGCAGCAGCCCACTCCAGCAAGGCCTCTCCCCTTGCGTCGTCGCGGGCATCACCCCAAACCCTGGAGTGTGCGTTGAAATCGCCCGCGACGAGTACTGGACGAGGTAAGTAGCCACGGATGAAATTGGCGAGCCCGTCCAAGTACGCTTCATACTCAGTGAAGCCGCAGTTGGGAGAGATGTATACACCAATCACAACAACGCCGCCCCACTCCACAGCAACGAAGCCAACCCCCCTCCGGAGAAGGGTGCAGCAAGGATCGCCTGTGCCTCCAGCCCAATAAATTGCAACGGAGCCCCCCTCCGCCCCGAACCAGCGAGGATGGTCCGGGACAGAGTACGGCTCAGCCACAATGGCAAGGGCAACCGACTGTTCCGCGAGCGTCTGGATCATAAGGTCCTGCGCTGCGCGGCAGTGGTTTATGTTGCCCTGCATGATCTTATTTATGGGCTGGAATTTTGGGCCTGAGGTACACCCTCGATCGGAGCCTGGCCTGAGTCCGGCTGCGATTCTTTATTAGCCGACCCCTTGTTCTGAGGTGCGGCTCCTCTTTTGCCCGTTTTAGGAGGCGTACATTTGATGCCCCCGAGGCGGTGATTTGCCGGGCGGCCGAGATCCCTACAGACTGGGCATGTAGGACTGGAGGCCGAGCAGTTCTGCGCCTTGTGACCGGGCTCCCCACACGCGTAGCAGAGCCCACTGCGGTCCTTGGGACAAGCGCATTTGGCCCTTACATGCCCATTTTCCAGGCACCTGAAGCATTGTAGTGGCCTTGTTCTAAGGGCCACTACTTTGGCCGAGGACCACCCCACTCGCAGGTATAACCTAACCTAACCTTTTTTTTTTTTTTTTTTTTTGTTTTCCGGGGTAAAAATGCGTGATCGCACTTCCTCGCTAGCGCAAGAATCACTATTATGTGATTCTTGCGCCAGCGAGGGGCATGTGGGGCTCTTCCTCTATAGAACGCGGTGCGCTGTCGCACCGCAGAGAGGACATACCCACTAAAAAAGCCCCCGGGCGTTCCTTCGTCTGCCGTTTAGTGTGAGGGGACCCAAGAACCATATGGGCCTTTGGTCATCCCCCCACGGCAGAGTTCTTCAACAACTCTCGCCCCGGTAAAAGGGCGAGAGTTTCCCTCCCCCTTGGCCCCATCGCGAGTGTTAAGCACCCGCGATGGGTACCGTCCTACTCCTACAGGGGCGCCCGGACGCAAGGCGCTCCCCGACCTACTCATGAATGTGACCCTAGGGAGCAAAGTCATGCACTCTGCTCCCAGGGTCACCCCTTATGGCGGGAGACGACGGAGCTCAGCCCTTCGCCTCCCGCCAACGCGACGCCTACGAAGCGGGTGAGAGCTGGGATCTTGTTCTCTCACTCGCTCCGCGGCCTCTTTCTGCGAAACTACCGTCTCACAGAAAGAGGCCATCGACTCCCACGATCCCTCGCTCTCGAGCATCTTCTGTGTGATGTTCGAAAGCGAGAGATCGTCACCTACCTGAGCGACGAGCGCACTGCGCTCAGTCGCCCAAGCCGGACACTCGACCAACGTGTGATGCGCCGTATCATCGGCGCAATCACAGTGGTGGCAACGAGTGTCCGGCTCTCTCCTTGCCACCTTGCACAAGTAATGACCGAAGCATCCGTGCCCCGTCATTACCTGTGCAAGGCGGAAGGTAACCTCCCCCCCCTTGCGTCCGGCCCACTCAAACAAGTGAGGCCGGATCGCATCCACCGTGCGCGATCCGCTCAACGGCGGGTCGGCTTCCAACCGGTCTTTCCATCTACGGAGAACACGACGCCGCGATTCAGTACGCCACGTCGCCATGCCCTCCGGAAATGGATCCCGGTTGCTTAACGCCCCATCGCACCTCCGCCGGTACGCCGCGGCCAGCTCTTCCGCCTCCAGTTCCCACGGAGGGGAACCGGAGAGAAGACAGGCCGCGTCGAACGACACCGTGCGGTAGGTCCGGGCCGCCCTGGCGGCTATGACCCGCTGCGGCCTGCGCAGCAGGGCCACGTTACGCCGGTCCAGGGCGTCTGCCCATATGGGGGCGCCGTACAGCGCCATTGAGCGGATCACGCCGGCGTAAAGCCGCCGGCAACTCCCCCCTGGCCTGCCAACGTTGGGCAGGAGGCCACTCAAGGCTCCCGCCGCCGCAACTAACTTCGGGGCCAACCGTTTAAAGTGGGCCCCGAAGCTCCACCTGCTGTCGAGGACGATGCCCAAATAGCGCATCGTATCCCCGACAGGTATGGAGGTACCGCCGACTACTAAGTGGGAACCTGCAGGGGGCGCTTGCCGAGGTCCCCGCCTATGAAAGGCGAGGGCCTCGGTTTTATCAAGCGCCACCTGCAGTCCCAGCCTCCGTATGCGAGCGACCACCTGGGCCACACCGGCTGTGGCCGAGATGATCGCCCGCCTATGATCGGGGCCCCGGGCGGTCACCAGAGTGTCATCCGCGTATGCAATGGCGGTGACACCCGGGAGCCGTGAATCCCGGAGCGCCCAATCAAACCCTATGTTCCACAGGAGAGGGCCTAAGACCGACCCCTGTGGAACACCCCGCGAGACGGGCCAACGCGCTATCTCGCCGCCTGCCACCGGATACACTACCTCTCGCCCGCGCAGGTAGTGTCCGATGAGTACCCGGAGGTACCCAGGAACCCTATGGTATCGGAGGCCCTCCTCGATACATACCCAAGGGATGGTGTTGAAGGCGTTTTTGATGTCTAACGACACCGCCATCAACACCCCCCCCTGCTCGGTCGCTTCCCTAGATAGGGCCTGGAGCCGAGCGATCGCATCCAAAGTGGACCGACCCCTACGAAAACCGTATTGGTCCCCGCAGAGATCGGGACCCGCCTCACTAAGATGTTTAGTGAGGCGTCCCGCGATCACCCTCTCCATCAGCTTACCCAATTCGTTCAAAAGAACGATTGGGCGATAAGCCGATGGAGATTCGGCCGGCCGGCCCTCCTTACTCAGAAGGACCAACCGACCAGACTTCCAGGCCGACGGGAATCGACCTTGCCGCAGGCATGCATCGAAGAGGGCGAGCACAAAGGGCTCAAACACCTCTACCGATAAGGCCCAGGCACGTCCGGGTATCCCATCCGGGCCGGGGGCCGTAGCCTTGCCCGACAACTTGGCAACGGCCACCCCCAGCTCCGCCGGAGTAACAGGCGGCACCTCAGTGTCGCCACCCTCGGTTGGCACAACGGCGTCTTCGTCAGGCGCTGCCATAGGGGGCGGAACAAACTCCGCGTTTTGGCTGGGAAAAAGCCCACCAACCACCATATTCAAAATGTTAGGCTGGAGGCTCTCTGTGACCGGTGGTGCCCAGGGCCGCAACTTACGGCGGACCCCTTTATACGGGCGACCCCACGGATCTCGGTCTAGAGCCTCCAGCGTTCTTTCCCAGCCAATATCTTTTGCTTGCCCTATGGCAACGCCCAACTGACTCCGGCTCTCCCTATAGGCGGCGTAGGTCTCTTGCACGCGGACCTCGTCCCTCGGCCTCCGACGCTGACAGCGGGAGTATACTCGGCGGAGGGCGGTGCACTGAGCTCTCAAGTGCTCAATCGCACCGCTCCACCAATACACCCGCCGTCGCGGTGGACACGGACGAAGCCGGGGCATGGCTGTGTCACACACCCGGGCCATGCACTCCCCGAGTTCGTCCGCGGCCACGTCGACGTCTGAGGCCGGGTTACAAGGCCGCGCAAACCACGCCTGGACCAGGGCTGCCTCCACCAATAGCTCCCGGTCCATTTGCCCGAGAGCCCACCTCGGACCCTCTCGTCCGGGCCGCGAAGCAGGGCGAGCGGCCGGAACCGCGGAGGACGCGGAGATACCGATATCAATGTATCGGTGATCCGATAACGTCTCCACGTCCTCTAACACCTCCCATTGGTGAACACGGCGTGCCAGGGCGGGGGACGCAAACGATACGTCAACAATCGAACCGCCCTGTTGCCTCACGCACGTGTCCACTGTGCCACGGTTCAACACCACTAGGCCCTGCTCCGCAACCCAGTCTTCGAGGGTCCTTCCTTTAGGGTCGGACCTCGGACAACCCCATGCCGAAGACTTGGCGTTGAGGTCGCCCACCAAAATGATGTCGGCGTGATTTCCCACCCCAACTAGCAGTCGACTGACCTCGTCCAGGTAAACCTCGAACTCGGCCAGCCCGCTGTTAGGGGAGAAATACATGCCGACGATGGTGAGCGACCCCAACACCGCCTTTACAAAGCCCCGCCCTCTTTCCACATTGAAAAAGGGCGGGGTGCCAACTGAGGGTGACGAAACCAAGGTCACCAAGCCATCCAGGTCCCCGACATAACAAGGACGGTCGGGGATCATGTATGGCTCGGCGACGACAGCAATATTGCTCAACCGCTGCGCCATGGTCTGCAGGAGAAGATCCTGGGCCCTGGCGCAGCGATTGAGGTTAGCCTGGAGGAGACTGAACACGGACCTATCCATCGATAGCCGTGTCCATCTCCTCCTCGAGCACCCGCCTCGCGGTTCCCTGATCCGACGGGATCATCGGCCTCAGCACCTTGCGCACGGGCGGCGCCTTGCACAGCTTGGAGCCGATACTGTGATCGGCTTCCCTTCCCGCCGAGGCGCAAATAGCGCACCTCGGTTTGGAGACAGTGCAAGACGCCGCCTTGTGTCCCGACTCCGAGCAGCGGAAACACAGACCCGAACGGTCTGTGTCATCGCAGCGGCAGCCCACGTGACCCGGTATTAAACACCGGAAACAGCGGAGTGGCCTCGGGTCCAGTATGACTACCGGAACCGAGACCATCCCCACCTTCACGCGGTCTGCCGCGCGCAACCGCTTCGCCACCGGAATCGGGACCGCACAAATGATGGTGCCGAGACCGAAGTGATCCCGCCTTATCTCGCCCACCCGGATTACGGAGGCTGGGCAGTCCCCAACCTTCGCCAGTGCAGCGGCAACCTCCTCAGGAACGGTGCAATCGTCGAGGCCTGAGATCCTCACCCCGATTGTTTTCTCGGGGCGAGTAATTTTGGCTACTGATGGATCTATATGAACCATCAGCGCCTCCCTCAGGGCCTCGGCTTTTGCACCACTATTGGCGCCGGGGATCTCTAGGATCCGCCCCCCCGCCTGCCCCACCCGGAAACGAACACCCTGAGTGATGCCCAGGGCGTCCGTGTCCACAAGTCGGGCCTTACGGATAACGTCGGCGTAAGTGGCACCGCTCTTCTCCGCTTCCGGAGAGAGCGTTACCACCACTACCGACGAGCGAGGGGCGCGGAGCCGTCCCCCACGGTTGCGGTGACGTTTGCCTTTTTGGGCGGCGTCCTGCCCTCCCTTGGCGGCTTCCCTCTTGCGGGCGGCTTCCGCCGCGGCGGCCGCCTTCCTTCGGGCCTTCTTTTCGGCGGCGGTTTCTCTAGTGACGAAACCGTCCGCATCCACCCTCGGTCCCGCACCTGCTGCAGGCGTAGGCACCGCAGCCGAAGTGGAAGGGACGGGCTTAACGGTCGGGACAGAGGCCGAGGCCGAGGCCGGAGCCGAGGCCTTGCCTTTGCCCTTTCCTTTGCCCTTACCCTTCCCTTCCGGCAGCGGACCCGCCACAGCAGCCGCGTATGAAGTGCCAGCGGACGGTTTCGAAACCGCCGCCGCCGCCTGCTTGGCTGTCGCTCCCGGCGCCGTTATAACTGGCGGGTCGGCCAGTTTAATCGACACCGAAAGCGACTCCTTACGCTTCTCGTGCGCTAAGGGCGGACGTGTGTATGGGACCTCCTTGTCCCTCTGCCGCTCCCAATCTATGAAACGTTTGTCCATGGCGGACATCACCCGGCTCATCATCTGATCGAGGTAAGGCTCGAATGTGTCCGGGTGATCTCCGCCCTGGACACTCTTACCTCCTCCCTTCTTCTTGCTAGCCGGCGCCGGTGTCCCGGAGACAGCCGCAGCACCCGCCGCGACCTTCTCCATGCGGGCCACCGACTCCGCCATCTTGTCCAGCGTCTTCTGGAGGGCCGCCAGCTGACCCCTCAGCGAGGCGTTCTCCTCCCGAAGACGCTGCATTTCATCCGTGGCGTTCAACCGTAAGGTTGACGCCACAAGCTGTTGTAATCCATCCGCCGACTCGTACAAGTGCTTCTGGAAGGTGCCTTTAAGGTTGCCAGAGACCTTGGCGACCTTCCTCACCGTATCGGCGAAGTGAGCCGCCAACTCCCGGCACCCGTCGGCACCCAGCTCCGCACCTGCACCAGCCGGCGAAGAGCGCCCGCTCTGCACCTCCTGCAGCTTCTCCCGCAGCGCCCGCATCTCATTCGCCCGGACCTGCTCGGGAGTGAACACAACACACTCCCCCTTGCTCCCGGGCGGACGACCTTTCTTGGTCAGAGGGCGAGGGGCACCGCCCTGCTCGAGGTCGGAGCCCTCCGCACCACTCCCGTCCGTGTCCAGGGACACCCGAGAACCACTCAGGCAGCCCAGACTCCGCTGCGCCCCCAGCTTGGGAGCCTTGGCCTGTCCTTGGACAGGGACAGGGTCCCCAGCTGTGGACCAGTCGGAGTCAGAGTCCACCAAAGTGATACTCTGGCGGTCCCGGCTCCTCTTTCGCCCTATCGGCGAACTCGCCCGCTCGTCTACGTCCATTCGGTTGAGGACTACGACGGCCTTCCCTGCTAGCTGCACAGCGTCTACCGGTACTGGGCTCACGCCCCGCACCGCGTCGCTTGCACTCGCCCTCCTCTCCTTCCCTACGTCTGCAGATTTTTTTAAAAAAGGTAAATTTTCCATATTAATTCCCACGAGATGGGTCGTTCTATAAGGTCGACTGCGGGGTGACGCCCATCCCCGCAGCAAGGCAAATACACCCGGCCAGCGCCACGCTCGACCGGGGTGGTACCGTTAAAGACGGAGTAACGCCTCCGCCATTCACCTCTCGCCACGGTACAACAGCTTAGGTTGCGGCATTTTTTATAGAGGTTTGCATCCTCGCGACCCAGGCGATTAAGCCAAGGCCCCCGGTCCCCAAAACATGACTGGGGATTACGGGTTGGAAGCAAGCTCCCCGACCGACTGTTAAGCCGGCCCCCCCTAGCCCTAACGTTTCCCGCAGAAGGCGGAAAACAAAAACAACGAGCCCGAGAGGCCCAAAAAAGACCCCCCGGCAACGAGACCCAAAAGGGGCCCCGCTGAATAACAAAATGGACCTCAAAAGAGGCCCATCTGCCACTGAAGCCCAAAAGGGACTCCAGTGACGACAACAAAAATAAACTAATCTATTTTAGCGGAGCCCAAAAGGACTCCGCTCTAACAACAAATAAAAACAAAAATTAACAAAATAAACTAATAAATTATTAACCTAAGCTAAACTACTGGCGGAGCGCCCAAGAAGACGCCCCGCCCGCGGACCTCAAGTCGTTGCTACGACGAGGCCCGCTCCACTTGGCCAGCTGCTAGCCGCCGGTCACCAATTGAAGATTGGTGACCGTCGTTGCCCAGGGTACACCACGAGGAGGTCGCTGCGCCGTCGTACCCCAACCTAACCTAACCTTTTTTTTTTTTTTTTTTGTTTACCGGGGTAAAAATGCGCAACCGCACTTCCTCCCTGGCGCAGGGGTCACTATATACGTGATCCCTGCGCCAGTGAGGGGCATGTGGGGCTCACACTCTATAGAACGTGGTGCGCTGTCGCACCACAGAGAGTATGTACCCACTAAAAAAGCCCCCGGGTGTTCCTCCTTCTGTCGTTGGTGATGAGAGACCCAAGTACCGGTATAGGCCTTTGGTTATCTCTCCGACAGAGTACAACTATAACTCTCGCCCCGGTGAAGGGACTAGAGTTTCCTCCCCCTATGGCTCTATCGCGAGTGTTAAGCACCCGCGATGGATACCTTCCTACTCCTACAGGGATTGCCAGAACACAGTGGCATCCCCGACCTACTACATGAATGTGACCCTAGGGAGCAGATTCATGTTATCTGCTCCCCAGGGTCACCCCTTATGGCGGGAGACGGCGGATTTCGGCCCTCCGCCTCCGGCCAACGCGACGTCTACGAAGCGGATGAGAGCTGGAATCATCTTCTCTCACCCGCTCCGCGGCAAACCTAACCTAACCTAACCTAACCTAACCTTTTTTTTTTTTTTTTTTTTTTTTTTTTTTTTGTTTACCGGGGTAAAAATGCGCAACCGCACTTCCTCCCTGGCGCAGGGGTCACTATATACGTGATCCCTGCGCAGGGGTCACTATATACGCGATCCCTGCGCCAGTGAGGGGCATGTGGGGCTCACACTCTATAGAACGTGGTGCGCTGTCGCACCACAGAGAGTATGTACCCACTAAAAAAGCCCCCGGGTGTTCCTCCTTCTGTCGTTGGTGATGAGAGACCCAAGTACCGGTATAGGCCTTTGGTTATCTCTCCGACAGAGTACAACTATAACTCTCGCCCCGGTGAAGGGACTAGAGTTTCCTCCCCCTATGGCTCTATCGCGAGTGTTAAGCACCCGCGATGGATACCTTCCTACTCCTACAGGGATTGCCAGAACACAGTGGCATCCCCGACCTACTACATGAATGTGACCCTAGGGAGCAGATTCATGTTATCTGCTCCCCAGGGTCACCCCTTATGGCGGGAGACGGCGGATTTCGGCCCTCCGCCTCCGGCCAACGCGACGTCTACGAAGCGGATGAGAGCTGGAATCATCTTCTCTCACCCGCTCCGCGGCCTCCTTCTGTGAAACTACAGTCTCACAGAAAGAAGCCATCGACTCCCATGCTCCCTCGCTCTCGAGCATCCTCTTGATGATGGTCGAAAGCGAGAGGTCAATACCTACATGTGCGACGAGCGCACCGCGCTCGGCCGCCCAAGCCGGACACTCGACCAGTGTGTGTTGCGCCGTATCATCGGCGCAATCACAGTGGTGACAACGAGTGTCCGGCTCTCTCCTTGCCACTTTGCACAGGTAATGACCGAAGCATCCGTGCCCCGTCATGACCTGCGCAATGCGGAAGGTTACCTCGCCCCTTTTACGTCCGGCCCACTCAAGCAAGTGAGGCCGGATCGCATCTACCGTACGTAATCCGCTCAATGGCGGGTCGGTTATCAGCCGGTCTTTCCATTCACGGAGGACACGACGCCGCGATTCAATACGCCACGTCGCCATGCCCTCCGGAAACGGATCACGGCCGTTTAAAACTCCGTCGCACCTCCGACGGTATGCTTCGGCCAGCTCCCTCGCCTCGAGTTCCCACGGAGGAGAACTAGAGAGAAGACAAGCCGCATCGAAGGACACCGTGCGGTAGGTACGAGCCGCCCTGGCGGCTATGACCCGCTGCGGCCGGCGCAGCAGGGCCACATTACGCCTATCCAGTGCGTCCACCCATATCGGGGCGCCGTACAGCGCCATCGAGCGTATCACGCCCGCGTATAGTCGCCGGCAACTCCCCCCTGGCCTACCCAGGTTCGGCAGGAGACCACCGAGGGCTCCTGCCGCCGCTACTAACTTCGGGGCCAACCGATTAAAGTGGGCCCGGAAGTTCCACCTACTATCGAGGACGATACCTAAGTAACGCATCGTATCCCCGACTACAATGGAGGTGCCGCCGACGACTAAGCATGAACCTGCAGGGGGCGCTTGCCGAGGCCCCCGCTTATGAAAAGCGAGTGCCTCGGTTTTGTCAAGCGCCACCTGCAGTCCTAGCCTACGAATGCGAGCGACCACCTGAGCCACACCGGCTGTGGCCGAGATGTTCGCTCGCCTATGATCTGGACCTCGGGCGGTCACCAGAGTGTCATCCGCGTACGCAATGGCGGTGACACCCGGGAGCCGTGTGTCCCGAAGCGCCCAATCAAAGCCTATGTTCCACAGGAGGGGACCTAATACCGACCCCTGTGGAACCCCTCTAGAGACGGGCCAACGCCCCGTCCCGCCGCCTGCTATCGGGTACACTACCTCTCTACCGCGGAGATAGTGACCGATGAGTACCCGGAGGTATCCGGGCACCCTGTGGTATCTGAGGCCTTCCTCGATACAAACCCAAGGGATGGTGTTGAAGGCGTTTTTAATGTCTAACGACACCGCCATCAACACACCCCCCTGCTCGGTCGCGTCCCTTGATAGGTCTCGAAGCCGAGTGATGGCATCTAAAGTAGAACGACCCCTACGAAAACCAAATTGATCCTCGCAGAGGTCGGGACCTACCTCACTAAGATGTTTAGTGAGGCGGCCAGCGATGACCCTCTCCATCAGCTTACCCAATTCATTCAGCAGAACGATCGGGCGATAAGCTGATGGCGATTCGGCCGGACGGCCCTCCTTGTTAAGGAGGACCAACCGACCCGACTTCCAGGCCGAAGGGAATCGACCTTGCCGCAGGCAAGCATCGAAGAGGGCGAGCACAAAAGGCTCAAACGCCTCAACCGAAAGGGCCCAGGCACGTCCTGGTATCCCATCCGGACCGGGGGCTGTGACCTTGCCTGACAACTTGGCAATGGCCGCCCCCAGCTCCGCCTGTGTAACAGGCGGCACCTCAGTGTCCTCCGTTGGCACATCGGTGTGATCATCGGGCGCCGCCATAGGAGGCGGGACAAACTCCGATTCTTGGCTGGGGAATAACCCACCCACTACCGTTGTTATAACATCTGGCTGGAGGCTTTCCGTAACTGGTGGTGCCCACGGTCGCATCTTGCGGCGAACCCCTTTGTATGGGCGACCCCACGGATCGCGATCTAACGCCTCCAGCGTTCTCTCCCAGCCAAGTTCTTTAGCTTGCCCTATGGCAACGCCCAACTCACTCCGGCTCTCCCTATACTGGGCGTAGGCCTCCTGTATACGGACCTCGTCCCTCGGCCTCCGACGCTGACAGCGAGAGTATACTCGGCGGAGGGCGGTGCACCGAACACGTAAGTGTTCAATCGCACCGCTCCACCAATACACCTGCCGCCGCGGTGGACACGGACGAAGACGGGGCATGGCCGTGTCACAGACACGAGCCATGGACTCCCCGAGTTCCTCCGCGGCCACATCTACGTCCGAGGTCGGGTTACACGGCCGCGAGAACCACGCCTGAACCAGGGCTGCCTCTAGTAGCAACTCCCGGTCCAACTGTCCGAGTGCCCACCGAGGGCCCTCTCGTCGAGGCAATGAAGCAGGACTGGCGGTCGGAACCGCGGGGGACGCGGAGATGTCGATACCAACATACAAATGGTCCGACAGCGTCTCCACGCCCTCTAAAACTCCCCACTGATGAACACGACGTGCCAGGGTGGAGGACGCAAATGATACGTCCACAATCGAGCCACCCTGTTGTCTCACGCACGTGTTCACCGAGCCACGGTTTAAAACTACCAAGCCCTGCTCCACTACCCAGTCCTCAAGGGTCCTACCTTTGGGGTCGGACACCGGACATCCCCACGCCGAGGACTTGGCGTTGAGGTCGCCCACGAGAATAACGTCGGCGTGATCCCCCAGTCCAACTAGCAGTCGACCGACCTCGTCGAGGAAGACCTCGAACTCGGCCAGCCCGCTGTTGGGTGAGAAATACACACCGATGATGGTGAGCGACCCCAACACCGCCTTTACAAAGCCTCGCCCTCTTTCCACGTTGAAAAAGGGCGGGGTGCCAACGGAAGGCGACGACACTAAGGTCACCAAGCCGTCCAAGTCCCCGACATAACACGGACGGTCGGGGATCATGTACGGCTCAGCGACTACCGCAACGTTACTCAATCGCTGCGCCATGGTCTGCAGGAGAAGGTCCTGAGCCCTGGCGCAGTGATTGAGGTTGGCTTGGAGAAGTCTGAACATGGGCCTATCCATTGATGGTCGTATCCATCTCCTCCTCGATCACCTGCCTAGCGGTGCCCTGTTCCGTAGTCGGAACTGAGGGCCTAAGTGCCTTGCGCACGGTCGGCGCCTTACACAATTTGGAACCGATACTATGATCGGCTTCCCTACCTGCCGAAGCGCAGACGTCGCACCTCGGCTTGGAGACGGCGCAGGACGCCGCCTTGTGGCCCGGCTCCGAGCAGCGGAAGCACAGACCGCTGCGGTCGGTGTCGTCGCAGCGACAGCCCACGTGACCCGGCACCAGACATCTGAAACATCTAAGTGGCCTCGGGTCGAGTATATCTACTCGTACCGAGACCAATCCTACCCTAACGCGTTCTACTTTCTGTAGACGCCTCGCCGCCGCGATCGGGACTGCACATATCGCAGTACCGGAACCGCGATGGTCCCGCCGTATATCTCCCGCCCTAATGGCGGAGACCGGACACTCCCCGACCCTCGCTAGAGCAGCAGCTAGCTCCTCAGGCAAAATGCAGTCGTCAATACTGCTGACCCTAACCCCGATCGTCTTCTCGGGACGAGTGATGGTAGCGACTGACGGGTCAATAAGTTTGACCAGAGCTTCCTTAAGAGACTCGGCCTTAGCGCCACTATTAGCGCCGGGGACCTCCAAAATCCTACCCCCAGCTAACCCCACCCGGAAACGAACGCCCTGAGTGATGCCCAGGGCCTCCGCATCGACCTGATGGGCCTTGCGAATGACATCGCTATATGTGGTGCCACTTTTCTCCGCCTCCGGAGAGAGTGTCACCACGACTACCGACGAGCGAGGGGCGCGGAGCCGTCCGTGACGGTTCTTGCGACTACGCTTATTGGTAGCACCAACCTTTTTGGCGGCCTCCGCCCTGCGGGCGGCTTCCGCCGCGGCTGCCGTCTTCCTGCGGGCCTTCTTCTCCGCAGCGGTCTCCTTGCGAACGAAACCGTCCGCGTCGACCCTAGGCCCACCCGCTACAGGCGCGGGCACCGCTGCAGGCGCGGATACCGCTACAGGCGCGGGTACCGCAGCCGAAGTGGAAGGGACGGGCTGTACGGTCGGGACAGAGGCCGAGGCCGAGGCCGAAGCCGAGGCCTTGCCCTTGCCCTTCCCTTTGCCCTTTCCCTTACCCTCCGGCGGCGGGCCCGCCGCAGCGGCCGCGTAAGATGTGACGGCGGACGGTTTCGCAACCGCAACCGCCGCCTGCGCAGCTGCCACTCCCGGCGCCGATATCACCGGCGGGTTGGCTAACCTAATGGACAAAGCCACCGACTCCTTCTTCCTGGTCTCGTGGGCTAGGGGCGGGCGCGAGAAAGGGACATCTCTGTCCCTCTGCCTCTCCCACTCCACGAAACGTTTGTCCACGGCGGACATCAACCGATTCATCATTCTCTCCATATAAGGTTCGAATGAGTCCGGCTGATCTCCGCCGCGGACGCTCTTACTTGAGCCCTTCTTTGATGACGCCGGCGACCCGGAGACAGCCGCAGCACCCGCCGCGCCCTTCTCCATGCGGGCCACCGACTCCGCCATCTTATCCAGCGTCTTCTGGAGAGCCGCCAGCTGACCCCTCAGCGAGGCGTTCTCCTCCCGGAGACGCTGCATCTCGTCAGTAGCGTTCAACCTAAGGGTAGAAGCTACCAACTGTTGGAGAGCATCCGCAGCCTCATAGAGCTGCTTCTGCATCGTCCCTTTGAGGTTGCCGGAGACCCTGGCGACCTTTCTCACCGTCTCGGCGAGGTGGGCCGCAAGCTCCCGGCTCCCGTCAGCACCCAGCTCCGCGTCGGCGCCTCCCGCAGAAGAGCGCCCGCTCTGCACCTCCTGCAACTTATCGCGGAGTGCCTTCATTTCATTCGACCTAACCTGCTCTTGGGTAAGAACAACGACCTCCTTGTTCTTACTGCCGAGCGGTCGGCCTCTCTTTGTTTTAGTATGGGGAGATCCGGCCCGTTCTAGGTCGGAACCCTCCACACTACTATCCTCCGTATCCAGTATCACCCGAGTGTCACTCAGGCTCTCCAGGCTCCGATGCGTCCCCAGCTTGGGGGCCTTGGCCTGTACTTTGACAGGGTCCCCAGCTACAGACGAGTCAGAGTCCGAATCTACCCGATTCACACTCGGGCGGTCTCGGATACGCTTTCGCCCTATTGGCGAGCTACCCCTCACATCTACGTCCATCCTATCCAGGACGACGACTACCTCCTTGGAGACTATAGGCGATTGCGCAGGCTCTGCAGCGGGGCTCACACCCCTAACCGCGTCACTTACGCTCGCCCTCCTCTCCTTGCCTATAGTAGGCTGCGTGCGCTCTGCAGCGGGAATCGAACCCCCTGTTGCCACGCTCGCCCTCCTATCCTTAGCAACCGCTAACGCGTGCGCACGATCTGCAGGGGGGCTCGAACCCCTTACTGCGTCTCTCGCGCTCGCCCTCCTCTCCTTCACTACACCTCCTGACACATTATGTTTTTTATTATTGGTATCCATAACAAATCCCACGAGAAGGGCCGATATAAAAGGTCGACTACAGGGTGACGCCCATTCCCATAGCAAGGCGAATACAACCGGCCAGCGCCACGCTCGACCGGGGTGGTACCGTTAAAGACGGAGTAACGCCTCCGCCATCCACCTCTCGCCACGGTACGACAACTTAGGTTACGACATTTTTAAAGAGGTTTGCATCCTCGCGACCCAGGCGGTTAAGCCAAGGCCCTCGGTCCCCAAAACATGACTGAGGATTACGAGATGGGAGCAAGCTCCCAACCAGCGGTTAGGCCGGTCACCCTAGCCCTATCGTTTCCCGCAGAAGGCGGAAAACAAACAAACGATCCCGAGAGGCCTAAGGAGGTCCCTCGGCAACGAGACCCAAAGAGGGCCCCGCTGAATAACAACAATGCCACTGGAGCCCAGAAGGGGCAACAGTGACAGCTACACACAATAAATAAATATTATAATAGCGGAGCCAAGCAAAGACTCCGCTGTAAACTATAATTTAACTTAATATATAATTAAATAAATAAACTACTAGCGGAGCGCCCAAGGGGACGCCCCGCCCGCAGACCTCTAGTCGTTGCTACGACGAGGCCCGCTACTCTTGGCCAGCTGCTAGCCGCCGGTAACCAATTGAAGATTGGTGACCGTCGTTGCCCAGGGTGCACCACGGGGAGGTCGCTGCGCCATCGCACCCCAACCTAACCTAACCTAACCTAACCTAACCTAACCCGTTACACTCGAACACGCGTTGAGCAAGCCACGTTTTTGTACCGCTCCGCAGTGAAAAATCGCTAAAAATAGGAAAAAAAGTGACGTAACAAACCAAAATCAGTGCCAAAAGTTGTGTGTCAGTGAAGTGCCTCGCTTGAAACATCATCTGCCACCCGGACGCTCAACCCTGAAGTAGGTTGAGCAAAAAACAGAATTTCATCCGACCCAAAATCAGTTTTTGGCTCGGCGCTCGGATTTTTGAGCGACGACCCCCAAATTTTTGACCGGCTCCCGAGGCACATCAAGGACGCCCACCAGCCCACAAAGTTTGCCTTCCATCGGCCCACAAGAAACCGAGTTGCAGCCAGAAAAACAAAGTTGTTTACGAGGCCAACTCGTCAGCCGAGGAAGTTCTGCTATTTCTGGCGGTGGTTTTTGGAGGACCACCTAACCCCTTACAACACCCAGGGTAAGCGCTTCCAAAAACTTTCTCCAACACCGAGAACCACACCATCTGCGGTTCAAGACCCCAATCGGGAATTTTGACACCGAATTTTGACCCACTTCCGATCGGGGAAGGTGGCAGCGGGACCACATCAAACGGAAGCCTGATTCAAGAGGAGGAGATCTACACCCTGACCAGAATTTTCGGACCTCTTAGACATAAATTATAGCTAAGTAAGTGAAATAGTACATAAATTTATTAACTTTGTATTAAATTTACACCAATTTCTTCCAAATTTCTTCCAAATTCATGTATCCAAATCACATTTAATTAACCGTAGTTAAAATAAAAATTTTTTATTTTAATCAAAAATTTTCAAAAATTTTTTACAAATTTCCACTTTTTTAATAATTTTATAATTCCTAAAGTATAGCACCTAGGACTGTTCTAGCGATCTGTCCCGGGGGCTCATTAGACCTAGTATCTGTTTCACTAGTCAAATAATTTTCAAATAGTCCAGAACACCGAAAACCACATACCAATTCACATTTTTTGAGATATAGCTGCTGCGGAGGAATTTTTTCCGAGCAGCCGGAACATAAAAGCCACCTTCTGTGAATGCCACTTGGTATTATATCTGTCTGGCCATCCTCAATAATTCTCCCCCCTTCCTATCTTTGACCAAGCCTGATCCAGGGACCTGTTCCTTGAAAGGGGCCCAAATCGCCATTCGCGGTTATCGTGGTTTCCACTATATCTTGGAAACCAGAGCCCCAATCGCGAAAATAACATCTTTTTCGTTCTCTCTGGAGAAGCGATTATTGGGGCAGGGCACCCTGGGGACCTGGAGCTGAGCTTCCACCAGCAAAAAATTTTGTAATTCCTGTAAAATCTTCCCCCCCTTAGGAGCTGGTGGAGAATCCAAAGTACTTCTGGGAAACTCTCTTGCTCACCTTTCTTTCGACACCGGACTGGACCCTGAACTCCTCAAGTTCACGGCTCCACAGGGCATTTCTCAGGCCCTATTGGACAAATCTTCAAAATTTTAACAGGAACAACTACATATAGACAAACATAATTAGAATCAACGTCCCTCCCCCCCCCTCCCCCCTTTAACAAACACAAAATTTTAATAAGTTATAACTTCGTTTCTTTTGGGAGTGGGATAGCATCATTTGGGGTTGTTGGAGAGGGCTTGACGAGACCTACCGGGTGGCATGGAAACTCTTGACTCTAGGTAGAGCCAAGAAATTTTCCGTGGCAAAAAAAGTGTGAATTGACGTAGCTGGACTGGTCACCTCCCTTGTTGTTAAAATAGTACTTATATTCGGGTGTAACTACCCATTTTAACTTATATAGGCCAAGAGCCTATTGACCAATTATTTTATTTTAATTTAATTTATTTTAAAAAAACTTTTTAAATTCATTGTTCATGTTGTGGTGTTGACGTGTATTACCTTTTTTAGTAATATACATTAGTATTAAGTAGAGTTAAGACCGGGTTTATTGACCCAAAACAAGAGCAGGGCTCTAAAATATAAATTGTAGGTATTAACCACGACCGTATTGGTCCGACATTTTATTAGATTGTACAATAATTTTATATAATATTTAACATTTTAAAATATTTGAATTACATAGACATAATACATTTTAAACAAATAATTAATTAATTAATAAATAAATAAATAAATATAAATAAATAAATAATATCAATTATATTAAAATATACTTACCTTTCCGTTGCACGAACCCCGCGCCGCGGTCCACCGCGCCGCGAGCATTACACCTGCAAAATAAATAATATAAATAAATCTATAATAAATAATAATAATAAAACAAATAAATTTGCCAAAAATGTACTCCACACCCCCAAGCCATATCACCGGAGCTGGGAGGAGGAATAATAGCCCCCCCCGTAAAGACAGGGAAACCCCCCCAAGTAGGAGGACTAGCACATTCAGCCTCGAAACCACGTTGGATAGGCACTTGTTTTTGGTCAAGAATTTTGAAGAGGCACATAAAGAGTCCCAAAGGTACATTGACAGACTTTTAAAAAAGGGGAACGATGCCCTAGCAAGGTCAGGGAACATCAAGACAGAAATCAAAAATACCCTCCAAGAAGTCCTTAAGCAAATGGCTACAGCCGGGTTGAAAATCGCTGATAAAGCGGAAACTCTAATCTTGGTACTAATACCCAACGAAAGTAGCGACGCGGGAACTCAAACCCAAATAAACGAGACTATCTCTGTCACGCAGTCCACCCAGACCACCCGGACCACTCAGACCACCCAGTCCGCCCAGACCACCCAAACCACCGAAGCCATCCAGCCCACCTCGGATGAGAGATTAACCCTCGAAAGGATTAGGGACCTGTTGGAGGATACAAAGGGCGTGGCGGAGTGTGTGCAAAACACGCGCACACTCTCGCAGGACGTACAAGCCGTATCTACTCTTTTGTCCCCTGCAGCGGGACCGGCCCGCGCCGGTGTGAGCCAGGCCTCCTACGCCAGTGTAGTTGCTACCAAAGCACAAAACATACCCCCACCGCTCCACTCCATTGTCGTCTCGTCGGAGGACGTGGAGGACACCAGCGGGACGATAGTGGAGAAGATCAGGGAAGCGGTGGATGCGAGGAAGTCTGGCCTGCGCGTGGACCGCCTGAGAAAGGCGAGGGACCAAAAGGTAGTTATAGGGTGTCTGGATAAAAAAGACCTGGAGGGAGTAGTTGAGAGAATAAAGGGGTCAACCAGAAATCTTAGGGTGGACAACGTAGTCCAGAAGAACCCGCTGATAATCTTGTTGAACGTGCAGTCGTATAACACTGACAATGACGTGGTGGAGTCTCTGAGCAGTCAGAATGGAGACCTGCTGGGAGATCTTCCCCCAGAGGAGGTCACCGCAGTAGTGAAGTACAGGAGGAGGACGAAAAACCCACACGAACAGCATGTGGTGTTAGAAGTCTCCCCCTCCGTGTGGAGGCGACTGACCGCGGCTGAGAGAGTGCGTGTGGACCTTCAGCGGGTGAGGGTCTATGACCAATCCCCGCTGATACAGTGCACGCGCTGTCTCCGCTTCGGGCACGGACGCAGGATGTGCACGGAGGCCACAGACCTGTGCGCTCGCTGCGGTGGTGACCACCAAAGATCTGACTGTCCAGACAAGTCATCAGGATCCGGGCCGGATTGTAGGAATTGCAGAGATGCGGAAATCGAGCGGAGGGACCACGACGCGTTCGACAGCGTGTGTCCCATTCGTAAGAAATGGGACGCCCTTGCGAGAGCTAGGGTGGCTTACTCCTAGCAAGTCGCAAGGAGCAGCGTATGTCGGGCGCGCCGTGGACTCAGCCATTGCCAAACGTCCCCCATAGATTCAGGTGGAATTATTTGATATTTATTATGAAAATAAAAGTAAAATAATATTAATCTATGTGGGGGGTGAAGGAAAAGCTCGAGCAGCTCTGAGGAGACCGCGATTCCCGCATACGGACCCGACAAGATTACAAAGTCCCTCTTGAAGGCCTCACCACGCATCCCAGGGTCGTCCCCTTTACAGACGGCCCTGCCACAAACCAACACACACATTTACACACATACACAATCTTACACACACCAAAATACATAAACACACTTTTAACTTCAATTACGTACGGAAAGAAGCAGACGGCATGTAGTAAGAGTAAGTATTTTGAAAAATACTTATAATTACTAAGGAATGGACGTATGAGAACAGTATACGTAACACACTTTCACAAAACTACAAGACATATATACACCTAAAACTTAAATGCACAAATACACAAACAAATTCACTCATAAAACACACATAACAATACACAATAAAACAACTACTAGTCAGTGAGCTAAATCGTCAAGTATAGAACAATTGTAATAATTTTAAAAAACAATACTAAGATGCAATAATTGATAAGAAAATTTTAAATATAATCAAAAAGGCAACATTAAAGGTAATAATTGATAAGTAAAACTAGGAAGCAATAATTGATAAGATGATATGAAATGTAATAATTTAATAGAATAATTAAAAGTAACAATAGACAAGGAATGTTGAAATGTAAAAATTCGAAAATGTAAAACTGAAATGTAAAATTTAATATGAAATTGTAAAATTAGGAGAAATCTTAAAATGTAACTATTTATAAGGCTGTAAAATTAAGTTTACTCTAGTAAATTATAAGGAAATTGTAAACACTAAAATAATGTAAATGTAAATGAAAAATTTAGAAAGAAATTTATAAGAAAATAAAATAAAACCATGCCTAAAACCCGAACACTCCTATAAACATGCTTAGTAGCTAGTTATATTAGACTCAGAATATGGGAATCCCACCCATGGAATGATAGAGATGAATGTAAGAAAGAAACGGAATGAAGAATAAAAGTGCGAGAAGTATAAAAGCGAGAAATCGAATGAAAGAGTTCAACAAGATTAGAAAACTAGCTAGAAAAGGTCCTTGCTCATGGCAAGGGAGCATTACAAAAAAAAAAAAAAAAAAAACCTAACCTAACCTAACCTAACCTAACCTTTTTTTTTTTTTTTTTTTTTTTTTTTTTTTTTTTTTGTTTACCGGGGTAAAAATGCGCAACCGCACTTCCTCCCTGGCGCAGGGGTCACTGTATACGTGATCCCTGCGCCAGTGAGGGGCATGTGGGGCTCATACTCTATAGAACGTGGTGCGCTGTCGCACCACAGAGAGTACGTACCCACTAAAAAAGCCCCCGGGTGTTCCTCCTTCTGTCGTTGGTGATGAGAGACCCAAGTACCGGTATAGGCCTTTGGTTATCTCTCCGACAGAGTACAACTATAACTCTCGCCCCGGTGAAGGGACTAGAGTTTCCTCCCCCTATGGCTCTATCGCGAGTGTTAAGCACCCGCGATGGATACCTTCCTACTCCTACAGGGATTGCCAGAACACAGTGGCATCCCCGACCTACTACATGAATGTGACCCTAGGGAGCAGATTCATGTTATCTGCTCCCCAGGGTCACCCCTTATGGCGGGAGGCGGCGGATTTCGGCCCTCCGCCTCCGGCCAACGCGACGTCTACGAAGCGGATGAGAGCTGGAATCATCTTCTCTCACCCGCTCCGCGGCCTCCTTCTGTGAAACTACAGTCTCACAGAAAGAAGCCATCGACTCCCATGCTCCCTCGCTCTCGAGCATCCTCTTGATGATGGTCGAAAGCGAGAGGTCAATACCTACATGTGCGACGAGCGCACCGCGCTCGGCCGCCCAAGCCGGACACTCGACCAGTGTGTGTTGCGCCGTATCATCGGCGCAATCACAGTGGTGACAACGAGTGTCCGGCTCTCTCCTTGCCACTTTGCACAGGTAATGACCGAAGCATCCGTGCCCCGTCATGACCTGCGCAATGCGGAAGGTTACCTCGCCCCTTTTACGTCCGGCCCACTCAAGCAAGTGAGGCCGGATCGCATCTACCGTACGTAATCCGCTCAATGGCGGGTCGGTTATCAGCCGGTCTTTCCATTCACGGAGGACACGACGCCGCGATTCAATACGCCACGTCGCCATGCCCTCCGGAAACGGATCACGGCCGTTTAAAACTCCGTCGCACCTCCGACGGTATGCTTCGGCCAGCTCCCTCGCCTCGAGTTCCCACGGAGGAGAACTAGAGAGAAGACAAGCCGCATCGAAGGACACCGTGCGGTAGGTACGAGCCGCCCTGGCGGCTATGACCCGCTGCGGCCGGCGCAGCAGGGCCACATTACGCCTATCCAGTGCGTCCACCCATATCGGGGCGCCGTACAGCGCCATCGAGCGTATCACGCCCGCGTATAGTCGCCGGCAACTCCCCCCTGGCCTACCCAGGTTCGGCAGGAGACCACCGAGGGCTCCTGCTGCCGCTACTAACTTCGGGGCCAACCGATTAAAGTGGGCCCGGAAGTTCCACCTACTATCGAGGACGATACCTAAGTAACGCATCGTATCCCCGACTACAATGGAGGTGCCGCCGACGACTAAGCATGAACCTGCAGGGGGCGCTTGCCGAGGCCCCCGCTTATGAAAAGCGAGTGCCTCGGTTTTGTCAAGCGCCACCTGCAGTCCTAGCCTACGAATGCGAGCGACCACCTGAGCCACACCGGCTGTGGCCGAGATGTTCGCTCGCCTATGATCTGGACCTCGGGCGGTCACCAGAGTGTCATCCGCGTACGCAATGGCGGTGACACCCGGGAGCCGTGTGTCCCGAAGCGCCCAATCAAAGCCTATGTTCCACAGGAGGGGACCTAATACCGACCCCTGTGGAACCCCTCTAGAGACGGGCCAACGCCCCGTCCCGCCGCCTGCTATCGGGTACACTACCTCTCTACCGCGGAGATAGTGACCGATGAGTACCCGGAGGTATCCGGGCACCCTGTGGTATCTGAGGCCTTCCTCGATACAAACCCAAGGGATGGTGTTGAAGGCGTTTTTAATGTCTAACGACACCGCCATCAACACACCCCCCTGCTCGGTCGCGTCCCTTGATAGGTCTCGAAGCCGAGTGATGGCATCTAAAGTAGAACGACCCCTACGAAAACCAAATTGATCCTCGCAGAGGTCGGGACCTACCTCACTAAGATGTTTAGTGAGGCGGCCAGCGATGACCCTCTCCATCAGCTTACCCAATTCATTCAGCAGAACGATCGGGCGATAAGCTGATGGCGATTCGGCCGGACGGCCCTCCTTGTTAAGGAGGACCAACCGACCCGACTTCCAGGCCGAAGGGAATCGACCTTGCCGCAGGCAAGCATCGAAGAGGGCGAGCACAAAAGGCTCAAACGCCTCAACCGAAAGGGCCCAGGCACGTCCTGGTATCCCATCCGGACCGGGGGCTGTGACCTTGCCTGACAACTTGGCAATGGCCGCCCCCAGCTCCGCCTGTGTAACAGGCGGCACCTCAGTGTCCTCCGTTGGCACATCGGTGTGATCATCGGGCGCCGCCATAGGAGGCGGGACAAACTCCGATTCTTGGCTGGGGAATAACCCACCCACTACCGTTGTTATAACATCTGGCTGGAGGCTTTCCGTAACTGGTGGTGCCCACGGTCGCATCTTGCGGCGAACCCCTTTGTATGGGCGACCCCACGGATCGCGATCTAACGCCTCCAGCGTTCTCTCCCAGCCAAGTTCTTTAGCTTGCCCTATGGCAACGCCCAACTCACTCCGGCTCTCCCTATACTGGGCGTAGGCCTCCTGTATGCGGACCTCGTCCCTCGGCCTCCGACGCTGACAGCGAGAGTATACTCGGCGGAGGGCGGTGCACCGAACACGTAAGTGTTCGATCGCACCGCTCCACCAATACACCTGCCGCCGCGGTGGACACGGACGAAGACGGGGCATGGCCGTGTCACAGACACGAGCCATGGACTCCCCGAGTTCCTCCGCGGCCACATCTACGTCCGAGGTCGGGTTACACGGCCGCGAGAACCATGCCTGAACCAGGGCTGCCTCTAATAGCAACTCCCGGTCCAACTGTCCGAGTGCCCACCGAGGGCCCTCTCGTCGAGGCAATGAAGCAGGACGGGCGGTCGAAACCGCGGGGGACGCGGAGATGTCGATACCAACATACAAATGGTCCGACAGCGTCTCCACGCCCTCTAAAACTCCCCACTGATGAACACGACGTGCCAGGGTGGAGGACGCAAATGATACGTCCACAATCGAGCCACCCTGTTGTCTCACGCACGTGTTCACCGAGCCACGGTTTA
Source organism: Nycteola revayana (assembly GCA_947037095.2). Taxonomy (NCBI): domain Eukaryota; kingdom Metazoa; phylum Arthropoda; class Insecta; order Lepidoptera; family Nolidae; genus Nycteola; species Nycteola revayana. Next base: position 88,325 of record OX344844.2, read on the forward strand.
AAACTACCAAGCCCTGCTCCACTACCCAGTCCTCAAGGGTCCTACCTTTGGGGTCGGACACCGGACATCCCCACGCCGAGGACTTGGCGTTGAGGTCGCCCACGAGAATAACGTCGGCGTGATCCCCCAGTCCAACTAGCAGTCGACCGACCTCGTCGAGGAAGACCTCGAACTCGGCCAGCCCGCTGTTGGGTGAGAAATACACACCGATGATGGTGAGCGACCCCAACACCGCCTTTACAAAGCCTCGCCCTCTTTCCACGTTGAAAAAGGGCGGGGTGCCAACGGAAGGCGACGACACTAAGGTCACCAAGCCGTCCAAGTCCCCGACATAACACGGACGGTCGGGGATCATGTACGGCTCAGCGACTACCGCAACGTTACTCAATCGCTGCGCCATGGTCTGCAGGAGAAGGTCCTGAGCCCTGGCGCAGTGATTGAGGTTGGCTTGGAGAAGTCTGAACATGGGCCTATCCATTGATGGTCGTATCCATCTCCTCCTCGATCACCTGCCTAGCGGTGCCCTGTTCCGTAATCGGAACTGAGGGCCTAAGTGCCTTGCGCACGGTCGGCGCCTTACATAACTTGGAGCCGATACTGTGATCGGCTTCCCTACCTGCCGAAGCGCAGACGTCGCACTTCGGCTTGGAGACGGCGCAGGACGCCGCCTTGTGGCCCGGCTCCGAGCAGCGGAAGCACAGACCGCTGCGGTCGGTGTCGTCGCAGCGACAGCCCACGTGACCCGGCACCAGACACCTGAAACATCTAAGTGGTCTCGGGTCGAGTATATCTACTCGTACCGAGACCAACCCTACCCTAACGCGTTCTACTTTCTGTAGACGCCTCGCCGCCGCGATCGGGACTGCACATATCGCAGTACCGGAGCCGCGATGGTCCCGCCGTATATCTCCCGCCCTAATGGCGGAGACCGGACACTCCCCGACCCTCGCTAGAGCAGCAGCTAGCTCCTCAGGCAAAATGCAGTCGTCAATACTGCTGACCCTAACCCCGATCGTCTTCTCGGGACGAGTGATGGTAGCGACGGACGGGTCAATAAGCTTGACCAGAGCTTCCTTAAGGGACTCGGCCTTAGCGCCGCTATTAGCGCCGGGGACCTCGAGAATCCTACCCCCAGCTAACCCCACCCGGAAACGAACGCCCTGAGTTATGCCCAGGGCCTCCGCATCGACCTGATGGGCCTTGCGAATGACATCGCTATATGTGGTGCCACTTTTCTCCGCCTCCGGAGAGAGTGTCACCACGACTACCGACGAGCGAGGGGCGCGGAGCCGTCCCTGACGGTTCTTACGACTACGCTTATTGGTAGCACCAACCTTTTTGGCGGCCTCCGCCCTGCGGGCGGCTTCCGCCGCGGCTGCCGTCTTCCTGCGGGCCTTCTTCTCCGCAGCGGTCTCCTTGCGAACGAAACCGTCCGCGTCGACCCTAGGCCCACCCGCTACAGGCGCGGGCACCGCTGCAGGCGCGGATACCGCTACAGGCGCGGGTACCGCAGCCGAAGTGGAAGGGACGGGCTGTACGGTCGGGACAGAGGCCGAGACCGAGGCCGAAGCCGAGGCCTTGCCCTTGCCCTTCCCTTTGCCCTTTCCCTTACCCTCCGGCGGCGGGCCCGCCGCAGCGGCCGCGTAAGATGTGACGGCGGACGGTTTCGCAACCGCAACCGCCGCCTGCGCAGCTGCCACTCCCGGCGCCGATATCACCGGCGGGTTGGCTAACCTAATGGACAAAGCCACCGACTCCTTCTTCCTGGTCTCGTGGGCTAGGGGCGGGCGCGAGAAAGGGACATCTCTGTCCCTCTGCCTCTCCCACTCCACGAAACGTTTGTCCACGGCGGACATCAACCGATTCATCATTCTCTCCATATAAGGTTCGAATGAGTCCGGCTGATCTCCGCCGCGGACGCTCTTACTTGAGCCCTTCTTAGATGTTGACGCCGGCGACCCGGAGACAGCCGCAGCACCCGCCGCGCCCTTCTCCATGCGGGCCACCGACTCCGCCATCCTGTCCAGCGTCTTCTGGAGAGCCGCCAGCTGACCCCTCAGCGAGGCGTTCTCCTCCCGGAGACGCTGCATCTCGTCGGTAGCGTTCATCCTGAGGGTAGAAGCTACTAACTGTTGCATAGCATCCGCAGCCTCGTAGAGCTGCTTCTGCATCGTCCCTTTGAGGTTGCCGGAGACCCTGGCGACCTTTCTCACCGTCTCGGCGAGGTGGGCCGCAAGCTCCCGGCTCCCGTCGGCACCCAGCTCCGCGTCGGCGCCTCCCGCAGAAGAGCGCCCGCTCTGCACCTCCTGCAACTTATCGCGGAGTGCCTTCATCTCGTTTGACCTAACCTGCTCTTGGGTAAGAACAATGACCTCCTTGTTCTTACTGCCGAGCGGTCGGCCTCTCTTAGTTTTAGTATGGGGAGATCCGGCCCGTTCTAGGTCGGAACCCTCCACACTACTCTCCTCCGTGTCAAGGATCACCCGAGTGTCGCTCAGGCACTCCAGGCTCCGATGCATCCCCAGCTTGGGGGCCTTGGCCTGTACTTTGACAGGGTCCCCAGCTACAGACGAGTCAGAGTCCGAATCTACCTGATTCACACTCGGGCGGTCCCGGATACGCTTCCGCCCTATTGGCGAGCTACCCCTCGCATCGACGTCCATCCTATCCAGGATGACGACTACCTCCTTAGAAATGACGGGCGACTGCGCAAGCTCTGCAGCGGGGCTCACACCCCTAACCGCGTCCCTCACGCTCGCCCTCCTCTCCTTGCCTATAGTAGGCTGCGTGCGCTCTGCAGCGGGAATCGAACCCCCTGTTGCCACGCTCGCCCTTCTTTCCTTAGCCACCGCTAACGCGTTCGCACGATCTGCAGGGGGGCTCGAACCCCTTACTGCGTCTCTAGCGCTCGCCCTCCTCTCCTTCACTATACCGTCTGTCGATGATTTTTTATATGTGTTATCCATAATAAATCCCACGAGTAGGGCCGATATAAAAGGTCGACTACAGGGTGACGCCCATTCCCATAGCAAGGCGAATACAACCGGCCAGCGCCACGCTCGACCGGGGTGGTACCGTTAAAGACGGAGTAACGCCTCCGCCATCCACCTCTCGTCACGGTACGACAACTTAGGTTACGACATTTTTAAAGAGGTTTGCATCCTCGCGACCCAGGCGGTTAAGCCAAGGCCCTCGGTCCCCAAAACATGACTGAGGATTACGAGATGGGAGCAAGCTCCCCAACCAGCGGTTAAGCCGGTCACCCTAGCCCTATCGTTTCCCGCAGAAGGCGGAAAACAAACTAACGATTCCGAGAGGCCTAAGGAGGTCCCTCGGCAACGAGACCCAAAGAGGGCCCCGCTGAATAACAACAATGCCACTGGAGCCCAGAAGGGGCAACAGTGACAGCTACACAAAATAAATAAATATTATAATAGCGGAGCCAAGCAAAGACTCCGCTGTAATCTATAAATTTAATTTAATATATAATAAAATAAAATAAATAAACTACTAGCGGAGCGCTCAAGGGAACGCCCCGCCCGCGGACCTCCAGTCGTTGCTACGACGAGGCCCGCTACTCTTGGCCAGCTGCTAGCCGCCGGTAACCAATTGAAGATTGGTGACCGTCGTTGCCCAGGGTGCACCACGGGGAGGTCGCTGCGCCATCGCACCCCAACCTAACCTAACCTAACCTAACCTAACCCAGTTACACTCGAACACGCGTTGAGAGAGGCACGTTTTTGGCCCGCTCCGCAGTATAAAATTCATAAAAGTGGCTAAAATAGAGATAGGAACCGGGAAAAAAGTGAAAAAGTGGTAATTCTGTGCAGTGCATCCAGAGACATATCGCCTGCTACCCAGACATAATCACCCGAAGTAGGGTAAGCAGAAACCCCAAAAGTGAGCGACCTGAAATCAGATTTTGGCCTGGCGCTCGGATTTAAGATCGACAACCCTCACTTTTTAGACCGGATTCCGAAGCTCTTCAAGGGCTTCCACCTGCCCACCAAGTCTGCCTTCTATCGGCCCACAGGAAACCGAGTAGCTGCCAAAAAAACAATTTTGTTTACCAAGCCATCTCGTCAGCTGAGGAAGTGCGGCTATTTCTGGCGACGGTTATTGGAGGACCACTTGACCCCTTATAACACCTAGGGTAAGCGCCTCCGAAAAACCATCTCCAACACCAAGCACCACACCATTTGCGGTCCACAACCCCAATCGGAAATTTTGACACCGAAGTTTGACCCACTTCCGATCGGGGAAGGTGGCAGCGGGACCACACCAAACGGAAGCCTGATTCAAGAGGAAGAGATCTACACCCTGATCAGATTTTTCGGATCACCTGGACTAAAATTATAGATTAGTAAGTAGAATAGTACAAAATTTTGTTAACTTTGTTTCTAAATTTATACCAAATTCCAAAAAATTTTTTCCAAATTCTTGCATTCAAAACACATTTAATTGATATTAGTAATATAAAAATTTTTTTATTAAAACCAAAAATTTTCAAAAATTTTTACAAAATTTTCAAATTTTTAATAATTTTATAACTCCCGGTACATAGCACCTAGGACTGTCCTGGCGATCTGTCCCGGGGGCTCATTAGACGTAGTATCCGATTCTATAAGCTAATAATTTTCAAATTGCCCTGAACACCCAAAACCACATAGCAGTTCACATTTTTTCGAAAATCGCTGCTGCAAAGGAATTTTTCCCGAGCAGCTGGAACCAAAAAGCCACATTCTGTGAATGCCACTTGGTATTATATCTATCTGGCCATCCCCAATAATTCTCCCCCCTTCCTATCTTTGACCAAGCCTGATCCAGGGACCTGTTCCTTGAAAGGGGCCCAAATCGCCATTCGCGGTTATCGTGGTTTCCACTATATCTTGGAAACCAGAGCCCCAATCGCGAAAATAACATCTTTTTCGCTCTCTCTGGAGAAACGATTATTGGGGCAGGGCACCCGTGGGACCTGGAGCTGAGCTTCCACCAGCTAAAAATTTTGCAATTCCTGTAAAATCTTCCCCCCCTTAGGAGCTGGTGGAGAATCCAAAACACATCTGGGAAACCCTCTTGCTTACCCTCTTTTTGACACCGGACCGGACCCTGAACTCCTCAAGTTCACGGCTCCACAGGGCATTTCTCAGGCCCTAATTGACCAATTTTCAAAATTTCACTTGGAACACCTATAGATAAACAAACACGATTAGAATAAACGTCCCTCCCCCCCCCCCCTCCCCCCTAACAAACACAAAATTTCGCTAAGTTATAACTTCGTTTCTTTTGGGAGTGGGTTAGCATCGATTGGGGTTGTTGGAGAGGGCTCGACGAGACCTATCGGGTGGCATAAAGGCTTTGACTCTACCTAGAGCCAAAAAATTTTCCGCGGCTAAAGTGTGAACTGACTTACCTGGACCCACCTCCCTTGCTTTAAATCTATATTTATAATATTATTCGAGTGTAACAACTCATTTTTAACTGACATAGGCCAAGAGCCTACTGACCAAAGATTTTATTTTAATTTATTTGAAAATTTTTACATTTTAGTTGAATTTTACTGTACATGTTGTCTGTGTTCTGACGTATATTTCGTTTTAGAAATATACATTAATATTAAGTTAGAAATTAAGACTGGGTTTATTGACCCCAACAAGAGCTGTGCTCTGAAAATTGTAAAAGACGATATAAAAAATTTATATAATATATAATATCCAAAAATATTTCTAAATAACACTAATACAATATATTTTAAATAAATAAATAAATAATAAATAAATAAATAATTAATAAATAAATATAATAAATAAATAAATAATTAACAGTTTAAACATACTCACCTCCCATTGCCCGCACCTCGCGCCGCACTCCATCGCGCCGCGCGTACCATACCTGAGGAAGTAAAACAAATTATTAGTAAAACAAAGTAGGTACACAATTACAAAAAACCGAAATGTATTCCACCCCCCCAAGCCATATCACCGGAGCTGGGAGGAGGAACAAAAGTCCCCCCCGTCGAGTCAAGAGAACCCCCCCAAGTAAGAGGGCCAGTACATCCAGTACATCTAGCACCGGAGGTGAAGACATCCAAAAGGAGATGCTTGATGCCATGTACGCGTTCAGATCTTTTCACAAAGACTTCGATAGGGACATGGATCGAGCACTTCAGAGGGGAAAGGATGCCTTAGCAAGGTCGGGGAACATTAAGACAGAGATAAAACAAACCCTCACCGAAACTCTCGACTTAATGTTCCGCACCAGTAATACCTTAGCGGCCCAAGGGTACATAGTGACTAGAATTGGGATAGATGGGCGCTGCCGCCCGCCATATAGGCCAGCGGACCTGAGTGAGACGGGAACACAAACAAACGGGGCTACCTCCGTCACGCAGTCTACCCAGACCACCCGGACCACTCAGACCTCCCGGACCACCCAGAGTACCCAGACCACCCAGAGTATCCAGACCACACAGGCCACCCAGACCACCCAGACCACTGAAGCCATCCAGCCCACCTCGGATGGGACAGTGACCCTCGAAGCACTGAGGGACCTGTTGGAGGGGATAAAAGAGGACACGAGGGGCGTGGCGGAGTGCGTGCAAAATATGCGCACACTCTCGCACGACATACAAGCCGTGTCAACCCTTTTGTCCCCTGCAGCAGGACCTGTCCACGCCGGTTTGGGTCGGGCTTCCTACGCCAGCGCTGTTGCGTCAAACGCACAGAATATACCTCCACCGCTCCACTCCATTATCGTCTCGTCGGAGGACGTAGCTGACACCAGCGGGACGATAGTGGAGAAGATCAGGGTAGCGGTGGACGCGAGGAAGTCCGGCCTGCGCGTGGACCGGCTTAGGAAAGCAAGGGACCAGAAGGTGATTATAGGGTGTCTAGACAAGGGGGACCTGGAAGGAGTGGTCCAGAAACTCAAAGGATCGTCCGGGAGACTAAAGGTGGATAACGTAGTCCAACGGAATCCGCATATCATACTGACGAACGTACAGGCATATAACACCGACGATGACGTGGTGGAGTCCATAAGCAGCCAAAACGGGGATCTGTTGGGAGATCTTCTCCCAGAGGAGGTCACCGCTGCGGTGAAGTACAGGAGAAGGGCGGGAAACCCACACGAGCAACATGTGGTCTTAGAAGTCTCGCCCCCCGTGTGGAGGCGTCTGACCGAGGCGGGGAAGGTGCGTGTGGACCTTCAGCGGGTACGGGTTTATGACCAATCCCCGCTGATACAATGCACCCGCTGCCTCCGCTTCGGCCATGGACGCAGATCGTGCACGGAGACCTCAGACCAGTGCGCTCGCTGCGGAGGTGACCACCGTAAACCTGACTGCCCCGACAAGTCTGCCGGAGTAGGACCGGACTGTAGGAACTGCAGAGATGCGAAAATTGAGCGGCGGGACCACGACGCGTTCGACAGCGTGTGTCCCATTCGTAAGAAATGGGACGCCCTTGCGAGAGCTAGGGTGGCTTACTCCTAGCAAGTCGCAAGGAGCAGCGTATGTCGGGAGCGCCGTGGACTCAGCCATTGCCAAACACCCCCCATAGATTCAGGTGGAGTTATTCATATTTATCATGAAAATAAATACAGAATAATAATAATCTATGTGGGGGAGACGGGAAAAGCTCGAACAGCTCTGACGAAACCGCGGTTCCTGCATACGGATCCGAACTCACTAAGTCCTGCTTGCGGACCTCATCATGCATCCCAGGGACGTCCACTTTACAGACGGCCCTGTCACAAACAACACATACATACACAGACACGACAAGAAACAAACACACATACAAACATATACACACAAAATACACAAGTATACGTACGAAAAGAAGCATATGGCACGTAGCAAGAATATTTATTTTGGAAATACATATATATTGCTAGAGAATGAATTATGAGAACAGATTATACGTACAAAATTTTAATAAACTACAAAACACATATACACACAAAACATAAAAATACACAAATCAACTACAAAATAATTGGAATTTTACACCATTTAATAAAAAATTTATAAAAAATTTTATAACAAACAATTAAACAAAAATCTTTTAAAACCAAAACTCAATACTATCTAACTAAATACAAGTATATAGACAGAAAAAATCTTAAAAAAGTAAAATTATATACACCATTACATACAACACAATAAAAATTATATAAAAACGGGAAATAGCAACAGAGAGAAAGAGCATGTACAAGAATATATATTTTACAAATATATAGACTTGTAAGGAACATGCAACGTAAACCGCATTTTAATCCCATAACAATACATATACACACAACCTTTGAAATACATAAAATACACATAAACTCATTCATCATAACACACATATACACAACACAAATAACTAGTCGGTGCGAAAACGCTTCGAAGTTAACTAACTGTGATAACAACGATATAATATAAAAATGTATATTTTAATATTATAATAAAAATGTAACATCAAACGCAATAAAAATATGTAATAAATGTAATAAATTGTAAGTTAGTGATATTAGGTTAATTGTCTTAATTTAAGGATTTGTAAATTATTTTTAACCGAATAATGGTAATAGAAATGTAAATTAGAAAGAAATTAAGAATAATCTATAATAAGAAATTGTAATAAAATATAATAAAAATGTAAAAAGTGTAAAATTGGAATGCAAATCCTAGAAAGTAATTATAGAATGTAATAAAAATATGTTTTAAGAATTGTCCGAAATTAGATAATAAGGTATTGTAAACAATAGATATTAACGAATAAAATATTAGATACTGAAAGAAAATTCAGAAAGAAATTAAAAAGACAGAATAAAAAAAAAAAAAAAAAAAAAAAAAAAAACAATTAAAACCTGATACACTCCCTCAAACATGATGTTATATTAGTTAGTTACTTAAATCTAGAATATGGGAATCCCACCCATTGAATGATAGAGATGGAAGAAAGAAAGATATAGTATGTGGAATAAATGTACGAGAGGCATAAAAGCGAGAAAGGAATAAAAGAGATAACCAAGAATAACATATAGCTAGAAAAAGTCTCTGCTCACGGCAGGGGAGATAGGCAAGAAAAAAAAAAAAAAAAAAAAAAAAAAAAAAAAAAAAAAAAACCTAACCTAACCTAACCTTTTTTTTTTTTTTTTTTTTTTTGTTTACCGGGGTAAAATTGCGAAACCGCACTTCCTCCCTGGCGCAGGGGTCACTATATACGTGATCCCTGCGCCAGTGAGGGGCATGTGGGGCTCATACTCTATAGAACGTGGTGCGCTGTCGCACCACAGAGAGTATGTACCCACTAAAAAAGCCCCCGGGTGTTCCTCCTTCTGTCGTTGGTGATGAGAGACCCAAGTACCGGTATAGGCCTTTGGTTATCTCTCCGACAGAGTACAACTATAACTCTCGCCCCGGTGAAGGGACTAGAGTTTCCTCCCCCTATGGCTCTATCGCGAGTGTTAAGCACCCGCGATGGATACCTTCCTACTCCTACAGGGATTGCCAGAACACAGTGGCATCCCCGACCTACTACATGAATGTGACCCTAGGGAGCAGATTCATGTTATCTGCTCCCCAGGGTCACCCCTTATGGCGGGAGGCGGCGGATTTCGGCCCTCCGCCTCCGGCCAACGCGACGTCTACGAAGCGGATGAGAGCTGGAATCATCTTCTCTCACCCGCTCCGCGGCCTCCTTCTGTGAAACTACAGTCTCACAGAAAGAAGCCATCGACTCCCATGCTCCCTCGCTCTCGAGCATCCTCTTGATGATGGTCGAAAGCGAGAGGTCAATACCTACATGTGCGACGAGCGCACCGCGCTCGGCCGCCCAAGCCGGACACTCGACCAGTGTGTGTTGCGCCGTATCATCGGCGCAATCACAGTGGTGACAACGAGTGTCCGGCTCTCTCCTTGCCACTTTGCACAGGTAATGACCGAAGCATCCGTGCCCCGTCATGACCTGCGCAATGCGGAAGGTTACCTCGCCCCTTTTACGTCCGGCCCACTCAAGCAAGTGAGGCCGGATCGCATCTACCGTACGTAATCCGCTCAATGGCGGGTCGGTTATCAGCCGGTCTTTCCATTCACGGAGGACACGACGCCGCGATTCAATACGCCACGTCGCCATGCCCTCCGGAAACGGATCACGGCCGTTTAAAACTCCGTCGCACCTCCGACGGTATGCTTCGGCCAGCTCCCTCGCCTCGAGTTCCCACGGAGGAGAACTAGAGAGAAGACAAGCCGCATCGAAGGATACCGTGCGGTAGGTACGAGCCGCCCTGGCGGCTATGACCCGCTGCGGCCGGCGCAGCAGGGCCACATTACGCCTATCCAGTGCGTCCACCCATATCGGGGCGCCGTACAGCGCCATCGAGCGTATCACGCCCGCGTATAGTCGCCGGCAACTCCCCCCTGGCCTACCCAGGTTCGGCAGGAGACCACCGAGGGCTCCTGCCGCCGCTACTAGCTTCGGGGCCAACCGATTAAAGTGGGCCCGGAAGTTCCACCTACTATCGAGGACGATACCTAAGTAACGCATCGTATCCCCGACTACAATGGAGGTGCCGCCGACGACTAAGCATGAACCTGCAGGGGGCGCTTGCCGAGGCCCCCGCTTATGAAAAGCGAGTGCCTCGGTTTTGTCAAGCGCCACCTGCAGTCCTAGCCTACGAATGCGAGCGACCACCTGAGCCACACCGGCTGTGGCCGAGATGTTCGCTCGCCTATGATCTGGACCTCGGGCGGTCACCAGAGTGTCATCCGCGTACGCAATGGCGGTGACACCCGGGAGCCGTGTGTCCCGAAGCGCCCAATCAAAGCCTATGTTCCACAGGAGGGGACCTAATACCGACCCCTGTGGAACCCCTCTAGAGACGGGCCAACGCCCCGTCCCGCCGCCTGCTATCGGGTACACTACCTCTCTACCGCGGAGATAGTGACCGATGAGTACCCGGAGGTATCCGGGCACCCTGTGGTATCTGAGGCCTTCCTCGATACAAACCCAAGGGATGGTGTTGAAGGCGTTTTTAATGTCTAACGACACCGCCATCAACACACCCCCCTGCTCGGTCGCGTCCCTTGATAGGTCTCGAAGCCGAGTGATGGCATCTAAAGTAGAACGACCCCTACGAAAACCAAATTGATCCTCGCAGAGGTCGGGACCTACCTCACTAAGATGTTTAGTGAGGCGGCCAGCGATGACCCTCTCCATCAGCTTACCCAATTCATTCAGCAGAACGATCGGGCGATAAGCTGATGGCGATTCGGCCGGACGGCCCTCCTTGTTAAGGAGGACCAACCGACCCGACTTCCAGGCCGAAGGGAATCGACCTTGCCGCAGGCAAGCATCGAAGAGGGCGAGCACAAAAGGCTCAAACGCCTCAACCGAAAGGGCCCAGGCACGTCCTGGTATCCCATCCGGACCGGGGGCTGTGACCTTGCCTGACAACTTGGCAATGGCCGCCCCCAGCTCCGCCTGTGTAACAGGCGGCACCTCAGTGTCCTCCGTTGGCACATCGGTGTGATCATCGGGCGCCGCCATAGGAGGCGGGACAAACTCCGATTCTTGGCTGGGGAATAACCCACCCACTACCGTTGTTATAACATCTGGCTGGAGGCTTTCCGTAACTGGTGGTGCCCACGGTCGCATCTTGCGGCGAACCCCTTTGTATGGGCGACCCCACGGATCGCGATCTAACGCCTCCAGCGTTCTCTCCCAGCCAAGTTCTTTAGCTTGCCCTATGGCAACGCCCAACTCACTCCGGCTCTCCCTATACTGGGCGTAGGCCTCCTGTATGCGGACCTCGTCCCTCGGCCTCCGACGCTGACAGCGAGAGTATACTCGGCGGAGGGCGGTGCACCGAACACGTAAGTGTTCGATCGCACCGCTCCACCAATACACCTGCCGCCGCGGTGGACACGGACGAAGACGGGGCATGGCCGTGTCACAGACACGAGCCATGGACTCCCCGAGTTCCTCCGCGGCCACATCTACGTCCGAGGTCGGGTTACACGGCCGCGAGAACCATGCCTGAACCAGGGCTGCCTCTAATAGCAACTCCCGGTCCAACTGTCCGAGTGCCCACCGAGGGCCCTCTCGTCGAGGCAATGAAGCAGGACGGGCGGTCGAAACCGCGGGGGACGCGGAGATGTCGATACCAACATACAAATGGTCCGACAGCGTCTCCACGCCCTCTAAAACTCCCCACTGATGAACACGACGTGCCAGGGTGGGGGACGCAAATGATACGTCCACAATCGAGCCACCCTGTTGTCTCACGCACGTGTTCACCGAGCCACGGTTTAAAACTACCAAGCCCTGCTCCACTACCCAGTCCTCAAGGGTCCTACCTTTGGGGTCGGACACCGGACATCCCCACGCAGAGGACTTGGCGTTGAGGTCGCCCACGAGAATAACGTCGGCGTGATCCCCCAGTCCAACTAGCAGTCGACCGACCTCGTCGAGGAAAACCTCGAACTCGGCCAGCCCGCTGTTGGGTGAGAAATACACACCGACGATGGTGAGCGACCCCAACACCGCCTTTACAAAGCCTCGCCCTCTTTCCACGTTGAAAAAGGGCGGGGTGCCAACGGAAGGCGACGACACTAAGGTCACCAAGCCGTCCAGGTCCCCGACATAACACGGACGGTCGGGGATCATGTACGGCTCGGCGACTACCGCAACGTTACTCAATCGCTGCGCCATGGTCTGCAGGAGAAGGTCCTGAGCCCTGGCGCAGCGATTGAGGTTCGCTTGGAGAAGTCTGAACATGGGCCTATCCATTGATGGTCGTATCCATCTCCTCCTCGATCACCTGCCTAGCGGTGCCCTGTTCCGTAGTCGGAACTGAGGGCCTAAGTGCCTTGCGCACGGTCGGCGCCTTGCATAATTTGGAGCCGATACTATGATCGGCTTCCCTACCTGCCGAAGCGCAGACGTCGCACCTCGGCTTGGAGACGGCGCAGGACGCCGCCTTGTGGCCCGGCTCCGAGCAGCGGAAGCACAGACCACTGCGGTCGGTGTCGTCGCAGCGACAGCCCACGTGACCCGGCACCAGACATCTGAAACATCTAAGTGGTCTCGGGTCGAGTATATCTACTCGTACCGAGACCAATCCTACCCTAACGCGTTCTACTTTCTGTAGACGCCTCGCCGCCGCGATCGGGACTGCACATATCGCAGTACCGGAACCGCGATGGTCCCGCCGTATATCTCCCGCCCTAATGGCGGAGACCGGACACTCCCCGACCCTCGCTAGAGCAGCAGCTAGCTCCTCAGGCAAAATGCAGTCGTCAATACTGCTGACCCTAACCCCGATCGTCTTCTCGGGACGAGTGATGGTAGCGACTGACGGGTCAATAAGTTTGACCAGAGCTTCCTTAAGGGACTCGGCCTTAGCGCCACTATTAGCGCCGGGGACCTCCAGAATCCTACCCCCAGCTAACCCCACCCGGAAACGAACGCCCTGAGTTATGCCCAGGGCCTCCGCATCGACCTGATGGGCCTTGCGAATGACATCGCTATATGTGGTGCCACTTTTCTCCGCCTCCGGAGAGAGTGTCACCACGACTACCGACGAGCGAGGGGCGCGGAGCCGTCCCTGACGGTTCTTACGACTACGCTTATTGGTAGCACCAACCTTTTTGGCGGCCTCCGCCCTGCGGGCGGCTTCCGCCGCGGCTGCCGTCTTCCTGCGGGCCTTCTTCTCCGCAGCGGTCTCCTTGCGAACGAAACCGTCCGCGTCGACCCTAGGCCCACCCGCTACAGGCGCGGGCACCGCTGCAGGCGCGGATACCGCTACAGGCGCGGGTACCGCAGCCGAAGTGGAAGGGACGGGCTGTACGGTCGGGACAGAGGCCGAGGCCGAGGCCGAAGCCGAGGCCTTGCCCTTGCCCTTCCCTTTGCCCTTTCCCTTACCCTCCGGCGGCGGGCCCGCCGCAGCGGCCGCGTAAGATGTGACGGCGGACGGTTTCGCAACCGCAACCGCCGCCTGCGCAGCTGCCACTCCCGGCGCCGATATCACCGGCGGGTTGGCTAACCTAATGGACAAAGCCACCGACTCCTTCTTCCTGGTCTCGTGGGCTAGGGGCGGGCGCGAGAAAGGGACATCTCTGTCCCTCTGCCTCTCCCACTCCACGAAACGTTTGTCCACGGCGGACATCAACCGATTCATCATTCTCTCCATATAAGGTTCGAATGAGTCCGGCTGATCTCCGCCGCGGACGCTCTTACTTGAGCCCTTCTTTGATGACGCCGGCGACCCGGAGACAGCCGCAGCACCCGCCGCGCCCTTCTCCATGCGGGCCACCGACTCCGCCATCTTATCCAGCGTCTTCTGGAGAGCCGCCAGCTGACCCCTCAGCGAGGCGTTCTCCTCCCGGAGACGCTGCATCTCATCAGTAGCGTTCAACCTAAGGGTGGAAGCTACCAACTGTTGGAGAGCATCCGCAGCCTCGTAGAGCTGCTTCTGCATCGTCCCTTTGAGGTTGCCGGAGACCCTGGCGACCTTTCTCACCGTCTCGGCGAGATGGGCCGCAAGCTCCCGGCTCCCGTCAGCACCCAGCTCCGCGTCGGCGCCTCCCGCAGAAGAGCGCCCGCTCTGCACCTCCTGCAACTTATCGCGGAGTGCCTTCATTTCATTCGACCTAACCTGCTCTTGGGTAAGAACAACGACCTCCTTGTTCTTACTGCCGAGCGGTCGGCCTCTCTTTGTTTTAGTATGGGGAGATCCGGCCCGTTCTAGGTCGGAACCCTCCACACTACTATCCTCCGTATCCAGTATCACCCGAGTGTCACTCAGGCTCTCCAGGCTCCGATGCGCCCCCAGCTTGGGGGCCTTGGCCTGTACTTTGACAGGGTCCCCAGCTACAGACGAGTCAGAGTCCGAATCTACCTGATTCACACTCGGGCGGTCCCGGATACGCTTCCGCCCTATTGGCGAGCTACCCCTCGCATCGACGTCCATCCTGTCCAGGATGACGACTACCTCCTTGGAAACAACGGGCAACTGCGCAAGGTCAGCAGCGGGGCTCACACCCCTAACCGCGTCCCTCACGCTCGCCCTCCTCTCCTTGCCTATAGTAGGCTGCGTGCGCTCTGCAGCGGGAATCGAACCCCCTGTTGCCACGCTCGCCCTTCTATCCTTAGCAACCGCTAACGCGTTCGCACGATCTGCAGGGGGGCTCGAACCCCTTACTGCGTCTCTAGCGCTCGCCCTCCTCTCCTTCACTACGCCTCCAGTTGTTGATTTTTTAATAGAATTATCCATAATAAATCCCACGAGTAGGGCCGATATAAAAGGTCGACTACAGGGTGACGCCCATTCCCATAGCAAGGCGAATACAACCGGCCAGCGCCACGCTCGACCGGGGTGGTACCGTTAAAGACGGAGTAACGCCTCCGCCATCCACCTCTCGTCACGGTACGACAACTTAGGTTACGACATTTTTAAAGAGGTTTGCATCCTCGCGACCCAGGCGGTTAAGCCAAGGCCCTCGGTCCCCAAAACATGACTGAGGATTACGAGATGGGAGCAAGCTCCCCAACCAGCGGTTAAGCCGGTCACCCTAGCCCTATCGTTTCCCGCAGAAGGCGGAAAACAAACAAACGATCCCGAGAGGCCTAAGGAGGTCCCTCGGCAACGAGACCCAAAGAGGGCCCCGCTGAATAACAACAATGCCACTGGAGCCCAGAAGGGGCAACAGTGACAGCTACACACAATAAATAAATATTATAATAGCGGAGCCAAGCAAAGACTCCGCTGTAAACTATAATTTAACTTAATATATAATTAAATAAATAAACTACTAGCGGAGCGCCCAAGGGGACGCCCCGCCCGCAGACCTCTAGTCGTTGCTACGACGAGGCCCGCTACTCTTGGCCAGCTGCTAGCCGCCGGTAACCAATTGAAGATTGGTGACCGTCGTTGCCCAGGGTGCACCACGGGGAGGTCGCTGCGCCATCGCACCCCAACCTAACCTAACCTAACCTTTTTTTTTTTTTTTTTTTTTTTTTTTTTGTTTACCGGGGTAAAAATGCGCAACCGCACTTCCTCCCTGGCGCAGGGGTCACTATATACGTGGTCCCTGCGCCAGTGAGGGGCATGTGGGGCTCATACTCTATAGAACGTGGTGCGCTGTCGCACCACAGAGAGTATGTACCCACTAAAAAAGCCCCCGGGTGTTCCTCCTTCTGTCGTTGGTGATGAGAGACCCAAGTACCGGTATAGGCCTTTGGTTATCTCTCCGACAGAGTACAACTATAACTCTCGCCCCGGTGAAGGGACTAGAGTTTCCTCCCCCTATGGCTCGATCGCGAGTGTTAAGCACCCGCGATGGATACCTTCCTACTCCTACAGGGATTGCCAGAACACAGTGGCATCCCCGACCTACTACATGAATGTGACCCTAGGGAGCAGATTCATGTTATCTGCTCCCCAGGGTCACCCCTTATGGCGGGAGACGGCGGATTTCGGCCCTCCGCCTCCGGCCAACGCGACGTCTACGAAGCGGATGAGAGCTGGAATCATCTTCTCTCACCCGCTCCGCGGCCTCCTTCTGTGAAACTACAGTCTCACAGAAAGAAGCCATCGACTCCCATGCTCCCTCGCTCTCGAGCATCCTCTTGATGATGGTCGAAAGCGAGAGGTCATTGCCTACATGTGCGATGAGCGCACCGCGCTCGGCCGCCCAAGCCGGACACTCGACCAGTGTGTGTTGCGCCGTATCATCGGCGCAATCACAGTGGTGACAACGAGTGTCCGGCTCTCTCCTTGCCACTTTGCACAGGTAATGACCGAAGCATCCGTGCCCCGTCATGACCTGCGCAATGCGGAAGGTTACCTCGCCCCTTTTACGTCCGGCCCACTCAAGCAAGTGAGGCCGGATCGCATCTACCGTACGTAATCCGCTCAATGGCGGGTCGGTTATCAGCCGGTCTTTCCATTCACGGAGGACACGACGCCGCGATTCAATACGCCACGTCGCCATGCCCTCCGGAAACGGATCACGGCCGTTTAAAACTCCGTCGCACCTCCGACGGTATGCTTCGGCCAGCTCCCTCGCCTCGAGTTCCCACGGAGGAGAACTAGAGAGAAGACAAGCCGCATCGAAGGATACCGTGCGGTAGGTACGAGCCGCCCTGGCGGCTATGACCCGCTGCGGCCGGCGCAGCAGGGCCACATTACGCCTATCCAGTGCGTCCACCCATATCGGGGCGCCGTACAGCGCCATCGAGCGTATCACGCCCGCGTATAGTCGCCGGCAACTCCCCCCTGGCCTACCCAGGTTCGGCAGGAGACCACCGAGGGCTCCTGCCGCCGCTACTAACTTCGGGGCCAACCGATTAAAGTGGGCCCGGAAGTTCCACCTACTATCGAGGACGATACCTAAGTAACGCATCGTATCCCCGACTACAATGGAGGTGCCGCCGACGACTAAGCATGAACCTGCAGGGGGCGCTTGCCGAGGCCCCCGCTTATGAAAAGCGAGTGCCTCGGTTTTGTCAAGCGCCACCTGCAGTCCTAGCCTACGAATGCGAGCGACCACCTGAGCCACACCGGCTGTGGCCGAGATGTTCGCTCGCCTATGATCGGGACCTCGGGCGGTCACCAGAGTGTCATCCGCGTAAGCAATGGCGGTGACACCCGGGAGCCGGGTGTCCCGAAGCGCCCAATCAAAACCTATGTTCCACAGGAGGGGACCTAATACCGACCCCTGTGGAACCCCTCTAGAGACGGGCCAACGCCCCGTCCCGCCGCCTGCTATCGGGTACACTACCTCTCTACCGCGGAGATAGTGACCGATGAGTACCCGGAGGTACCCGGGCACCCTGTGGTATCTGAGGCCTTCCTCGATACAAACCCAAGGGATGGTGTTGAAGGCGTTTTTAATGTCTAACGACACCGCCATCAACACACCCCCCTGCTCGGTCGCGTCCCTTGAAAGGTCTCGAAGCCGAGTGATGGCATCTAAAGTAGAACGACCTCTACGAAAACCAAATTGATCCTCGCAGAGGTCGGGACCTACCTCACTAAGATGTTTAGTGAGGCGGCCAGCGATGACCCTCTCCATCAGCTTACCCAATTCATTCAGCAGAACGATCGGGCGATAAGCTGATGGCGATTCGGCCGGGCGGCCCTCCTTGTTAAGGAGGACCAACCGACCCGACTTCCAGGCCGAAGGGAAACGACCTTGCCGCAGGCAAGCATCGAAGAGGGCGAGCACAAAGGGCTCAAACGCCTCAACCGAAAGGGCCCAGGCACGTCCTGGTATCCCATCCGGACCGGGGGCTGTGACCTTGCCTGACAACTTGGCAATGGCCGCCCCCAGCTCCGCCTGTGTAACAGGCGGCACCTCAGTGTCCTCCGTTGGCACATCGGTGTGATCATCGGGCGCCACCATAGGAGGCGGGACAAACTCCGATTCTTGGCTGGGGAATAACCCACCCACTACCGTTGTTATAACACCTGGCTGGAGGCTTTCCGTAACTGGTGGTGCCCACGGTCGCATCTTGCGGCGAACCCCTTTGTATGGGCGACCCCACGGATCGCGATCTAACGCCTCCAGCGTTCTCTCCCAGCCAAGTTCTTTAGCTTGCCCTATGGCAACGCCCAACTCACTCCGGCTCTCCCTATACTGGGCGTAGGCCTCCTGTATGCGGACCTCGTCCCTCGGCCTCCGACGCTGACAGCGAGAGTATACTCGGCGGAGGGCGGTGCACCGAACACGTAAGTGTTCGATCGCACCGCTCCACCAATACACCTGCCGCCGCGGTGGACACGGACGAAGACGGGGCATGGCCGTGTCACAGACACGAGCCATGGACTCCCCGAGTTCCTCCGCGGCCACATCTACGTCCGAGGTCGGGTTACACGGCCGCGAGAACCATGCCTGAACCAGGGCTGCCTCTAATAGCAACTCCCGGTCCAACTGTCCGAGTGCCCACCGAGGGCCCTCTCGTCGAGGCAATGAAGCAGGACGGGCGGTCGAAACCGCGGGGGACGCGGAGATGTCGATACCAACATACAAATGGTCCGACAGCGTCTCCACGCCCTCTAAAACTCCCCACTGATGAACACGACGTGCCAGGGTGGAGGACGCAAATGATACGTCCACAATCGAGCCACCCTGTTGTCTCACGCACGTGTTCACCGAGCCACGGTTTAAAACTACCAAGCCCTGCTCCACTACCCAGTCCTCAAGGGTCCTACCTTTGGGGTCGGACACCGGACATCCCCACGCCGAGGACTTGGCGTTGAGGTCGCCCACGAGAATAACGTCGGCGTGATCCCCCAGTCCAACTAGCAGTCGACCGACCTCGTCGAGGAAGACCTCGAACTCGGCCAGCCCGCTGTTGGGTGAGAAATACACACCGATGATGGTGAGCGACCCCAACACCGCCTTTACAAAGCCTCGCCCTCTTTCCACGTTGAAAAAGGGCGGGGTGCCAACGGAAGGCGACGACACTAAGGTCACCAAGCCGTCCAAGTCCCCGACATAACACGGACGGTCGGGGATCATGTACGGCTCAGCGACTACCGCAACGTTACTCAATCGCTGCGCCATGGTCTGCAGGAGAAGGTCCTGAGCCCTGGCGCAGTGATTGAGGTTGGCTTGGAGAAGTCTGAACATGGGCCTATCCATTGATGGTCGTATCCATCTCCTCCTCGATCACCTGCCTAGCGGTGCCCTGTTCCGTAGTCGGAACTGAGGGCCTAAGTGCCTTGCGCACGGTCGGCGCCTTACACAATTTGGAACCGATACTATGATCGGCTTCCCTACCTGCCGAAGCGCAGACGTCGCACCTCGGCTTGGAGACGGCGCAGGACGCCGCCTTGTGGCCCGGCTCCGAGCAGCGGAAGCACAGACCGCTGCGGTCGGTGTCGTCGCAGCGACAGCCCACGTGACCCGGCACCAGACATCTGAAACATCTAAGTGGTCTCGGGTCGAGTATATCTACTCGTACCGAGACCAATCCTACCCTAACGCGTTCTACTTTCTGTAGACGCCTCGCCGCCGCGATCGGGACTGCACATATCGCAGTACCGGAACCGCGATGGTCCCGCCGTATATCTCCCGCCCTAATGGCGGAGACCGGACACTCCCCGACCCTCGCTAGAGCAGCAGCTAGCTCCTCAGGCAAAATGCAGTCGTCAATACTGCTGACCCTAACCCCGATCGTCTTCTCGGGACGAGTGATGGTAGCGACTGACGGGTCAATAAGTTTGACCAGAGCTTCCTTAAGGGACTCGGCCTTAGCGCCACTATTAGCGCCGGGGACCTCCAAAATCCTACCCCCAGCTAACCCCACCCGGAAACGAACGCCCTGAGTGATGCCCAGGGCCTCCGCATCGACCTGATGGGCCTTGCGAATGACATCGCTATATGTGGTGCCACTTTTCTCCGCCTCCGGAGAGAGTGTCACCACGACTACCGACGAGCGAGGGGCGCGGAGCCGTCCCTGACGGTTCTTACGACTACGCTTATTGGTAGCACCAACCTTTTTGGCGGCCTCCGCCCTGCGGGCGGCTTCCGCCGCGGCTGCCGTCTTCCTGCGGGCCTTCTTCTCCGCAGCGGTCTCCTTGCGAACGAAACCGTCCGCGTCGACCCTAGGCCCACCCGCTACAGGCGCGGGCACCGCTGCAGGCGCGGATACCGCTACAGGCGCGGGTACCGCAGCCGAAGTGGAAGGGACGGGCTGTACGGTCGGGACAGAGGCCGAGGCCGAGGCCGAAGCCGAGGCCTTACCCTTGCCCTTCCCTTTGCCCTTTCCCTTACCCTCCGGCGGCGGGCCCGCCGCAGCGGCCGCGTAAGATGTGACGGCGGACGGTTTCGCAACCGCAACCGCCGCCTGCGCAGCTGCCACTCCCGGCGCCGATATAACCGGCGGATTCGCTAACCTGATGGAGAGAGGTAGGGAAACTGACTCCTTCTTCTTCTTAGTCTCGTGGGCTAAGGGAGGACGCGAAAAAGGGACATCTCTGTCCCTCTGCCTCTCCCACTCCACGAGACGTTTGTCCATGGCGGACATCAACCGATCCATCATTCTCTCCGCATAAGGTTCGAATGAGTCCGGCTGATCTCCGCCGCGGACGCTCTTACTTGAGCCCTTCTTCGAAGACGTCGACGACCCGGAGACAGCCGCAGCACCCGCCGCGCCCTTCTCCATGCGGGCCACCGACTCCGCCATCTTATCCAGCGTCTTCTGGAGAGCCGCCAGCTGACCCCTCAGCGAGGCGTTCTCCTCCCGGAGACGCTGCATCTCGTCAGTAGCGTTCAACCTAAGGGTAGACGCTACTAACTGTTGGAGTGCATCCGCAGCCTCGTAGAGCTGCTTCTGCATCGTCCCTTTGAGGTTGCCGGAGACCCGGGCGACCTTTCTCACCGTCTCGGCGAGGTGGGCCGCAAGCTCCCGGCTCCCGTCGGCACCCAGCTCCGCGTCGGCGCCTCCCGCAGAAGAGCGCCCGCTCTGCACCTCCTGCAACTTATCGCGGAGTGCCTTCATTTCGTTTGACCTAACCTGCTCTTGGGTAAGAACAATGACCTCCTTGTTCTTACTGCCGAGCGGTCGGCCTCTCTTAGTTTTAGTATGGGGAGATCCGGCCCGTTCTAGGTCGGAACCCTCCACACTACTCTCCTCCGTATCAAGGATCACCCGAGTGTCGCTCAGGCACTCCAGGCTCCGATGCATCCCCAGCTTGGGGGCCTTGGCCTGTACTTTGACAGGGTCCCCAGCTACAGACGAGTCAGAGTCCGAATCTACCTGATTCACACTCGGGCGGTCCCGGATACGCTTCCGCCCTATTGGCGAGCTACCCCTCGCATCGACGTCCATCCTATCCAGGATGACGACTACCTCCTTAGAAATGACGGGCGACTGCGCAAGCTCTGCAGCGGGGCTCACACCCCTAACCGCGTCCCTCACGCTCGCCCTCCTCTCCTTGCCTATAGTAGGCTGCGTGCGCTCTGCAGCGGGAATCGAACCCCCTGTTGCCACGCTCGCCCTTCTTTCCTTAGCCACCGCTAACGCGTTCGCACGATCTGCAGGGGGGCTCGAACCCCTTACTGCGTCTCTAGCGCTCGCCCTCCTCTCCTTCACTATGCCTTCTGTCGATGATTTTTTATAAGAGTTATCCATAATAAATCCCACGAGTAGGGCCGATATAAAAGGTCGACTA
Organism: Nycteola revayana; assembly: GCA_947037095.2. Taxonomy (NCBI): domain Eukaryota; kingdom Metazoa; phylum Arthropoda; class Insecta; order Lepidoptera; family Nolidae; genus Nycteola; species Nycteola revayana. Next base: position 110,498 of record OX344844.2, read on the forward strand.
CAGGGTGACGCCCATTCCCATAGCAAGGCGAATACAACCGGCCAGCGCCACGCTCGACCGGGGTGGTACCGTTAAAGACGGAGTAACGCCTCCGCCATCCACCTCTCGTCACGGTACGACAACTTAGGTTACGACATTTTTAAAGAGGTTTGCATCCTCGCGACCCAGGCGGTTAAGCCAAGGCCCTCGGTCCCCAAAACATGACTGAGGATTACGAGATGGGAGCAAGCTCCCAACCAGCGGTTAAGCCGGTCACCCTAGCCCTATCGTTTCCCGCAGAAGGCGGAAAACAAACAAACGATCCCGAGAGGCCTAAGGAGGTCCCTCGGCAACGAGACCCAAAGAGGGCCCCGCTGAATAACAACAATGCCACTGGAGCCCAGAAGGGGCAACAGTGACAGCTACACAAATAAATAAATATTATAATAGCGGAGCCAAGCAAAGACTCCGCTGTAATCTATAAATTTAATTTAACATATAATTAAATAAATAAACTACTAGCGGAGCGCCCAAGGGGACGCCCCGCCCGCAGACCTCTAGTCGTTGCTACGACGAGGCCCGCTACTCTTGGCCAGCTGCTAGCCGCCGGTAACCAATTGAAGATTGGTGACCGTCGTTGCCCAGGGTGCACCACGGGGAGGTCGCTGCGCCATCGCACCCCAACCTTTTTTTTTTTTTTTTTTTTTTTTTTTTTTTTTTTTTTTTTTTTTTTACGTGGTGGAAATCTTTGATAGACTTCCCACCGTCTTGGGGAAAGACGGTGGGGGAGTGTGGGACTCCTTCACTTGCACCCGGCTCTATGTAGCGAGCGAGCCGGGGCATCCGGTACCCACTAAAACCACCACGGTAGCCAGCCTCGGACGCATCTGCCGGTGGCCCTGGGGACTCGAAATGATCGACAACCAGGACCACCGCCATACGTCTAGTCTCGGATTGAGACTCCTCTCGGGAGGGGCAATAATTGGGCCCCTCCCCTGCGCCTTTGCGCATATGTAGGTAACCAGCGGCTACGACTGGTTACCTCTTCCCGGGATCGCTGGGAAATGACGGCCAGAGTCCCCACTCTGACCGCCGCGACCCCGAGGGCAGCGTGTTATTTTGCTGCGAGGCATTCTCGCACTATCTGTTGATAGCGCTGTGGCGCCGAACCCAAGAATTAGATTCGGCGCCACACTTTCTCGCCAGCGACGCTATGGTCGCCGGCCCCGACCCCGCACTCTTCTACGTGCGGGGTCGGAACGCTCCCTCTCGCGCTCAGCGGTCTCCTTCTGGAGCATAACCGCTTCGCAGAAGGAGACCACCGCTCTCCAGGAGTCTCTCGCCGCCAACATGGCCGTGATAACGGCCGGCGGCGAGAGGTCAGGCCCGATCGTGTTGACCAGGACTCGGCGCTCGGAGGCCCATGCTGGGCACTCCTCGAGCGTGTGCTGAGCCGAGTCCCGGTCACTGCCGCAATGGTGACACGCGGCAGTGGGCTCTCTCCCTATTCTGTTAAGGTACTCACCGAAGCACCCGTGTCCGGTGAGTACCTGCGTCAGCCTGAAGGTGACTCCGACAAACTTCTTCTCGAGCCAGGCCTCGAAGCTGGGAAGTACTGCGCTTACTAAGCGCTGGCGCGAGCAGCGTGGCAATTCGAGCCGCTCGCGCCACAACTCCAGCGCTCGCCTATGCGCTCCTCGGCGCACCTCGAGCGGGTCTGTCGCGTCCCCGCCCTGGCGAGAATGGAACCGGTCGTAAACTTCCGTGTCCATCCCCGCCAAGATGTCGAAGGGCGGGAAACGCGCCAGAGTAGTCGCCGCCTCAAACGAGATTGTGCGGTATCCCCTCGCGATCCGTATGGCCACCACGCGCTGCAGGCTATTAAGTAACCGTCTGCAGCGGGAGGCGCCCGTCAGCCTATCCGACCAAACGGGCGCCCCATAGAGGGCCATGGATCGCAGGACACCGCCATAGAGACGGCGAATCTCCTCCCGGGGTCCCCCGAGATTGGGCAGCAGCCTCTGGAGAGCACCTGCTGCCCTTCGGACTCGGGGGACCAGACGCTCGAAGTGAGCCTCGAAAGTCCATCGGCCGTCAAGGATTAGGCCGAGGTATTTTATGGTGGGCCCAATCGACACCACCGCTTCCCCGATCCTCATATGCCTTATTGGTGGCTCCCCCCGAAGGCTGTGGAACCACAGTGCTTCGGTTTTTTGGGGAGCCACCCGCAATCCCAGGCCCTCTATATGGGCCACTATCCTTGCGACCCCCAGTTCGGCGAGCCGCCGTGTTTCGCTGAAGCCCTTCCCCCTGGCCATGACTAAAGTGTCGTCTGCGTAGCAGATGACATCTAGGCCGGGGGGTAGTCTGGTCCTCAAAATCGCGTCGTAGGCGAGATTCCACAGAAGGGGGCCCAGAACAGACCCCTGTGGAACCCCGCAGCTGATCCTCCTCGTTATATCGTTGCCGTCCCTGTCGGTGAACCTGATGGTCCTGTCGCACAAATACGCCCCGACTATTTCGCGCAAGTAGGGAGGCACGTTATGATGATGAAGTGCCTCCCTGATCGCCTGCCATGGGAGGGAGTTAAAGGCGTTGACTATGTCCAAACTTATAGCCAACGCCACTCCCCCCTCCTGGACTGCCTCTTCCGCCAGGGAACGGACGCGCCTGATGGCGTCCACCGTTGACCTCCCCTGGCGGAAGCCATACTGGCTATCCGAAAGGTCGGGGCCAATGCGCGACAGGTGTTCACTGAGGCGGGCAGCGATGACGCGCTCAAAGAGCTTGCCCGCCTCGTCCAGCAAACAAATGGGACGGAACGACGACGGAGAATCAGCCGCCCTACCGGGTTTCGCCAAGAGGACCAGACGGGCCTCCTTCCAGCCACTGGGGAAAACTCCGTTGCGAAGGCAGCTGGTGAACAGCTGCCGGAGTTTATCCCCCAAGATCGCCAGAGCCAACACCCATGCTCGTCCGGGGATCCCATCGGGACCCGGAGCGGTGTTTCGGGCTGCGAGCCGCCTAACGGCTCGATCCAGCTCCCCCTCCGTCACTCCGAGATCGTCCGACCAACCAGAATGGCCCAGACGTGACGGAGGGATCGAGGGACTGTCCTGGACCCTTGGGAAAAGAGCGTCCACCACTCTCTCCACGAATGCTGGGTCCAAGGACTCGGTTAGAGGAGGGACCCATGGGCGAAGTTTGCCCATAACCATTTTGTATGGGCGGCCCCATGGGTCCCTATTTAGTCCCTCGATTAGTTCGGCCCAGGACCGAGCCTTGGCCTCCCCGATCGCAATCTGGAAGGTCTTTGTGGCGACTCGGTACTCCAGATAGGCTCCGGCGATCTCCTCGTCTGTGGCTCGCCGTCTTCTCCGCGTCCTTGTAAATCGGCGGCGCGCCCTTATGCAAGAGGCTCGCAGCTCTGCCAGACCATCGCTCCACCAGTATGCGGAGAATCTTTTCCGGCCTTTCTTGGCCCGGGGCATTGCGACGTCGCAGATTTCCGTCATTTTACCCCGGAACCAAACTGCGAAAGCCTCCGGGTGGGAATAGATGTCCAATCCCATCGCACCCCAACCTAACCTAACCTAACCTAACCTAACCTAACCTAACCTAACCTAACCTAACCTAACCCGAGTCACACTTTGCCATCCAGAGCGCTAGCCACGTTTTTAACGCGCTCCGCAAACATTAAATCGTAAAAATAGTTCGAAATTGAGTTACATACTTGTGCGATAAATCAAACCAAAGGATTCAGTGCGGTGCATTTAGTGATATTAATAAAACCAGTGACAAACCACCCCTGAAAGCACAAACCCCAAAAACAGTGCTTACAAAACTGTTTTTGGACGATAACTACAAAACCAGATCGAAGACCGAGACTTTTTACGGCGGAATAAGAAGCCCCTGGAGGACCCCCAACCGCCCACCGAGTCTGCCTGCCTGCCACCTGGAAACCGCCGAGGAAACCAGCAAAAACAAAACTTGTTTACCAAGGTACCTCGGCAACCAGGAGTGGTAGAAAGGTGTGACTAACACCATTCGGTGGGCCTTCGGACACCTGAAGAAGACCCCAAAACACCCAAGGGGTACCTACCCCAGGAGCCTACCTACACGCAAGAAACGGTTCCCGAGGAAGGAAGCTCGACTTTGCGTCAAGTTTTGGCCCACTTCGCATCGTGCAACCCCCCAGCGTCTCCACACCAGAAGGGAGGCCAGACCCTGGAGAACAAAACTAGATAAGCCCCATATTTTTAAGATCAAAATTGTAGACTGTACAAGTGTTTTTGTGAAGCCCGGCACTAAATAAAACCAACATTAAAACAACATTATTACAACGATACAATTTGTTTGATACAAAAATAAGGCCGGGCGCACGTTAACATTTGTATAGTCAATAATTATAAAAATTAGTTCGCGGGTTAGACTAATAATTAAATATTGATAACAAAACTCAATAAATCAATATTTCAATAAAGAGGTGTGACATAAAAAATTTTATTCTGGAAAATAACAAATTAAATATAAAAAATTGACCAAATAATTATATATTGTAATACTATTCAAAGTAATTTTAAACATTTAATAGAAATACAATTTTTAATAACCATTTTAACTAACTTTTTAAAATAAAACATATGACTTACACAAAATATTACATTTAATAATATTACGACTGACAAACAACAGTGTGCGGGCACACCTTAGTGGGCGGATCGTGAATAATAACCGATAAACAAGAATTTATACAAACCACACAAAAAGTGCCGGTCCCCGCAGGAGTCTCCGCACCTGTAAATAGGCACACAGGCGACCTACACACACACGGAAAACACACAAATACACTACACGGTTCCCGTAGGAACCTACATACAACACCGGTACCCGTGGGAACCTCTATCAAAAATTTTTGCACAGCCCACCTACACACTCTCAAAACACCATTGCACACCACACACACATCAAATCACCACACCGGCTCCCGTAGGAACCAAATATATGTTAACTTAAATAGTTGTTTGTTCTTAAACGCGCCTACCATTAGTGACGCAACAAGCAAATAAATAACTATCGCTATACAAGAACTAGCGCGCTGGTTCCCGTGGGAATCCACACAACTATAAAACAACACACCGGTTCCCGTAGGAATCTACATACCACAAAATAAACATACACACTTGTAACACACAAACGTACCACCAAATACTTAAAACACAACACACCGGTTCCCGTAGGAACCTCACATCACACAAATAAAAACATACAAACAAAAATACTCAACACACACCATACATACACACTATACATACAAAACATCACCCACACCGGTTCCCGTAGGAACCTCACACCACACAAATAAAGAGACACAAACAAAAATACTCACACGCACCACACATACATCATACATACAAACATCACTCACACCGGATCCCGTAGGAACCGATACAAGCAACCAACACAACATTCCACAACTATTCACACATAGCAAACACCTCACACGTATAGTCGCACACAGACACACGCCGCAGCGCGAGCGTGCCTACATTCCACACTCCGACCGTAGCCGGTACCTATCGGCGCGCGAACAAATATTACGTTATAGTAATACATATAGTGTTAAGTAGAATTAAGACAGGGTTTATTGACCCAATACAAGAGCAGTGCTCTAAATATTATTAGTAACTACGACCGTAGAGGTCGTGATATAAATAAAAGACATTATAAAATTGACATATTATTTAATTATAATAACAATTAAACATAAGACCTAATACCTAAAAATACATTTATTGAAATACAAATAAAAGACATATACAGGTGTAAAAATTTTTACAAAATCCATAGTAGATAACTGGCATAGAACAGCGCCCCGGTTCCGCGCGCCCGTCGTCACCCGCGCAGCGCCGCGCTGCACATCGCACACCTGCGAAGCAAAAATAAACAACTATCAATAATTAATTCCCTACAGTAGTAAAATAAATAGCAATAAAACTATAAATCATCTCAATTTTCGCGAGAATCAAGTATTTATACTTACACAAAATTAAAATATAAAAAGTAAAAGTAACACATTAACACATTGGCAAAAATCTCATAAATAAAATAAAAGCTTAAAATTAAACATAACATAAAACCTAAATTACTCAATATCAATAGATAATACTTACAATTCACATTATTCACCTACACACATAGTTAGCTTCCCGTGCGACGCGCACCGTCGGCCCCTCGCCCCGTGCCCCGCGCCCCGCACCCCGCGCCGCATTCCTTTGCGCCGCGCGTACAACACCTGCGGAACAAAATATTATTAGTTAAGTTATCATTATACATATAAATAGGTTTATACTCAATAGACTGACAGACTGACGACACTTAGGGCACAAGTTGGGTATCCTTTACAATACCCTCTTGTTAAATAGGATAGGTATAGATTAAGTAGATAACCCCCCTGCACACAAAACATTTCAACATGATGGGCATAAGGACCCCCGTTAATAGGTATGCGTGTAATACATCTAATAAAAGCCCGCCAGGCAAAAAGCTAGCTACGACCAGGGCCGGTAGCTGTGGGCCAGACAGCGAGGTGGACATGTGGGAGCAGCGGAACTCGCTCTCACCCATAACGGCGAGTCCACCTAATACCTTCGTCATAAATAAAAGGCGCTCAAAAAGCCCAAGGCTGCCGGCAACAATCAATAAAAACCCCACCATCATCGAGGGAAGGAAATGCCTGGTAAAAACTAAACAACAACTAGCGCTATCAAAAAATATCAAGCGGGAAATCAAGGACGATATCGCGGCCTGCACAGACAAACTATATCAGCTTTTGAAGGAGTCCGTGTGGGACAGGGAGAATGCTCCCCTAATGACAGTCCCCCCCGCTGAAGAAGACCCTGCCCGGGATCCCCCCCCGACTGAACAATTTTCAAATTGGGCCAAGACGCTAGAGGACCACAAGGAGGCGATGCGGGAGATGACGGAGGCAGCTAGGAAGGTTTGCAGTGAAATGCAGGCCGCCCCGGCTGTTATCCCGACCCCCGCGTCGATACCTACGCTCCAGAAGACCTACGCCGCAGCCCTGTCAACCCCTAAGCCAGCGTACATACCGCCGACTTTACACTCCATCATCATAGCTTCGGACGATGTTGCAGACACGTCCGGGGAACTGGTGGAGAAAGTAAGGAAGGCGGTGAACGCTAGGAAAACAGGGGTGAGAGTTGACAGGGTCCGGAAGGTTAAGGACCAAAAAGTGGTCCTCGGGTGTCGGTCGGAGGAGGAGCTTGACAAAGTCAAAAAACTACTGAACAAAAATGCAGCGGGGCTAAAAGTCGAACAAGCTAAGCATAGAAACCCATTAATTATACTAACAAATGTAATTAAGGACAACACAGACGAAGACATTGCGGGATCCATCAGGCAGCAAAATAGACATCTGCTGAGCGGCCTAGAGGAGGGGGAGATCGTGGTCGCAGTCAAATATAAGAAGAGAGCGAGACACGAGCTCGAGCAACATGTGGTGCTCGAGGTCTCGCCCCCCGTGTGGCGACGACTGACCGACGCGGGCAAGGTGTACATTGACCTACAGAGGGTGAACGTCTATGACCAATCCCCTGTGGTCCAGTGCACCCGATGCCTCGGTTTCGGTCACGGGCGCAGACACTGCACGGCGGAGCAAGACCATCATTGCTCACACTGCGGCGACGATCACCTCCGCACAAACTGCACAGTTAAAAAAGAAGGCGGCAAGCCACAGTGCAAAAATTGTAAGGCGGCTAAAATGCCTCAGACGGACCATGATGCGTACAGCGGCGCGTGTCCCGTCCGGAAGAAATGGGACACCATAGCTAGGTCTAGGGTGGCCTATCCCGAACGGACGGGGTTGGGGTGCGGTGCGCACCATGGATCGCCACCAAATATGGGGTCGCCGCTCGAAGAGCGGATCATAGACTTAATAAATTAAGTCAACCGATTATAAAATTGAGTATGATGCGGTCTCCGAGCGTGAGACCCCCTAAAAAACGCAGCAATACTGTTGCCTGATGGATCATCAACAAATATATGGCACAAGCACACAACACCACACACAACACACCACACGTAGGTACATGCATCACACAAATATTACGTACAACATACACAACAAATAAAAATATAAACATTTACCTACATACAGTATATATTAACACATGTAATTAAAATTATCATTACTTAACAACTCCACAAATAAAATACAAGGTGACCGGTCAAACAGGTGGCCGCCTCGGCGGGCGCTGGATTGCCAACCTTATGTTGTGAACATAAGGCGCATATCTCGGCGTCGCCGGGCGTCCATAGGCCTGGTCAGACATAGCTGTATTTAATATCACACAAAATAAACTACTTAATTAACTATATATAACACAGACGCACCTAATAAATACATAAACACTAACACAAACATAAATGAGGCAAAACACATACATAAACAAAATAATAAATACATATACTTACTTATATTAATAAAATACAACCATTAGAAAGATAAAATATAATCACACTATAAACCAAAACACTGAACATAAACATAAATAACGTACGACAAATAAAAGTAAAAATACACACACTTAACAAAACAGCACAATAAACTTACACATATTTACACATACATATAGCAGTATTACATATATGTACATATATAACAAACATAATCTACAGAATTAAATATTAACCAAATAAAAATCAAACCCGTGCCGGGCCGCATAGGGCCAGACGAATGTCGACCCTATGCGGTACGACATGGGGCACACAATTGCCTACGCACCATAACATTAAAACGTAAACCATAACACAAACCATAACATGAACCATAACGCAAACCATAACGCAAATCATAAAACTAACATCAACAAAATATACAACAAGGCGACCGGCCGAACAGGTGGGCACCTCGGCTGCGCCGGACTGCAAAACGGTGTCGCCGGGGCGTCCTTAGGCCTGGCAGCAACAAATTGTATACCATGTTAGTTAAATCTGGTGGCGAATAAGTGAGTTGCACTTATGGTAAATCACACACTCAACACAATTATAATTGGAACCTTTACACACAACATTAGAAGTCACATTTAGCTCAATATACAACAATAAAAATACATATTCATGACACTTTCATACACATAATATATCAAATTAGTATAATAAACAAACCACACTACTGAAACACACAAAATACACAACATCATTCAAATCTAAAACATAAAACTACTTAAAACACTGAACATAAACATAAATAATATACGATAAATAAAAGTAAAAATATACACATTTAATAAAGCAGTACAATAAACTTACACATATACACATATATATAGCAGTACTACATATATGAACATATAACAAACATAATCTATAGAATTAAACATTAACCAAATAAAAATCAAACCCCGTGCCGGGCCGCATAGGGCCAGATGAACGTCGACCCTATGCGGTACGACACGGGGAACACAATCGCTTAAACCATAACATTAAAACGTAAACCGAAACACAAACCATAACACAAACTACAACGTAAACCATAACGCAAACCATAACACACAAACATCAACACTAATATATTATATAAACACACGTATACTAAGTAAGTATAAATCGTAAATGCAATTTCCATCGTTTCATTAAAACTAACATCAACAAAATAACAAGGCGACCGGCCGAACAGGTGGGCGCCTCGGCTGCGCCGGACTGCCAACCTTATGTTGAGTACATAAGGTGCATATTTCGGTGTCGCCGGGGCGACCTTAGGCCTGGCAGTAATAAATCTATAACTTCGCACAAGAAATGTTAGTTAAATCAGGCGGTGAATATGTGAGTTGCATTCATGATAGAACACACACTCACTACAATTATAATAGGAACCCTTATACACAACATTATAAGTCACACTTAGTTAAACATAGGTACAACAATTAAAATACATATTTATGTTACTCCACATATATATACCAAACCACTATCTACAAACAAACCACACTACAGAAGCACCAAATAAACACACACACTACACAACACCAAACAAATTTAAAATAAAAATCTTAAATACTTACCTAGGTATAGTAGTTACAAGTAAACTCAATAATTAAAACCGCAAAAGTAGTAAACAAGTGCGGCGCCACATGATGTCAGACCATAGTCGACCTTATTTGGCAGCGCGCAAAGAACAAAATCGCTACCAGTAAAACAAAATTTTTGAAATCAAAACACTAATACACGACAATAAAACAACAATAAAAAGCATCTAGAAAATGCTTTAATATACTTAACATATACAATACAATAAAGGAGTTAACATAAGTCAATAAATTAACAAATTAACTCAATAAATACCTTTCAAATAAAACATACACATAAAACATAAATACATCCACACCTACACATATACCTGTCTGCAAAATAGGGCTAAAGAGTGTAACGCGCAGGCCATAAGTACCAGAGTAAAACAACTTAATCATATATATACTAAATCACCTCAAACTACCATCATATTACACCAGCTAAATTATAAATCAAAACATATACACTTACATCTATTATTAATATTACTAGTAAACAGAAAGGAATGTGAAGACCGGCCGAACAGGTGCGCGCTTTGGTGCGCGCAGGATTGTTAACCGTATGTTGCGTACATAAGGCACATATTACGGTGTCGCCGGCGCCCGCATGGTCGGCCAGTCGAATCAAACCTTACCACAATTAAATACACGAACAAAGAACAAAATAAACATGCACCATGCCATTATATATACAGACATACACATAACACAACAAATGAGCAGATATAATATCTTTTTATATAAACCTAAACCGTAAATAAACATATAAAATAATTATCTCATGAGTAACAATAACAATAGATACACTCAAATGAGCAACACAATAAATTACACAAGACAGTACTATACATAAATTATATCACAAACACATTACACATGCATATATACACTAAATACAAACCATTATTATAAACCATATAAATATATACAATATTTGACGCAATTTCACGTTGCTATATACATACAAATTATAAAATAAATACAATAAATTAAAATAAAATTCTGAAAATACTTATATTAATATTATATTTAGATAATATTAGCTACAAACAAACTCGATAATAAAAAAAAAAATCGCAAAAGTAAAAAACATGCGCGGTACCACATGATGTCAGGCCGTGGTCGACCTTATTTGGTAGCGCGCAAGGATCAAAATCGCTAGCAGTAAAATAAAAAGTCTAAATCAAAACACTAAAACAAAACACATACATAAAACATAAACACATCCACATTCACACATATACTTGTAAGAATAGTGCTAAAATTGTAATGCGCAGGCTACACCTAAATAAAAACAACTCAATGCACCGCTACAACATCAGACGAAAATCGACCTTGTAGGCTAATACATAGGGCACATAATCGCCTGCCATCCAAACTTGGTGGTGCCTGCCGTGCTCTGCTCTGCGTAGCGCCGGTTCCATTCACCAATGGACTCCCTACGAATCAGCCTCCTGATGAATGAAACCGGACACTCGTCGTAGTGTGGGGCTGTCTTCAGTGTGGGCGCTGCCTCCTTTGCAAGGGCGTGTGCCCGTTCGTCAGTTAAATAAAAACAACTCAATGTACCGCTACAAACATCAGACGAAAGTCGACCTTGTAGGCCAACACATAGGGCATATAATCGCCTGCCATCCACGAATACCACATATTGCTTGCACATACAGATAAATAATAACACAAATACATATATATACAAACATATACATTAAAACACCTTTTATTACATTATACCACACCAGCTAAACTATAAATTAAATTAAATTAAAATATACCATTACGTCTATATAACAATACCATTATAATAAATATAAACAATAATAATAAACTATATACAAAGTTAACTCAATATTAATAAATAAAACTGACTCAACAATAAAAAAATAAAAGTATACATGACACAATAAACCGGTACAAGTTATGAGATGTCGGGCGGAAGTGGACCCTATGTGCTACCATATGGGGCACGCAATCGCCTGCCATACATAGAAACTACATACCGACCGCAAATACAAATAAATTATAACATAAATATACATACACATATACATACACACATACATATACATAAACACTACCATTATAAAATATTATAATACACACCATAACAAAACAATAAATATAAGGAAATGTGTCGACTGATCGAGCGGGTGCGCGCCCGGCGTGCGCCGGATTGTCAACCTTATGCTGTAAGCATAAGGCACATATTACGGTGTCGCCGGGCGCATGCGGGCCGGCCGGTCGGCCCATTGCTTTATTAAAACAGTAATAACACACATTAATCAACCATACAAATAAATAAAATAAAATAATAAAACACTTAAAATAACATTTACACACCAACAGCAGTCGAAAACACACAATATGAAACATACACGCACTAACACACTATATTATAAAACACCTATAAAAACAACGAATGGATAGTAAAATGTAAGCTACAGGATTATATATTATAATAATATTTATAACTGTAAAAGGAAGATAGCAAGGCTGATGGCCGAAATATCATTAACCCATTTAAGAGATTGATAAATTCACAAACATAATACACCGCTTACGCCATCTGTTGATATGTACAACAACTGCAACTTAATGGAAATCGTTGCTGTGTCTAACCGCTAAAGGTAAAATAAATAAACAAAAATGTAGTTATTCATAAGTTTTTAATATTAAGCTAAAAATCTAAATTTAATTATAAGAACTATGTCAACATAAAGTTTTATTAAAGTCAATGTGTTTAAATGTTAAATGTAAGATTACGAAATAAAACGTAATAATAATAAGTTTTAATATTCAGTCAATCTCTAAATTTAACTATAAGAATAATGTCAACATAAAATTAATAAAGTCACCGTGTTTAAATGTTAAATGTAAAATAATTATGTAAAACGTACTAATTTATAAGTTTTGTAATATTAAGGTGAGCTCTAAATTTAACCATAAGAATATTGTTAACAAAAAATATTAATAAAAACGAAATGAAAAAATAGAAATAAAATGTAAAAACTTTGAGAACTAAAATAAATAATATACCTGTGCTTAGAACCCGAATCCTACACACATGCCTAGCTAGTTAATTTAAATTGTATGAATGAGTTAAATAAGATTAGAATTTAGATAGACAAGGTCCTTGCTCAAGGCAGGGGAGATAGGGAAAAAAAAAAAAAAAAAAAAAAAAAAAAAAAAAAAAAAAAAAAAAAAAAAAAAAAAAAAAAAACCCGGGAAGAATGATTTCCCGTTCTGACTACTATGTTTCGGTGCGGATCTCAATAGCGACTTTTATTTCATTGAGGATAGTGACATCTACCTAGTTTTGTTTGCACTAGCATGGATGGATGTTTAAAGCGCTAGCAAGCAATAGTCTGTGATTTAATAGATGGCGGTGGCGGTGCTGGTTATTTATTTAGATGAGATGAGAGTTATACGATTAATTATAGCGGAAGCGAAAAACTTCTGTGGTTTTTTTTTTTTTTTTTTTTTTTTTTTTTTTTTTTTTTTTTTTTTTTTTTTCCCCTCACATCAAGTTAATATATTGACTAAAACAATAATAACCTCAATAGGCAATTATACAATTCTAATATATAGCGAAGTGTAGAACGAAACGTTTGAACGAAAGTAGTTAGTTACCATTCCGTTGGATAGATGGTGCTTTTGTCAGTAAAATGATTCCCAGGTCAATTCACAGACCCCGACACAAACATCGACGACGCAGTCATTATCCGCAGGCTGCACAGATTGTCTTTCTGTGGATGTTAAAGTTGTTAATGATGAAAATATTTAAATGTAATTAATAGGCATTTTAGGCATTAGGCATTTTAGGCATTTTCAAATGTTCAAGAAAATATTAATAGCGTGTAATATTCTAGCTCTGAAAAGAACTGTTGTTTAGTCCTGAAAAGAACTGTTGTTTAGCCCTGAAAAGGACTGTTGATTAGCCCTGAAAAGAACTGTTGTTTAGCTCTGAGAAGAGCTGTTGATTAGCTCTGCGAAGAACTTTTGCGTAGGTGTAGTTTTAAGAAAGAAATATAAAAAAAAAAAAAAAGGTTGCACGAAAATTATTTGACTTCGCTATTATTAAAATCGTAATATTTTAATTTCGCCATAACTTCAAAACCGAACGTCCAATTTTAATCATTCAAAAACCAAATATTATCTACATAAACTGTACTTGGTAAATAACTTATTTTGATAAGGATTAATAGAATGAGTAAAATAAACGCGTTTAATTGTAGTCCAAAAAAAAAAAAAAAAAAAAAAAAAAAAATCAAGATTTCTAAATAAAAAAAAAAATGGTTGTTGTGCCTCACTCGACATAGATAGGTATAGTGTATCGCAGACTTTTTTGTAGATATTTATAACTAATTAGAACATTTTATGGTTCTATCTTTTATAGTTTAGGCAGCGTACGCAAAATAAGTAACGTAAGTTGATTTTTTACACCTTGTGTCCGAAAAACCCAAATATCTTACGGAACCATATTTTTTTCAAAAAAAAAAAAAAAATTTTGCTTATGTTACTCGTGGATAATGTAGCTTTCGAATGGTGAAAGAATTTTTGAAATCGGCCCAGTACTTTTTGAGCCTATTCATTACAACCAAACAAACAAACAAACAAAGTTTTCCTCTTTATAATATTATACAGGGTTGATACGACAGAGGGGCTTTCCTTTAAACTGCCTATACTAGGTACCATTTCCAAGCTCTGTACCAAAAAAAAAAAACAATTAAATAGGAGCAGTAGTTTAGTCGCAAATGATTTTTTAAGTTTTTGCGCCGTTTGAACACGATGTATCTTTCCTAACAGCTGATTATGTCTACGCATAGGTCATGCACCTTAAAACGATAAATCTGAGTATAACCTACGATGCGTTGTTGCCGCTCTGACGCAAATAATTGCAAAACATCCCGCAAAGGCGCGCGCGCGACGTTGCCGCTTTGCTAGGTCAGTGAAATTTATTTACAAAGGGTGGTTACGTTTTACTCTGATGTGTAAGCTATTTAGTTTTTTGAATGAAAAAAAAAAAAAAAAAAATCTTAATTTGGTTGCTTTTTATTTTTATACCGTATCGGATTAATAAAATACACGTAATAAACGTAGCGTAATTTAATGCCCCTCTGTCGTATCAACCCTGTATAGTATAGATTATAAGTCGCAAGCGTCTCGTTCACATGATTTCTAGGGTCTAAGTAGAATTTTATTTTTATGAGAGAATTGTTTTAATGTATAACTGTGTGATTGTAAAAATTAATGTGCCAGTGGTGACATACATTATTTATACTCAGTTTATAAAGTCGAGTTTATATATCAATTCTGCCCCGATCATAAAACCTGAAATCTGTACATGGTCCTGCAGAGCCGGATTGGTTGAGCGAAATTTTTGGTAGTCTACGGTGGTGATAGTTATCACCCGTTGTGTCAGTACTGGACTTCGGATTGGTGTCCAGAGCATACCCCACAGCTGGAAGTGTGGAGTCCAGTTGTGATTGGAGCTGGTGGAGGCACCGGATGTACAAGGAGGTGGGAGCGAGCTGTCGACATCCGGAGGAACTACGCACGGGAGACGCTGAGCAGAGCAGGCGCCACTGGTGCGCGGTGACAACTGACAAGCGGAAGTAAAGTGTTTGGTCAAGTGTCTGTAAAAATCGTGAGTACATTTTGAACTTTATTGCCTTATTGCAAAGAAGAATTTAACTTGGAAGAAAATCATCATTTAGTTTAATGTTATTTAAACTTTAAAGTAAAGAATTAATTAACTTGTAAAATTTAGTAGTGTTATTAGGACTTGTGTTTAGTTTAAGTAAATATTGGTTCAGACGGGGAACCTATGCCCGATTTCAAAAAAATGGAAGATACTAAAACACAACAAAATATGACTTCTCCGGGTCGTCCACTTAGGTAGCTAGGGTAGGATTCTCGCCGGCGATGACCGCGTTGCGCCCCTACCCTGTGATCATATCCTCTTTATATCTACCTTTTTTTACTTCAGTGGCACCCTGGGTCGTGGTCCTAAACCCCATAAGGGTGCCCTCAGGTGTGTGCCACTTAGATATAATGTGACTACTTGCAATCTGGATGCGGTTTTAATTTCTTCTTATAATAATAATGATTGGTTAATTGCAAAAAATGTCATAGGACAGACGGACGGACTACGCAATCTGTAGATTTGCTATTGCCTACCTACTACTGTAAGTTACCTAGTCGGATATTTTATAGAGTAAGTTATGGGTATTATCTGTTAGTTATGGGTATTATTTTTTAATTAATTTACCTTCTTACATTGTAATTCTGACAAGTACAAGTGTATGTAAATACCTAAGTGCTGAATAAAATTCATTATTTCATTTTATATAGAATATAAATGCGAATTAAAAGATAGAATGGGTAATTTGACAGATAAATTAAGTAAGCGGTTTAAATTTGCAAAGTTCTGAAAGTCAAGTAAGGACGAAAAGCAGTAAATAATGTTAGATTACCTGAAATAAAAATATCCTCATTTTCTGGAAAGTATTCCGAATGAATCACTTTTAGGGACTTATTTTTAGGATTAGTGCATTGTAATAACAATTTAGATGATTCTCAAAAGTTTTATTATCTTAATGGGCACTTGACTGTGGAAGCCGAGCAATTATTAAGACACATTGTCGTAACAGCAGATAACTATAAATTAGCCTGGGAGAAATTAGATAATACATATAATAACAAAATATTTTTAGCAAATTATATTTTAAAACGTTTATTTAATCAAAAAAGTGTAACAAATGAATCTGCTAGTGATATTAAGTTAATATTGAATACAACAACTGAATGTCTAGATTGTTTAAAAAATTTGGGTATTGATATTGCGTCTTGGGGGGTTTGACGCATTTGGTGCACTTCTCAACTTGTACACCATGCTCAAATGGTGCACTTAGCAACTGGTGCACTTCTCATATGGTACACTTCGCAACTGGTGCACTTCTCATATGGTGCACTTCTCAATTGATGCACTTCGCAAAAGGAGCACTTTTTAAGAAGAGTGGAGATTTGAAAAATTGTCTAAAAATTAACCAATCAATGGTTTTGCGCAGGTAATTTTCTTAAAAATACAAGCAACACCCTTTCAAGTAGGTACACACTTACTTAAACTTAAATAATTTTCAAAATTAATATAAAAAGTGATACAAAAGTAATAAAAAAATATGACAGAAAGATTTGCCTACTGCGAAATAATTATAACACAAAAATGATTGAAATTAAACACAATAACATATCATACATAACTTTCTGTCATATTTTTTATTACTTTTGTGTGACTTTGAATTGCTTGGGAATTATCGATATCGGTTGAGGTTAAGGATGAATTACCTACTTTTAAGATTTTTTCCGAGTTTCTAAATAGTCGTTTCCGAGCACTAGAAAATTTGGACGAGGGGCGAAAGAAAGAAAGGAATCCCAGAGCAACGCAATCCTTTCATGTATTTAATGATAAAAAACATAATATTTCATGTGTGTATTGCTCCGGTGACCATAAAATTACTACATGTAAAGCATTTAGTAAGCAGTCAAACGAAAAGCGATGAGATTTCGTTCGGGAAAAAGGTTTGTGCTTTGTGTGCCTGTATGATAACCATTCTGCCAGGTTTTGTAAAGTCATGAGTCGATGTCAGCTATGCAAACGTCGTCATCATACGTTTTGTTTCCGGTGGTATTGGTGAGAGCATTAGTGCTACACAGGACGAAGCAAACAAAGTATTAGCCGCGGAAGCGGAGGCTCTATTGTGGACATAAAATGTAATATATTGGACGAGGGTGGCCTATAGATACATAGTATGTGGTACATTTCAGTGTCAATGCAAGCCACCTCACATACTCGTTCCACAGAAAGACTGGTAATATCCTTCCGTTCTTTAAATTGAACAGTCTCACGCACTAATATAAGTACGCCGCCACCTTCAGCTGTAACCCTATGATACTAACTAGCGACCCCATAGCCGTTTACATTAAAAGTCATATTGTGCGCCTGGAGCCAAGTCTCAGTGAAGCATATTATATCTGGACTATACTTTTCATTAAATAATTCATCTCTTCTGAGATTTGTACGTTGTTTAACATGTTTGCTTTGAAGTGAAGGACAACATGTAGGTGACGTCAGCACGCGCAGGGAGGAAAGTAAAACAATGTTATAATAACTAATAATAATGTTTCATATTTTAAGTAGATATTTACAAAATTAAAACATAAATGCTCTAGTTATGCATGTGTGTGCGAGACCCCGTGCGGTGCGGCACAGGGCGAGGTAGTCCGGTGTGGTCCGGTGTGGTCCGGCGTGGTCCGGCGTGGTCCGGTGGCGCTACTCGTCCTCGTGCAGCGCGAACAGCTTGGCCACCTCGAACAAATCGTCGAACTTGCCGTGCGCCAGCACCTGCACCGCGGACACATGCGCTAGTTAAATAATATAATTTCCCTATTTGTTTTTGATATAGAAAATGTAAATCTATGTGACTTGTACCCCGTGAACCCGGTCGTTATAACAACGTGTATGAGTTTCGTGTGTATCGTGTATAGTGCGTCCCGCCCGCCGGGTGTAGTCACTACTGTTGCCATACTTCTCTATGCAAGGCCCATGTTCAGTGGACGGGCCGAGGTCGATGAACTTTACTATTAAAATAGCATGGAAGATGAAGAATTCATTTCTTTATACAGGGTGTCCCAAAAGGTTACGTAGCTAGGAAGAGGGGTGATAGGGGTGGTCACAAGGGTCACCAGAAAAAAAAATCCCCTCTTGGAATTAAAAGAATAAAAGGAATTTTTTTTAAACTAAAAATTTTACACCTTTTGGGGCGACTTTGCTCCCGATGATCTACAAATATTGGTATAATTAAAAAAAAATGCTTTTATGTTATCGTCAATAACCCTTTTTCAAATTGAAACAAAAAAAAACCAATACATATCTAAGCAATATTTTAAAGAAAATTAAGTTCTTGTCCAGTCAAGGACTTAGTAATTACGATTTCACTCAACTTCCTCCAAGTGTACTGAAAAAAAAAATACTATGCAACTCCGGCGAGTAACTTAAAAACATAGGTAATTTTATTACGATTCCAAAATGGTATAACACTTACTTGAAAAATTCTTACTAGGATATGTAAAAATAATTTTCGGGAACAATACCCCTGCAGAACAAAACATACCAATAAAACAATAGTCTCAAATTCGTACGGGAATACATTTTTAAATGTTTATTCTGTTTCTTAAAACTTAAAAAGATAGGTAATTTTATTGCAATAGTTTTAAATGAAACTCAAAAAAAAAAAAAAAATGTAATTATTTATTTAAATAAAATGCTCGAAATGTTTACCACCAACATAAATACACGCCCTACATCGTTTTAAAAATGAGCGGGAGATATGGCGAGCAAATCTTCTATTGTTGATTGATTCCGCGGCCTCTGTGATCCTCGCCCTCAAGTCAGCCAAGTCCGTGATGGGTTTTCCATAAACTTTTTCTTTTATAGCACCCCAGTAAAAGAAGTCTAACGGGTTTAAATCCGGTGAACGAGCTAGCCACGCTATAGCACCGGCCCTTCCCATCCACCTACCAGGGTATTCTTCGTCTAGGAAATCCCTTACAGGACGTGCATAATGTGCTGAGCACCCATCATGCTGGAACCACATATTCCTCATTGTTTCTAGCGGCACATCTTCCAATAGATTTGGTAAATCGTTTTGTAAGAAGTTTAAGTACGCCGCGCCAGTCAGTGCCTCAGGTAGCTCAAAGGGTCCTATTACTTTACCATTTAGTATTCCGGTCCACATGTTCACTTTAAAACGATATTGGGACCGATCTTCTCTAAGTAGGTGGGGATTTTCTACGTGCCACTCGTGTAAATTGTGTAGATTCATGTATCCGTCCTTTTTAAAAGTAGACTCGTCGGACCACAATATTTTATTAAAAAATTGAGGGTCCTCCCTATGCATGCGCAACATCCTACGACAAAATGCCAGTCTCGCAGGATAATCGCGTGGTAACAGACCCTGTACGCGTTGCACGTGGTACGGGTGAAACTTCTCAGCTTTCAATATGCGATGAGCAGTACTTTTTGGTATACCTGTACTTGCTTCAATTGCCCGAACTGAAGTACTCGGATCGTCTGCGACGGCTTGAAGCACTTCATCTTCGACATCGAACCGAGGTCTGCCTTCATTAACCGCTTGATGTGGAAATCGACCCTCAGACAATAGTCGGTGGATATTGACGAAAACACGGCTATCCGGGTGACGTGCGGCGTTCGGATATCTTTCTCGGTAGAGTCTTGCTGCAGCACCGGCATTACATCTACATTCGCCGTAAATGAAATGCATGTTCGCATATTCTTGCGCAGTGTACGTGGGTGGCATGGTGGTACAGTATCGTACACTTTAGTCCTTGAGAAATCCGGGTCGTTGGAAGAAATCACAAACAATGTCCAAATCACAAAGAAATAATCAAGTCCAGAAAGCGAAGCAAAGTTGTTAGTACAAAATGAACACAAACGAATACAAAGGATGCGCAGTAAACGAGAGATCGTAATGTACTGACCGACTACATATTTGACTAAACAGAGATGGCCTACCTACTTTTTCTCTTTCTTAATGTATCTCCTGTCTCTCTCACTCACCAAACTTGTTTAAACTTGTTTTGTTTGGTTTCATTGTTATTGGTATGTTTTGTTCTGCAGGGGTATTGTTCCCGAAAATTATTTTTACATATCCTAGTAAGAATTTTTCAAGTAAGTGTTATACCATTTTGGAATCGTAATAAAATTATCTATGTTTTTAAGTTACTCGCCGGAGTTGCATAGTATTTTTTTTTTTCGGTACACTTGGAGGAAGTTGAGTGAAATCGTAATTACTAAGTCCTTGACTGGACAAGAACTTAATTTTCTTTAAAATATTGCTTAGATATGTATTGTTTTTTTTGTTTCAATTTGAAAAAGGGTTATTGACGATAACATAACAGCATTTTTTTTTAATTATACCAATATTTGTAGATCATCGGGAGCAAAGTCGCCCCAAAAGGTATAAAATTTTTAGTTTAAAAAAAAATGCCTTTTATTCTTTTAATTCCCAGAGGGGATTTTTTTTTTCTGGTGACCCTTGTCACCACCCCTATCACCCCTCTTCCTAGCTACGTAACCTTTTGGGACATCCTGTATATTATACTGAGTATCATAGAACAAACACTACTAATTTAACGGAAGAAAATAAAAAGGTTGTACTCGCCTGCCTGGCGACGTGCATGCGGTTGAACAGGTTCCACAGCAGCACGCCCACCACGCGCTCGTCGCGCACGTAGAACACCACGCCGCGCGAGTAGCGCCGCGCGCCCGCCTCGCCCGCGGGGGCCGCGGGGGCCGGGCCGGGGGCCGCGGGGGCCGGGCCGGGGGCCGCGGGGGCCGGGGCGCCGGGGGCCGGGGCGCCGAGCGCGCGCGCCTCGTCCGTCACCGCGTCCGCCGAGAACACGCCCACGGTGCGCAGGCGCGAGTCGATGATGCCGATGGCCTGTCGACACACCGCCACGTTATGTGTCGTGCATACAAGTCGCTAAATCATTTTATCCGTAAAATATTCGATCGTAAACAGACCGACGTCACATGACTCCCGGTTTCAGGTTCCCATCGTGTCCGAAGCGAATAATAATAGGTCTTTACCTATGAAATTGCCGTTTTGTATGAAAAAAAATTAATCGAAGTAATCACCCATGCAATCAATGCATCTTGTGCGGGACAATATAAACAGTTAGTGTGCTACGATAGTCAATAGACGAAACACTTAGCGTTATAAAGTGTAAAACTTTGTGTTCGATTTCCTGACAATAGTTATTACTCCTTAAGTGTATTTTTGGTGTTAATCGATTCATTAGTGACTAGAGTATTGAATAAAACTATTAAAAGTAATGTATATAATGGTAAATAATAAGATAAAGACAAAAATAGTGTTTTATAAAATTGTTATAAGTTGTACATAGAAATTTGTAACTCGCGCTATAGTTTTGGTTGTGATAATTAAAGACGTGAGTTGATGAAGGTGATATGTCGCATTTTTGAGGTTTTGTGTTTTTTTGCATAGATGAGCTTGAAATGTCGATGACTACAGACTACTGGCCTTAAACCGTCGATTTAAGGCTTATTTTTCAAAATAATATGTTGAAAAAGGTGTTATGTACAGTTAACTTTGAAAATGGCACTGGATGAAAGAGATATGGGCCCATATCACCTTCTTCCAGATAAATAAAGTAAAGACTTTGTTTTTCTTTCGTGGAAGAAAGTGATATGTACGTACATAACACCTTCTTCCACTCAGCTTACGATGATTGAAAGACGCGATGTCACTTTTTCGTGAATGAAGGTGTTATGTGACATGCATATTACATACATTTATTCACGACATTTAGTTATTTTAATTCTCATTCTGTCACATTATCGCGCATGTTTAGGGTTCCGTACCCGAAGGGTAAAAACGGGACTCTGTTTCTAAGACTTCGCTGTCTATTTGTCTGTCACAAGGCTGTATCTCAAGAACCGCGATAGCTAGACAGTTGAAATTTTAAAAAATTATGTATTACTGTTGCCGCTTTAAC
Source organism: Nycteola revayana (assembly GCA_947037095.2). Classification (NCBI taxonomy): domain Eukaryota; kingdom Metazoa; phylum Arthropoda; class Insecta; order Lepidoptera; family Nolidae; genus Nycteola; species Nycteola revayana. Next base: position 133,168 of record OX344844.2, read on the forward strand.
AAAAAATACTAAAAAATATTGTTAAAATACTGCTGATGGTCACCCAGTAACGGAAAAAAAATCAATGATGATTACAAGGATAAGCTTAAAAAACATGGCGTTAAGTGTTAGTTTCTTTAAGTTAAAATTAAAAGTTAAAACATTAATAAATTTACACGACCAGGAGTAGTACAGGAGTTGAACTTGCATGTTAGGTATACTTAGCCTCTAATGCCTAGACCATTTGGCCACAGTGGAACCCAACCGGTAGTTGAAATTTATCAACCTCTTAGTAACACGTCTAACACGGTAACACGTAGATCAGATGCCATCTATTGATAATAGTTAACAAGACAAACATGTCCAAAGTTGCATTTGGAATTACATTTTTAAACGATGACACCGCCCCCGTATTTACATTTTTAAATTTTAGAATATTTTGAATTGAGCCTAATATATTTAGACTAGGTACCGACAGGATTCGAACCTGCATCTTATGTATAGCCCCTAATACCTTAACCATTCGGTCATGCTAGAACATTCCTTTGGGTAGTGATGATATTTTATTTGCGGAAAGCCTTTCGATCTGTAGTTCTTGTAATGTAAGTGAGCAAGCAGTACAAGGCAAAATTACCTTATTATTCTTTCTACTAGTAACCAACACGAACGTGAAGATTCTGATATATTAATATATAAAAAACCAAAATAAATCGAAAAAACACCTTAGAAATACGCAGTAACGCTAATAAGTGCAACGTAAAAAACGGAGGAATAACTAAAGAAATTTCGAACATTTGTGGGATATACGAAATAGTGTCTAAAACAATATAATATTATATAAGTAAAGTAAAATTTAATATTTATATTATAATTAAGACAGTACAACTTACATTCCTACTTTAATACCTAACTAAACGTGCAGAAAAGTTGACTTTTGTTTATGGAAGAAGGAGTTATGTGTAGTATTTTTAGAAGTTATATAATAAAAAATATTAATTTGTGTAATTGCTTACGTACCATTAATATTTCAGGTTGTTTACACAACTTGGCATCATAGTTTTATTAAAAAATCTGTTTCGTAGCGACTTATCTTAAAAAATAAAAGTGAAACTTTAAACTCGATTTACTCGAAATTGTGATTTTGTGACTTATCACCTTCATCCACTCACGTCTTCAATTGTTTGTTTGTATATTTATATACTTTATTAGTTATTTAATGATTAATTTGTAGTTAGTTTATAGTTTTTAAATAAAAACTTATATTGTTTGTTAAGGAAACACCATAGGAGATAAGGTGAAATTATCTTAAATCGAGCCTAGGTCTACTTTACGGTAAAGTTTCGACCTAGGATAGTAAAATTCACCTTGTCTCCTATTGGTAGTAATTCCGGCTCTCTGATTGGTCAACCAATCAGAGCTAATTAAGATTTGCCTAATGATTTGTATAAAAGAGGGATGTTCCGAACCGATCGATACAGACGGCGGGCATCCCTACAAATGTAAGAAACTGGAGCAAGAAATAAATAGAAGAAACCCTCTCAAGAAGTTGTTTTTATTTTCCACGAAGAACAAAACCTCAAATAGTAAATGTGGTCACACACACATCTTTGCCAACGCAGTGGCAGTTTATTGATGCCCTCCTTGAAGAAAACAGCTGGACGGGAGGCAACAAATTCTTCAAAGGCATTTTGTTCTCTCGGGTATTGAATTTTTTTCCCGCCAAGAAGTTATCCAAATTCTGGAAAAAGTAGTAGTCTGTAGGCGCAAGGTCTGGTGAGTAGGGCGGATGACGGAGAGCTTTCAACCCCAGTTCTTGCAACTTGGAGACCGTCTGCTGTGCAGTATGAGGTCGCGCGTTGTCGTGCAGGAGCAGCGGAGACGAGCGATTGACCAATGCTGGTTGGAGATGTGCCAGCTTCTCCATCATTGTGTTCAGTTCTTCACAGTACACATCTGCAGTAATGCTCACCCCGTTTGGTAAAAAGCTGTGATGAATCACTAGACCACCAATCAGTGACCATCACTTTTCTAGGGGTAAGTTTTCGTTTAGGGCATTGTTTAGGTGCTGAACCAGGATCCAACCAACTTGCTGAGCGCTTGCGGTTATCAAACAGAATCCATTTTCCATCGCAGGTAACAATGCGGTTCAAAAGTATTTCATTTGTGTGTCTGTTGAGCAGTGCAAGGCACGTCTCGACGCGTACTTCGCGCTGGCGATCATTGAGCTCGTGGGGCACCCATTTGTCAAGCTTTTTTACCTTGCCAATTTGACGCAAATGGACCAATATTGTTTTGACGCTAACGTCGAAAGCTGCTGCTAATTCAGCAGTAGGTTGTGTATCATCAGCTTCCACAATCGCCTTTAATTCGTCATTGTCGACCAAAGTCTTCGGACGACCGCGAGGTTCATTTTTCAGGTCAAAATTTCCAGAACGGAAGCAAGCAAACCAATAACAGGTGGTGCGTTGGTTTGTAGTGTTAGCTCCGTAAACGTCGTTGATGTTGCGTGCCGCTTGTGCCGCGTTGCTGCCACAAGTTGTGGCAGCAACGGTACTCATATTCCATAATTAGTCGAATTTTTAACGTATCCATGATGACGAAAAAGATTGAATTGCGATGAAAATGTAACACTAATCAATAAACAAATGATAACTTTTGGAAAAAAAAACCATGTTTTTAAAATAAAATTAATTTGAAATTAGAATTCTTAGCCAAACAAAAATTATTTTGATTTGAAATAGCCAGTACTGCAGAACGGCAATTTCATAGGTAAAGACCTAATATATATTTTTCAGATTTAAAATAAATTTAAAAAACTGTCGCCCTGTGCGAGAGCAATCCACCGTGGAGGAAAATGATCAGAGCCGGGCGAGACGAGCTACTTTTCCATATGAGCAGAAATACGACAAAAGCAAAAGAAGCGTCAGGTCGCGACGGCGTCGACATACCTCATAGCCGAGCTGCGGGCCGAGGTCGCTCCAGAACATGCTCTGGTGCTTGTAGGGCTTGGGGGGCGCCACGGCCGCCATGTTCTCCCCCGCCAGGCGCCCCGACACCACGGCGTGGTCGTGGTGCTCCACGCGCCGGCGCCCCAACACCACGTCGTAGAAGCACGCCGCGTCGCCCGCCGCGTACACGTCCGTCCGCGCCAGCAGCTCCGCGTTCACCAGCAGCCCCCCCAGCGCCGGGTCCGTCTCCAGCTGCGACGCGCGCGCCAGCTCCTCGTCCGCCTCGCCGCCCACGCACTCCACCACCAGGTCCGCCAGCCGCTCCGAGCCGTCCGCCAGCAGCAGGCGCACGCCGGCGCCGCGCGGGGCGCCCTCCAGCACCTCGGCGCGCGGCGCCAGCTCGGCGCCCGCCTCGCGCAGGCGCCGCGCCGCCTCGCCCGCCAGGTAGCCCGGCAGCAGGCGCGCCAGCGGCGCCTCCTCGCGGAACAGCTGCAGCACCTCCTTGCCGGCGGGGCGCAGGCGCTCGGCCAGCGCGGCGCTCAGCTCGCTGGCCAGCAGCCCGCCGCCCAGCACGGCCACGCGCCGCACGCCGGGGCGCTCCAGCTCGCGCGCCAGGCGCCGCGCGTCGCGCACGCCGCGCAGCACGAGCGCGCGCCCCGCGGCCGCCGCGGCCCGCAGCTCGGGCGCCCGGCGCGCGCGCAGCCCCGTGCCCAGCAGCGCCTTGTCGTAGCGCAGCGTGACGCGCGCCGCGCCGCCGCCCGCGGGCTCCAGCTCGGCCTCGTGGCGCTCCACGTCCAGGCGCGTGACGCGCCAGCCGCGCGCCACCGCCGCGCCGCCCGCGCCGTCCGCCAGGCGCGCCACGGGCGTGTAGAAGGCGGGCGGCTCGTAGGCGAGCGGGCGGCGGCGCCCGTTCCACTGGCGGAAGGAGAGCGCGTCGAAGGCGCCGGCCGCCGGCTCGGGCTCGCGCCAGAGCTCCTTGGACAGCGGCGGGCGCATGTAGGGCGGCTCGGGCTCGGCGCCCACGAGCAGCACGCGCGCGTCGGGCCGCGCCGAGCGGATGGCGCGCATGGCGGCGAAGGACGCGGTGCCGGCGCCCACCAGCAGGTACTGCACGTGCTCGGGGAAGTCGGCGCCCGACGGGGGCTCCGGGCGCCACGCGTCCGGGTCGCTCGCCGGCGCCGCCTCGCCTTCTGTCGACGCACGTGTTCGTCACGATCGCATCCTCAATCATAAGAGAGTTGAGACGATGGATAAAAGCTACTAACCGGTTGGTAGATCGACGATCGCCTTCTTGTCATCTTTGCTTCTGCTGTAGAGGTACACCTGCGCCAAACAAAATAATACATACATGGTATACCGACAGACTCACATCTACTTAATCCCATCATGGTGAGGACAGAATTGCCTTCGACTTACCCCTCCGAGCGAGGCGGTGATGGCGAACGTGGCGGCGGCGGTGGTCCAGGCGGGGCGCGGGGGGCGCGGGGGACGCGCGGGCGGAGGGCCGCCCGGCGGAGGTGGCGGCGAGGGCGCGGGGGGCGAGGCCGCTCCTTGGCTCCGTCCTGAGCTCGACACTACGGTCTACAAAGAATTTGTATTACAAATACACTTGTTGAATCCATCAGTATTAGTAGGTATAAAGTTACCATGTTTACTATCTTTATAACATTAACATCCAAAAATCTACATAGTTAAAATGCTTCTACATAGTTTTTTGGAGTAATCAAGGTATGATTACTCCAAAAAACTATGTAGAAGCATTTCTGGGAATATTTTCAAATAGTTTATAGGAAGAAAGCCTTTTGAAAAAAAAGTAGACCATGCTCTACTTACAATATCTTACAATCTATGTATATGTATGTTCAATCTTTTGCTTGTGTATAATTATAAGTGATATGGATCATTTATAGCTATATAAAAGCCAAAGATCCCTCATCACAAATCTCAGAAACAACAAGTGCTAAGAACATTGGTGCTCACTTAGATATGTTTTTAAGAAATTTAACAGGTTATTTCCTGAGTATCCCAATCTCTGCGGCACCAGTCACAGAAGGCCCTCATTAATTTGTATGTTACTAATACAAATAAATAGGGACACTCCAGCACCGGACTCTCAGAGCTGAGGATACAGGTACTGTAGTTATCAGGTTTTACTCAAGTTACTTTCACTTTCCTTTAACTTTTAACTTAAAGTCACATTTAATTAAATCAATGTCATGTAATTGTGGATACTTGATTATTCCAATATTTCATTACTACTAAAAGGGGTCGCTACTCTGATGACTACAGGACTGGAAAACTTCAGCCATATATATATAAATAAATTTAAACAACACAAATGAATTATAAGGAATGTTTGTAACAAAAAATAAGTTTATGTACTTAAATACTGCTTATTCATGTTTTTACTATTTTACGGAGACAAAAAATGTATTGTCTCCGTAAAATAGTAATATTAACAAAATCTGTAGCCATCAAGAGTAGCATGAGCTGAGTACCAACTACTTTGTAAAAAAGTGTTCAGTTTTCAAAAATATAAAACTGGAGTGGGTACTTTTAATTTTGTCAGTAGTCTGTGTCACAAAGTAAAAGCATTCGTTCAACCTCCACACAATATAATTTAGCAAACCTGAAACAGATGAAGTAAGCCTATCGGGGCTGCTAATGAATGCTGCAGATTGCAAAACAACTAACTTAATGTGCACACAATAAGTAGTTAGCCTCTCATTAACTAAAAGTGTCTGCCATATGTTATATATTACAAATGTCAATCCAGTTTTTAATAAAATCATCCAACATAAGATTTTTGGTAAAATGGAATAGTTTAATAACCCATTGAGCTATCTTAGTGATAATATCATACTGTGATTCAGGTAGATATTCAGTTACAATGTTTTTCAATTGGAAATTGTACTGTTTGTGTTGTAAACATAATAACAACCATTTTAATTTTTTTGAATACTTTACAGAACAATTTACCACTTACTAAATTTCAAAGATCCTTAGAGACACTTGTAAATAGAGTAGCCACCCTCTTTTTGTTTTATATAGTACTTTTAACAAAAAGTTGCAAAAGATATAGTACTTTTGGGAAATTCAGGAAAATAAATAGCACACATTTAAGAGTCTGAGCATGTTAGATCCATACAGTGCCAGTTCAAGATTCTGTCCGGAAGACTGATAAGCTTTTTTTTGTCTACATTTTTAATGGGGTGAATTTTAGTTGAGCAAAAAGTTATAGCAATTTTTGTACTATATTATCTTATATATAAAATTCTCGTGTCACGGTGTTTATAATTATACTCCTCCGAAATGGTTCGACCGATTTTCGTGAAATTTTGTGTGCATATCGATTAGGTCTGCAAATCGGACAACATCTATTTTTCATCCCCTACCCTACCCTACCCTACCCCTACCCAAAATCCTATGTCCTTCTCCCAGTTCTTAGCTACCTCCCTACCAATTTTCAGCCAAATCGGTTCAGCTGTTCTTGAGTTATAAATAGTGTAACTAACTTTCTTTTGTTTTTAAAATGTATTCTGCTATTCGGGACGGAAACAAATCCAACAAATCAAAAACTATGGCAATCGGTCCAGCCGTTCTCGAGTTATAAGTGTTGTAACAAACACGACTTTCTTTTATATATATAGATAGAAGATAGAAGAAGAAGATTAAAAACTTTAATTTTTTTGGCAAGATTTTTTTTCATTTCGGTCATGACTTAGATTAAAAACTTTCATATTGCTCTTAATTTTTCACTTTCCCTCAACGATTAACCCCTATTTTTCCATCCCGTTATTATAATTTTATTATATCCACAGGTGGCAATGGAATGTAATAATCATTGTAGTATGATAAATTTTTATTCAGAGTTTATAATTTCAATTTCCATTCCTTCAGTAGTGGTAATGATCCAAAAACCAGGAAAACCCTCGAACGAAGTGACCTCATACAGACCAATTAGCTTATTACCTGTCTTATCTAAAATTTTCGAGAGAATAATCCTAAGCAGACTAAAATTGGACCTTCATAAGAGGGCGATTATTCCAGACCATCAGTTTGGCTTCAGACAAGAGCATGCCACAATTGAACAGGTGCACAGAGTATGTGCCGTAATTAGGGATGCACTGGAAAATAAGCACTACTGTTCCTCTGTATTTTTGGATGTCCAACAGGCCTTCGACAAAGTGTGGCACAAGGGCCTCTTATATAAAATAAAAACTCTTCTCCCACATGCATACTATGGACTGATAAAGTCTTATCTAACTGATAGGATTTTCCAAGTAAGAGAAGACGATGCGTACTCTGATTTCTATGAAATACTAGCCGGGGTGCCTCAGGGCTCGGTCCTTGGGCCGGTTCTGTACACTATTTTTACATCAGACCTACCACAAACTCCGGGAGTCATAACCGCAACCTTTGCGGATGATACTGCGATTTTATCCTCCCACAAAGACCAAATGGAAGCTACCAAATCAGTCCAAAAAAGCCTTAATACCATAGATAAATGGATGAAAAAGTGGAGAATCCAAACAAGTGCCTCAAAATCAGTCCAGGTGACATTTACGCTGCGAAGAGAAAACTGCCCACCCGTCAAGCTTGGCGACAAAATACTACCACACTGTGACTCGGTTAAATACTTGGGTATGCACCTGGACCGTCGACTAACCTGGAGAAAGCACATAGAGTCTAAGAGGAATGCTATGAACTTGAAGTTTAGAGAGTTAACTTGGCTCATTGGAAGAAACTCAAAACTCTCAATAGACAATAAACTACTCATATATAAGGCTATCATCAAACCCATATGGACCTATGGGATCCAACTCTGGGGTTCTGCTTCCAACTCAAACATAAGTATAGTACAGAGAGCACAGAATGGCATGTTAAAGCAAATCTCGAACGCACCATGGTTCATTAAAAACAGTGAGTGAAGGATCCTGGACCTGGACTCGCTATAATGAGCAGTTGAGAAAATGTGGAGTACTCCCAGTGGGGAGTAACTCACTTGCACGTTACCGCATTTCAACCCATCTGCTCATAGTCTTAAAGACTGATCGCAAGATAAAAGAAAAAAAAAAAAAAAATCAATTTGATCTCCCGCCCTCGGCGGTCGAAAAGTGATCAACTGTCTATAGATCAGTTATCCCCGCCAGGTGTCTACCGTTGTCACCACTCATCCATAGGGTAGGTGTTGGGTAGGTGTAGGGTAGGGTAGGATAGCGATAAGGTAGGGGTAGGGTAGAGATAAGTAGTCTTGTGTAGTTCGTGAACGATGAACGAATAGGAGCCGTATCTTCGTACTGTACTAGAAGAAACGTTTCCGAACGCTGATTTGTAATCGGTCTAATAGGTCAAATAGCTCTTTTCGTACTTCATACATGTATTGTAAACGGCGAGATCGTATAAGTGCGAGCGAGAACGAATAATGAAACTGACTGATTGTTTTTGACAAGTACGTCATACGAATTCATTCATAATAATGTAGGCGGTTGATCAGAATGACAGTCCTTGAGTCCTAAGCCTGTTCAAGTATGAAGGAAAATCAAATATGTTAAATTATTACAATAGTAACCATAATTTGGTCACCGTGGTGATTTGGTGGCTGCTTTGTGGTCCGCAAATACGCTACGTACTTAACAATGTTCCTAGAGAACGTATTTACTCTGTGGTCCGCGCTGTCCTATATGGAAATGCTGACCGAGCGCAAAGACCGAATAGAGCTGTTAGAGCTTATAGAACGAACTAGTTCACTGTCCGAAATGAACTAGTACGGAGCGATCTTGAAAATGACCGAGCAAGCACAAGACTAGAGATAAGGTTAGGGTAGGGGTAGGGTAGGAGTAGGGTAGGAGAAGGGTAGATGTAGACTGTACACCGCATATACGAAGTCTCGCCGGGCCAGTTTATTTTATACAAAAGTTTAGGTCTTTTATTTATCGATTGAGGCAGTACGAAGTCTGCCGGGTCAGCTAGTTTTTATATAAAACATTTGACTAAAATATAGTATGATACTACATAATATAGTATGGGTGGCAACCCTAGTTGTAAAAGAGATTGATAAATTTCAATCATCAGTTGGGTTCCACCATAGCCAAATTGTTTAAGGCATTAGGCCCTATACCTAACATGCAGGTGTTAATCCTGCTACAATACCCACCGTTCTATAACTTTTTAATTTCCTTGCACGCTTGAAACAATAAATAATATTATTTAAACAAGTGTGTTGATAAATATAATGAGAACATAGGAAGACAATGAATCTGTGAGATGTTCACCTGTGTGGTGGGGGGCGCCGCTGAGTGAGTGGACAGAGAGCTGGTCCCTGAAACAACACAAAGCTTCACTAGCTGACATCTACCTCAGTGAGACATCGTGTGGATCCTCTGTGTCAGACTAAACAACAACTCACGAAACAGTTTGTAGACATCTCTCCTGCTGGACGCCAACAGCTCGAGCGCCTGACTCTCCACATAAATACTGGATACGGCTCGCAACATTGCTCACAATTTCGTCACTGTTACGCACTTATATAAATTACATGTGCTTAGGTAGTAATCCTAGATTTGCCACTCCACTTTGAATATATTCTGTAAATTCATTTCTATACATCTTCATAAAAAATCATTACTGAAATTCACTCAAGTTGATAGGTTATGAATTTACGATAGATTTCAATTCTTACAAGCAGCAATCTAATCTACACCAAAGAGAATGTAAATATTGTAATATGTTTAATCATCACAACGCAGAAAAGGAAATGATTAGAATATGCAGCTACAACGCGCGTCCAGGGTTTCCAATCTGAGTAAAATTACCACCATGGTGGTACAATCACGGAAAATGTATCATGAGCAAAAAAAATCGTAAAAATTATAGGAGCTGCAATATCATTCAAGTGGTAACTCTAAATACTGTGACGACAATAGTTATATACCGTCATACTCAAAGTCCGATAGAACTACGAACTATAACGTAGAGCGACAATTACACAAAAATCCTCTAAAAGCCTAAATTCATAATTCCCAGAAAGTGCCCTGAACCGAGTTCCAAGTCCCACGGGGTGCCCTCTTGCGCGAGTTGTTTGTTTTATAGATTTGAAACCATTTATTAAGGCACTACTCGACTTTATGCCCGGTGTAGCAAAAGCCCCGTAAGTTCGTGACTCGTTTTCATTTTTGTCGACAGTTCGGGAGTACATATCGACAAAAGTCAAGTAATCAATAATAGATAAGATATAGGTACTGTTAAAGTTTGTGTGTTTTTCTGGAGTGGTAAAAGTACCTCCTTGTATTCTTTCTATTACAATTCATCTTCCACCGGTGTTTCGGATTGAAGTGAAAATAAATTTATATGTTTATTTTTTTATTAATAACATAAAAACATTGTATTTATTTTTTTAGATTCAGAAAATCTAAGGACTTACCATGTTCAGGCAAAAGTGCTACAGAATAGCACTTTTGCCTGAACATGGTAATCCTGTGTTTCGGGATAGTACTTAAATCTAAATAACTACTTCGGATCTTAAATAATCACTAAACTACATAGATTTCTAATTTTAAAGGTAAATTATTTATATATAATGTAATAATAATAACTTTTTTTTTTAACAGTCTACAAAGGTATAGTAGACAGTCGTAACAACGTGTCACCAGTGTAAAGTCACAGGGCAGGTTGACCACTTGACCAGTTGACGAAAATTCTTTCTCGTGTAATGAGGGCTTTCCTTATTTGTGCTGTTACTTCGATCACATAGTAACAGGTCTCCGCATCCTTTTTGCCTGACGAATGACTCAATTTGACAGAACTTAAGAAAGTTTCTAGTGTAAGGGTGTTCTCAAAACTATCTGGGTTTCCTTGTTATGGGTTAGCTAGGGTAGGATCCTCGACGGAATTACCGAGGACCGCGTTGCTGCCCCTCCCTTCAACTGTGATCCTGTGCCAGCGATCACTACCACTTCGTATATCTACTATTCACTCCAGTGGCACCCTGAGCGTTGGTCATAACCCCATAAGGATGCCCTCAGGTCGATGTCGCTTAGACTCTCACGTGTAATTTCATTTGTTCTGAACTAATAATTTTTTGAACAAGTGATTTTGTTTGCTCACTAGTGTTATTGCTTTTATTTGGGTAAATTGCCACTGATCTTACTTTTGAGGACTGAACATAGTCGTTAGGACCTTTTTTTACCATATCTGCAAAAGAGGTCTTGGGGTCTTCTTTAGGTGACTCGTCTATTACCAATTTTAAATATTTAATTGCTTTTGTAGACCAACCTGGTCTTCAAGCGATTGGACTAACGTACCTATAGGTTTATGTGGCATTTTGAAAGATTGACACTGGACTGCCATCAGGGATGCGTTATGAGGTATTTATTGGTAATTTTTGACTTTTGCTCCGTATTTAGCTTGCCATCTGCTGCAACTGCACACATATCATTCAGACGTTCTATGGGCGACATCCAGTTCTGTTTCTCCGATGGTGAGACGACTTCCGGTTCCGGCTGATTGGATGTAGCGGTCGAGTTAATATTTGGCGATTCTTCACAAGGCCGAGGCTCGGTCTTCGGTGAAGGAGGTGAAAACCGAGAAGTCGTGCTGCTCTGTCCAAAAAAATTTTTGGTTGATTGGTTTCTGCGTATTAAACAACCCACTATTGTTATGTATTGGTTGCTTGTAATAATTATCGTTTGCAATCTTTTGTTCTTTCAAACAAAAGTGTTTGTGTGGTGGCAATCGTAAAAAGTTTAGGAGACAGTGAAATAGAATCGGGGAAATTGTGTTATAATTGGCAGCCCTTTTTTGACATTGTTGAAATGTCAAAATATCAGCTGTCATGTCCGGTCATGGCTGTCACCTTATCTGCCGACTTGTGAATTGTTATTTTCTATACAAATCTTGAACATTAATCCGTCGTAAATAAGTAAAGTAACGCGTTTATCAATAACTGTAATCAAGCATCTATTAGCGTCGCAGACGAACTTTTAAGTTGGTATCGGTGCATCAAAACGAATCAAAATTCCTCCTGCCTCGGTGAATCAGGGATCGTCTCTCCGAACTGCTGATTGGTACGTGAGTGTGGGTTGTACTGGAATGTTCTGTATTTATGCGTAGAAATAATGTTAAGGTTCAGTTTGACACCATCGTCGACAGGCGAGAGTAGACCACTAAGACAAGTATTCTATAATAACAACACCAATTTCCTAATATTATTGATTTTGCACCTGAAATTCCTCATTGTTTGTAAATATGACATATAACAGTGCGGTGCAATTAGCTAACACACAACCATCCTACCATTTCTCGCCACAGAATGTCATTGGTTAACACATGTGTCTAGAATGATTATTTATTATTATAGGATTTTAAACTTGAAGCTTATTTGTGTTTTCTGTGATTTGTGACTGTCTTGTGTGTTTATATACGTAAAGTCTATAGTTCGTACCATTTAATTACGTAAAATACGTAAATTGATAAACAACCCAATCCATGAATACCACCCGATAAAGTTGTTACTCCCACCTTCAATCCTTTACCACCCTCTATCACTAATATCCTCACCCAGTCTAATTTTTTCAACAAGTCCATTGTTACAACTTGCCAATGCTGCATGTGCATTAAATAGCGAGCCCAAGAAGGTGACTCTGGGTTCTCTTAAACATTCGTAATGCTGATGCTGGTGACCAACCTCCTATATATATATACATAATAAAGTATCAAAAGTTCCTATTGGAAGGTTTAAATATCTTCCATCAGACAAAGCTCCCTTCTTAGATCATGTTTCCTGAATCTCAACATAGAGATTCAATTCTCTTGTCTGTTTAAGGTTCAACCTTTCATCCTATGTGCCGAAAGAACTGGCAGTGTGTATATTATGTAATTGCACCCACTTTGCAACAAAAAAGTGGACTGAATTTCAAAGACAAGGGCCTATTAATACCAGTTGTTCCACTATTGAAATGCCATTAAGACTATCAAACCACCTCAACAGCTGTTGAACTTTTTAGTTTAGGTCCAGTTATTTTAATTTATATTGTAATAGGCATACACATCTATGGCCCAAATTGTTATTATTTATTTTATTTTACTCAATAAGATTGAATGATATTGAGACAGAACTAGCGGTATTGAAAGTTAGATATGCAAAAAAGTCAATTACAGACATTTCACAGGATAAGACACAGTTCTAGTCACAACTATAGTGCTTGGCTGTATGGTCTTCAGGCAGGTGCAAAGATGGTACCATCTTTGCACCTGCCACCAAAAGCCAAATGTTATCTTCCATATAATCCTGAATACTATTGTAACCTTTTGACATGACAACAGTTTTAACATGTGTCAGGCAAGTCTGTAATGTAATTAGGGAGTTTATTATAAAACCTAATACAATTTTCCATAATGTTTTATTTGTTTTGCTAACTCTAAATCCTGGAACAGCAAGTTTATGTTTATTTCTAATATTAATATTATAAATGTCACTTTTTTTACTATATTTATCAATGTTTTTTTCCTTAAGGTCCTCCCATCCTCTTAATAAAAATGTAACTGATTGAAAGCACGATAAACAGAGAGTCTAGATATTGGCTTAAAAAATCCCCCCCCTCTTATTCTTACATCTTTTCAGGAATGTCATAATTTTGAATGCTTTTTAATTATCAGATTGTGGTCCCACATGCGGACCATAGTATAATACCAACATTCTAAAATATAATAGCTACAGTATTTAGTTATATAATTAGTCAGGGAAGTCTTTAGTATTCACAGGCGAATGTGTGGCTTTATGAGAAGTGTACCGCTTTATTAATAAAGCAGTGACCTTCACAGATTCTCTAAGTGCACATTCTCTTAGTACAAAATCCCAGTAGATCCACAATTCACAGCTCCATCATTCTTCATCCAATCCTTTTCAATTTCACTTATTAATTTAATGATACAACTGAGATTAATGGGAGGAGTATATGTCTATCATCACTCAATCTCATCATCGAATCAATTTCTATAATACATTATTTCACAAACGTCTGACAACTAACAAGACCAAAATGTGTGATGTACGGTAATTGATCTGCACACTGACATATATCATAAGGAAAGTAATCTCTCAACACCAATTTGGATTCAGAAAAGGCCATTCGACAATAGAACAAGTTCGTTAGTTCAGGTTTGTATACAAGATTAGAGAGGCACTAGAAACTAAGAAATTATAGATGTGCAACAAGCCTGTGATAAAGTTTGGCACCCGGTCTACTATTTAAAATAAAAATCGTACTACCTCATAATTAAATCTCTTTGTACTACTCAAGTTGTACCTCGAAAAGAGAATCTTAACAGCCAAGTGTAGCAAAGTGTTGCAAACCCATCTTGACGAAATCAACAAATGAATGGAAAAATTGCGTATACAAGCTAGTACCAGCATATCAGCCCATGTAAGAAAGAAAGAAAGAAAGAAAATATATTTATTAGACACATAAATAACAAAAAGCAAAACTATAATAATTGGGTACAGAATTAATACAAATTACAATATAATATAATATTGGGAAACAAAGAAAAACAAGTAAAAAAAAATATAAGGAATTAAAAAATAGAGCACATACAATTAAATATAATTAAATGTAAAATGTAGCGTTCACCTTACGAAAAGAAAACTGTCCACCTGTCAAACTTGACGCAATATTGCCTCATCAAGAAACTGTATGGAAACAAAGATGGAAGTGTCTCATAGAAAAAAAAACGAATCTCATAGAATAATATGAACGGAGTGGATGAAAGTGATAAGTCACGAAATTACAATTTTGAGTAAATCGAGTTAAAAGTTTTAATTTTTGGGTTCCGTAGTCCACAAGGAACTATAGTTTCGTCATATCCGTCCGGGCTCATACTCCGCCGTTACTGCACCGATTGTCACGAAACTTGGTGGAGAGATGTATATTGAAGATCCAAAACGTAATTTTTTTTTTTTTCTGTCCCCTTCCCTTAAAACGAAAAGTGGACTTAAAAAAATAAATTCGACTAACCCCATCGTGTAGATTCTCGTTGGAAAGGTCACTTAAAATGCATCAAAAATTGCCTTGGAACTATGTAGATCAAACCGCCCAGTCTCGAGATAACCTAATACAAAGTTAAAATTAGAGGGTCCCCCCCCCTTAACTTTTGAAATATTACTAAAATAATTCTGAAAATGTGAAATGTGATATATACCTCTAACTAAGTACTTTCAACTAAAACTATAGCGGACTCTGTAACATAGAAAGTTGATTTATACAACTCGACCAACTTATGTAGTTACAGTCGACCTAACAAAATGTTTGGAGTGGTCGACTCCATACATTTTGTGCATGAAATTTAACTTTATTAATTAAAAAAAAAATAGTCATTTTAGACATGCATGGCTATGGAACCCTTTCATGTGCGTACCAGACACACTTTTGGCCGGTTTTATTAATTTTGAGATAAGTCGCTACAAAACAGATTTTTAAATTAAACTTTGATGCCAAGTTGTGTAAATAACTTGAAATATGAATGGTTTGAAAGCAATTAAACAAATTTACATTTTTTATTATATCATTTAAAAAATTCACATAACTCCTTCTTCCATAAACAAAAGTAAACTTTTCTGCTCATTTAGCTATTCAAATTAGGTGTTGAGTAGGGATGTAGTTGTACTGTTTCAATTATATTACCGCTCCCCTCGCCCGCAGGCGGTTGGAGATGTTGGCGGCGTGCGAGTCGGGCGAAGTGTTCGCGCTGCTGGAGGGGGGCGCGGGGGGCGCCGGCGCCGCCGCCGACGCGCTAGCCGCGCTCTACGCGCCCGTGCGCGAGCCCTGGCTGGCGCGCGGCCTGCTGGCCTACCACGCGCGCACCGGCTCCGCGCGCGCGCTCGAGCTGCTGGCGCGCGCGCCCGACGCGCACGCGCGCCACCTGCTGGACGCGCTGGCCGACCAGCTGCGCGGCGAGCGCGCGCAGCGCCACCACGCGCTCGCGGCCGTGGCGCCGCTCGTGGCGCGCCGGCCCGCCTGGCTGCACCGCCTGCCCGCGCACCCGCTGCTGCGCGACCTGCTGCGCGCCGCGCGCCACGAGCGCGAGCCGCTGCCGCTGCTGCACGCGCTGCTGGCGCTGGCCGCGCTGCTGCCCGCCGCGCCCGCGCTGGTGTCCGCGCACGCGCCCGAGCTGGCGGACGCGCTGCTGCGCCCCGCCGCGCTCGAGCCGCCGCCGCCGCCCGCCGCGCGCGCGCACCTGCAGCTGGCGCAGCTCGCGCTGTTCCGCGCGCTGTACGCCACGCACCCCTGCACGCTGCTGGAGGCGCTGCGCGGCACGGACCCCGGCGCCCCGCGCGACCCCTGGGCGCGCGCCGTGGCCGCGCTCGCGGCGTCCGTGCGCCTGCACCCCGCGCTCGTCACCGGCTCGCGCAAGGCGGAGAACGAGGCCGCGCGCTGGGCGCGCCTCGAGCTGCACGACGTGGTGGCCGAGTGCCGCCGCCTGTCGCTGCCGGCGCGCGAGGAGGCGGCGCCCTCGCCCGCGCCGCCCGCCGCCGCGCCCGCGCCCCGCGCGCCCGCGCCCCGCGCGTCCCCCGCGCCGGGCACGGGCGCGCACGCGGCGCGCGCGGCCGGCGCCCTGCGGCCCGGCGCGGAGCCCTGGTTCCCGCTGGGCGAGCGCTGCGGCGCCGACTCCGCGCCGCACACGCCGCTGCCGGCCGACGCGGACGCGGGCGAGTACGAGGCGGCGGTGGAGGCCACGCCCGAGAACACGCCGGCGCGCGAGACCCGCGCGCAGTTCCGCTTCCCGGGCGACTCGGGCGCCGTGCGCGCCATCGGGCGCCGCTCGCGCCCGCCCTCCCCGCGGCGGGACGCGGACGGGACGCCGGCGCCCGAGGGCGCCTACGGGCAGCGTCTGGCGCGCCTGGCGCTGGACCGCCGCGCCGCCGAGTCGCCGGTGCCGTTCGCCGGGGCGCCGCCGGCGGCGGGCGTGGCGCGGCCGGAGCCCCGGCCGGCGGAGCCCGAGCCGCTCAACGTGGAGGACCGCGAGGTGCTGGAGCTGACGGCGCGCGCGGCGCCGCCGGACGACTGGGACGACGCGCCCAGCGCGCCCAGCGCCGAGCGCGTGCGGGACCCGCGCGCGCAGGAGCGCCCGCGCCGGGCGGCGCAGCGCGGGGCTCGGCCCCCGCGGCGCTCGGCCTCGTGCTCGGCGCGGCTGGACGGGGGCGGGGCGGAGGGCGGGGCGCGGCGCGAGATGGCCGTGCAGACGGTGGACGTGTGGCCGGAGCCCTACGAGTTCCTGGTGGCCGACTTCTACCGCACGCTGCCCGACGAGACCCCGCTACAGGTGAGTGCATCGCTCGCACGACACATCGAACAGACGGTCGATCGTCGGTCGTTCATACTTCAATCTAGGTGGAATGCTACTAAATGTTGGCGATACGCTCGGATTTAGATATACCTAGATAACACGAGAGCAACTACTTCGTGTGCCTAGCTTACGTACAAAAATCGTAAGTGGCCACTTTCGCGCTCAGTCTGCATCGGTGTATAGCGCTAGCAGGTAGTCAGTTAAAAATATTAAAATGGTAAATTGTGCTGTTGCTGCGGCTTTTTCTTGGAGCGGTTGATGAGAGGTTTTGTTTTAACAAGTGATGAAAATCCAAACAAGCGATACTATCGCATATCGCTTCGGTTTTGTTGTACAGGGACTTTTGTCAATTTTAGCGTTTAGTGCTGTCCATCATATGCAACACAAATCGATTTTCGAGAATCGATTTCGGAAACAGAAGAATTATATATATAAAGATTTATAGGTAGTTAAATGGTCTTGACCATAAAATAATTTATTTGGATAAGGATTAATATAGCATGGTTTGAATTTGGTTAGCATTTTCATTAATGTTTAAAATGAAAAAAGTTGTTGTAGTGAAATAACTACAATAGTTGGACATATGCTACCGCGGAGTTTTTTGTAGACATTATGATGTTCTTCAATATTGTTGTACATTATTTTGTTCTATCGCTAATAGTTTCGGCAGCGCATTCGACGAAAGACATTTTAAGACTCATTTTTCTACACCTTCGGTTACATTGTTCAAATTTTACCAAGGATCCCTAATTTTTTTCAAAATGAAATGTAGCCTATGTCAAATTGGAAAAAAGTAGCATTCTATTGGTGAAAGAATTTTTTAAATCGGCCCAGTACTTTTTGAGCCTATTCATTACAAACATACAAAAATAGGTACAAATCTTTCCTCTTTATAATATTAGTGTAGATTACAGTGAAAATTGGTTCAACTATTTTGTTCTGATGTAATTTAAATACCTATATGACGGCTCGCCGTCACTACGTTGCATCAAAAACGTCTCACTTATTTAAACAAGCATTCAAGTGAAATAAATTATTCTCAATATAAATAAAAGATGGCGATACAAATACATTCATAAAATAAATGAACAGTTACCAAATCTGTCGCCAACACAGAATAATAATAATAATAATAATAATAAATTTATTTATTTTCATTGGTGCACAAATTTATACAGTAGGTACAATACATTTAAATAATCTAGGTAATACAATATGGTGCCTGTATAGAATTAAATCTGTGCCACAGGCGCTATGGGCACTTGATTGGTATAAAATAATGATCTTACTTATGTAATTTTAACAATATTTATTATAGACATAAAACTATGCATATAATTAACTAAACATTAAATAAAAATACTTATCTACTTAAAATACTTCAAACAGTAATATGAAACCTATTTTTATTTGACGACAGTCAGCAAATCTTCCGTGCGCTCATAATTTAGTGTTTGTAAATATTCGCAAACTCGCGTTTTAGATTTTGCATAGTTTAGGTCATATATTGATGTTTCTTTGTTTATTTTATTATACAGATAGGGACCCAAAAATGCAAAAAACCTATTAGTATAAAGAAACTTTGAAACAGAGCTACATGAACAGACAATATCTTTCCGTCTCTTGGTGTTAGTAAGGTAAGGGTTATAAGTAAGTGCAGCATGCTGTTTTAGCACAGTGTACAATACAAAAAGTTGACGAACTGTTAGCACTTTACAAGATAAATATAGTTGGCATGTAGGGAAACGATACGGTCGGCGAGTGGCCACTTTTAGGATGGCTCTCTGCGCTCGTTCTATAGACATTATCACTGATTTTGCTATTCCACCCCACGAAGTAATGCAGTATTGGATTATGGATTGACACAGTGCCTTATACATTTGTATAATTAGTTTATGATCTGCAATATAGCGCAATTTCTTAAATATGAATAGTAGTTTCCGTACTCTAGATGTTAAGGCGGCGATATGTTGTTTATAGGAAAGGGTTTCGTCCAGAATAACCCCCAAGTACTTAATGTTAGTAGCGTTGTCGATTGCCGGGCAGGTGCATGTGTTATTTGCAATATTGCAACAATTATGTGCATATAAACGAAATGGATTAGTAAATGTTTGCGGTTTACGCATATAAAATTTTACGAATTTAGTCTTTTCAACATTTAAAGTTAATAGATTTTGTTTAAGCCAGTTATTTACTAAATCAAACCCTTGTTGTGCATAGTCCTGAACTTCCGTATTGGTGCTAGCGGAGAAAAGTAGAGCAGTATCGTCTGCATAAGATACAATAGAGCCATGTTGTAGGTTGAGGTTACAGAGATCATTTATGTACACAAGAAAGAGGGTTCCTCCGAGAACACTACCTTGTGGGATTCCAAATTGAGGTAGTAGCATTTCGGAACTGATAACGCTATCAATTTTGACACATTGATATCTATCACGTAGGTAGTCCTTAAATAGTTTTAATTGCGTGCCTCTTATGCCTAAGGCCTCCAATTTTTTTAAAAGCAATGGGATTGATATCGTGTCAAATGCTTTTGCCAGATCTAGGAAGATTCCAATTACTTGCTTACTTTGACCAAGCTGCTCTGAGATGAAATTGGTTAAGTTGTGTACTGCATCTGCTGTAGATGACTTTGCTCTGAAACCAAATTGATTGGGGGAGAAGAGGGAGTTCTTTTCTATAAACGAAACTAATCTATTGTTTATAATTTTTTCAAGTACTTTCGAGATAGCAGGAAGTATTGAAATAGGTCTATAGTTAGTTACTAGGTCTTTCTGACCTGATTTGTGAATAGGAATTACAACCGCCTTTTTAAGGCATTTCGGAAAGATTCCTTCAGAAAGGCATATTCGAAAGAGGTAGGTTAACGGAGGTATCAGGATATGCTTAAAGGTTTTTAGAATCTTTGTGCTGATATTATCCCACCCAGTTACAGAGCTATTATTTAACGATGTAATAATTCGTTCAACTTCATTTTCATCCGGTTCTAACATAACAAAGGATTTACCACTATTAAGATATGTTGGCACGGTTGACCCAGATTTGTTTTGATGAAGACTATTCTGGTTTTTAATTTGTTCAGCTAATTTTACACCAATGTTTACGAAGAAACTATTTACATTGTCAGCGGAGGATAACGGGGTAAGATTTGTATGTAATAAATCCGTATCGCAATTATTTTGTTTGGTGGTAAAAGTGACAGATTTAACATATTTCCATAATTGCTTGGTGTTATTGCCAGCTTGCGATATTTGAGATTTATCGTACTCAATTTTTATTCTTTTTAAAAGGCTATTACAGAAGTTTCTGTACCTTTTATAGATTTTTTGTAGGATTAAATTGTTAGGGTTTTGCTTAGCTCTATTATGTAGTCTATCACGGTGCCGAATACACCTTACAAGGCCTGTAGTTATCCATGGTTTTATAGGATATTTTTTCTTACTTAATGTTATTGTATTGGTGTTGTCTAAAATAGCCGCTTGTACCTTGTCGATAACATAACACATAGAAGCGGCAGCATCAGCACATTTGTAAACTGGGCTAAAGTCAATATTGCATAAATCACGTTCAAGGTTAGTCATATTAATATTCGATCGTTTTTGCGGTCGCATAAAACGTTTAGATTGCGTTAATTCAAGCGTAAACAAAATCGCGCAATGGTCTGTAATTGTTGAATTAGTGACAAGTGTTAAAGACGGAAGCCTAGTTTTGAGCATGACGTGATCTAAGCATGACCCACTTTGATGAGTAGCAAATGTGTGTGAAGGCAAAATCCCATGGTATGCACAAAGATTTAGGTAGTCTTGAGTGCCCGCGTCACAATTATCAGCATTTATGTTTATGTTTAGATCGCCAATGATTACAATAGTGGGAAAAGATGATAGGGTCTGTAGAATACTATCTAAAGAATTATTAAATACATCCAAATTTCTAATGGAAGGAGACCTATAAATCGTAACAATAGCAATTTCAGATCCTATTTTAATGATGATACAGTTGAATTCTTTGACAGTTTGCTCTTCGACTAAGAGGTGCAAAGCTTCTTTTGTGTAAACCACTATGCCATCATTCTGGTTTAAATATAAAGTAGATTTAAAACTATTGTAACCTGGTAATATAGGGATATTTCCATTTCTATTTGAAAGCCAGCATTCCGTGAGGATTATTATGTCGCACTCAGTATGTAATCTTTGCAGGAAAATGTTAAGACTATCTATGTTTTTATATATACTGCGAATGTTTTGGGTTAATATTGTTAATGGATTTTTGAATTCGGAAAGATAATGTCTGCAATTTTCAGTATCACTCATTCTCGATATGTAGACCGTACTATCATCTATGTCTTGAATTAGTTGATTAGCCATAAAATTAAATTAAATTAAGTTTATAAGTTAGGTCAAAAATAAAAAAAGAATGGGCAGCGCTCTTAGGCGCCATCATTGTAATCTATAGAATTAATGTACCTCGATTCTGCTATCTTCTTCGCTGGGCATTCGAGGTCACCAGTTTTGTGGCTACTTGGTTTTTTGAATCGGAAGCATGTGGCACATTTCGGCACCTCATTTTTCTTGGTGCAATCTTTGGTCTCATGTCCAAGTTCTCCACAATGTCCACATGTGTATGTAGTCTCGCGACAAGTCTTAGCCGCATGTCCATATTGTTGGCACTTGAAACATCGGGTCACAAGGGTGAAGTCACGTACGGGGCAGGATGTCCAGTTGATGAAGACTCTCTCCTGGTTGATTAGGGCCTTCCTAATATGGGCAGGAACCTCAATGATGAAGTTGCATGTCAGTGCATCCTTTTTGCCTGACTTGTGGCTTAACTTTATGCTAGACAAGAAGGACTCTCGTGACAGATTAGGAAGCTTATCCGCCAGGTTTTGCTCGTATATGCAATCATATACTTCTTGGTCTCTGAGGGCTGACGGAACACCTATGACGATTATTCTAGGTCTTCTTTTATATGGCTCTTCTACTTTCAATCCGGAACTACTCAGCTGAGTCGATTTCCTAAGTTTCTCAATGTCCTCCTTTGATTCGGTGCTAATGATAACACCTCCGTGCCTGGTTTTCCGTAAACCTCTGACGTGCAATTTCATCTGTTCTGGATTTATTATCTTTTGCACAAGAGTTTTGGTGTCATCGCTGGATTTTAATTTATCGTTGGGATAAATTGCAATTGAACTCAGATTCGATGGTCGCAGGAAAGTGGATTTATTGGTCTTGACTACATCAGCAAAGGACACATTTTGAGCAATTGGTTTTGGGCAACTTTCCTGGATAGTCTCCTTAATTGACTTTTTGAAGTCATTAAAGCATGCAGCAAGGTCTTCCTTTTCTCTTAGAGATTCCAATTGAGTTTTTATCATGGTAGCCCTTTGTTTTAACGACTGATAGTGCATTGCCATTTGGGAAGCTCCATTTCCGATTTTCCTCGCCAGTGCGTTGATGGTCAATTTTTGCTCAGAATTTAGTTTTCCGTCATTTGCAATAATGCATACATCGTTGAGGGCCTTTTCCATTGTAGACATCCAATATTTGATGTCACTGGTGGTAAGGGGCTCAACATTCTCCTCGGCTGCATGTTCTTGTGGCTGCGGAGTGCTTGGAGGGCTGCGACACGTCTTTGAGCTCCGATTGAAAGGGCTATTTTCTATGTTAGCCATAATTGTTATTGTTCACTTGTAATACATACTGAACAACACAACTTAGCATAAATATATAACTGTTTGTATAATCTAGGTCACTGATTCAATAAAAATAATATTGCATGTAAAGCACGTCTGTTCACTACGGTGTCTAAAAAAACACGCACAGTCCATGTAAATTCACACAGCATATTTTTCCTTGTTAAAAGAATTTAAATGAATATAAGATTAATTATTTTAAGCGACTTTAATAGACCTTTATAAATATTTTATTTCGGTACGGTCCGTGTTACTTTAAACGTATATCTCGAAATTGATAACATGACACGCGTCAGGGCTCGGAGGCGGTGCCGTGCGAGCGCCTCGACGCCTACCTGTCCGAGCTGTACGCCGGACGCGGGGCCCCGCGGGCCCCCGCCGAGCTGTCCGAGCAGCTCGCGCTCGCGCACGCGCAGCTCATGTACGAGCGCTGGCGCCGCGAGGCGCACGCCGAGCGCAACCGGCGCCTGCTGGGCCGCTGCCGCCACATGCGCGCGCTCGAGCTGCAGAACGCCGCGCTCGCCGAGCGCCTGCGCGCCACGCTGCGCGAGCGTGACGAGCTGCGCGCGCGCGCGCCTCGCTCGCCGCCGGCCGCGCCGCCCGCCGCGCCCGGCGCCGCGCCCGCGCTGGAGGCGGCGCTGGCGGCCGAGCGCGCGGCGCGCCTGCGGGCCGAGGCGGCGCGCGCGGAGGCCGAGGCGGCGCGCGAGGCCGACGCGGCAGAGCTGCGGCGCGCGCGCGCCTCGTCGTTCGAGGCGGCGCGCCACGCCGAGGCGCTGGCGCGCGCGGCACTGGCGGCGGAGCGGCGCGCGGAGCACGTGCGGCGGCTGCGGCGCGAGCTGCTAGTGCTGGCGGAGCGCGAGGCGCGGCTGCGGGACGCGGCGCGCGGCGGGGCGGCGGCGGCGCGCGGCGCGGCGGCGGAGCGCGCGGCGGGGCGCGCGGGGGAGGGCGCGTGGCGCGCGGCGCTGGCGCGCGCGGAGGCGGAGGCGGAGGCGGCGGGCGCGCGCGCGGACGCGCTGGGCGCGCGCGCGCACGAGCTGGAGGGCGCGCTGGCGGCGCGCGAGGCGGCGCTGGGGGAGCTGAAGCGCGCGACGCGCGCGGCGGCGGAGGAGGGGGCGGCGCGACTGCGCGCGGCGCAGGACAAGTACGCGGCGCTGCGCCGACTGCTGCGCGCCGCCGAGGCGAGGCGCCTCGAGGCGCTGGCGGCCGAGGGGGCGCAGACCTAGTGGACTCGTGGACTCGTGTGCCGCCGAGGCGAGGCGCCTCGAGGCGTTGGCGGCCGAGGGGGCGCAGACCTAGTGGACTCGTGGACTCGTGTGCCGCCGAGGCGAGGCGCCTCGAGGCGCTGGCGGCCGAGGGGGCGCAGACCTAGTGGACTCGTAGCCTCGTGTGCCGCCGAGGCGAGGCGCCTCGAGGCGCTGGCGGCCGAGGGGGCGCAGACCTAGTGGACTCGTAGCCTCGTGTGCCGCCGAGGCGAGGCGCCTCGAGGCGCTGGCGGCCGAGGGGGCGCAGACCTAGTGGACTCGTAGCCTCGTGTGCCGCCGTGTCGCCTCGCGATGTTCTCCGCTGTGTGTCGCTCGATGAACCGCACGATAGTGTTGTGAACGGTGAACGGTCCGTCAAGTGCTCGCGCTCGCGGAATGTGTCGAAGCAAAATTGACTGAAGACGTAAACTTGGGACTATAGCTATGTCTAAATGACTCTGGTCTCGCGAACGTCTGTGATGAAATTTATCTCAAACTGTAGGGATGATAATTATTAATGATTGAAGCGGGTGGAACTAAATTCGTTGTGTTTGGGTTCCATGATCCGTGTGCGCGAGACCTGAGTCAATATATTATTATAATGTCGGCTCGAGTCGCTGACGGTGAAGTTGAGTAGAAACGGGCGCCAATGTGTAGATATAAGAATGTACGTGTACACCATATAACATAAAGTCACACTCATTACGAACTCAATCTCCTGCTTGCACTCGCTCGTCACTATAGGCCAGTAGTCAGAAGTTATTGAGTTAGAATCCATCCGCTCTTGTAAGCGCTTCTGCCGGCGCGTCCCTTCGAAGAACGTCGACAGACAAATCAATGTTTATTAGTTGAACTACAGTTCAGCTCTCCGGATGTGGTCTCTGTGGCGAGGCTGTCACATAGCTTTAGGATAGAACGACAAACAAAGAAAATAGTTCGGTAAAAAATGCTATAATTTAGATAGTTTTAAGGGCCGTTCAAGTATTACGTAAGTAGATTTATTTTACAATATTTATTTATATTACAATATGGTTACTTAACCCCCCCCCCCCCTTTCAGCAAAGGTAAGCGAAGCTCTTACCTCTGATGCTTTAAACCAAAAATTAAACATTTATTTGATAAGGGACTATTTTTTATTTTTATATATACCTACTTGATAATTTATTAATAATAAAGTTACAAGGACTTGTAAACATTATTGACATGGACGTATATATTATAGTTTTTATTACAAAATGTAAGGACAAAGGTTTTGGCGATTTCTAATATAGTGTAATATTTGTAGTAGTTACTCATACCTGAAATGGGTTCATTACACACCCTGAATAAAACATAGTAAGGGGCGGGGGGGAAATTAAAAATAATAGAAGTAACTCGCTTACGTGATACTTGAAAGGCCCCCTAACTGTAAAACATTAATAAAAATCCATTTGTCATAGGAATGGTCCTGACTGTTGCGCTTGTCATACGATATTGAACTTTAACCAGGTTTGAGCTGTTTTCTGTTACTATTTTTCCTGTGTTCATTGTATATATGTGACAGGATCGCACATGCAAGTGGTCGCGGCGGCAGTGGCACTTACAACATTGAATGCAAAGCTGTTTGTAAATCGTTTGCTTTCGCCATAATGTTATAACGAGTGTCCTCGACAGTGTTACTGACGATGACGGATTAGTTTAAGGCTATCACATATAAGGAGTTTCTCGCTTCAAAACGTGAAGGAAATTTGTAATTATATAAATTGTTAGCGGTGAAGCTTGTCACATTGTTATTTCTATTGTGATATTTAAGTGGTATTTCAAATATTATAATTTATAAAATAACGGAATAAATGATTATTGTAACTAAAAGAAACAACTATCTTGTGTCAATCCTATCTGATTGTTTGTATCTGAAGCGAACTCAAGGCGCCATCTATCAATACCATTCCCGCACCTCCCCGCACCTCCCCACCCCCGTGCGCCAAGTTTTAACATCGGTATATAATTACGTTGTTTATCAAAATGTGTTTTGTTATGTGTATGAATATAAATCCTGTTTTCAAAAAATATATTTACGGAGATATTATGACGTGTTTGATTGAGGTTGTCGTTGGATTGTGAGACCAGCGTCCAATAACGTTTTAATTCGATTTTTACAAACTATGGCATTACCTTCAGTTACTTCGAAAATAAAGCTCAAAATACCTATATATAAAAAAGGCGACAAGTCCAATGTAGAAAATTACCGACCTATCTCGAAACTCTGTCTATTCTCTAAAATAATAGAACGTCTTGTCTATGATGAGATATACTCTGCTGTCCGTAATAATTTAGGTAAAGATCAACACGGGTTTATTCGTAATCGATCCAATTCTGTGTAATGATTATATTTGAAGAGGAATGGAGCAGCGTGCGCAGGTGGATGTAATTTATACCGACTACAGCAAGTGTTACGACCGCATAGAAAACACAGTGCTCTTGCAGAAGCTATTAGCTGCTGGTATACATGGGGATCTTTATCGATGGTTTTGCTCATACATAGAGAATCGGACGCAGGCTGTCGCACTTCATGGTTTCCTATCAGAATGGATCACAGTCCCATCAGGGGTCCCTCAGATCGTTACTGGGTCCATTGCTATTTTATTTCTGACATTATATTGCTAAATTGCTTCAAAAATTCCTACATACTGCTTTATGCCGATGATATGAAAATTCTTATAGTAATACATACCATTGACGACTCATTACAACTTCAGGACGACTTAAATCATTTTGTTGACTATTGCTCTCAAAATAAGCTTCAATTGAACATTAAGAAACGTTTTAGGCAATGGATATAGTCTGAATAACCAGCCCATTTCTAAAGTTGATCACATACGGGACCTAGGAGTGATCCAAGATAGCAAACTTCTATACGACAAGCACATAGACAACATTGGAAAAAAAGCCTCCAAGGCCATGGGCTTTATCATGAGAACTTCAGCTTGCTTCCGATTTTTAAAAACCATCTGCGCGTATGTTAGACGCCATCTCGAGTATGCATCTCAAGTGTGGAACCCGCAGTATCAAGTATATAAATCTCGCATAGAAGGTATACAACGAAAATTCCTTAAATACTTAGATTTTAAGGCAAAAAAATTCACCCCAAACTACGAAGCCCGATGTAAACGTTACCATTTCCTACCGCTTGAACATAGGCGTAATATTAGTGTCATCTGCTACTTAGGGGCCATCCATAAAGTACGTCACACGTATTTAATTATTTTTAGACCCCCCCCCCTCCTTGTCACAGGTGGTCACATTTGTGAGACCCCCCCTCCCTAGTGTGACGTCACAAATTTGCAATTTTACATCTAAAAATTTTAAAATCAAACCACAGTTCCACAATTTGTTTTATTTCGAAAAAAAAAAACAAAACAGTCGTTTTTTTTTCGTCATTTGTATCTGCAGCTCTTTGATTTTATATCCCACTTCACCTTCAATATGTTTACTACTTTTCAAAATTTTCCCTAAGGTAATAACTTCTTGTAGATACAGTAAAAGCTCCCTATTCGCGGGGTATACGTTCCGTAAATATACCGCGAATACAGAAACCGTGTATATGGAATGGTAATTTATATGGGATTATAGGGGATACGTTCCTAGGAGACAGTAGATAGATCAATTTTCATTTAAAAAAATCCCGCTTCCAGTGTTTGTTCCACATGCAATGGAAACGTGACGATGCCTCTTGGGCTGTGAATTAATTATTTTCACTTTAAGCGGTAATATACAATTTTTTTTCGTGTCGAATCTCCTATTTTTAGCCAACATTATAAAGCACAGAACGTCTAATATGTGGCAGCATTTAACAACAACTTATGGCGTAGTCGTAATAAGGCCTTATTTTTTTTGTCTAATGATCGACACTCAAGGATACCGAATCCTTTCTATTAATATATCTACTGACTTAAGTACCGATTAGTTCCGCGAATATGGGATTTTTTTGCCGCGAATACAGGAATTGGGTCGTATTTTTTTAATCCGCGAATAGTGAAAGCGCGAATGAAGGAAGCGCGAATAAGGAGCTTTTACTGTATTCTGTTTTTTATCAGCGTAAGTTGCACTGTAAGTTTCATACAGTTTACGGTAAAGATTACCTATATCTACCTTTTTGTTTATTTTCAACTTGTTTAATTAAAATAAGTTGTAAAAAAGTAACTGTATCGACGACATAGCAGAACTAAAAAAAAGACGTCGTTCACGCGGCGAAAGTCAATTGTCTTATGAAATAGAAACAATGAAATCAAGCGAGGTCGCGTGTGCGGTGCGTTTGGTGGCATTAGTCAAAGGGCTCATAGTCGGCACGTGCGGCGTGTCACTAGAGCGGGTATAAACTCGTCAACAAAACAATTCAAACCGAATATTCATATAGATAGTTGAAATTATTTTTTAGTTTTAATTAATATTTAAAATTTCGCGATTCAATTTATTAAATTTGAAATGTGATGTCACAAAACTTAGGATCCCCCCCACCCCTTGTCACACTTCGTCGACCCCCTACCCCCCCCCCCCCCCCCTATACATGTGACGTACTTTATGGATGGTCCCTTATCTGACATTGCTAATGGCTTAGTCGACTGCCCTGAGCTCCTTGCAAATATGTATAACGCTTCGCTATACAACGGAACTGAAGGCGTCGACCATTACTTGATATCCCTCATGCCACGACCAACTATAGACGTAATGCATTTTTCATTCGTACACCAAAAAGCTTCAATGATAAGGCATCGCAATTAAACATCGATTTGTTTTACACCAGCTCGAAAACTATTAAAAAACGTAGGTATGGGCGGGGCGTTATTTGAGGATTAGACGGCGCAGATCAATGCGATCGTTCAATTTATATACACATCAACCCAGTAGAAGAATGGTCGAATAAAAACCTTATTGTATAATTCCAAGTTTTTTCACATTTTTAGTCGTAGTCTATTGATGATGAATCAGTGACTGGTGATATAATGTACTAGGATCTCCTATTTATGTATCCGGAACTGGCCACTTACAAAAAATATTTAAAAAGTAATGTTAACATTTAAAAAGAACTCTTTGGCTGTAGAATACAGTTTATGTGAATGTTTTATGGCTGATGGTTTCCCATGGATTTAACTTTCGTGCGATGATTTATTACGATATTCGGCTGGATGTAACCCAAAAACAGTGAGTCTGTCAGGATGGCGTGAGAGATGTCTGAATAGTCACAAAATTTGCACCAAATACCTAAACTGTACTTCAAGCTATTAAATACATAGTGACAGACACGCCGTTCTGACGTCAGCTTGGCGCGCATAGTCGTGCATCGCCCCAACGTGTGGGAAGTACGTTCTGGAACTTACCGCTCATTTATTTGTTCTACTTGAATGACATGTATGTTTGCTGATGAATTTGCAACAGGCGCTTGTTTTCTCGTAATACATATAATATTATTAGAATACATATATTAAAATTAAGGAAGGAAAACTACTTGTTTTATGTTCAAGTTTTGAGAGAGTTTACAGTAATTACACACAAATATGATGTTTGATAAGAGTTTGACCAATGTTTATAATAAATACATAATTATAAAATAAATTAGCAAAAAAAATTGTTGTTGATTTGACAGATATCAAGTGTGATTAAATTTTTTTAATGTCAGTTTTATGAGGTACAGTTTATTGATATATGTTGCAGAACATAGTTCCCACACGCCAGTGATGGGCGTAACTAGTTACTTAAGTAATCTGATTAATAATTGAATTACATAATAATTTGATTAAAATGTAATCTAATTACATAATAATTCAATTACATTGTAATTCAATTACTTTGGATGTGCTATGAAATTAATTGCAATGTATTTAATTACAAAATAATTTAATTACAATGTAACCTAATTACATAGTATTCAATTATATTGTAATTGTAAAAAAGGTTGAATTTGAAATGTCGCATGCTTGCATCGCATGGCTGCGATGTAGGTAGGTACTGCAAGTTAGAACCGTACGGCGCGGCGTCATCGGGAAGTAGTAAGGATATGTGCGGGGTCGCGGGGGGGGGGGGGGGGTTATTTTACTTAATTTATTATTTCCTAAAATACTAAATTTCCTAACTACTTTCTTGTACTTAAATAAAAACTAATCAGCAAAATTTAAGAGAAAAATCAAGAAAACCTACATAAAATTGAGCACGATTTTTCTTTTGCTAATTGTGTCGATTCTACATTAGCCGAAGGAACTTTGTTCCTACCTGGTGTCCCACGACACCATTAAGTTTTTTTATAAGATGCAGGTTTCCCATCACGGCCATTACTAATATAAATGTGTTATTACGTTTTATCATCTTACTTATAATATGTAGGTAATCTGTTATAATGTAATCTGTTATAATGTAATTAGATTAAGTTGCAATTAAATTACTTTGTATTTAATTACAGTAAGTACTCATTGTAATTAGTTACTTAAGTAATCTGTTCGAAAGTATTTTAATTACAAATTACAATGTAACTGTAATTTGTAATTATTAATCTAATTACTTTTTGCCCATCACTGCCACACGCTATATCAAACTCCCGTCAGATTCCGCACAACTAGACAATTGAACAAAACCCCGGCTCGTGTGACAACTGACATGGTCAACGTTTGGGAATAAATAAAAGCAGTTTTAGTTCAAATTAGTCTTTATCATTACAATCGACGCGTAACACGAGTACGTTATACACAGTATATTTGGTACAAAATTCACAACAAAGTATAATATAAATAGTTAAAATATCAACAAACTCTTATTTACAAAAATGTACAAAATATACAAACACGTACAAAAGAATCAACAACATAACTCTACGATATGATATTTGGTGTGGGCGGCGGCGGCGGCGGGGGCGGGGGCGGGCGGCGGGCCCGGGCCGGCGCGGGGCCGGCTCGCGGGCGCCGGGCGGGCGGCGCGCGGTTCGTTCGGGTCGGTCCGGCTCGCGGCCGGCTCGGCGCGGCGCCTAGGGCAGCGGCTCGACGTAGTTGTCGGGCACGAGCCCCGTCTTGCCGTTGAGCGTCCCGCGCAGCCAGCCCGGCTCGCCGGACGGCGCCACGTTGGTGATGATCTGGTTGGGCTTGAAGGACAGCTCGCCCTCGCTCTCGCCCAGACACGCGTACAGCGTGCGCACGCGCCTGTCGGAAACACACTCGTCAGCAACGAACGGTTCACCTTTTTTTTCGAAACTACAAACTAAGCAACCTGCGCTGCGGGGCGCCCTCTGTGGGGCTTGGACCTCGGCTCAGGGCGGTCGCTGACGATGAGATTGAGGGATTATGACTTTTAGTATTTTAGGGGAGTTTTTTGCAACTGTTCGCACAGCGAGAGACAGGAGGACGGAGGGACACTCACGTGCAGCGCAGCTGGGCCACGGAGTAGAGCGGCGCGGCGGCGGGCGCGGGCGCGGAGGCGGGCGCGGGGGCGGGCGCGGGCGGCGGGGACGCGCTGTGCGACGACACGGACTCGGCCGAGCTGCTGCTGGAGCGCGCCACGGCTGGAACCACACACATCTGTTACTCACCGGCGTCTTGTCAACGAAGCTTTTGAAAATATATTATTATAACTTGAGTACTAAGTGTTAGCCATTATTCGATTTGAGTATCGAGAAGCTTAATACCTCTGTGTGCGGCGAGGGTGGGCGCGAAGTGCTGCAGCAGCTGGTGGTGGTGCGGCGAGTAGCGCGCGCCCCCCACCGGGCCCCCGGGTGCCCCCACGGGCCCCCCGGGTGCCCCCGCGACGCCCCCCCCGGCGCTCAGCGACGTGACGCCCAGCATGCGCTCGCACCCGCCCACGCTCACCCCGAGTCGCTCCACCACACCCTGAAACGATCACACGAACAGGTTAATAAAGTTTACAAATGTTTATAAAAGTTTTTGATTTAAATACACTTTCAAAATGTGTTTCACACATCAATAAAAATATGAATTAATCTTATCTAATAAAATATAAAACTTAGTACTCACGATATCATTACGCGCGCAGCTCGGCAGCGAGGTGGGGGACGTCCTGTAACAACAACAACACGACGTTATAACACAACAACAACACAAAACGCGACTATTTGACAATCCTACCTAAGTATTCCACATTAATTAATGATTGATGACATTTGAAAGTTTTACAAAAAATAATTTAAAATTTAGTCAAAAAAACATCTGGCAACAAAGATGACAACTGAAAGATATCGCAATTCTATCTCTTTCTATCGCTACGTGTCGCCATGTGTAGGCGAGATGGAGCATCTGACAGCTGATCGAAACAATCTGTTCCGATTTGCTACTTGCGTCACACAAAGCGTTTGAACAATATTTGATTAACATCGTTAATGCACTATGTGCTCTGATCAGGGCGCGAGTTCAGCAGGAAGACTTAGACTGTTGGAAACACACTGAACTGTCAGAGAACAGATCGCGGTGGAAAGTAGCAGAACACTCAAATACCAACCCGGCAATGACAAATCCTGAGAGGCAGATGATCATGTTGCACAGTATTTAGCACACACTACACTTCACAACACAGCACGAGATGCGTTCTCGTCGGAGAGGAGCTCACGAGTGTGGCTCCTCCCGGCCGGAGCGCGAATATATAGTTGGTGCGCGCAGGTGCGCATGCGCGTGCACGTGCAGCGAACATCTGCCGCTCAGTGATTTCCACTCGCCACCCCTCCACCGCGGCGCTCATCCCTGCACTTACCTGTGCATATGTTCCGCCCCATCACTCGCCGGATTGATGTATGCCGATGTATTTGAATATCGATACACAACTCTTTTGCCAAGTGCGATGCCCGAGCTACGGACACTAAGCGAAGCCGAATTAATACGACGAGTAGATTAGATAGAGACATCGTCTCAGCAAGAATATAAATAAACAAAAGTTTAAAAATATTAAGTGTCACTTGTGTGGTCTCTATTCGATAAAAACCACAACACGGCAATAAAATGATCGAGTAATATTAAATTATAAAGTAATTACTTACTCGACGTATTGTTTATAAATACGAGAGTAAGGAAGAGCTTTGTCGTACACTCGTCCAGATGTTATAGAGCGCAGGTACTCGTGAGCCACTCCATGCCTGTACCTGTGTGAGGGCGGCATTCAATAGGTACACAGTACACTGCTCTCGACAGATGCAACTATACAAAGCTCTGTACTCCCGGACAATTGTGTGTTAAAGGGTAAGTATAAATTCTACTACAACGTTGATCGCTGTAAAAAAACTGAGAAAGATGAAAACGCAAACGACCATGTCAAGTATTTTCTATATAAATGTTTTCGTCTAAATTGTTTACTAAATACAACCGTATAAAATTACCTCATTTTAAGCTACAGACACATTCAACTATAACTCATAGCCCATCAACTACATAAGTAATAAATGATGTGACATACGGACAGAAAGACAATACACAACAGTTATATTTTGAGTACGGAACATTAAGAAAAACGAATAAAGGTTCGAAATTAAATTATTGTTAAAAATACGAAACGTTATAAAGCAATAACGCAGATATGTGGCGAGAGCAGAGCGAAATAATCGCAGTAGAACGAGAACGTCGGGCGCAGCTCCTCGCGGCGCAAGGTGGCAGGTGTGCATTCCGCGCACGCGCAGCTGCCGCGAGCATTCTTATCTCTTATGAGGTTTCGTTTCGGACACACACCCCCCGCCCTCCCTTCTCACCCCCGCACACCGCGCCCCGTGTGGTCATTAGTGCAGTTCGGCAGAATACGTTATTCATTAAGCCGAGTTTGAAAATCAATGAAAACATTCAAATTTGGTTACAAGAACCGAACAGATACAATGATAAATACAATCAGATAAATGTTTTATGTAAGAAATCTTGTCGGCGTTCAATTAATAAACTTTGTAACAATACTTTATGTATACTATGTAAACATTACTCACTTTACGGTAACTATTTAAAGTGAATGCTCTCGTTGTTGCAATATTCGTATGCAGTACACTTGTATAGGTACAAATCAATACAATTAGGTGAGGAACGGTTTGTTACACTTGTAAACATAGTTACAAGGGAAGGTGTTTTAGTAGTAGAAGCAGCTCTGTGCCGATACTACAAGTAGTCAATGACCACGCAATCGTTAACAAAAGTAATTAGTTTCGCTCAATTCTCCGAAGCACAGATCAGGGAAGCTTTGTCATTGACAAAGCTTCTATAATCAATGAGTGCGTCAATAGCACACCAATGTGTGCTACATTGGTGTGCTATTGACGCACTCATTGAAATAGATAAAAAAAACCAATTGCCGAACGTTAATCTGATATCAACCATTTTCGAGATTATTTATAACGGATTTATTTGAGATTAATAAAATTACACCACCGGCAGAGCTCGAACTTGCAGCATAGGTTGAGCTAATCTCAAATGATAATTTAGTCATTGGTAAACTAAAGTAATTGGAAAAGTAAAGTATTAAAAAAATTAAAAACTTGTAGATAAATCGAATAACGCAAGTATTGTAGTAATAAACAAAGAAACTAGTAAGAAACAAGCATGTGCTGGTGAGTGACAGCTGCGCGGTCGTAGCGCTTCACCAGCTGTGCCGCACGTCTCCGAGTGTTGCTAGTTACTACAGTAGGCACAGAGTACAGCACAATACTATCTCACTCGACCACAAAGGAGAGGAGATTGCAACTCGCCGTTGAACTGCCGGCGCGGTGAATGCTTCTGTAATATTATTTCAATGTTGCAAACACCTACAGGTGCCGAGGTGGCGATATGTACTGAATAGTATATCTGACGTTATTGTATTAAGTGCGTACAATGAAGGGCAAGCTCAGTCAAGACTCTTGACTCTTGACTCAAGAGTCAAGAGTCCGTCATCAGCACATTTCAATGCGTTTACCGTCAGTTCCTTTGGTTTTTTTCTCCCTCAGAAGACCAATATAGAGATAATTAAAAGTTACATATATGTGTGATTGAATCATTGTCAGTACTAAAGTAGGGGAACTTAGTTTAATATCCTTAACTTAAATAAAAGTTTAACTTTGTATAAAATAAGTCAACCACCTGAATTATTAAATGACATATCTCTATTATATCTAAACATACTACATCTAGTGCGCTAGAGCGTCGGAACTATGCAAGTAATAATGATGCAATGCTTTGTACGCATGCATATTTCAGTAAATAAATGTGTTTGCGTACAAAGCTGCGTCGGGTTGTGTCATACGTCACAGGTACACGCACAGCGCGCACGGAACAGGTGATCGAGGCCGACCTGCGGGGGGGAGCGAGAGAGGGGGGGGGGGGCACAGATAATGAGGCGAGAGGTGGTGGCGCGCGCAGCTGCCACGCGCAGACTCCCCGCCCCCCCTCCCTCCTCCCGCCACAACCCTCTAGCGTCGTGAAGACGCACGCGATTTGCGCAAGCGACGACTCCTTGATCTCGCCACTATGCATATGAAAGTTATTTTTAAATTATGTTCGTTTGATGAAATGTGTCAATTGAGCTTCAGTTCAAGTTTGAATAACAACGCGATTATAATATTAGGATCATTTTCAGTAACATTTTATTTATAAACTATTAGTTATTATAGTAACTACTAGTTATTATAACCACTTAAATGTAATTATTTAAAAATGTTTTGACTTTTTACAAGTGCCTGTAATTAGGTCTAGATACAAATAAAAAAATTATTTTTATTTTATTTAAATATCAGAATTCAAGCTTCTCTATATTTCCATATCTTTATGATCCTTTTGGTACTTTGATTTACATAAATTTTCATAATTAACAGCTATGTTGAAATAAAGTTAGCTCAACTAAAATATCAGAAGCTCAACTCGGTGCGCGACATTATTTACAAAAAAAATGTTGAAACTCTTTGTTATAAAATCTGAAGTACGAAAGGTAACATTTCCATACAAAAGAAACAGTGGATATTCTTTAGTAACAACCTAACAACGATAATACATGAAACGTTACACTCTCATTTGTAAAACGAATTTGACAAAAACAGGCGGATAACGTTAGTTCTATCTATTGTATAAGGTTAAACTAAGTCTATTAACATCGCGCCGCTTTTTTTTTCGTAAGGACATAATGTAATTATCCAGGAGGCTTTTGATACTTCACCGGGCAAAAAGTCGACTGCTTTAGGCCAAAACAAAGCACCCGTGTGGTGACGGCCGCGAACGTCGCCTTGCATTCAATGAAGTGGACCACTAAGTGTCGGAGGCGAAGTGAGAATGCCTTTGTCTTTATTTGCTTTAGTTCCACACTCGGCTTTGTTCTACGGTTCGCCAAATAAACGATGTTGTTGCGCCGCAGGTCGGCTGTTTACAAGATGAAGACGACTCATTGTATATCTAACACCACAACAAAAAACTGGTCAAATGCGAGTCGGAATCGCGTACAGGGTTCCGTGCCATTTTCCTGTTGCTGTTATAGATATCTAGCAAAAAAGGGCAAAAAAAAAAAAAGTTTGTTGTATGGGAGCCTCCCCTTAAAAAATATTTTATTTTATTTTTAGTAGGTATTTGTTGTTATAGCGGCAATAAAAATACATCATCCGTGAAAATTTCACCTGTCTAGCTATCGCGGTTCTTGAGATACAGCCTAGTGACAGACAGACAGACATCGAAGTTTTAGTAATAGGGTCCCGTTTTTAGCTTTCGGCTACAGAACCCTAAAAAGCTACGGTACTTGGAATACAAGCTCAATACCGCCGTTATGAAAAAGGTTGCAATTTGTTTTGTTCATTTTGTTTTTGTTGACTTTATACTTAAAAAGTAAAGTAAAGTTTTAATTTCTTTCTGAGTAATTCATTTTACCAGTCGGTAAACCTGCGCCACAGAATGAGTCTATTGATAGTAGATATATTATATTACTACTATTTGTCGGCTCATTCCGTGATATATACAGTTAACATACTTTTATTTGCCAGTCGAGGAGACAAATAATAAACATATTAGTTAGTTAGTCCTAGAAGGATTAACACTTGCATTTGTATTGTATACCTAAACCTAATAATGATTCTAATAATGTCTTATGCACATCCAGATTAGTAGATCAAACGAAAAAAATAGTTCCCGGCTGATACTTGATGTTCAATTGTTTCTGTGTATTAACAAAAATAACCAACGATTGTGGTAGTGACCGACTGCGCGCGCGCACCCCGCCGGTGCCGGGCACGTGCTACAGTACGAAAGAGTTAAACGCGCTCGGCGCCGGCGCGTGATGCGGACCTCTCTCATCGGGCTAATATATAACCGTGGCTAATAATTTGCAGGACTTTTTTTGCGAAATACATAACATTAACGTTTGAAACTAGGCATAATACTGTGTTTTATACAAAAAAACGGCAAAAATAAATGTACACGCAAAATGAGCTCTATTACCTTGCTATACAAGATAATCTAGGCTGTACGAACGGTCAACACTAACAAAGGTGTCAATTCTTTATAATTTGTAATTATAATGCTATTGCAAAAGTATATATCACGATCGATTGAACTACTAAGTATACATAATTTCTCCGAGTATTAGTAACGACAAAAAACACGATGATAATACCGATATAATAAAATTGCAGCGAGCACTGTCTCCGGTGACGAGACGCTCCCGACCCTTAGTTTGCAAAAAAAATTCCGATACCCTCGTAGACCTGAAGTCCGAGAGGCCCGCGAAATGTATCGTAGCGCGACAGTTGAACAAAACACCCCTAAAAACAAGTCATAAGATCTCAATCCCTCCGCCAGCGACTGCCCTGAACCAAAGTCGAAATTGCCTACTTTATACACAATTTAATAACGCTGGAGGCCTGCTCGCCTGTGCCCGGTGAAGTAGCAGTCCGGGAGCGACAACACTCGACGCTTGTTCGTTGGATGCACTCCGTTACTTTCAGCGCAACTTACGTTCTCTGTAAAGCGCACCGCAAGGAGTACATACATTGA
This sequence comes from Nycteola revayana, assembly GCA_947037095.2. Lineage (NCBI taxonomy): Eukaryota > Metazoa > Arthropoda > Insecta > Lepidoptera > Nolidae > Nycteola > Nycteola revayana. The sequence continues at coordinate 171,311 of OX344844.2, forward strand.
TCACGCGAAGTTTAACAACTAACAATGTAGCTATAATAATATGTTTGGGCCAAATCTTGTCAAATATGTTTCAGAACATTCAGTATCGGATTTATTAAAAATATATTGATCAAAATGAGTAATAGCAAAGATTAAAAAACACGGTGTACGTATATGTTATGGTAGTCAATATTGCAGCAGATGCAGAGAGCTGGTGATGGATGTTATATGTACATGTCATAATGTAACCATGTGGAACTAATCGAGTCATTGAACTGTCATTCAGTATCAGGTGAGCCAGGCTTGCTACACACAGCATAATATCAACGTGTGGTCGCACCCCGCGGTACTCAAGCCGGTGTCGATACACATCTAATGTGTGACCTTCACGACCCTTGCCCCTTCTACCCGAGGGCGACATCCGTGACACAAATCCGGTCGCGGCATCCAGAACCGGAAGCGCACTGAGTCTGAAACAATACGCGCAAGTGACGGCAGATGTCGCCCCTCACGGGGACTCGCCCTCCGACCTGGATTATATATTAACTTCAGTCTGTGACGAACTGACGACTTCGTCCTGCACCATTATACTTTACGAGATGGTTCCACATCGAAGAGATTTGTCATGTTCATTTTTGGAATCGTACGGAATTCGGCACACCGGAAGCTAATAGATTATTGTCATAACGCGATGAACAAAAGGAGCAGAACAGCAACCTTTATTATTATTTAGTTGACATGTTGTACATCAGGGTATATAAGTTATGTATACTAATATATAAAGCTGAAGAGTTTGTTTGTTTGAACGCGATAATTTAAGGAACTACTGGTCCGATTTGAAACTTTTCAGGGTTAGATAGCCCATTAATCGAGCGAAGCCTTAGGTTATATTTTATAGTGATGTTCCTACGATATTCCGCGGATGAAACCGCGCGCGGGAAGCTCGTAATATTATATAGAGGAAATATTTGTATTCGTATTCTTGTATGAATGTTTGTTACGTATAAACTCAAAAATGCTGGATGGCTGAAGAAAATTTTTTCACCATGACTACATTATCCCTGAGTTAAATGGTCTATATTTAATTATAGAGCGACCACGGTATCGGGAGCTACGCGGGTGTAACCGAGCGCGGCAAGCCAGTGGCAAGTCGAGATATAACTAGCGCGCACAGAACAGTGAGAGCGAGTCGCTAATGTCAAGGCCGAGCGCTGCGCACACGCAGCACCTTGTGCCCCTCGTGCACGATATACACTATCTTTTTCATATATTAGCTGTGTAATGTGGTGCGCGAGGATTTTATCATATTACATTTTTTCTTAAATCAAAATCGCCTAAGTTACTCTCTATTACATCAGCTATATGCCCAGTGAATGTCCTGTCAAAATCGGTCCAACCGTTCCAGAGATTAGCCGGAACAGACAGACAGACAAAAATGTTAACAAATGATATTTTGGTATATGTACAGTATTTATGTTCCTAAACATACTTGCATGTAGAAAAAGCGGTTATATTAATAGTACAAACAGATCCTTCAATTTCATTTATTTGTAAAGATAATAGTCGTCAGTGACATAGAACATCCCGGTCGTGAGCTGTGACCCGGTGCGGACTAGTTATATATCCTACAAATACCGCGGTGCAGCTTAATATTAGCACTTCACTAAGAAATTGAATTGAAAATCAAAATGTAAGTAAAAATATAAAGTCGGAATGATGGATGTCGATGTTTTTCATTTGGTATTATTTTTAGGGGAAGTTATCAAATTTAAAAAATACCCCTATCACATGTACGATATTTGTTAATTGCCGATTACTCACACATAGCATACAAAACGAAAAATTTATCGTGGTTTACCATTTCATTCACGAATCATTTCATTTCTAATACATAGTTAACTTCTCTTGCCCAAAAAATATAATAAATAATACTTTAAAAGTTTTTTTTGATGTTTCTTAGTTGTTGTGGGTAGGGTAGGGTAGGTGATGACCCTCTAAGGAAGAAGGGTGACACAACGATCAAGGACAATAAACGAGTTATCGTTTGTGTTTACCCCAAGTGTTAATAATAATCGGTGTGTCGCCAGATGTTCAGCACTACCTACCTCGCACACACGGACAGACGTGTCTAATAGCAGTCGAGACCAACATTACAATAAAAATAGAATTAGTGACAAAAAGTGTAGGCGGTGTGGTGCGCACGCGCACACGTGCGACGCGCAGGTACCGCCAACTATTGAACTTATATCAGTAGTAGTTTATATCAGTAACATCTAGATATGGAAACGTCTATTCATTTCAAAACATAGAAAATACTGAACATATCAAAAAACAAATACATATAAAAATACGTACTCATAATCCAAGAATAAGCTTTCTGAACTTGTCTGTGTTCAACTTATGTACGTTTAATTTGTAAGATTGTAATTAGATAGATACCTAGGTTTTTAATTTATTTTAAAATATGTAAATAATTAAGTATATAGTATTAAGTATGCCCATTATGTGCAGATATGTCCAGAACATAAATTTATACGAGCATCTTTGTATCAACCATATCTATCGAATAAAGTTTTATTATCTTCTATATTCTATTCTAAAACAATGATTGCATACTTACGTGTATGTTGGTAGTGAATACATATTTTTTATGTTATATGTTATATTATAAAGTATTTATATGTCGATTCTCCTATCCTATATATATCCTATTCTCCACGACGCGCGGCCCGGAGCACTGATAGTTGACATATTTTAATATGCTCGCGACTAACACGCAACATGGTCCCCACTCAGTCAAAGTATCTAAAGTATCCCTGCTAACATATTCATGTCACGTTACCACCTAAATAATTCCATTAAATACGGTTTATACGACTTCATAAAAACCGACTTTAACTAATTTCATAACGTGTTATGAATATCGATTAATATCACGTTGTGTTGACATTTTCAACTGATAACAAATTATTCAGAACCTTAGTGATAGTAAACACATATTTATGAAGAATATTTTTCTACCCAAATTTAAAAAGAATCGTATGTGTGTGTGTTTTTGTGTCCTATTGATAGAATAAGAAACCGTATCTCAGCTTCCCCTTGAGCAAATCTATTCAATACCGATACGAATGAGTTCCTGTGCATTGTGCTCTCGCATCTCGTCGAGATGACCGTTACGGAACGCGGGCGCGGGTTATTATTACTCAAGGACGTACCAATTATACCATTAATACGTTCAACATTTGGACTCGCTTTTTATATATATTCGAACTTCAATGGTATAAGGATACTAATTTCATCATAAATTAAGATAAAATGTAACATGCCTTTACCACCAGGTAAAGGCATGTTACCTAAGTGATTTTTAAGAGTTCATATTAAAGTAGCGTCCCGCGCGCGGTTTCACTCGCGTAACTCCCGTTCCCGTAGGCACTTCATAATTAAATATAGCCTATTAGCCTAGTGAAATAATTTTTGAAATCGGCACACTAGTTTTTGAGTTTATTCATTACAAACATACACACAAAAATACAAATCTCTCTTCTTTATAATATTAGTATCGATCGACTAAAATCTGTTACATTGTAGATGAGCGCTTTTACAAATAAATGATCTATTTTTATTAATAAATGTATAAATAAACTGCATTAAAGGTAACATGATATTTATATTCAAAGATACCCAATTAGTATTTGGAACACAAACATTAGATCCTCTTTTCAGTTACTGGTATCTTCTCAATAATTGATGGTGTACTAACAAGTGAGTATTAAACTTGATGATTACGATATGGTCTTCAAATAAATGTACTACGATTGATATTAGGGGTCATTCACAAAGTACGACACACTAACTTAATGACTTATAGGGCCCCTCGGGCCGTAAACCTAATTCATTAGAATTTTGCGATTTAATACCTATCTACATGTATTTGAATTTGAAATGCCACGAAATTTAGGTCCGCTTGCACCCTATACCACCCTCCGTCCCCCTTTATGAGTGACGGATTTTTTGGATTTTTTTATTAAAGTTAACTTTAAAAACTATCCCAAAATATGCTTGGTATATTTAATATGAAAAAAAAAAACATCTTACATATTATACATAATATTTTGTGCGTGATTGGTAACTTTCCGGTATTGGTCGTTTACCCAAACGGATTGATCAACATGCGATACAAAAACTACGACCTGTCTGAAACGAGCTGCTACCAGAATAATAGGTTAGGTCATTATTTATAAAAATAAATACTACAAAAATGCCTTCAAAAAATAACCACAGCCGTTCTGCTAAAGAAATGAAGATAAATCAAATTATTTGAAAAAGTATCAAACTTTATGACATCCCCATTTCTATTAATTTTGGGGCCCAACTAGTCACTTCATGTAGTTCTTAATAGATTCAAAATATTGATTGATTTATTTCCATTATGTCGCAGTAAAAGAGGATCAATAATTTAAAATGACAAACATTGAGATCGTGTGGCTTGCTGTTTGTACAAACGCATGCCATTATAAGATTTCTCAATATGAGCAACTTTTACAAATGGAGTGAAGATTAAAATAACAGTATTTGCTATTACTATCAAAACGTAACATTCACGTTATAATTATACATGATTGACTTCATTAAAAACGATTAGATAATGGAGAGTGCAGTTGTTAAATGTGCAAGACTAAATAAGCTGACATTACAAGCTTGCTCACCTAGAAACAAGCCCGAAGTTATTTTATTTTATTATAATAAATAATATAATGTGTATATATTAATAAATTAAATTAAGATCGATTTACTATAAACAATAAATTTGTCGTTGACTATTAGCAAGCACTACAAAACTACGGTGTTTAATAATAACCGTACGTTCCAGGCGCCACGCCTGACAATACGTGCAGAGCAAAACTACGTTTGTCGTTTAACTACGTGCTATTATATTCACAAATTCCTAAACTATTATTCCTCGTAAAAAACATTGTCATTGAATCGAATTCAAATGGAACTTTTGTGAAGTACTAAACGTTGTGGATATCAATTGGGACTGTCTTAAATAAGCTACAATTGTTGGAATATATTAGTTGTGATAGTATAGGCGTAGCGACACGAGCGACACGAGCTCCGTATCAAAGCTTGTTGGAGAGGCCTTGTTCCTCATTGCTACGCCTCTGTGCTTTACCATGATTAAGAGCAAGAACGTGTCTCTTTAATTACTATATACATGTTACAGTTAATTTTATATGAATGGAACCATTTTTTTCTTACAATAATAGAGGCAGACGTTTGCGATCCCTGTCCCGGGACCCCTGGCGATATACACTGTAGTCTGTCTGTAGGTGAATCTACAAACATTTTATGATGTCATCTAGAACAGTGGTGGAGGTGAGTGTCATTCTGATAAGGTCTCGGCGGGTGTAAGATTGATTAACCTACAATCGTGGAGTACATCCTACAAGTAGATGTCATTGAAGTTCTTTAAATATAAACAGAAAAAAAAGCGTTTGTACATATCAATGTGATTTACACAAACATATTTTCAAAATCTTAAAATCTATTATAACCAGAAATCTCAAAAAAATATATAAACTATAAAACTTTACCTGCATCATTGCGAGATATTAAAAAAAATATATTATTTTTGTCTTGAGAAAGGTACACAAGAAATAACTATTTTAAAGACTCGTTACGTACATTAAATTAAAAAAAATAAGATAAATTTTGATTTTAGGGTTTGTGTAAACCACATAGAATCAATTATATAAAGACAAAGAGTCATATAATTTTTGATATTTTGCTTACAAGTGGACATGCAGGGATACCCGGGATGGTTCGTAATGTAAACATATTATTATAAGATAAACTTTCATGAACATGTAGTAGCGTACTTTCGTAAATGACAGAAGCAAAAGTACCGCACACATGTAAAAAAAACCAATGACGACGTGCAGAGTTAATACAAGCTATTATAATTCAGCATCATGGAGCTCCTGGCTTACGTATTGGTGTTATTTTTTTTATTCTATTCAAGTCCACGCTTTATGAATCAGCGTAAAATCTATACCAATATTATAAAGCTGCAGAGTTTGTTTGTTTGTTTGAACGCGCTAATCTCAGGAACAACTGGTCCGATTTCAAAAATTCTTTCAGTGTTGGATAGTCGATTTATCGAGGAAGGTTATAGGCTATATTTTATTATCAAAAAAATTAGGGATCCGTAAGAAAATTGCGATTTTGTAACCCAAGGTGTATAAGCGAAAACCTATTTATGCGTGCGCTGCAAAAACTATTGACATAAGAACAAAATGATGTACTACGGGTTTGTAGGTCTTATTAAGATCTACAAAAAAGTCCGCGAGAGCATATATCTAATTATCATAGTTTAGTCACAATAACCGCTTTTATGTTCATAAAAAAATATTAAATCGTCTGAAGAAATAAACTACGTTAAATGTATATAATAATATTAATCCTTATCCAAATTAAGCATTTTGTTATCAAGGGTATTTATGTAGAAGTAAAAAACTTTTTGTTTTATTCCAATCGGACATTTCGTTAAGAAATTATCACGAGTATAAAAACGCAAAGAATTGGTACCTAATAATGAGTTATTTGCCATAATAGATAAAGTTAAAGAGTTTGTTTGCTTGAACGCGCCAATCCCAGCAACTACTGGTCCGATTTGAAAAAATCTTTCAATGTGAGATAGCCCATTAATCGAGGAAGGTTATAAGCTATATTTTATTATAAAGTTTCTACGGGAACGGGAGTTACGCGGGTGAAACCGCGCGCGGAAAGCTAGTACACAATAAAGCTGAATTCATCTGTTTGTATAATTATAATCGTAGTATACTTCATAGATAGAGTATACTACATTTTAGCTCGAGTTCCAAGCGTGTCGCGCCCGACCTCCCGTAAGCCGGCCCGTCCACCACACAGCATCCCGGTGCTCTTGTACCCACAATGCTAGGCGCGTGACGTACCTGGGAGTGAAGACCTCGTCGTAGTGGTCCAGCAGCGTCTCCACCAGCACGTTGTAGAACTTGAGCTCGAGGATGGAGGCGACGGTCTCGCGCTCGGGCCGCAGCAGCGTGGGCCCGAAGCACACGGCTCCTGTTCCTCATCTCAACACCACAACGTGTTGTGAACGTGACGTACCTGGGAGTGAAGACCTCGTCGTAGTGGTCCAGCAGCGTCTCCACCAGCACGTTGTAGAACTTGAGCTCGAGGATGGAGGCGACGGTCTCGCGCTCGGGCCGCAGCAGCGTGGGCCCGAAGCACACGGCTCCTGTTCCTCATCTCAACACCACAACGTGTTGTGAACGTGACGTACCTGGGAGTGAAGACCTCGTCGTAGTGGTCCAGCAGCGTCTCCACCAGCACGTTGTAGAACTTGAGCTCGAGGATGGAGGCGACGGTCTCGCGCTCGGGCCGCAGCAGCGTGGGCCCGAAGCACACGGCTCCTGTTCCTCATCTCAACACCACAACGTGTTGTGAACGTGACGTACCTGGGAGTGAAGACCTCGTCGTAGTGGTCCAGCAGCGTCTCCACCAGCACGTTGTAGAACTTGAGCTCGAGGATGGAGGCGACGGTCTCGCGCTCGGGCCGCAGCAGCGTGGGCCCGAAGCACACGGCTCCTGTTCCTCATCTCAACACCACAACGTGTTGTGAACGTGACGTACCTGGGAGTGAAGACCTCGTCGTAGTGGTCCAGCAGCGTCTCCACCAGCACGTTGTAGAACTTGAGCTCGAGGATGGAGGCGACGGTCTCGCGCTCGGGCCGCAGCAGCGTGGGCCCGAAGCACACGGCTCCTGTTCCTCATCTCAACACCACAACGTGTTGTGAACGTGACGTACCTGGGAGTGAAGACCTCGTCGTAGTGGTCCAGCAGCGTCTCCACCAGCACGTTGTAGAACTTGAGCTCGAGGATGGAGGCGACGGTCTCGCGCTCGGGCCGCAGCAGCGTGGGCCCGAAGCACACGGCTCCTGTTCCTCATCTCAACACCACAACGTGTTGTGAACGTGACGTACCTGGGAGTGAAGACCTCGTCGTAGTGGTCCAGCAGCGTCTCCACCAGCACGTTGTAGAACTTGAGCTCGAGGATGGAGGCGACGGTCTCGCGCTCGGGCCGCAGCAGCGTGGGCCCGAAGCACACGGCTCCTGTTCCTCATCTCAACACCACAACGTGTTGTGAACGTGACGTACCTGGGAGTGAAGACCTCGTCGTAGTGGTCCAGCAGCGTCTCCACCAGCACGTTGTAGAACTTGAGCTCGAGGATGGAGGCGACGGTCTCGCGCTCGGGCCGCAGCAGCGTGGGCCCGAAGCACACGGCTCCTGTTCCTCATCTCAACACCACAACGTGTTGTGAACGTGACGTACCTGGGAGTGAAGACCTCGTCGTAGTGGTCCAGCAGCGTCTCCACCAGCACGTTGTAGAACTTGAGCTCGAGGATGGAGGCGACGGTCTCGCGCTCGGGCCGCAGCAGCGTGGGCCCGAAGCACACGGCTCCTGTTCCTCATCTCAACACCACAACGTGTTGTGAACGTGACGTACCTGGGAGTGAAGACCTCGTCGTAGTGGTCCAGCAGCGTCTCCACCAGCACGTTGTAGAACTTGAGCTCGAGGATGGAGGCGACGGTCTCGCGCTCGGGCCGCAGCAGCGTGGGCCCGAAGCACACGGCTCCTGTTCCTCATCTCAACACCACAACGTGTTGTGAACGTGACGTACCTGGGAGTGAAGACCTCGTCGTAGTGGTCCAGCAGCGTCTCCACCAGCACGTTGTAGAACTTGAGCTCGAGGATGGAGGCGACGGTCTCGCGCTCGGGCCGCAGCAGCGTGGGCCCGAAGCACACGGCCAGGTTGGACGCGGACATCAGGTTCTTGTCGCTGCGGGCCGCCACCCTGCGCACGCACACACACGTCACTATGTGGGAGGTATCGTTATAGCTAACAAGTAATGCCCACAGTCTGTGGCGGAGCACTCACTTCCGCAGGTGCGTGATGACGAGGAGCAGCATCTCTCTGTTGGGCGGGGGCAGCGCACGCACGAGGGCCGCCACCCCCGCCGCGCGCTCCGCCCGCCGCTCGCACTCTGCGGAGGGGGGTTACTGTCAATATTGGATAGTTTTGGCCGCGTAGAGGACACGTTCTAGTTTCCCTACGTACCAAAACTAGCCATTATTAAACGAGGATCATGCAAAATCCTTTATTAAATTACCCATATTAAAAATATTCAATATCCGTTCATTGCAAAAATACGAAGTCAAACATAATTTTTATTTTTTTGTCCTACATACTGTGCTACAGAACATAACAGTACGAGGGTTCTTTCTGAATACGTTTTTAATCGGTCGGTTATGATTATATTTATGGAAAAACTAAAAAAGCTGTTTCAAACAACTGAGTTTTTATTTATTCCTATTGTTTATGTTTTGACCTTCAATTTTATTCAAAAAACTTAGAAAAATTAGTCTTTTGTAATCGCAACAAACGCTATCAGTTATTTTGTGTCGTCATAGATGAAGCTCGAGCTTCTCTTGGTGTTCATCGGTGCATTCTTGCAGTCTCTTGGGATGATATAGTATTCATTACTATATTCTATAGTTTAATTTAATAATATATAATTGTATAGTCAATGGAATCCGGTATAAGAATGTAAATTTGTACGCGATGCTTTTTTGCAGCGATGACTTCATTACACAGATCGTCTATATACTAAAATAACTGTATGTGATGACAATTTATATAAGAGGTTTTTATTTTGGACTAAAAAAACACAAAAAACAATGAGGGTGGGCGGAAAATGTCGAACGGATGGCGGTCAATACGAAGAGAAATTATTTTCTCTACAAACTTTTTTTTTTATAAAGATTACAAGCAGACAGAGATTCTTGTTAACTTCTCGCGCTAAGCTTAATGCTTGTGTTACGGGTAGGTTCACGTCGGTAGTGCAATGGGTGGGGCTCGAACCGGCGACCTCAAGATCACAAGTCCGACGTCCTAGCCATTGGGCTACGGCCGCTTCAATTGCAATGAAATATCGTAATTTACATGAATTCTATTCGATTGCGTAACCTATTAAGTTGATAATAACGTATACCTTTTCACTGCTCCATTCAGGAATTAAATCGTACGAATTTATAAAACTAAATAAAATAATGTATTTACTAACAAATTGTTATCTACTAATTTTCAGTGGTTATGTTTTAATACAGAGCTTTGAGTCGTCCTTATCATATTTATTGATCAAGAAAATTTAACATCCTTCCTGTTTTGTTACTGCTGGTTTCACACGTAGGATTGCAGCAACATTTTTGAATGTTTCCCTTTTTTAAAATGTTCATTTGGAATAACAGGCGCTCATAAGAATTCGTTTATTTAGAAAATTAAGAATTCGTTGTAAAAATCCTGTGATTTCTGTTCTTTGCGTCGCACCTCGAGCCAATTAGTTTAGTTGTGTACACTTCACGGTATATTTCTGTTAGAAGTAACAATGTAACTTAACCACGTAGGGTCCATATCCTATGTACTTATTTATGGTTGTCAAAATAACAATTTTTCATGTAACCACTTTAAAGAAGTAGAAGCATATCTGCCGAATCTTTGTACGCTCTTTGTACCGTGGAGTACGCACCTTCAAATAATACAAATAAAAATAGGATATTATATTAAAATCGTAGAATTCTTTTAATATATCTAATGTAACTACTCAATTGAAACATAGGTAATTGGTTAATGCCTAATTCTGCTAACTTTCTGCGGTGGCATTATAATCTGCCAAAATCTCAAAAGTCTTATAAGATATTGGGGCACCGTTGGTACTAAGTTGTAAATTGGATCAGGAAGTAAAGAACAAATAAGCAAATTTAATCATATTACGCATCTCTTATATTTTGTTGACGATTATTTGCGATCAATGTTTTTGCCATCGTTATCGCAGTATATGTATTAATTTCGCTCAATAATGCAAGGATACGTAAATTTTACGAGCGTTTCCTCGTTCGGCCGCGGAGTTTCAACCACGTAAAAGTAATTTAAAAAAAGCATAAACTAGTTTATCATACGATTCTGGCGCATAATGAATGTTCTATCACGACGCGCAAGTCAATAACCCGCGAGACTCACTGGCGACGGCGAGGAAGTCGTGGTGCAGCTTCCTGGTGAGCAGCGGCTCCGGCAGCGCGCGCAGGAAGCTCTTGAGCGCGGACGTGAGCGTGCGCGTCTCCCACTCCAGCGGGTCCGCCAGCGGGGGCGGGCGCGGCGCCGCCGCCACCAGGCGCGCCACCTTGCTGGCCACGCCCGCCACGCGGTACAGCCCCTGCTCCTCCAGCCCGCGCGCCTCGATGGCGGCCACGAGGCGCTGCACGAAGGCGAAGCCGGGCGCGTCCAGCGCCGCGCCGCCCGGCTCGCCCGGCGGGGCGGGGCGCGGCGCGGGCGGCGCGGGCGCGGCGTCCAGCGCGCGCAGCCAGGCGGCGCGGTCGCGCTCGCCCAGCGCCTGCAGCACGAGCGCGGGCCGCTCGCGCTCGGCGGGCACGGCCTCCCAGCAGAAGCGCCGCTCCGCCGCCTCCGCGCACAGCCGCGCGCCGCACACGCACACGCTCTCGCCCGCCGCCACCTGCGCACAACGAGCGCCCGCTTCATTATGTCGAGGGTCGCGCATGACCGATCCGACGGTCCCTAAATCGATTTATAAATGACTAGCTAAAACCATTACCGACGCATATTCCGAGCCTTTTTTTATACACATACTCGTACAAAAGTGACATTTCTTTGACGTCATCACACACGACTCACCGATTTGACGTTGATCTGGTTGTAGGGCGTGAGCGCGAGCGTGCGCGAACCCTTCTCGTACGTGGCGTAGTGTTTGTTCCACGTCGTCGTGCCGAACGCCTCTGTCGCACAGATATTACCACATTAATCAATTATATGACACAAAATCAATTAAAAGAACACTATATTCCATTACCAGCCATTCCACCCATATATCTTTATTTACATTTGTATACAGTACTAGCTGACCCGACACAATTCGTGCTGCCTCAATCAATTAATAAAAAATCTAAACTTTTCTATAAAATAAACTGGCCCGGCGAGACTTCGTTTACACAGTGTCCGTCCAACATTACCCTACCCTACCCCTAACCCTACCCTACTCCTACTCTACACCTACCCTACCCTATAGCTACCTTACACCTACCCTACACTTATCCTACACCTACTTAACCCTTACTACCTTTTTTTCTTTGTTTAAACCTTCCATGTGTTAAAGCGATGATTACTGCCAAATTATTTAACGAGACTAACGAACAGCAATTGATTTTTATATATAGATAGATATACAATGTGACAAATAATAAATTGATAAGAAACTTTGTTTTACCTCGAATATAAATCAACGAAATTTTGAAAAAAAAGATCTATAATTAATACTCAGTAACATGTACAAGTATGATTGTAGCGCGCACTCACTCTTCTCCATGAGGAACAGGTATCCGGCGCGCGACACCCCGCCCCCCTCCTCCGCCGCGTCGTCGCCCTCCAGCCGCTCTTGCTTCTGTACGGACAACACTGCGTTACTGTAACCCGCAACTACTACACAAACAATAGATTCTATGGCAATTTTAATATCGTATGCATCTGTCACGTATGCAAAGGTACATAATATGTTTGTGCAAAAAAAAAAACAAGGCGGGCCAAATTGTATCTGCGACAAAACAGTTATAAGAAATATCGGCATCGCATACTTATGTAACTTGCAAATACAAAGCGTGTGGAGCCTCACCATCTGTCGCACCTCCATCATCTTCTTCATGAGCGACTCTGTCTGCTTGCTCATCTCCTCGAAGTTGCTCCGCGTCTGCAACCGCCGGGGGGTTAGTGCACACACACAAACACACACACACACTCACTCATGCTTCTCATTGTATTATGTAAACATGCGGGGTCTCGGCTCGGATGTTATTTTACTGTCTCTCTATATTCTTTTTTGTATTTCGTCAGCATACAAGTATACGGCCCGCATGATGGTAAGCCTATGAACACTCATGTTATAAAAACTCATAAAACGCTATATTAATGAAACCTAGATGAAAATAAACTCGGAAATTGCAGAATAAAGCATTTAAGACCATGAACAGTTAGAGTAGGTATTACAATGTGGTGTCTCTCAAAGCACAAGCAAGTGAAGACAAACGAACACGAAGCGCGCAGCCAAAGCTGCTCCACCTACAGTGTCCCCGGCGGAGTGACGCCGTTGTGTCTCCGGGTCGTCTCAACACTGCGAGAACGTTACATTTATATGTATATATTCACTATAACTGTGTAACAAGGCGGGAGCGGGAGGATCTGGACAAGTAACGTATCGCTCCGTGGTTTGTAAACATATATAACATTATGTAAAATTGTTGTACACCAGGTAACATCCCCCCCCCCCCGGTGCAGGGGTGGGCGACAGTAAACGTCATGAGGAATAAGTAGGTATGCAGTGTCAGCTCGTGGGTCCCTCAATAGGGATGAAGACTAAAACAATCTATTAAGTCCGTCAGTTAGATTACCAAAAAAATATTGGACACATATTTTTTCGTTGCTTAAACAAAAAATGACAAAGATACAGTGGTAGTAAAAGAAAGGGACGCATCATAAGAACCTGATTAAAAATATTTTAAATGTGTCTATATGAGTAAAGAATTTTTTACTTTGACTTTGTTAAAACTATAAAGTGTTTCTATGTCTGCATCCTGCCGGACTAAGTACAGTGTGGTGTACCCGCTGGATGCGCAGCTGCAGGTCCTGCACGGTGGGGCGCGCGTCGTGGTGCACGTCGTGCGCCGTGTGGTGGAAGGTCCACCAGCCGAACACGAAGCCCAGCAGCGTCTCCACCAGCTCGAACTTCTTGCGCTCCTGCACCGCCTGCAGCTGGCACACGTACTCCAGCGACGCCTGGCAGAAGTCGCGTTCCGCCATGTCCATGGCCGCGTCCGCCTGCGCACCACCCACGTGCTTCATTAACATTATATCTATACCTACCTACTAATACTATGAAGAGGAATTGAATATTCAATTAAAACGTAAGATCAATTTGTTGTAGTTTCCCAAGTGCACGGAAACACCAGGTGACACCGCGCGGAGGATTCTAGTCATAAATATCTCGTGTAGTGAGTTCATTCCGCTTAAATCATGTGTAATGCACTTCGCACGCCGCTCGCCTCGGCTAGCAATACTCATCAACAATATGTAGCGAGGACACCAAAACATCAATACTTAATATAGTATTTCTGTATGATTTAATCGTCTTTTCTGACCAGATACTATTCTAAACTTACATGAATGACATGCTTTCGTATTTTATATTCATTATCAATATTCATACTAATATCATCATCATTAGCCCGTACAACGTCCACTGCTGAACAAGGGTCTCCTCCCGAGGGACGGTTAAGCCATAGCCACCACGCTTGAAAGGCGGGTTGGTGACCGCAGTATTACGTTTTAACACACAAGGAAATGCTGATGATTATAGATGATGTCATGTAAACCGGGACCAAATAATTAACGTGCTTTCCGAGACACGGAGGGTAGTCTATCATCCAAACAGACCCGGAAAGACGCCGTCCGGCTAACCGCAGGACGCGGTTGCGCTTGCGGTCACCGTCGCAAGCGCAAGCTTACGGTGGCCGTCAGTCGACCGGAGCGGTTGACCGGCTGCCGCATCACAGTGCGAATAAAAACTACTTTCTCGTACAAATATCTGAGTACGGTCAGCCGCACGGCTGGCCGCATAGTGCGTAGGAGGCCTTAGAATCTTCACAATGATTTCTTGTCGGCGTAGGGATCGAACCCACGTCCTCCAAAATACTAATATATGCGTTAGGAATTATGGCGTATTTTGGAGGAGTGGGTTAAACCCTAAACCTTAGACTTAAGTTAATTATATTCGCGTTACAGATAATGATATTGGCTTGATTGTTTAGTAATATCCCCCGCGGAATGTGGAGACTCAATAAAGATGTGTATCGATGACATGATTCATGTCGGGTGTACTTTCACTGCAACGTGTCGACATGAGCATGTGTCATGGTGAGTAGCTCCGGGGGCGTTTCTATCGCGCTGCTACAGTGATGGATGGACACAACACAGCAAGTCTTATTGCATTCTATTGTTAAATGATCATTCGAACCCCGAGTTACCCGTGAGTTACAAGTAACGACGAGGATATACACAACTACCAGCATCCCGAGGTGTTACCCGCGTAGGAATGCTCCGGTCCGGCGCAGCAGTAATGACAAGCATGCGACGAGCAACAATGAAATTGTATGTGGACCAGAAACAATTCTCAAGTCCCTAAATGTGAAGGAAAATATAAAAATGATTTTACATTACTTATTTATAGACCAGTGAGGCAACAGGATCTAAGCGATAAAATATGTTTCGGCTCGGACAAATAGTTAAAACATCAAAGTAAACTGATACCCTAACGTGTTTCGGAAAGCACGTTAGGGTGTCAGTCTTCGGCTTGATCTCTTTCAGTACTACCGTCACACCGAATTTTGAGAGTGCACCTGTTAGTGCACACACCTGCGTAGCTGGCTAATCTCTTAAGAGATTGGCCGCCGTTGCCGAGAACGCTTGGGAGTTGGGAGGTCTTCTACTATATTTATAACACTCCACTATTGTCTATAAACCATGTGCACTCAATTGTTAACACATTTAAACACGTTTGTATAACATTTTATTAATATATAATGTATCTTGTATTGTTTGTTGAGTTCAGAAAGATTTGTAAAGAATTGTAGCAAGTCGATTATCACTTCTTATGTGCATTCTTATCTATAGTCACCTATAAATCATTTTTAAAAGACACATTCCGAGTACGTACGAGAGTGAGCTCCGAGCCGCGCCGTGTGCCTGCCGCGACACTCGACGAGACACAGTCTGTTGGTGTAGCTGCACACTGTACTCTACCACACTACTGTGTACGACCACTTGTACTCGAGATCGGTATACTATGTATTACACCTAGGCATTCAGTGATAGGCTTGCAATTAATACATATATTGACAAGTGACACAGTGCACGGTTCATTTCGCTACATCTTGCGGATAATTTGTTTTGTTATCATATTTATTTGAGTAAGAAGATACTAACTTAATGTTTCCAGAGTTTTTTAGCGAAGCGGGTTCGTTGGCATGTTATAAAGTAATACATATCAAAATTAGGATTAATTATATACTAATATATAAACAACCTCCGTAGAGTAGCGGTATTTGGCTCGCTTTAGGTCGTAGGTTCGATCCCCGCACCGGACAGGAAATCTTTGTGTAAATTCTAAAATTTCTTTCCGGTCTGATTGGTTGAGGGACTACCCTCCGTGCCTCGGAAAGCACGTTATGCCGTTGGTCCCGATTGTTATAACATCATCTATAACAAGCGTATATCAGGAAACGGGCAGCAGCGTTTCCCTGTGTATTTCAACATAATACTGCGGTCACCAATCCGCCTGACAAGCGTGGTGACTATGGCATAACCCTCCCTTGGGAGGAGGCCCATGTTCAGCAGTGGACGTTATACGGGCTGATGATGATGATAATATATATAAAGCTATAAAGTTTGTTTGTTTACTTGAACGCGCTAATCTTAGGAACTATAGGACCGATTTTTTTTTGAGTCAGATAGGCCTTGTATCGAGGAACGCTATAGGTAATTTTGCTACAAGGTTCACGCGCACGAGATGTTTTTGATGTGCAGAGAGAATTTCTTTATTCAAAATGTAGAGCGAAACTCGGTTTTGCCTGGTACTTCGGGAACGAATTGTTGATTGTTATCTGAACTAACTAATAGGCGTTACCTCTTGGAACACGTTGTCCGGTTTCTTGGTGGAGAGCGACAGCGTGCGCTCCTGGCTCTGACAGAACTTGGCGGTCTTCTTGTCGAACTTCTTCTTGCCTTCCTGCAACACCCGCCACTCACATCACTATATATATACATATATATTATATATACACTCAACTAACACTGAGCGAGAACTGCTGTACCCGCCTGGTTACGGAGCCTTATTGTTTTTTTAGGGGGGAAATGCATTAGGCACCCTTAATAGCGACAAGGTATGTAGGACGATTATATGCTAATCAAACCGCGAGGAGAACCCACCAGGTCTACCCACTACAGCCTCCAGAGTTCCTCCAAACGGTATAGTTGGTACCTTCATAAAAATTAATTTATAACAATCAATACCAATCACATATATATTCTCAACATCAACCCCGCGGCTAACCATACTTATTGCTAACCACCCTTCAGGGCAGGCTCACAGCGAGTGTACTGACCGATGACATGTGACACTGACACCACGCATGTATTCCACCATTCAGTACTGCAATGCAATATGTAGTGGTCGCAATAACCTTCCCGTTTCCGGCTTACATTAGAACACCTCATATCTTGCTAAACGTGTCCTAAGAGGCGACTACGAGATGGACAGCAGCATCTATTAGCTCAAAGATACTCCATATTATTGCGATCACCTCGGCCAATGACCCCGTCTTGACAAGGTCTGATAAAGAGGAGGCCCACGTTCAGCAGTGGACGTAAACAGGCTGATGATGAAGAACAAGAAGCAATAACCTGGCTGTCCAGACTCTAAGTTTACAGTGAACCTTCCGATACCCTCACATACATGAAGTCCGAGTAGTTCTCGTAGAATTGTGGAAAACAGTTGCAATAATCCCCCAAAAACTCTTAACCGGGGTCTCCTGTGAACCGGGATCCAAGCCCCACAGGGCTGGAGCCCTCTTGCTCAGGTTGCATAGTTGATGCCTGCTCGTCTTTATGCGCTGAAGTACGATGTAGCTGAAGTCTAGTATGATATGTAGATGGCTCCACTCGTCCGTCCAAAGTAAAAACAGTCGAGTCAATACTTATAGGTAAGTGTGAGAACGCTGAGCGTACCTTGACGGCTCCGATGTGCTCCTTGCGGAACTTCTCGAGCGGCTGGATGATCTGGTCGTGAGCGCGGCCCAGCTGAAACATCACAACATCAACCTCAATACATTGTATTATTTACGGAGTATTCCTCATTCAGCACCTATTTTTTGAGCGCAAAACCTCTAAGCGTCCTAGCTATTCTGATTGATTCGAACAGGAATAGATTTGGTGCTCAAAAATTGGTGTTTAAAGAGAAATACTCCTTATTTACTACTGTCCAGAACTTATATACATGCTTATAGTATAAAAAGATATTAATTTATTTAATTGTTTTAAACAAATCTATTAAATAATACAGTTGAGGGGTCTGTTTGTTATAGAAAAATAACAGGTTTTTAGTAAATGTGTATAAATGTATAAAGGGTACAGTCAGCATTGTATAAATAGGGTCAACAAGTATCTAAAAATATATAGCAACATCCAAAATGATCATTAATACTGAGACATCTAAAGTGATCAAATAATTGAGAGCATCCCCCGTACACAAATATACCAAGGCCTAATACTTCGTGACTCCCAGGCCGACGTTGTCGTCGGACACCCAGCACAACGCTGGTATGTGAGCATCCTAAGTATCCAAAATTACAGAACACACTAGAAAAGTTAACTTTATTATAAACTAGCTTCCGCGCGCGGTTTCACCCTCGTAACTTCCGTCCCCGTAGGAACTTCATAAATAAAAATAAGCCTTCCTCAATGAATAGGATATCTAACAAAGATTTTTTTCAAATCGTACCAGTAGTTCCTGACATAAGAACGTTCTAGTAAACAAACAAACTTTTCAGCTTTATATATTACTAGCGACCCGCCCCGGCTCCGCACGGGCGCAATGCTGATGTATCATACATATAAACCTTGCTCATGAATCACTCTATCTATTAAAAAAAAAACCGCATCAAAATCTGTTGCGTAGTTTTAAAGATTTAAGCATACATAGGGACATAGGGACAGAGAAAGCGACTTTGTTTTATACTATGTAGTGATTATGAAGTATAGAAGTATAGATAGCTACTCAGTGAGTGAGCGCTGTCCTCGACAATGCTATGAATGATATCACAATACTGTTCACTTGCTCATTATCCTCATCACGGTGACCGGAGGAACAACGCGAATGAGGAAGTTACACACTTCACTGTTCAGTTACTCTGTAGTAGTCGGTTACAAAGTACTACGACAACAGTTACAACACTAGTGCATACCGCGACTTCAGCGTCCTCCATCCTTCATTCACATCACGATGCCGACGTGTCGCGCACGTTAAGTATCGCAGACGTAACCACGCGCTAATTACCATCTCTTTTTAGCGGTAACAACACACATCGCCATACATAGTAACAACACTCCACAGTACAACAGTGTGACACATGTGACGAATGTGTCTGACTAACAGCCCCGACGAGCTCTACACATGCACTTAGCGCCGCGACATAATGTTCCTTCACATAGTGTCCTACGTACAGCGTCGTCGATGTGTATACCAGTCACACAGGCGACTGCAACAATCCCCGTAGTAAGAGTCCATATTATGTACTTACATACGGCAACATTGAAAATATTATAAAAGTCAAACTAAACTACATGAAGTGTGACAACGAATGAAAGGCTACCGCGGTATAAAGAAGAAGAGATTGTTTATTTGTTTGTTTCCTTGACCGCGCTAACCTCAGGAATTGAGCGCTAACCAATTTGAAAAAATCTTTGAGTGTTAGATAGCCCATTTATCAAAGAAGGCTATTTTAAATTATGATGTTCCTACGAGAACAGGAGTTACGCGAGTGAAACCGCGCGAGGGTAGCTAGTATAACGTACGGGGCCCCGGACTACAGGCCTCTCGAAAGTATGTAAGCAAGTTGAAGTTGGCGGTCGTACGGCTCGCTACACCATTGAAGTTAATCACACAACAAAACCAATTATATCTGTGTGTGAGTGTGTGAAACATAACACATACGTACGGGACATTCCCCGACAGTCCACAACAATATGTGCACCTACAGGTATGTGCTACCGCTGTGCGGAGAGCTCATTCGTCACAGAGCAAACATCAGCCGACAATGAGTCGGTGCGCGACTCATCGACTCATCGACAGACTGTGAGCGGCGCGGGCGCAGCCGGGGCACTCGTATAGCCGCGTGTTGCGTGTTGACTCATCACTGATAACTGGTGTGAAACACAAGTCTGCTGCGATAAGCCACGTAATAACAATCAAATAATTAATTATCACTGTGTTTTAAAAATTATAATTGTTACTGGAGTAGTTGCAATCTTTATTAATATTATAGAGAGGAAATATTTGATTGTTTGTATTGAATAGGCTCCGAAACTACTTGACCGATTTGAATAATTCTTTCATCGTAGGGAATCTACACTACCCCTGGATGACATAGGACACAGGCTATATTTAATTATAAAGTTATTACGGGAACGGGAGCCACGCGAGTGAAACCGCGCGCGGGAAGCTAGCGCGTATAAAACATTAATAGTTAACGTGTCTGGCAAAAACAGATATTGTATCAGAGGGAATTACAAAATCACATTTATATTTTCTTCAAGTTTTTAAGTGTATATAATCTGTGCATCACTTTTATTATTTAAAAAAATGTTTTTTTCATTTACAAATATGTTTTTTTTTAATGTTACAATATTTTGAGCCCTCCAGGGTTTAACACATCAGGAGTTTCCGCGTCCATTACTTATATTTCTCCGTATAAAATGACAGTACGTAAAATATCTGTAGGGATCTGATATCAGGCGACAAGCGACAAGTGAGTGTTGTAGCCGGTCGGGTCAAGGAGCTCGAAGTAGTGTGGCCCGCACACCAGCCGAGGTTCGTTGACAATTGTGATCTCAATTCACGAATAGCTAACATGTCACGTGACATTTGTCAAAGTTCGTAGCGAGCGGCGCCGGAGACGATCAATGAAATAACAGTGAAAGTGCACGCGCAAGGACACGCGCCGCCAGACCTGTCGCCGCACGAGGTGAGACATACAGCCTCGCCGCCTCGCCGGGCTAGGTCATAGGGACAGCGCCGAACTACACGACTCTAGCACACGACTAGCTCCACTGATCACGATGACAAAGTCACAGTCAAAAAGACACAAAACATTTTTTTGAGATTGACTTGTGAAAGCCCTGTAAAATTATTTTTATTTTATTTGTTCACGAAATTTAGAAAATGTATTTTGACCATTCTAATAGGTCAGCGGTAAACTACTTGTCACTCAAATAAAATAGTATATCCTATCCTACTAATATTATATGCGCAAATGTTTGTAAGAATGTGTGTATGTATGTACGGATAAACGTATGGATATATGTTTCTTTCTCTTTCACGCAAAATCTACTACTGGATAAACATAATGGCTAAAAATTGAGACGCTGACGCAGGTAAAACCGCAGGGCGCAGCTCGTATAAAATGAATATCTAAAGATTGTACTCCACCACCGCCGTGAGTCAAATAAGCATTATAAACAAAGTCTGCTAAAAATAAAATTCTATCAAGATGATTACATTTTTATAACATAAACATAGTAAAAGTGTTCGATGAACAATGTAGAGCAGCACCTCAGTGCAGGTACTGACGTCATGTACGCGCTGAGCCGCCACCGACGATGTGTTTATTTCTTATTTAGGTCATTTCCGTCCGCCACCCAGTGGGCACCACGGCTACTGGGGAACTCACTCCACCACACATAGGTACGAGCCATCATGAAAAAACACCGGAGAAATACTGCTTCAGGTAGCCACTGAGCAACCACCTTGTGTGGCAATATATCTACTGCAGGTGTCCACGTCCAAATAGGTACCTACAAATATTTCACATCTGTCTGCGACATTCTATTTTTCCAAAATTAAAGGCTTTCTTTGTAATAAAACGTGAAACATTTCATTGCGTTTTAAAAATACATAGTACTTATTGAAGTTAGAAGATAATAAATAGTAGAAGAAATCGCAGCAGTAGATCATAATTATACACCGATAAAAATAATGTTTTTTTACCAAATACGCCATGTATTAAGCCTGTACGCATTTGGGTCAATTGAAAGTCGATTGAGTCAAAAAGACAGTATTCGAGACAATTACATTGAAAAATTTGAGCACAGGTAGTTACGAGGTTCAGTTTAGGGTAGAAATATTTTAGTTAAAAACCGTGTTTTTGAATGTAAGAAATCTAAGGTTCGTTCAGGCAAATAAGAGATGGTGCTAAGTACGTCCATGTATTTATCAGAAAAAAAATATACTTTAAATAAATACTATATTAAGTTGATGTAAGTAAACATGTCTGTATTTTTCAATTGAATTGAATTGTTGTTGTGAGAAAAATATAAGTAAGCAAGACAAATCTTTATTATATTAACTCAATCAGGTATATTGTGTTGACTTAGTTGCATAAGAAGTTTCGTTAAATACTACCTCAATCATTGTAAGCACACTGTGTATTTGAGAGAACGATTCCCTTCAAGTACGTACGGTACCTAAACCTAAGTCGTACCGTACTTCGCCGTATTTAAATACGTGGCGTATTTGACATAACTGAAAACAAGTTGAGGCAAAGTTTTCTTTTTATCAGTGTAAGAACCGCATTCCGTGTCGCAGCCAATTTCCATTTCAAGGTTGACCAACGTTTTCCTTTAACTTGAATATCTAATGAGTAGACACAAGAGTGCGCTGCACTCAATGGAAAATACTTTTCTCCGCTAATAACATACGTGTGTGTCGCTCGCGTGTGCCACTGTCGCCGGGACACGCGAGCGACAGACAGCGCGACCAAACGACACAACCGTGTGTTGTACAAACTGCCTGTACTCTGTAGTTTTACAAACATTGACCCAATTAAGCTATTAAACGATCATCACCGAGTTTGTCCATCTCGTCCGACGCGGCGGTTTCTAAACAAACGGTATCTACTAATTAACATACATATCGCTTCTGGTTCCGAATAATAATACCTATTTTGATATCCTTTTAACGAAAACGAAGAGAAATACTGGTTAGGTAACGCCATAAAATGAAATGAACTCATCGCTCGTCAGCGGATAGTTTCACTTTCGCGCCGAACTCACAACCAGCGGCACAGCTGCCGCAGATCAGTACTAGTACCTATTAGTTACTCAGAGATGTTGTCATACGCCGGAACACTACGACACCACGAGATGCTCTTAATTGAATCAAATGAGTCGAGGGGAAGTGTCGTCTCCACATGTGGCAGCTGTGCCCGACAATGTCGTCTGAGACACATTCAAGTCAACACGTCGGAATACAATTATGATGTTAGCGGCGCGAAGGCAATTATTAGTTGCAATCGTAAAGAGAGGATATATAGAGAAGTCTCGGTCAGATCAGTGATCTTCCATCTCGCTGCTCGTAGGTACACGTTTTATAGCGTAGGTGCGTCGATTATCTGACTGAGGGCTAGTCAGTCAAACATTTTCGTAAACCTAGAACATATCGCATAAAAAATCAGTCTTACGCTGTTATACACTACCAATGTATAGTGAACATTGTTATTTTCATTTTAAATAAAAAATTACAAATTGACGATAGCAAAAAACTTAATTGTAAACTACGCACGAGAGTTTATTTTGCTTTTAATATATTGAATCGTTTGTTTGTGTGTCCGATGATATTATTATAATCAAACGCTACCTACGAGACGGTGATTGACTATGATATGTATTGCTAATCAGACCCAATAAATTAATGTTTCTTTCATATTAAAAATACTGTGTTATTCAAAAATAAAAGTTATGTTTAAGAGATTTACTTAAGCAAATATTATTAATAGTATGTAGGTACGTAGAGTTAATAATGCGTTGCCTCAGCCCTTACTATGAACGTAGTCATCTCTTAATGCAGAGGCTACTTTGTTTCTCGTACATTATTCAATATTTCATTTCATCAGGATCAGGTATGTATCCATAAAACTTGTATGCAGTTTACAAAAAATCAATACAACATGCTTTCTGCAATACACGTGCATTGTAAATTATGTTAGCAGTAGATTTTTTTTATTCTTGCCAAGCTTAACTAGAGATTCTAAAATTAGCTCAACACTTAGAAATATATCCATACACATATATCTATAACATATTTATTATTTATGTTACTACACATGTAACCCAACACATTGTCCACAAATCAACAAAAAATAAAGTTAAAAGAAAACAGACGAACAGTGTGCACCGTAGAAGACTAGTAAGAAGAGGAGAGAAAATATATATATATACTTATAAATTTAGAAACGCTATTGCTCTAGCCTTGAAACGATCCTTGGAAAGAGTAAATATGTCAATCAAGCTCCATAAAGTGAGCATTGTACGTATCAACAATATATCGCTGTCTTAAGGGTATACGCTAACTAATTCTAGGTATATGCTTATTCTATGGTTGGCATCGGCACAATGATGGACGGACATGAGTGATGGGGCCGAGCGGACAGCAGTTAGTGCGTCGCACGTGAGCGGTGAGCCACGCGGACGTCGGGACTCCGGAGCACGTCCCGGGTGACATAACGTCGCCTAAATGTGTCGAAGCCCTCATTAGTATGCGCGCGCTCACCACGATACCAGCGAAAGTGATTCCTGAAGGTCGCGCGCTTGTTTACCAACACACACACACACACGCACGCGCTCACACATTCACCAGTTTTCCTTGACATTGGAATCTGAGAGGAACGAAAGCAACGCTAATGGGTGGATCTTCCGGATAACCCAAACCGGTTGTCATAAACGAAACTCGTTGGTGTCACGCTACTACGTTCTCGATACGAAACTTTGAAATTGTAGAAAACATATTTGTAAGTTTCGGCGAATTGTGTGGAGAAGCGAAACCGACAGTAACACAATCCGCTGAGCAGTCAGCGACGAGCTCGCGTCGCTGAGCCGCGGGACTGTCGTGAGTCGTCATACACTCAAGGCCTCGTTTAGTTATGATAATGTTCTTAAACAACGACTGAACTCACTAGACAACACATAGATAGTCGTAATACTTCTGTTTTATTTTAACGTCAAGTTTAACTTTGAAATTTAAATAAAACTGAAGTTGGTATAGCTATTGTTATTAACAGTACTGTTGATATTCAAAATACTTATTTTTCCTTGTATTTGACAGGAAATACATATTATTACCTATATTATAATTATAAATTATTATCAGAATGGCTTTAGTTACAAACTGATAATACGAACTGAACTAACTCTATATCGACTCGAATAATTATGATTATTTCAAATTCTAATCAATTTCATTATGAATATGTTCGGGGTATCGGGAGAAGAATATAACTATTAGTCAAACTAGCAAGAGATGCAATAAACTCTAAGCTCGTCCTCGGTCGTGAGCAGTAAGGGTCGGGTGTACTGACCATGCGGTCGCGCTCGTCCTCGATGGTGCGGATGAGGTGCGCGAAGTGGTGCAGCGAGCGGCTGATGACGCGCTCGTCCTCGGTCATGGACGCGCCGATGCACGCGAACTCGAACTGCTCCATGCTGGTCGCCAGCGCCAGCTGCGCCGCGCCCAGTCCTGAGCACACAACATTACAAGCTATAAAATACTATAAACATCTATAATTTTTTAAAATAACAACATTTTGGAAAGGATTCCTTTGAGTTTCTTGCCAGTTCTTTTCAGAGTTGCCACTTCCAGAACATCATAAGAACATGATTTAAAATATATTAACCGTGTCTATATGAATAAATATACTTTGATTTGATATAATATATAAATGTACTAATATTATAAAGAGTTAATGTTTGTGAGGTTGTTGGAATTCCTGTGGATGTACTGAACCGATTTGTTGCTGCAAATTATTTACCAATAGAAAGCCACATTATTTGTAAGTATCATACATTCTCTGGCTATTGCTATTGCTGGCTTCATTTTAAATTTCAAATTATTACACCTAGAGTTTCTCCGCTTCATTCAGCTGGAGTAACATGCAGACAAGTGTACGGCCACTTTAAAATTAAACCGAAAGGCAAAAATAATATAGAAAACCCTAGACCCTGTGCACCCGTGTACTATGATGAAGGCAACTCTACCTCCAAAATCGACTTAGCTAAAATAATAACCACTGCAAAAACTATAACACCAATGCCAAGAAAAGAAAAGACCCAGAGAAATATAATTGTATTGGCCGACCAGCAAGGACGCTATATCCGAAATACACTCCAGGATCTTGTTGGACCCAAATACAAAGTTACTTGTTTCTCAAAACCTGGTGCCATGCTGACGGATGTGTTAAATGGTCATGACCAAACGACTAAGAATTTAACTAAAAATGATTATATCGTAATATTAGCGGGTATTAATGATAATGCATATAGTTCGACTGGTAACTTAAAAACTTGGCTAGAAAAAGTAAAAAATACAAATGTAATCGTTTCGGAAATACCCTCTAACAATTTTTTGAATTTACGCCATCTAAATGATGGTTTTAGGACTGTCTGTAGTAAATGTTCAAATTCAGTATTCATAAATATGGATTACAGTATAGAAATTACTTCTAAAAAGAAAAATTATATTAAACTCTCTCGAAATATTCTTAAAGAGATATGTCATATTGAATATAAAATAAAGTTCGATGAATATAATATGCAAAAACCTAACATTAATAAAAGGTATAATGACCAATTTACTCAAACTGACCTAACATTTTGTGATGATATAAATGTAAACAATCAGTCCAAAGATATTAATAATTCAAATGCAAAAGATAATGATTTATTTCGTGTATGACAAACTAACTGTAATGCATCAAAACATAAACGGGTTATTAAACAAAACAAATCTACTCACTGCATATTTAGACGAGCTTGATAAAATGGATAAAACTGTAGACATCATTTGTGTAACAGAGCACAACATGAACAAAGAAGACCACATTTTTCTTAATATACCAAATTACTCTCTTGCGACTAGGTATGCTCGTAATAACAGAAATGGTGGATCATGTATCATAATAAAAAACGATCTAAAATATCAAAGAATCAAATACATTGAAGAGTTGAGTATTCCAAATTTGATAGAATGCTGTGCTATAAAGCTAATTGAACATCCCATTGTTATTGTATGCTTGTATCGTGTACCAAGGTCTCGGAAAAGCGATATAAATATCTTTCTTGAAACTTTGACTAATATTCTAAATAAAGAGCTTCGTCATAGAGAAATAAAAATAATTATTTGCGGTGATTTTAACATTGATCTTAAAAAAAGAAGCTACTCATCATCTGAATTTGAAAACACTATCCTAAACTTTAACTTAAAATTTGGTACCAGAGAATCAACGCGTTTGAGTAGCGATACATGTATCGATAATATCGTAAACAATATAAGGGGTAGCAAGTGCGACATCATCGACTTTGCCCTTTCAGACCATACTGCACAAGTTTTATCATGTCCAGTTAAAAAAACCTGTCGAATTAAACATTGGTATACCTTTAGGAGATATTTTAGTAATGATAATAAAGAAAAATTTAAGCAGTGTATAGAAAGTCTCACGTTTTCTGACGTTTTCGACGAAAACGATGCAGAAATAGCTTTCAATAAATTTTTTGAACACTTTCAAGTATTCTACAATCTTTGCTTTCCTGTTATAAGAATAAGGAATACACCAACCAAAAGGCCTAAATGGATCTCAAAGGGTATAGCCAAATGCTGCCGACGAAAGAGAGAATTGTTATGGACGTATCGCAAAACGTCCAATAAAGCGGATCACCATAAATTCAAAAAATATTCTTCAAGGCTGAAGCGAATAATAAACTTGACTCAAAAATCACAAAATGACTACAATATTAAACAATCCAATAATAAAACTAAAACAACTTGGAAAATAATCAATTCTACAAAACAAAATATTCCTAAAACAGACATTGAACGAATAAATGTAAATGGAAAATCAATAACGGATCCGCAACAAATTGCTGACGCGTTTAATACTTACTTTGTTGACCTTGTTAAATCTACAAACCTTCCAACATTAAATTATTTGACATCACATAATAATAAAACGCTGACATTTATTGATAATAATTATAATTCCCTATTTATGAGTCCTACAATTCCAAATGACATATTTAAAATAATAAAATCCTTAAAAAATACGCACAGTACTGGATACGATAATATATCTACGTCAATTATTAAGTACGTCGCACCATCCATTGGTCCGGTTCTAAGCTACTTGATTAATCTATGCATCCAAAACGGAAAATTTCCCAGTAAGCTAAAAGTCTCGATCATCAAGCCTTTGTTCAAAAAGGGTAAAAAAGACGATATCTCTTGCTACAGGCCCATAGCTTTAATTCCAATTTTTTCCAAAATAATTGAAAAAGTAATTTACAATAGTATTTATAACTATTTTGAAAAACATGATCTTTTTGTCATTGAACAGAATGGATTCCGTAAAGGCAAAACCATCAATATGGCCATCTATGATCTTCTTACTAGGATTTACAAAAATATGAATAATAGAACACCAGTAACGGCTATGTACATGGATATGACTAAAGCTTTCGACCATGTGGATCACAAATTACTGGTCGAAAAACTGTATAGATACGGCATACGGGGTAATGTTCTAGATTTGATAAAATCGTATTTAAGCCACAGGTTACAAATAACTGAAATAAATAGGCTTTCTTTTGCGACGAAAACTGAAGTGCAGTATTTATCGAGCCCGAGCGGTGTTACATACGGCGTACCACAGGGAAGTGTTTTGGGTCCCTTGCTGTTTCTTATATACATTAACGATTTACCACGAGCTGTCAAAATTCCGTTAGTCCTTTTCGCTGATGATAGCACTGCTGTATTTTCTCCGACAGACATCAACACATTTGAAAATGACATAAATGGTACTTTAAATGACATTATAAATTGGTTAACATGTAATAATCTCATAATTAATTTAGACAAAACAAAATTAGTCAGTTATTCCCAAAGGAAAACCCCGTTGACATTAAATGTAAATTATAAAACGAAAAAAATAGAGGAAGCAGATACTATTAAATTCTTAGGACTATGGATTGACAAAAATATGTCATGGAAAACGCAAATTGATACGGTGTGTAAAAAACTAAATAAATTTTCCTACGCTTTATACAGACTATCTAAGGTTGTAAATCAAGCAGCAGTACTAACCGCTTATCATGCTTATGTTACGTCTACGCTTAGATATGGACTAATTTATTGGGGAAATGCTACAGACAGGGAACTCGCTTTTAGGGCACAAAAGAAATGTCTTAGAGCTATTTGTGGTATACGTGCCCCAGATAGCTGTATGCCATATTTTAAAAACCTTAAGATTTTAACCCTTCCTGCTCTCTACATCTATGAGGTTGCTTTATTTGTAAAAACAAATAAGGAAAAGTTTGGTAACCTGCACTCCCGTCGTCATGCCGACAAAATAGCAAATTACATGCCCTCAAAAACAGCACTACTTTCTAAAAGTTTCTTCGGGATGTCTTCACGAATTTATAATAAGCTTCCCAAGCAAATAAGAGAAGTGGAATCCATTAAATTATTTAAGAAAAAATTAAATGAGTACTTGGTAAATAGACCATATTATACAGTACATGAATTTTTGTCCGACAGACTCATGATGACTAGTGCCTAACTCTTTTTATGTTTTGATGCAAACTAAAGCCTTACTGCAATTGAAATATCTATTTTAAATATATAACATAAACTTAGTTGTAAGAACATTTAAATATTGAACTATTGTATGCCTATCATGGTAGAGCAGTGCAACGCACACAAATTAACCTGTAACAACTCTGTAACCACTGTCTCACAATAAAGATCTTTGACTTTGACTTTGACTTTGACATTTTAATTCAAGGTTTCCACGGGAATGTGATCTACGCGGGGGAATAATGCTGTTCGCGTCCGTGGGCTTTAGCTCTAGTCACCCACACGTGTCCCCTGGGTAGCGCCAAATGAACAGCACATCTGGTGGTAGGTTTCGACCGCGGTTTGTCACCACCCTCAAGGCAAAGCCATGCCGCCAAGTGATTTTTGTCGCGTTCCGGCATGTTGCCTTGAGTAGCCATCGTGGAAGGGGAGTCTGGGCAGTTGTGTGGTATTGCGAACCGGTTCCGGTGCTGCGTGGTGTCTGTGCTGGGTGACTGTTCGCGGAGGGTAGCGGGATCCTAAGCACGGTCTTCCGCTGGCCGACCGCAGGTAGTAGGGGGCCCAATTAGTAGGAAAGCCACCTATGAAAGGCTGCCCCGCCAACTAGCGAAAAATCCCAGGATGCGTCACCGTGCCGGTTGGCGACCGGATGCGAGGGCCCGGTGAACATCTCTGGGGGGGTTAGGGCGTCCCCGCGCGCTCCAGATCAGTCTCCCGTCGGTGCAGCATTACGAATGTATTGCGTGGTACTCGCTCTTGCCATACCTCGCCCAACTGTCCCTTTCCTGCTTGTCTGTTCGCCATCAAAAATTAAATGAATAAAAATAATAGGAAACTGGTAAAACAGCGGTTGCACTCCCTCGCACTAAAAGTGCACCTCTCTAACATCCGAGGTCTGCACTCCAATCTCATCCCGGTCCATCACCACCTTGAGACCGAAAAACCACATCTGCTGTTCCTCACGGAGACGCAAATCAGATGTCCAGCTGACGCAGCATACTTGCGCTACCCAGGGTACACCCTGGAGCACAATTTTAAGCCACGCGCTGGCACCTGCGTGTATGCTCGCGATGACATCTGTTTTCGACGTCTCCGTAACATTGAGGATTCCAGTTTCTCCGTATTATGGGTTCTGGTGGACACTGGCTTGGAGCAGATACTCTATGCCAGTGTCTATCGGTCGCACACCGACAACATGGAGACAACCAGGTTGTTTCAGTACCTTTCGGACTCGGCTGAATTAGCTCAGCTCAGGTACCCATCGGCGCAGCTAGTTTTTCTGGGGGACTTCAATGCCCACCATCAGGAATGGCTGTACCCATACCAGAACACCGACCATGCTGGGAGATTAGCGTATGCATCTGCACTGACGCTTGGTCTCTCCCAACTGGTAACTGGGCCGACACGGGTGCCTGACATTGATGGCCATACGGCCAATTGCTTAGACCTTCTGCTGACAACCGATCCAGACCGATATCAAGTCGCGGTTTCCTCACCGTTGGGTAGCTCCGACCACTGTCTGGTGAAATCTGTGTCTGCCTACTCGCCACCCGATCCCGATCTCAAGGGGACTAGGCGAGTATGGCGATACAAGTCAGCAGATTGGGATGAGATGCGGCATTTCTTCGCGTCTTACCCTTGGCTGCGCTTATGCTTCTCTTCAGACGACCCGACTCGCTGCGCGGAGGCTGTTTCTGGGGTGATATGTCAGGCTATGGAATATTTCATTCCATTTTCTGACATCTCACTCCAAGACAAAGCCCGTCCATGGTTCAACGCTGAGTGTGATAGTGCTGAAGCACATAAGCACTCTGCTTACCAAGCGTGGGCGGATGCTCGAGCCCGCAAAGCGCCAAATATTCGGAAACTGAAGAAAGCTTACAATAGTGCTGCCAAGTCTTGCAAACGTGCCCTACGCAAGGCCCGCTTTGACCATATTGGCCGCATTGGAGCCAGACTAGCATCTTACCCATCTGGGAGTAAAGCTTTTTGGTCTCTTGCCAAATCGGTCGAAGCCAATTTCTGTCGGTCCTCTTTGCCGCCACTGCAGAAGCCGAACGGTTCATTAGCTCACACCGCCAAAGAGAAAGCAGACTTGTTTGCGTCTCTATTTGCGAAGAATTCACAACTAGATGCTGCTGGTAAAAGTCCACCCAGGCTACCACATTGCACTTCCACTATGCCTGAGGTGCACATTCGGCAAAAAGTGGTACTTAAAATTCTCAGCACTCTAGATGTGAATAAGGCTAGTGGGCCTGACGGCATTCCTGCCATTGTCTTGCGGTCATGTGCGCCTGAGTTGTCTCCTGTTTTGACTCGCCTCTATCGTTTATCCCTGAAGTCTGGTCTAGTTCCAGCATCCTGGAAGATTGCCAACGTTCAACCGATCCCCAAGAAAGGTAGTCGTGCCGACCCTGCCAACTACCGACCAATCGCAATCACCTCCATACTCTGTAAGGTTATGGAGCGTGTTTTAAACAACCGTCTCCTGGCATACCTGGAAGACAACGACCTCCTCAGTGACCGTCAATTCGGATTCCGTCGAGGCCGGTCTACTGGGGATCTTCTTGTATATGCTACTCACTTATGGAGCGAAGCCATTGAGAGACACGGTGAGGCTCTTGCCGTGTCTCTTGATATCTCTAAGTCTTTTGACAGGGTTTGGCACGCAAGTCTCATTGGTAAGCTTCCGGTTTACGGTATTGCTCCCGTACTTTGCACCTGGATTCAGGATTTCTTGAGGGGAAGGTCGATTCGGGTTGTCATTGATGGCGCCTCGTCCGATCTTCTTGGTATTAATGCCGGTGTCCCTCAGGGATCTGTTCTCTCCGCGACTCTTTTTTTGCTGCACATAAACGACCTGCTAGTTACTCCCGGTATCTTTGGGTATGCAGACGACAGCACAGTCTCGGTGAGATACTTGTCTGATGCGAAGTCGGGGTCAATGGTCCAGTCGTTCAGGGAGTCGATGATTGAGGGGGTGAACTCGATCTTGGAGGCTGTTTCCTTATGGGGTGATGCCAACCTGGTTGGGTTTAACCCCTCAAAAACACAGGCGTGTCTTTTTTCGGCGAAACGGAGTCCATTCCAACTGACCCCGACTTTCCGGAATGTCTCCGTTCCGATCAGCGACCATCTTGAGCTCCTAGGGCTTGACCTCTCTTCTAATCTAAACTTCGGTCACTACATCGAGTCCATTGCAAACACTGCAGCCAAAAAACTTGGCATTCTCTCCAAGGTGAGGCGGTACTTCACATCGGAGCAGCTCTTAAGTCTTTACAGAGCTCAAGTTCGCTCCTCAATGGAATACTGTTTTCATCTTTGGGATGGGTCTGCTGGATATCAGCTGGATGCTCTGGACTCATTGGAGCGCCGAGCGAAGAGAGTCATAGGCAATAACTCACTGGTGGAGGCAAGTCTTCAGAGCCTCAAACACCGTAGACGAGTGGCCTGCCTATCAGTTTTTTATCGGTTGCATTTCGGGGAGTGTGCGGAGGTTCTACATAACCTGATACCCCCTTCACCCTTCCATCACCGGACGACTAGGCGCGGCGAGCGGTTTCACCCTTTTGTTGTAGACATTCCTTCAATACGCACGAAGCGATTTGCTTCTTCTTTCATAATGCGGACGGCTAAGGAGTGGAATTCTCTGCCGGCGTCAGTTTTTCCGGAACGCTATAATCTGGACATCTTTAAGGCTAAAGTGAACAGACACTTTCTAGGCAAGCGTGTATCATCTTAGGCCTTATCTTCGCCTTCCATCAAGCGAGATTAAGGTCAAACGTAAGCATATATGCAGTAAAAAAAAAAAAAAAAAAAAAAAAAATTACTGGACTCGAGTCTAGAGCGGGAAAATGTACTGGTGCGAACTGAGAAATAGTGTCTGTCACCACACGGTCTACAGCAGCTATACTCAACCCGTGGCCCGCGGGCCGACAGTGGCCCACCGGGCCTTTTGAGTTGGTTATAATAATTATACAAGTTTTTTTTTTAATATTTTGAGCTTTTACGTAGTATATATATAAGTTTTCCCTTTTCATTACCCCGTAAATATTTTATATTATATAAAATATTTATATGAAGCCAAATAATATAAAATATTAACACTTAAATATGTTTTGTTTGTGGCCCCCGACACCAAGACTGAAGGAGGAACGTCTAAGCGACGAGTTGACTGAGCTCACATTCACGGCTTACGACGACGACACCTCTACAGCGCTAGAGCTGTGTTGAGAAATAATTGTATGATGTAGCTTACACAAATGATTAGCCCAATCATTTATCTAAGGATAAGAGTTATAACGACGTGACCTTGGACAGAGTTATTCCTTTTTTATTTTCATTTCATTTTCAAAGACCACCGCACTATTGAATTAAGTCCCTGTGTCCCGGGGGACCTTACAAACATAACTCACGGACACGGACACAAAGTACCTACATCCAGACCAGAACGGCTATTCGTGAACCACAAATAATTGTGCCGGATGGACTCTAACCCGGAACACCAGGTCTCATATGCCAAAATCGTAACCACTAAGTAGTAATTAGTTTCAATGATTTAAAGTTCTTTTAAACAACTTTAATAAAAAACAAATATTTTATTCTGATTTGATATTTTTAATACACAGCAAAAGACAAATTCGGTTTATATATACTTTATGTGTAAAATTCAAGAATATTTCAAATTCACACCATAAATGTATAGATATTTACTCCCAAAATATGATAAATGCAATAGTAGTAGGTACGAGATTGTCTGTGCCTCATAAACATGTTCACGTTGGTGTCGAATATAATAAATATTAGATCTATAAACGTTGTTTAAATGAAATAGTTTCATTTTTATTTATATACTTCGATGATGAGCACTTAACTCATCATTGAAGTGTTTTAATAAAAATCAATTTACAAAATCCCTCGAATATTTATTTTAATTTGATTAAATTATTTATTTTTAAAGTGAATACCTATACATATTTTAAACGTTTATGAATATCGAGCTAAAAATCTCATTTGTTGTATGGGAGCCCCCCTTAAACATTTGTTTTATTCTGTTTTTATTAGTATTTGTTGTTATAGCGGCAACAGAAATACATCATCTGTGTGTGAAAGTGATTTCAGATACAGCCTGGTGGCATTCAGACGGACCGTCGAGTGTTAGTTCCGTTCCTACCCTTTGGGTAGGGATCTCTAAAAATGAACATAATTAGAATGCGACTGTAGTCCTAGTCATTTGCCTGATTCTTCGTTTGTTTCTAATTATCAGAAAAAAATATATATGTCGGGTGTTTTGGTTAATTTCTATAACTCTTTCCCTATTGTACGGATCTCGAGTGGAGGAGAGCTTAGGTTCAGCCTCATGTGTTCGTGGGTCCATCAGGAGAGTCAAGGTGGTCTAGACCCGGTACCGGAGCATCAAGATAAATTACCGGATCGCAATTCTTGCTTTGTTTAAAAAATAATACTTACTAGAACCTAAATAATAAAATTGTTACTTATGTGTATCACACCTCATGGGTGGATTTAAGTGAGTCGTGAAGAAGCATTGTGAAAATTACCAGACCTAGCAGAACAATGTTTGGGAAACACTGGTCTAGATAACAAATATAATCCTAATCGCATGTTACTATAATACAAATCATTCGTAGAATTTCGTTCGCAGTAAATGTTTCATATAACATATTATGATCTTTCATTGTTCATGAGGTCATTCAACATTATGTATGAATGCAGTGAATGAGCTCGCTCGTGCGTCGGGCGCGCTCATCTCCAGCACGTGCACTCACCACCTCGTAATTGAATTATGTCGCCCCAAGCGCTGAAGGTCAGTTTGATTTCAGATGAATATTATAAATATATTCTATGCTTATTATAATCTGCATCTCCGACACAAGTACACAATCATGCAGGATAGTGCTGGAGGATGTGCAGATAGACACTATGATACTGGATACATCGTTGACGAGGCTTGGCTTAAGCACTGCTCATGGAAATACATTATATTAAACCTAAGGTAAACAGTTATTGTGACTTCAAAACATTTAAATTTTAATTGGTTCGGCGGTTTATCCTTTACAAACTATCAAATATGTTCTGTTACAATCTGAAACAGTTCATAACAGGCGTCCGGAAAGAATAAGGTGTATCCTAAGGCTGCCTCCACTTTGGGCATTCGCCGAGCTTGTGAACGACACGAGCGCCGAGCCTGTCTTACTGTTACTCTATTTTGTATTCATTTAATTCCGGTAATGGATCGTCAGACAATGAGCTGTGTCGTAACACATGCAACCCCGAGCGGCGGCGGGTGTTGCACACTTTCTCAGCTATCACAAGCGAAGGTGTTGGATAACAACGAACCGTTATCAGCGCCGCGCCAAGGACAAGACTCACGCGATAACGTACGAGTGCTATCACCTATCGCGGCTAATCGGCTTCGGCGAACTGCTGGCTCGGCGTCACTTGGCCTTGAGCCCTGCCGCCACTACCCTTACAATAACAACAAGCACGACGAACGGTTAGACCGCATCATCACTTGAAACAGATATGACTATAATGTAGGCATAACCTGTATCCCGCGTGCGGTTTCACCCGGTAGGTCCCGTTTCCGTGGAAACTGCGTAATAAAATATAGCTTATAGCCTTACTCGATAAATAGGCTATCTTACACTAAAAGACTTTTTTCAAATCGGACGAGTAGTTTCTGAGATTAGCTCAAGTGTTCATTCAGGGTCCGCCTTAGGGACTACTCACATTTATTCAGCTCTATTCAGCTTTTGTCCATAGAAAACAACGATTTTGTATGGAGACGTGTACGCATCCATTCAGCTTTCAGCGGCTATTCTGCTTTCGCGGCAAACTAGTATAAAATGAGGATAAATGTGTTTTTATCATGCGAATGCTATAGAGAGAGTTCAGCGCTGTTGCGCCGCGTTCAGCGCTGTTCCGCCGCGTTCAGCGCTGTCCCGCGGCATTCATCGTCGAACGCGGCGGAACAGCTCTTTACAGGGATGTCGCGACTCCTTGTATTGTTCCTGCATTGTTTTGATTTATTATTGCGTAATCATTATGCACGCAAATATTAAAGAGTGCACACGTCTTTTAAAGTAATTAGAATTATTTTATTTTTACAAAAAATGATCGACGATGAGAAACTTATATTGTTAGTGCAAAAATATTCTTGTTAGCTTGAGAGCGTTTCAGCGGAGAGAGCACGCTATGACGGCTTTTCTCATTCTTACGACGCCGTACGCGTCTGATAGAAGCAGAGCTGTATAAGTGAGACCAAAATCGTTCAGCGAAACGCGAATGGAGCTGAATAAATGTAATTAGTTCCATAGCCACCTTTGCGCCCCGGGTGAGTCAATCCTTTGGCACTTAATATGTATTATTTCATAATTATTTAAATACCTATTTACAATTGATCATATCTTGACGATGACCAAATCTTTTATCGAATAAATAGGAAACTAAAAACATGTAGGTATTTGTATTATAGTAGGATCAATTTAACATATCGTTTTGACACTTGAGACCGGCCTAAGCTAGGTGCTGTGTTAGTGTGTTACCATTTAGACACTCATTCCTAATATCAAGTGAATTTGTCTCCACCTAGTACTGCCTCCTACGAGGGCGGTGTAAGTCACTCTGACTATGAAGAAAAAGTGTAGACATTGGAGTACAGTATTAAATGTTTATAAAATGTAAACATCTGCATACACCCAATATAGTACAATAGATAAAGACAACAATAGATATCTGGTAAGTGTAGCTGCTGTTTGTCAGAATACGTACATCTACCTAATTAATTAACACTGTCATAACAACATCATTGTTGGCCATGTATTTATGTGTAGTCACTTAGGTATAGGTTCCTACTTCAGACTTTTAACGAGAAGGAAATATGCAAATGTTAATAATGATTTTTTTGAAGTAGGGAAATCAGAAATAATCTTAGATTAAGATGTACAATTGAAACGAGAGAGGACATTGGTTAGTGGGTAGTGTTAGAGGCGGATTGCCAACGTCCACAGCAACACGCGTTCAAAGTTGGTGGCAAGCCTCAAACTAAATGATGACTTCCACGACAACAAGTCCGCAAAGTAGTCGCGATATTGTTTCAGCTGGCAGGACGTCGTCGGCCGGCGAGTGTCATTACCAAAGAAGTGGAGGAGAACACGGGAACGCGTTCTCGTTCACTAGCCGCGGTGCTCCGTGCGCAGGCGCAACGGTACCGCGGCCCCCGCGCGCCGGCGACAGGCCGAGTGGGCGCCGACTGACTCACTGTGCCTACCGTCGCTATCTGTTCGTGTGTAATGCAACAGACGTGACATTATAATTGTCGCCCGTTGTACTCACAGTGCATACATCCGTCCTGCTATGACCATTACCTTCAATAACTCACACTCTCAACATCATTTCAATTACTTCAAGGAAGTACTATATAGCTTGGGGTACAACAATCTATTGTACACAGCATTTCAATAAAATTTAAATGCTTATGATTTAGCAGACATCATTATTATTATGTAAACAAACAGACGGCTGCTTCAACAAATAAACTTTGGAGTTTTTATTAATTGCTAATACATGTACATGGCAAAATGAGCTTTATTGCCTTGAAGATAATGTAAGGTGTCCTTAACATAGGAAGTAATTTTAATCTGTAATACATAGATTGATTTTATAATAAAGAATAAATTGTCCAATTTATTAGCAACAATGAAAAAAAAAAGTAGATTTACAAACCTAAACACTAATGTTACTTGATATAATTGTTGTCAATAGCGATAACAATATATCTATCCAGTAAGTATTATGAAGTGAACTGGCCAAATGTTTATTTAAAACAATGTTTTGAACTAACCCACACAGATCTCAGTTGAGGTGTGTTTAGCTAATTACACCATTCTCAGATGTTGTTACCAAACACAGTATTATACCTAATTCATTTTGAAAAACTAGTCTGGATCCACTTTATAACTGTGTTCACCTCACTTGTGTTTAGTTATTGTGAAGAAGAACATTCCGTAACAACACATTATCTATTGGTATTTGAACAGAAATTGTGCCCAAACAAGTGTTGGCAGTGAGTCATGCCCAGCACTATTGTCAAGGCACATTCTTTGAAGTAACAATACTCAGAGCACAATGTTACACTGATAACTGTAGACTTGCTCAATGTTATACCAATGGGATGACACACTGAGGTTTGGATCATTCAAATGTCAAATACATGCAACATTACTTTGATCTCTTCATTTGTGTGTTTGTTATAATAACACATCATAATGTTTTTAAATATATTACATAGTAACTCCCATGCGCGTGGGAACTTCGTTATAAAATATAGCCTATAACCTTCCTCCATAAATGGACTATCCAACACTGAAAGATTTTTTGAAATCGGACCAGTAGTTGCTGAAATTAGCACTCAAACAAACAAACTCTGCAGCTTTATAATCTATATATATAAAAGAAAGTCGTGTTTGTTACAACACTTATAACTCGAGAACGGCTGGACCGATTGCCATGGTTTTTGATTTGTTGGATTTGTTTCCGTCCCGAATAGCAGAATACATTTAAAAAACAAAAGAAAGTCGTGTTAGTTACACTATTTATAACTCAAGAACGGCTAAACCGATTTGGCTGAAAATTGGTAGGGAGGTAGCTAAGAACTGGGAGAAGGACATAGGATACTTTTGGGTAGGGGTAGGGTAGGGTAGGGTAGGGTAGGGGTAGGGTAGGGTAGGAGTAGGGTAGGGTAGGGTAGGGGTAGGGTAGGGCTATGGTAGGGGTAGGGGTAGGGTAGGGGTAGGGTAGGGCAGGGGTAGGGTATAAAAGTCCACCCGCGCGAAGCCGGGGCGGGCCGCTAGTATTATATAAGTATAAGTATAGATTAGAAAGAGCCCAGCAGAGAGGGATTTTACACAATACCATCTAGACAAGTCACCACACCTTTTCACCAGAAAGACCTAAAATAATCGCACAAATTTTCCCAAAACTACTTGGTCTTACTCTAGCATTGAATTGGATATGATTTTAATGAGATAAAATCAAGTAAAAGTTGGCTGCAAGAAATGTTAGAAATTCATTAGACAGTGATAAATATTGATCTAGCAATGCCATGATGTGAGCAGTGGCAGTAATTAGCTAAGTCATTGGCACACATTCCACACACGGGTGAGTCAGTGACGGGTGCGCTGAGTGCACTCAGCACATGCTCACCGGCCTGCAGCTCATCTGCACTTGTTAATCATTATAATAATTTAAATCAAATTAAAGAGGAAATATTTGGTTCTTAGATTGTAGTTTATTTGACTTAAAAACTTGTAATACTTAGAATGCAGCTTATATATTTTGAAGAGATTTGTACAGGACCGGTACTACGCGGGTGAACACAATATACTACATACTACCTGTATTCAAATATCTCAGTGAGTGTTTATATGTATGAGATGGTTGTAATAATAATACTTGTATGAACTTTGAAGTAGGTACATGTAACATAAACAAATTAATCAAATAGTTCTCAAATGTAAACGAGGCATGTAAACTGTGTAACTGCTAAATAATTACTACAGAATGTACAAGCATTACTTCATGGTTTGATAATTAAATGAATAATATATTTTTCTAGTCTATACTTAGCTATCTACATCAGCTATTTACAAGATTTAGTAAACAATGGCTCAGATTAGACATTTGTAACTAATAGTCTCACACAAGTAATAATTGTAATGTTAGCACATGACCTACATTATACAAGATAATACTCAAAGTGCTAAGTGAGCTGAACACACGGCAGGTACTCACAGCTGTGTCACTGTGGACTCTCATTGGTTGGTGTCGGCTGCCAGCACCACACAGAGCTCTACTACTACTCATCAGACATAGATGTCAAGCTGAATGTCTGCCAAAATGATTGTGGTGCTCATTGTACAGAGTGTCATTGTGTAGTCAGTACACAACACATAATAGCACAACTTTACTGTTATCAGCTCCTATTCAGAGATATTCACAGATATAATGCTATGTTTATAGATAACTACCTAATATTGGTGAGGACATTTATAGACAAATACAAAGCATGCTGTGTGCTGTGTAGCAGTGCTGCAGTGCTCAGTAGGCGAGCCCCAGTAGTGTCTCTGTTACAACTGATATGTGCACTATGTGTGTCACCTTTGTTGAAGTATAATTATTGTGTTCAGTGCACAGCTCCGTGCTCGGGCGCGACCTCGCACGGTCGCTCGTGCAGCGCGCGAGGAGCTCAGTGAAGGGACACTCACGCTTGGCGGCGTTGACGACATCCTTGACTTCCTTGATGAGGCGCTTGATCTGCTGGCTCGTGCGCTCCAGCTCCTTCTCGTGGCGCTGCAGGTTCTCGCGGAACTGCGGACTGTCCGCGAGGCAGTCGGTGAACTCGAGCGGCTGCAGGCCCACGCCCATCGTCACCACTGGCGATCACTGACGGTCACAACACCAGCCACTTTCACCTGCTGCCTGCCGCGCAGCTCATCGCTCCGCGCCCGACACTATACACTCACGGACGGAATCAAATCGCGAACAACACGAGTCGTATACTAATACCGAGCACTACACTACTCAGACATCCGACACAAGGCAACAGTAATTCGCGCAGACACCGAGCGATTACTGAAAAGCATATTGTATTGCGTAGCTGTCAAATTGTCAATAAGAGCTAGGAGTGTGGGATTGCCAATAAAACGATTAAAATACCCGATATATCGTCTTAACGTATTTTAATTTTTTTATACATAATTATGTCAATGTATACGTTTATGTGTAGGACGTTTTTTAATAATACTATTTATTCTGTGCAAATTAGATCAATTAGAAAAACAATTGCCAAATTAAACATAATATAGTAATGGAACGGTGTGCATGTAAATGTACATTAAATAAAACTACTATAAAGTGTGTACTTTCTTACATACTAATCCAGTATGTATGCAAATTGGAATAAATGATCAAAAGTTTCTTCTTAAATATTTTTGATATCCTTGTGAGACTGAAACCTTTCCTACTTTGACTAAAAATATTTGCTGACCCAACATGTCATAAGTTTAAAATTACAACGGTGTATCCTAAAAACATATTGTTTATTTATATGCATCTTTTTACTTATATTTCAGGAAACTGTTTACTCATTGGCAACCCAAATTAATACGTTTTCTATGTTGTTGTCAGAGTAGAATATTTTATTTTAGTCTAGTAACATTATTGTCATATGCCTGCGTTTCGATTCACGCAGATTTAAAGAAAATTGTTCATTCGCACTGATCACAGTATATCACATAATTTCTAATAATTGGCAGTTACTGCATGATAAATCCCGTAAGCTTAAAATATTAAGATTACAATGCATGCGAGTTAAAATAAAGTCGCAAATATATACAGCTATAATACTTTAGGCCTTCAATATATAAAAAAAATATGTACGTTCATGGTTATGAATATTTAAAAAAAGCTAGGGAAATCGAAAAGGTTTAAATTTATTATTAATTTGTAATTTACCTACCTAAATGATAGTTATAAATGTAATGGAAAAAAGGAAGGTGACAAAAACTCAAAGGACTGTATAATGAATATAATAATATATGTCAACTAAAGTGGTTAGATAGCCCTTTGCATAAAGTAAGTGAACACATTTGAAGTTATTTTTCGGTGGAGGCTTGGGGTGGGGCGTCGTCCTCGTCGTCCTCGTCATCGTCCTCGCCGTCCGAGTCCGACTCGTCCTCATCGTCGTCGTCTGAACACGAGTACGAGTAGTCACCGCCCTCAGCACCGCCGTCGTCTGAACGAAACAAACAATGTCATTACTATCTTAACAATAAATCTATTTAAATATATAATTTAATCGCTATTTTCCTTGGTCACGGCATCACGCGTAAACATTTGGACACTTTTTTCATTGTGTTTGTTATTGTCGGGAGAAGGTTCTTATAAAATAAATAATAAGAAATATGCGCCGAAAATCTGAAAAGTTAAGAATGTTTAACCTTAATGTTTTTGACAATATTACTTTTTCAATGTAACCTCATGGTGTTTCATAACAATGCCGGAATGCGTGCTGTTCTTAGTGCACAACACGTTTAGTTCAGGGCTATCACGCCTAATATTAAAAGTTCTATTTAATATTGAGTTTTAGTTAAGACCGGACCACGCCTGTCGGGTCCGCTACTGTTTCGTAAGTATACTTTTGCAAATAGAAACATACCCCCATAACCGTAAGAAGAATCGCCGTAATCATCCTCGTCCGCGGCGGCCGTGCCCTGTCGACCGTAGCGATGCGAGCGGGCTGTATTAACAAAATTAAATTAATAATAATAATAACAGTTTTTTTTTTTTTTTAGATGTACATTTATGTCTTTATCCATGAAGCTTTTGCTACTTCACCAGACATAGGGCGAGTAGAGCGTCAGTACACTCTTTAGTGTTGCAATAAATTTTCATTTTGATAAATTTCAAAATTCATATAGTTAAATTTAAACCATGCTCAATACTCACTGGACATGCTGAGGTCGGAGGTGAGCTGGGTGGGGTAGGAGCACTTGGGACATGGGGGCGATGATTTCTTGTCCGTCCGCACACCCTTGCGCCGCACATGCTCCTCACAGAAGCAGGTCTTGCAACGTAGGCACGAGTATTGACCTAACCGATTGCATGATTGACCTGGAAAATAAATTAATTTGAAATAATGAAACCTCCAAGTATTTACTTTGGATGAAAGGTTTACTCAAAAACTTGTGACAGTGTGAGAAGGAAGATGTAATACTTACACTTATAAGTTTCA
The DNA here is from genome assembly GCA_947037095.2 of Nycteola revayana. Classification (NCBI taxonomy): domain Eukaryota; kingdom Metazoa; phylum Arthropoda; class Insecta; order Lepidoptera; family Nolidae; genus Nycteola; species Nycteola revayana. Next base: position 214,711 of record OX344844.2, read on the forward strand.
GATTCCAGCACTTGGCAGGAGGCCTGGTGTTCAAATTGATCATCTTCACACAGGAAACCTTGGCAGAAACAGCAGCGGAACACACGCCCACCATGCTCCCAGACACCTGCATCAAACATATTTCATGCTAACAAAATATTAATTTCTGTATTGACATTTTCATTACTAAGCATAGATTACACTCTGGGATGAAGTGATGGTGTACTAAACACCTCAACCTTACCACAGAGTTTATTGGTTTACTTTTCTGACAACTATGTGTCATTATTCATATTAAAAACTTGTAAAATACAAAATACACTTATTATTTAAATGGCAAAATATTTTTTCCTAGTATTTAACAATACACATAATTCATTTGGATAAAATTCTCTGAAATATAATAGAAACTGTATCAAAATCTGCTAAAAAGATAATCAGTTACTACAGTAACATTAAAGACAAGAACAATGATTTTATTTTTTCTTTCTACAGATAGTATATGTATTAAGATCACAGTTGAGAGCTCACCTCTCTCACACTCAAGACAGACTGCATCCATCAGTGGACATGTGCATGCATGTGCTGTCAGGCACTTACGACCGTGACACACCCAGGCCTCACAGAAGTCACAAATGGCACCCTGAAACAACCAACATTTTTAAAATATACTCATGATAGAATAATTCTTGTAATGATAACACTTTTTAAACTTTCTTTATGCCGGACACTATGTGTACTTACCACCATAGCGAGGCCAGTGGTATAGACCCCGGGGTGTCTCACCACACAGTCTCCTGACTTCAGCATGCACTTGACCTTGCCGCAGTGCGCGCACGTCGGCAGCCGCTGTACAGCCTGACAGAAGTAACAGAACGCGCGATTCTTTTGCTTTCTGGAAAAGAAATACTAAGCATTAGTAATGTGGGTTAGTGAGTAGTTTTATATAATCCGCCCCGGATTGGCGTAGTGTAATTCTGAAATCCGTTCATTCTTTTTGGATGATTCTAAAACAGTAAGAACTTCAAGTTTTGTTATGTAGTAACAAGCGTCTTGACGTGGCAGGTAGAGCTTCAAATAGTACTACTTATACATTAATCCAGCGGACTGTGCATAGACATAGATAGTGAGAGTAACCCGGATTGAAGTTCAGACCTCTGGCACTTATCGCACTCCATAGGCACGTTGCAGGGGTGCTGAGCGACGTCCACTTGTCCGCGCGCGTTACGGATCTCTTTCTGTCGTAACTTCTGCTTCTCTGCCTTTTTACGTTGCCCAGTCTTCTTTTTAGGCATTTTGATCTTAATTTAACAAATCCCACTAAAATAATTAATTAGAAAAATAGGAATGCAATTTGTGAAAGTTTAACATGACAACTTCAGATTTGATTATGACACTGACAATTGACATTTGCCGACATTCGATCGCTTTATTTTTTTAAATGTCTAGTTTGCTTTAGTTATTTGACCATCGACAGTTGGCGCAAGCACACGATAATCTTACGTAATCAGAAAACTCATTATTTTTATCTTTCTATGTATTCTTCCACAGAAAATAACTAACTTTAAAAAAACAGCGAATGTGTATACTCCAACTTCAAACTAATTTCTGTATAGAATGACTTGTAGCTCTTTAGTTCAAAAACGCGAATAATTAAAATACTTATAAAAGTATTTCGTAAAATAAAGATCAAAAATGAATTGAAATGTTAGTTTAATTGGATAAGTAAATCATACGTAAATAAGTGATGTAGCATATTCTAAAAATGAAAGTTAGTAAAAAACCACACAGAAAATAGATCAATATTGATGCATGAATAACTTAAGTTTTCTAAACGAGTAATATACACCACCAGAATTGGAGAGGGCTAAAAAGTTACGTAGATGAAATAAAAGCAAAGTATATTTGATATAGCTGAGTAATATCTGCGCACTTGCTTCGCGATTGTATCAACAATAAATAACCAAAACAAACGTTTATTTTTATTGTCGGCTCCCCGAGCGCGGAGCCAGTGTTTCCGTTCGTTAGTTGACGTCTCCTTGCTTGGGTCTCGTACACTACGCAGTTTGTTTATTAGTTACTGAATTACTGTACTGTGGACTGTGAGGACGTACTACATAGCGATACAACTATGATTTCTCCTGTTGACCTGGTTAGTACATTTTTTAATAAACTCCGATATTTTAGATGAATTTAGATCAATATTTATAATATATTTTGCAGTTTCTATAAATATCTATCTACTACCTACTCAATAATTCAAGTTCAGAAGTTGAGAATTTGTTAACAATATTATGTTTATGAGATTAAATTCCAGAAATAGCCAAGTTAAGGTGCAACGTTCGCACTTTAAGTAGGTATTTAACGGAGAATGGCATTTTTATCTATTAAGTACTTAAATCAATAAATTAATTATTTTGCGAAACGTTAAAAACAATGACCGGACTAAGTTCATTAAAACCTATAAGTTAAGTCCAGTAGTAGGTAGACCAAGGGTTTTTCAATACAATGTTAACAGTATAAAAAATACTTGGGAGATATTAATAAACAAGACCTTTTGCAATATTTTGACTTAATGATGGCTAAACATAGGTTTAATAGTACCTTGTAAATTCGCACAATAAGTAGGTAGGTAGGTACATAATGAATTAATTTAAGAGATAAGGAGTCATCTTCAACGATTCACCTTAATAAGCGGTACGTTTATTCAGGGCTGTCATCTTTCGCCATAACTTTAAGATTCAATAAAAGTGGATTCAGTGGAAAGTTTACTGGAATACGTTTTTGTTGCCGATTTATAGTAAGTATATGTACAATTCTTTATTCCGAAGTGTTTGTATCTTCGGTTGCATACCCACTGTCGAAAACATGCATACAGCATGCCTGATGGTTTGTTATTACCGCAGCCTACGAACAGCTATCACTGACGCGTTGCCGATTCTGGATACCTACCGTCTCCATATGAGAGAAAAAAACCGTAAAAGTGTGCGTTCATTAATGGTATTTGTCTGTGAGGCTGTTCTGTAAGATGGAGTTCCTGTACATTGAGCATGCTAACTCTTAACATTTCTCAAAAGTCGCCATAAAAATGAATCGCCAAATACCTATGTATATTCGCACATCACTAAGGAGCGACGCGGACGTGGCCAATTTTCTTAATATTTTTTTTGTGGGGACAAGGTAGGTATGTAAGAACTTTTAATTTTTAGAAAATCCGAACGTAGTTGTATCTACTCACCACGGACGGGCGGCGACGGGGAATAACCATTAGTACCTATACTATAAATATAGACGACATGACAAATTTCACTTTAATCCGGTTTATGTAGAAAAGTAATAAATAGACATCCTCGCGAACTTTCTAATTCTCAATATTATGTCTAAAAAAAAAAACACACCGTGATTTTTTAATCGCTGCTTAGAACTCGCGACGATTAAAAAAAAAACGTAAAATTTACATTTTAAAATATACATGAAACATAAAATAATAATGAATATCGACAATGTTAAATGTACCACTACAGTAGGTACATGGCGAAATGGGCTCTCATCCTCCGAATATAAAGCTGGTGCATCTGATGGACTTTACATAATACACACGGAGGCACGTTATTTCAGTCTCTCCATTAAAAGCTTGATATCGACACCTTCTGCCCTTTATACTAGTTATCGCGAGAGGATACCTAATATACCTACTCGCGTGGCTCGCTTCCCCATGAGTACCACGTCGAATATGAAGTATACTTAGCCTATGTCAATCGTGGATTATATCTCAATCGTATTTAATATTTGTATTTACCAAAATAAGAGACATTTTAAGTTAACCTACATTGGATCGGTTGTTTGACGTAAATCACATCGTTTGACGTACCTACCTAAATCCTAAAGTAAGGTTTGCACGAAGCTTAGTACCTACCTACTTATACCTACCGATGTTGGTGACCCCAAGGCCTTAGTATCGAGGTCGACTCGGTAGCCCGTGTAAACTATATTTACTTATCTTGATCGAAGTAAATCGCTGAAATACCTACCTACTGTAGACCGCAGTTCAGCCAAAACCGCACGAAACACACAGATGTGGATTACCCCACATTTTAGATGAAGTTAAACATTAAAATTTTGTTTCATATTTCTTTTAATTACGATCCTTTGTTTTTTAGCGTTAAATGTGTTATTTACTCTAATGATATTGGTTAAACGAGCTCGCCATTGATCTTTAAAGAGTTGCAGGAACCCAAACAGTTGCACAAAACTCTCCATAATAAAAATCATAATCCCTCAATCTCATCGCCAGCGACCGCCCTTAGCCGAGGTCCAAGCCCCACAGGGGGCGCTCTCTTGCGCAGGTTGCTTAGTTTGTAGATTTTAAACCATTTATTAAGACTTGCTTTACGTGGTGGAAATTTTCGAAAGACGGTGGGGGCGTGTGGGCTTGCGAGCCAGAGCATCCGGTTACCCACCACGGTAGCCAGCCTCGGACGCTAAGCGAGGATGGCCCTGGGCACTCGAACAGATCGAGAACGAGGTCCACCGTCTATGTCTGTGTCTCCAGAGAGACTTCTCTCGCGAGGGGCAATAATTGGGCCCCTCCCGTGTCTATCCAGATACTTAGGCGGCCTAACGACACACATAGGGTCAGGCGGGGTAAATATGAGACAAAAAACAAATCTTTTCATATTTGACGCTGTTAAAGATTATTTAGTGGGTCTTAGAACAGATTATAATATACTATCCATTGATAGTTTTCACATGATAACATTTAATTGAAGATAATTGGCCTATATACATAGTTTTGTGTACAAATTATGCGTTTCATTTTTTTCCTCAATAATGGGGGAAATATAAGACACAGAAGTCAAAAAATGAAACGGCTCTAAACTTCTATACCTTGCATGTTTTTCAGATACAGGGGCAATAAGAAGACAATGGGGTTAAATATGATACAAAAACTTTTATTAAACTTAACAAAAAAAAATTACAACATTTTAAACTTAAAAAAAATCACCATGCTCTACTCAGCTTACATATAATTTGTTTTTTGGCTAAAATTATTTGGTTATCACAACAACAATCATCAATTTAATGCTACTATTAAATTTATCTGCCTATGTGTGACAGTACAAAAGACGAAAAAAATACGAAACCTGATACAGAATTATGCATACATTTATTTTTACTTAAATAATCAACTGAATAGGTGCAAATTTGAGACATTTACTCATATATCTACTCATATAGCCTTAACAAATTTAGTAGTCCATATGATATTTTTCAGCTTCTCTGAACGATAAATCACCATTTCTTACTTTATCTATCGCTTCTTGCAACGTTGAGTCGCTATAACTTTTTTGTTTTGGCACATATTTCCGAGGCATCTTGATGCACATTTAACATCAACTGTCTTAATATTACACTACACACTGTCTTATATTTTCCCAAAGGCGCGTCTCATTTTTTACCTTACAAACAACGCAAGTTCCCTGCAAAACGCCTGCACGTATACTAAAACTGCCGCAATCCCGCGCAAGTACGGGTCGCAAGGGAACCCGGGGGCGGGGGTGGGGGCCGCACACGCTTGAATGAGAGGATGCAAACGAAAAGTTCGTAGTGCCCGATGTAAAGTTTTCGCGCCAATTTTTTTTGTACTTAACAAAATGTCTTATAAAGTGTTCAACCCAATGAGTCACAAATTTAAAAAAATGTGTCTTAACAGAGTACACATAAAGCATATTTTTAATAAAATAAGGTTATTTTTAGGTCTTTTTCTAACGGAATTATTGTCATGTCTTATTTTTATCCGAAATTTTGGGTGTCTTATATTCACCCCGCCTGACCCTATAATGCTAATGTAGATATATATCCGACGACTACTTACACTAAATAGAGTGAGTGGTGGTCGCTTGCATGTCGAGTAACTATCGTTACGTCCGCGACGGTCACGTTGCGTGGCGAGTGTCTCGTCGGGACACGATCGCACTGATCGGTCGCGCAGCCGAGCTGAACCGACTGCATCACTGCAGGTTTCAGTTACGTGCAGTGTGCGACGTGAGACAAGGTACTCGCTTTGCTACTTCTATCCGCTGTAACTTGTAATGTCGTTGCGGCAATAACATTTTACATAAAGAAGAACATGATTTAGATTTCACTACAAGTTATACAGGGTTATTTGTAAAACACCGTTAACCTCTCAGGACTACGTTACTAACATCATAATCAACAACTTTTGTTCTATGACTTTTAAAAATTAATCATATTTTAATTCATCAGATTTACACACACAAAATAAAATATTTAAATTCAACGCTCTTAATGTTACGAAGTCTATGCGAAGCAAAAGGAAGCGATAGTACCGACAATAGCGAGGGGAGCGGGGAATACAGAGTTGAAATGTGTTAGATAGGACAACGAAATATTGAAGGTTTGTTTTTAGTAAATGTATTATGTTTTGTAAAAAGTCGTAGAACAAAAGTTGTTGTTTATGATGTTAGTAATATAGTCCTGAGAGGTTACCGGTGTTTTACAAATAACCCTGTATATATGCCATCAAAAACATACTTGTAAAACAACCCATGTATAGTAATTCAGTTCTTTTACCGTTAAAAGTTGTGGGATCTATGTACCTACTACCAAGTCGGTTAATTTATTTAGTCCCTACTTAAGGGACCTTCTGTCTTAAGTAAGCTATTACGTAATTTTCTCACCTAACAGAATCTTATTATGATTATCGAAGTTTAAAACTTTTAGTTTTAAATAATAGATTAACTTGGCCATCGGATAAAATAAAGCCAAGTTAATCTAATATTCATAAAATAATGATTTGATTGACGAATAATTGTCCCGGGTGGGAATCGAACGCAGAAAATAGGTCTCTGAAGCAACTAACGTAACCACCTTTCAACATAATCACTCAACTTTTTGAGACCATCCGTGCTCATTTTATCATACAAAGTAATCGAATGACTATTATGTATTTTATTTAAGTTACAATAACGATATGCGATTGGAGACGAATCAAAATCAAAATAATTTCTACATTAAAATATATCAGTTCTATCTAACTGCATAAATCGAGATGATAGTCTAAACTTTCCTGAGCTAAGTTACCTACACCTAGGTACAGCACGTACGAAATAGGTACGAACTACGAACATTGCGTCTGTTTTACAAAAAACATTTTAAAAATGATTAATGCGAGTTCATACATTTTCTGTGAGGTCAACCAGGTCAACTAAAAATGTAAACGCGGCGCAATATAAATACCTGGATATCTACTCTGCAAAATTAAATACATTCGTATTTTGTCTTCAATAAATTGAAGAAGCGCATAGCAAATAACTAATAAATTATACAGGCAATAATTTTATTCGACATTATAATATCCATTAAACAACAAACAGTTGAAACTGACGCCAACTGCATAAATACTTACTGAAATATACGAGTTTGTGGTGCTCTGCTGTGTGGCGTGTTGTATTGCGTAGGTATGTCTGGGGTATTGGAGGTATATCTATACTAATGTAGTCATATATAAGCTAAATAGTTTGTTTGATACCCGCGTAACTCCTGTTCCCATAGGAACTATATAAATGAATATAACATATAGCTCTCGTCGATAAATGGGCTATCTAACACTAAAATAATGTTGAAATCGGACCATTAGTTCTTGAGATTAGCGCGTTCAAACAAACAAACAAAGTCTTCAACTTTATACATAGGTATATTAAGTTTAAGACAGATTGAAATGCCGCGTGCAGTGGGTTATTGATACATAGGTATAAACCTATACATGTTTTAGACAATGTATGAAGCCCACGAATTACCGCGAACACTGGATCAATGAGACATCAAGGGACCTGCAAATTTGTCTCGCTTGTAGAGGTATTCCACTTAACCAGTGTCTCAGATATCCAGGTATCAATGAATAGGTATCCGTCTCATTTACAGAGAGGGTTCCATTAATAGACGGCAGAATATTGGTTATTTCAGTTATAGGTATATAGATATAGAGGTTTGATTATTAAAAAAAATATATAAGTAATAATTGTAAACATGAAACGTGAGTTTTAATCTTTATTGGGAATCAAAAAATATTACATAGACAATAAATTATAAAAGGCAAGTTTTTTTTAATAAATAGTACAAAAATGTAAACAGAATTTATCAATTGAAGACGTGAGTTGATGAAGGAGATAAATATGGCGCATTTTTGAGTTTTGGTGTTTTTTTGCATTGATTATGGTGAAATGTCGATACAAAATACAAAATAGTATGTTGAAAAAGGTGTTATGTACAATACAATTTGAAAATGGCACTGGATGAAAGAGATATGGGCCCATGTCACTGTCTTCCAGATAAATAAAGTAAAAACTTTGTTTTTCTTTAGTGGAAGAAGGTGATATGTACGTACATAACACATTCTTCCACTCAGCTTACGATGGTTCAAAGACACGGTGTCACTTTTCCGTAAATGAAGGTGTTATGTGACATGCATATCACCTTTATTCGTTCACGACATTCAGTTATTTTAATTATCATTCTGTCACATTATCGCGCGTCTTGAGGCTTCCGTACCCGAAGGGTAGGGAGCCTTATACTAAGACTTCGCTGTCTGTCTGTCACCAGGCTGTATCTCAAGGACCGCGATAGCTGGACAGTTGGAATTTTCATAAATGATGAATTTCTGTTGCCGCTGTAACAACAAATACTATAAACCAAATAAAATAAATACTTAAGGGGGCTCCCATACAACTAACCCGGCTCGCACTTGGCCGGTTTTTAATATAGTGTAACTAGAAAAATACTGTTAAAATAAGGCTGATGGTCACCCAGTACCGGGAAAAAATCAGAATTAATGATGATTACAAGGATAAGCTCAAAAATACTGGAGTTAGTTTCTTTAAGAGAAAGTTAAGAGAGAAATTTAGACCACCGGCAGGATTTGTACTTGCATCTTAGGTAATGCCTCTAATGCCTTTGTAACAAATGACACCAATTTGTTGCACATTTATTTTCACGAAAACAGACAATTTTGTATTTGTCTTATCTTTCATACGCTACGCGTAATAAAACGAAAGCAAGATAACGGTCATAACTTTCAAACAACCCTGTTCTTGCTTTCACAAATTTTCACAATTTATTTAGTAGCTTATAGGATTTCGAACAGTAGCTGTAAGTTAATGATTTCATTTTATTTGCATAATAAACTTTGACGAAAATATACAAAGTAGTGTTTTGCAGTAATATCTTGTGATCACAAATTTTGTTTGGCATTAGCTTAGGTTTTGGCATAGACTTTTTCTGTAGTGTTCATAGTTTATCAGGTTTAGGTGGGCCCTCAATCCTCTATGTGAGAACTGAGGACCCAACTTTACAGTCCATAACTCGGTTATTTGACATTCACAAAATCTGATTTTAACTTTCACAATTCTTTGGGAATGTTCACTAAATCCTAAGCACATTTTCAAATAGTTTTAACAAAGCGGCCCTCACATCACACGCACATTCGGCAGGATTCGAACCTGCATCTTAGGTTTAGCACCTAATGCCTTAACCATTCGGCCATGCTGGAACTTTCCTTTGGGTAAGCCTTTCAAACTGTAAGTTCTAGTACTGCTCGCTTAGAGCAAGCAGCACAAGGCAAGATGACCTTATTATTCTTTCTACTAGTAACCAACACGAATGTAAAGATTCTGAGATAGAGCCAAAAAGAACTAAAACAAATCGAAGCACCCAAAAAAAGCAAATCGAAGAAAAAGCCCCAGAAATACGCAGCAAGGCCAACGCTAAAAAGCATAAATCTGCTTCATAAAAGTATAACGTAAAAAAACTAAGAAATCACTAAAGAAATTTTCAACATGTGAGGGATATAACATATAGTGTCTAAAACAATATATAATATTATATAAGTATTGTATAATATTATAATTATGTATTTAATAATTTAGACAGTACAATTACATTCCTACTTTAACACCTAACAAAACAACTAGCCAAACGAGCAGAAAAGTTTACTTTTGTTTATAGAAGAAGGAGTTATGTGATTTTTTTTTAACTATGTTATAAAAAATATGAATTTGTTTAATTGCTTTAGTACCATTAATATTTCAGGTTATTTACACAACTTGGCATCATTGTTTAATTCAAAAAATGTTTTGTAGCGACTTATCTCAAAAAATAAAAGTGAAACTTTAATTAAACTCGATTTACTCAAAATTGTGATATTGTGACTTATTACCTTCATCCACTGACGTCTTCAATTATATAGATCTGTCATTTTAGATTGTCTTTTGGAAGTAGGTATTAGCCATCAGATGTTTGAGTTTTTATTAAACATCCGTTTTATTGTAAAGCAAAACTAAAACTGAACGACATTGAGACTCAAAACTAGTTAAGTGCGGAAATAGCGATTCGAATAATAATAATTAAATTATAAACAGAACGATGTTGTCTCGGCTACAGAGGTTAATGCACATATAATTCACTCGCTGCCTCAAGCTATAATATAGAGGTACGACGATAGAATCGAAAAAACGAATCCCAAATATAGAGGTTTTCGTCGTCTCACTAACAGAAGTAATACTTGGTACTGTACCAACGTGTTGGGACCTCGGTCGGGCGAATCCAAAAAGCAAATGAGGATCTCTGGCCATCCTATCATCGTATAAGATTAGCAAAGTTGGAGGTGAACGTACCTCCAAGTCACAAAAAAACATTCTGATATGCTTTTCCAATGTTTGCTTTTTAAATTCTACTCTTAGTCCACTTTGGATTGGTAATGGTCGACAAACTTATAGCTGGCGAGGGCCACAAGGCGCCCGCACTTGTAATATTAACCGTTAATTATACCTGATACCTACCTACTTATAATTGGTCATATCCCATAGTAAAAATAAAAATACTTATTTGATAGTTCGCGGGCAGAGCGAAGCACATTCTTAATGCTGGATCCACATTATTCAGTAGATATGCGGTGGACTGCGATTCGTTCGTGCATTTATGTTGATATTTATTACTGACTAGCTGTCCCGCCCGATATCACCCGCGTAGATCCCGTTCCCGTGGAAACTTTAACTTAAAATATAGCCTATTCAGTCACAAATGATGGTTTTCTATTGTTAAAAGAATTTTCGAAATCGGTTCAGTATACTCAGAGACCACCCCTTACAACGTCACAAACTCACAAACATTACCTCTATATAATATTAGTATAGATTTACAACACATTCTCGGGCCGTAAGTAAGACGTCGGCTGCTCTATGCGTACATTCCTATGTATATGCGCGTCCCCACCAGGCTAGCCTCGTGTTGCAGGTGAACCGCATGGGCGTGGGCGGGCGGCTGGTGCCGTTCTTCAAGTGCGTGTGCGTGTACTTCGTGGCGCTGGGCGGCGGCGAGGCGGCGCCGGGCCCGGGCGCCGTGGCCGCCAAGTGCGCGCCCGTGCTGTGCCTGCTGCTCGTGGTGGTGCTGCACCACGCCGCGCTGCCCTACCACAAGTCAGTGCTCGACTCGGGCCATCATACGCTAATGTTGTATGCCTAATGTTCATGCCAAAGCGGTTACTATTAATAGTTCAGTGCAGTTTTATGACCTACTGACGTACCCGTCGACCTCGTCTTTCATATAACCTGCACCTACCTCATTCCACCGGTCCAGGACGGAGCATCGCGGCAAACGTCACACACAACGATAGATGTTAAACTATCTGCATCACATTGTTGGGAAAGCTTCATGTCGGGCATTGTCAGCTCGTCATCACAAGAGATGCGACCGCGCTAAAGCTGCCGTTAAATATTTACTAATCTTCTATATATATAAAAGAAAGTCGTGTTTGTTACAACACTTATAACTCGAGAACGGCTGGACCGATTGCCATGGTTTTTGATTTGTTGGATTTGTTTTCGTCCCGAATAGCAGAATACATTTTAAAAACAAAAGAAAGTCCTGTTAGTTACACTATTTATAACTCAAGAACGGCTGAACCGATTTGGCTGAAAATTGGTAGGGAGGTAGCTAAGAACTGGGAGAAGGACATAGGATACTTTTGGGTAGGGGTAGGGTAGGGTAGGGTAGGGTAGGGGTAGGGTATAAAAGTCCACCCGTGCGAAGCCGGGGCGGGCCGCTAGTTGTTTATATAATGAAATCAAAGCGTATTTTAATTAAATCATATAATTCTGTTGACCGTTGATTCTCGGCAATTACTAAATTTGAATGCTTCCCCTAAACCATAAAATGCCAAAGATACAATTCGTGCGTACCGCGTCAAGAGACTAACGTATGTGGTATGGCGGTGCGGTCGTCAGGGGCGGGTACGCGCGGCGCGTGGCGCTGGGGCTGGCGCTGTCGGCGCTGGGCGACGCGCTGCTGGTGTGGCCGGCGCAGCTGGTGGGCGGCATGGGCGCCTTCGCGCTGGCGCACGTGGCCTACATCGCGGCCTTCGGCTGGGCGCCGCGGCGCGGGGCGCTGGGCGGCGCGCTGCTGCTGGGCGCGGCGGCCTACAGCGCGCGCGTGGCGCCGGGCGGGCCGCTGGGCGCGCTGGTGGCGCTGTACGCGCTGCTGCTGAGCGCCATGGCGTGGCGCGGCGCGGCGCGCGGCGGCAGCGCGGCGGCGGGCGCGCTGCTGTTCCTGCTGTCGGACGCCGTGCTGGGCTACAGCCTGTTCGCCGGACCCGTGCCGTACAAGCAGGTGCCTACCACGTCCAATGTTCCCGCCCGCTGGCCTCGTTGCTAATTATTGGAAGAACGATTTGTATTACTATCGAAATGTAAATGTAAAGTTTATAAATAGACATAAGTTTCTTTTCAACTTTAATATATTTTATAAGTAACATATACGGTGTCCCAAAAGATTACGTAGCTGGGAAGGGGGGTGATAGGGATGGTCACAAGGGTCACCAGAAAAATATAAAAAATTCCCTCTGGGTGTTTAAAAAAATAAATGGCATTTTTTAAGACTAAAAATTTTACACCTTGTGCTAACTGTACCTACAAATATGGCTGTATTTAAAAAAAATGCTGTTATGTAATCTTCAATAACAACAAGGTCATCAACATCAACATCAAAAATAACAAGGTGTAAAATTTTAAGTTTTTAAAAAAATGCCATTTTTTTTTAAAATACCCAGGGCGGATTTTATTTTTATTTTTCTAGTGACCATTGTGTCCACCCCTGTCACCCCCTTTCCCAGCTACTTAACCTTTTGGGACACCCTGTATGTCTATTTATTTATACATTTTAATGTAACATTTCGATAGTAACTCACGGCATATCTCCCGCGTGTCGGCAGGTGGCGGTGATGTCCACGTACTACGTGGGCCAGCTGTGCATCGCGCTGTCGGCGCTGCGCGCGTGAGGCGTCACGTCACCTCTCATCTTCCTGTCGCTGTGAGCCGTGTCTGTGGGATACCACACTCTGTAGATGGTAGTATTTAGTTATCGGCTCGTAGAATCTATATTTTGTATATGGTTTACAAGGACCGCACAATGTATTCAACGTGCTAGGATACGACTTGTCTGTGATACGTGGGTGGAAGCTGTCTTCTTGTCAGTGGGTGCGTGTGCGGCGGTGGAACTCTGTCGACACTGTCGGTTACAAGTGCTGAGTGATCAACGTTTAGACGATGTATATTGATTCATAATTCTTCCATTTATTTGTGACTCTAAGACTATTGTTAAGTTGATCGATCAAACTGCCGAAATATACATGTTTATGAAAACAATAACGGCTCACAACCTCGTCCCGAGATTTTCCAATAAGTCAGTTTATTGAATCTTCATAAAGTAGGTACTAATATGATGTGTTTCATATTCATAGGTACATGACCCGTTAATGTGCATGTTTCATGAGGTTCCGTAGTTGTGTGAGAAGGAGACAGATAGTGCCAAAGTGAGAAAGTATTGGTATCGGTGGACAGTTTGCAGCACATTGTTACTATGCACTATTTCCTCCCAACATTCCAAAACACTTAACTTATTTAATCGAAATAAAAATATACGTTATATAATAAGGTAAGTAGACTGCATTTTAACCATGACATTTAATTATCTGTAGGGCTGTCGATTTCAAGCGAGGAACAATTAAGGTCGCAGGACTGCCCGTAACTGTGGCGTTACATTTTGGCGTCAAGGCCATGGTTATGTGTGCGTGACGATTGACGACCGTCGCGCATCGTGAATCGAAATACTAATGTTAACGAGATTGAGGAAAGCATGCCATGCCATGAGCATGGAGTTTGTACATAAGGAAGCAGTACATAGACTTATACATCCAGACAAACGCATTTAATTAAAACTAGCTAACCCGCGCGGTTTCACCCGCTAGTTCATATAATCCTTCCGAAATCAACTAAAAGATATTAAAGCCGCAATAAAACCAGTTGCGTGATTTAAAAGATCTGGACGTACAGAAGGACTGACAGACGACAACTGACACACTAGGCTAAATAGAAGAATAAAAATAAGAGTAAGTGGGAAACTAGCACTAGATGTCAGATTTCTACAAGGACAAAACCATTGTAAAAATGCTGTTTAGTACAGACACCTTTACTTCAATAAGTAGATACTCCATAATGATGACGTTCCTGAAATATTGTTTCAATACTGTTACCTTACGTACCTACGTAACGTACGATACTCCATGTTATCAACGAGTCAGCCACTCCGGCGCAGTAGTAGTGTAGTAGTCATTGAGAAGTATCGCTTGTTATTATATTCCCTGTTGTAAGCGACGACGGTAACTCGCGCACGTGTGTCACGTGTCTCCATGTGAATCTCTCACTAGTACCAAATGAAATGTTTCTGACGTATTCGAACGTAGCTGTACACACTGTAAGGATAGTCTCGTCGAATTCACTGTAAATTAGACTTAAAGGAAAAAAATATAAAAAATGCTTACTACGTATGATGGGCATTATATATTTTGTATGGAAGCTGGAAAAAACTCCGATTATATCGAATTCTATTTAACGCATCTATGTGTACAAATATACGCAAGACGGTGCTATTCCATTTATTGGTTAAGATCCGGTTCGAAGGACCGAAGTGATAATGATGAAAATATATTTAATCAATTAAGCTTTTCAATGATATTTTAACTTTGATCGCTGTTGGTCAAGTGTGACTATTAGTTATTACACTGGCATTTAATTGAACACACACCGGGTACTCGGCGAGTGTACTGCCCGATGACTGGATTCCTGAAGATGATCCCGTGATGAAATTCCGTTTTAAAACTTTAAAAGTTTTAAATGAAACATATCGATAGTGTCGCTGACGCCTGCAGCGACCTCTAGTTGTGCGGCGCGTAGTTGAACAACTCTCTCGTTCAGGACACCACTTAGAGCTGAATTTCGTGTTCTATAATATACACATGTAGATAATTTGTACCAACTGTGTGGGAATCATTTAAACATACTTATAATATTTGGTATGGTATCGTTCATTATTGTAAATAACTATTTTATTTTGTCAGTTACAGATGAACTAAATTACATTTTGTATAACATAAAATGGAAGGGTATACCTATATACAAAATGATAAATGTCGAGAAAGATACATAATATACAGGGATATTTATAAAACACCAACAACCTTTTGGGGAATAGAAGTACTTATGATTATGAATAACTTTTACTATGGGACCAACCCTGAAATCGCGAAAAAAAAATCAGCTGTTCCATACATTTATGTTTACTTACCTCGACAAAATGTATGGAACAGCTGATTTTATTTTCGCGATTTCAGGGTTTACAATCATCAGTACTTTCACCCTCTAAAAGGTTATTGGTGTCTTAAAAATAACCCTGTATATACTAAAAACATTGAGCGCGTGTACTTAAGTTTAATATTTGTTTTCATGTCAAATAATTACGATAACCTGTTACAATTTTTGTTAGGTAAATTAAAGGGAGAAAAACGATGGTAACAACAGTAAAAGCGTGGGTTTTTTAACAGAAGATAATGTAAATGTGTATATCGTAAGCGAGCCATCGTTCTGCAGCGGTGCCCCGAACCGAACCACTCTTCATGCTAGACATGAGTGTTGAATGTGATTGAACTATTATTATATATTCATATTTTAAGGTTATTATATAAATATTGTTTACGTTGTAACGCGTGTATCAATCAGTACATAACCGTGTAATAAAAGATCGATACCGATGAACAATTTTGTTTTAATTTTCTTTCATTATCATACTTTTATATTTCGCGACACAGTGGAGCGTGTGGCGCGTGTGGCAGGCGGCAGGAGGTAAGCACTACTGTCCATACACGACAATGTCCTCATAAACGTTGGTGTAAACTGATTCTACGCTAATACTTTCAAATCTGGGAGTCAATTTTAATTATTCCCGTATATTTCTTAATTTGTATTAATTAATTTTAATTGAATTTATAATTTATGTCTTATTATTTAAATTATTGCCTTGACATGTAAAAATGTTCGTTATTTCTAAAGTCCTGCATTTTGAATTGTTATTATTTTAATTTTCTACTTGATTGTGTTATGTTTATATTATAAAATGTCACTGACCTACTTAAAAATTATTGTATGCCATTATGGCGGGTCATAGCTGTGTACAATCTCGGAAACATGTAACAACTATTTGCTTACCTATGTACCACAATAAAGAATTTTGTATTTGTATTTGTACATGTCATTATGAATACATGCTATATGTGACTTGTAGCACATTTAGTCCAGGGAGAGGAGGAGTATATAATGTTATCACATGACGGAACCTACCTGCATGGATAGAATTGGTCATTTAATTCCTTTGTAGAGTGGTAGAGTGATGACGTATGCTTACCGAACATAAATCTATCGCAATGTGACATCTGCACACCGTCCAATGAGTGTCTTGTGTTCTCAACATATGGAGTGGTGTATACGAAAGACGCATTGAATAACGTGCAATTGTCACTTATTTACGATCGGATCGCTAGTTGCTAAGAATACGTAATTCCGACGGTCTGACAATTATTTACATCGTAGTAAAATGATAGCTACAGAAGAATATTACTATTTATTATATATATATACTGAAATATGGGAGAATAGTGGTGGCCGTGGTTTCGTTCCCTTAAAATTTTTTATTTGTTTTGTCAAATTCAACATTTATAACTTTTTACACTTCTAAAAGCTCGAAGGTACTATATACTTATCAAATAACTAACTTCATCACTTCTTCAGTACATCAACAGTCGGATATGCTACTTCTGTCAATATTCATTGCTTTTCCCGTCAACAAAGCTTCATCATCATCACCCCGTATAATGTCCACTGCTGAACATGGGCCTCCTCTCGAGGGAGGGTATTTGCCATAGTCACCACGCTTGGCAGACGGATTGGTGACCGCAGTAATATGTTGAACCACACAAGGAATTCGTTTCATGATATACGATTATTATAGATGATGTTATAACAATCGGGACCAACGGCTTAACGTGCTTTCCGAGGCACGGAGGGTAGTCCCTCAACCAACCATACCCGGAAAGAAATCTTACAATTTACACAAATATTTCCTGTCCGGCGTGGGGATCGAATTCACGACCTCCGAGATTTAGAGTGAGCCAAATACCGCTACACTACGGAGGTTGTCAACAAAGCTTGCTTCCTCAAAATCCATTTTTGTTTAAATTGGGTTCCGGGGAAAAACTAAAAAAGTCACGAAACGGTACGATTATTTATTAAAATTGTCTACATAACAAGTACTTATATAATACAAAATCATTCCTCTGTTTCCGAAATCGAATCTCGAAAATAGATTTGTGTTGCATACGATGAACAGCACTAATCGCAACCGAAGCGATATACGGTAGTATCGCTTGCTTCGATATCCATCAGTTGTTAAAACAAAACGTCTCATCAACCGCTTCAAGTAAAAGCCGCAATGTAATACGAATATTTTGTTTTTCTCAGATTTAGTATTACCAGGTATTACTGAGGATATTAGGAGTATTAGTTTAAAAATAATTATTTTTTTAATTAATTACGCATAATATTAATCTCAACATGACATAACGATGGAAGGAAACGTTTACTTTATTTTTTCTCCTCGCATTTGTACAGTTTTAACAATTTAAAACAGCACAATTTACATTTTAATATTTTTAACTGACGTCCGACTAGCGCTGTACACCAATGCAGACTGGTCGCGAAAGTGGCCCCTTACGATTTTTGTATGTAAGCTAGGCACGCGAAGTAGTTGCTCTCGTGTTATCTAGGTTTATCTAAATCCGTGGGCATGAGTTATCTATTCCAATATTTGGACAAATATATAAAATTGAGTATTCTATATTATTTATGTGTACAATAAATAAAATATTAGTTTTCGAACAAAATAACGTGAAACAATATTCCTATTGTTACTTTTTACTATTCTCTTCTCTTAAAAAGGCATATAATTGTCACAATCAATATTTAATTTACCGATATTTTAAAGTGCCAATAATTGGACGTTCACCGTACTTGAGACACGTGGGGTCGCGGCGCCGGTGCGCGGGTGCTGACGTCACTACTCCCTGCGCAGGTTGTCGAGGCGCGCCTGCAGCTCGGCGTCCGCGTCCGACACCCCCCCGCCCCCCGCCGCGCCGCCGCCCGCCGCCACCGCCGCCGCCGCCGGCTGCCGCGCCGCTGCACACGTCACACGTGCCACGTCACACACACACACTCACACTCAGCGCTCATGCGACACGACAGTCCCATCATCAGCCCTTGTGACGCCCACCGCTGAACATGGGTTTATTAGGCGATTTGGTGATGCCAGTATCGCAACGTAATACCCTGGGAAACGATGCTGCCCGTTCCTTGGTATGCAATTGTCATAGATGATTTTGTAACGATCCAGACCGACGGCTCACCGTGCTCTCCGAGGCCCGGAGGATGGTTCATCATCCAAACAGACCCGGAAAGAAATTTACTTAAAATTTACATAAAGATTTCTTGTCCGGCGTGGGAATCGAACCCACGATTTCCGAAACTTAACTTGTGTAAACTTACACCGCTACGCCATTAAGGCTGTCTCAATACTGACGATTACTTGCGAATAACTTGCGACAAAACTGACAACAGTTAATAAAGCAATCATGTCGACTGACTGACTAGTCGCGACAATAGTACCTAATGCTAGATGTTATTCCACAGGAACTTAGTTCTTTCAGATCTTTTGCTATTATTTCAGATCATAACCTATCTCTGTGACATACGTCGTTCAGATTCGTGGTCGCATTCTGACGTGTCAATCACGTCACAATGCGTCCACGTATCGAGCGTGTGTTACCCCAGCGAAATAATATCGAAAATAGCAATTTAAATGTTATATTAATAATTAGATACCTAGCTTGTGTAATTGTTACGCACTTTTTTAAATTAGTAACACTTATAGTTTTTCTCGTTATTTGACCAAAACAATTCCTGCTAGCGTAACGTTACTCAGTTAGATATTTTCTTTTTTTATGGGAATATTAGAATGTATGTTGTGTAAATAATTAGAGCTATTTGGTATCTGCCCTCTTCTCGGTTGCGAAGTTATTCAACATCCTGCTGGAGTAATGTTCTCGAAAAAGCTTTAGCAGATTCTTATCAACTTTTGAACATTCTTAGGAAATAAAAAATATGGTTCATCTGCAGCAGAGGTGTAACCGTAGATTCTTGGCAAGTATGTGCAATTGACAACATTTAATTTTTTTTACATTTATTTTGTACATTTTTCATGAAGCCAGAAACTTTTTTTGGAATTCAAAGGTTTTCAAACAAAAATAAATAAATTAGTTTGTCTCATTCTAAATAGACGTACGTTACGATAACGTAATCACGCATTTGTCATTTTTTTTTCAGATAATAGCTAGCAATAAAATTAATTATCCATTACATTTAAATGACAATTTTTGACATTATTTTGCTGGGCTAAGGCACACGATGTGTGAGTGTGTGTGTGTGTGTGTGTGTGTGTGTGTGTGTGTGTGTGTGTAGAGCGGGTACCTGGCACGGAGAGCGAGCCGGTGGCCTGCGGGAGGCCGGACAGCGTGTCCCCGAGCTGCAGGCCGAGCTCGTCCAGGATCTGAGACACCACCGCGTCGCTGCGCGTGGGACAGTACTCACGTTGTATTACACATATATACTTAATACGAATCAAATGTCCGACATTACTATCCATTTTATGATTTTAACTTTATTTTCGGACGGACACATATAGTTAGCCACGAGGCTTTTGCTACTTCCCCGGGAATGAAGGCGAGCAGAGTTCCAGCCTTACTAAATGGTTTAAAAACTACAAACAAAGCAACCAGCGTGGGAGGGTGTCCCTTGTGTGGCACTTGGACCTCGGCTCAGGTCGCTGGCAGGGGCAATCCCGAGCCTGGCATCAGACAACAGTGTCACTTTCACCTGGTTGCGATGTCAGCCCGAATCTTTTGCATTGTGTTGTTAACTAGACTCCCGCGCGCGGTTTCACCCGCGTAGCTCCCGTTCCCGTGGGAGCTTCATAATTAAATATAGCCTATGTCATCCAGGAATAGTGTAACTTCCCAACGGTGAAAGATTTCTTCAAATCAGTCAAGTAGTTTGGGAGCCTATTCAATACAAACAAACAATCAAATATTGCCTGTTTATATAAGAAGACAGAATGAGACACGTACCTCTCCTCCTCGTCGTCGTCGGCCTCCATCGCGTCGTCGATGGAGTCGTTCATCATCTCCTCCTTCATGTCCATGATCTCCGACTGCTTCTCGAACTCCTGCGCAACACACATAACCTCATACTTGTATTTATCTTAATTTAAAAACGCTTTATTTCCAACTACCCCCCGCCCCGGCTGCGCAAGGAAGCAATGCTGATACTAAATATACATATTACAGAATGTCTTTATATAACGTTCGTAGAGGTGGCGACAGAGTTTGAATTTTATTTTTCTAACATTCCAATTATTGCTACAAAATCTCCGTCGTCTTCTTCTATATCTGCAGAACTGCTTCTCAAGCAGGTTGTAGGAGAGTGTGGCACAGTATTTGAATTTTCAGCAGTAAGCCCTAAGGATATTTTGAACGCTTTTAAATCGATTAATATGAAAAACACCAAGGATTTGTGGGGTCTATCTGTAAAAACAATTTCCTCAATTATTACTGAAATAGCTCCGCATCTAGCTACCTTATTCAATTGCTGTGTCGCATCTGGTGAGTTTCCTGACTTGATGAAACATAGTAAAATAATTCCATTATTTAAAGCTGGTGATAGCTCAGATCCTTCCAATTTTAGACCTATTTCCGTACTACCCACTCTTAGTAAGATATTTGAAAAGTTAATGCTTAGCCAGTTGCTCAGTCATTTTAATAAACATAATTTACTTCATAAGAAACAGTTTGGATTTACGAGGGGTTGCTCCACTATTGACGCGGGTATACATTTACTGAAAAGTATATTTGCAGCTTGGGAGGATTCGCAGGATGCTTTGGGAATATTTTGCGATTTGTCCAAAGCTTTCGATTGCGTACACCATGACACTCTGGTCAGGAAACTACACCACTACGGTATTAGGAACAAGGCACTCGAACTTCTCACTTCTTACCTAGGAAACAGAATTCAGAAGGTCGATATTAATGGTATAACATCTTCGGGTTCACCAGTTGTTATGGGAGTTCCACAGGGATCAATTCTGGGTCCATTTTTATTTTTAATATACGTTAATGACTTACCTTACTACGTAAGGGATAAACATGAGATTGTATTGTTCGCGGATGACACTTCATTGACATTTAAAATTAATAGACAATTAAGTAATTATAACGAAGTCAACGATGCACTCTCTAAAGTAGTTCATTGGTTTAATATTAATAATCTGTGCTTAAATGATAAAAAAACTAAAGTTATCAAGTTTTCAACCCCGAATGTTAGACAGGTTTCCACCGATGTGCATATTAATGGAAATGGCTTAGACCCTGTGGATACCACTGTGTTCTTAGGTGTCACCATTGACTCTAAACTACAATGGGGACCACAAATTGAAAAGTTATCTGGAAAACTAAGTTCTGCAGCATATGCAGTAAAAACTATTAGACGGCTAACTGATGTTGATACGGCTAGAATAGTTTATTTCAGCTACTTTCATAGCATAATGTCATACGGCATTCTTCTTTGGGGTAGCTGCGCGGATATTAACAGCATTTTTATATTACAAAAGAGAGCCGTGAGGGCTATTTACAAACTGGGTCCCAGAGATAGCTTGAGAGAAAAATTTAAAGAGATAAATATTCTAACCGTAGCATCACAATATATTTATGAGAATTTGTTATATGTCCATAAAAATATTGACTCATTTTGTAAAAAAAGCGACACACATAGTATAAATACTAGATATAAGCATAATCTTGTGGTTCATGCTAGCCGTCTCCGCAAAATAAGTAATTCTTTTATGGGGCAATGTATACGGTTCTATAACAAACTTCCCAATAGTATAAGAGAATTGTCTATAAATAAATTTAAAATGACTATTAAAGCCAAATTGTGCAGCAGGGCTTATTATAAAATTTCCGATTATCTTTGTGACAAAAATGCTTGGGATTAAATCGCTCCAATCTCAATGTAAAATAAAGTATTTTGTTATTAGGTTAATAAAAAATTGTTATGTATTATTAGATTTTAAAAGAGGGTTCTACTGAGTTTTTTGGCAGTGTTTCTCAGTAGTCGCCACGTCACGCACTGCACGGTAGGAAAAAAATTATGACGATTCCAAACAAATGTAACCATTTTTACGGAATAAATGAATTTTGAATTGAATTTGAATTGAATTGAGTTCACGCGCCGCCGGCCCCCCGCCCGGTACCGCCGCAACCTCTATGTCCCTACATTTTAAATCTGTAATATCTTTGAAAATATTCATTTAAGTTTAACACATGGTTGTTCTGAGTCTAGGTGTGCTTCGAGTCCGTAAATTGAGTGTTTGGTACAAAAGTAAACCGGGATAAAAAAATCATGCTGATTTTATTAACCCAACAGAATTGTACAGTGACAGAAATATAGTAACCTGTAGTATCTTCTGTATCTGCGGCATGTTGAGCTGCCGGTTCATGGTGGCCATGGCGCGCGTGACGCCGCGCATGGCCTGCGCCATGGTGTTCTGCGACTTGAGCGTCTGTATCTTGAGCGCCACGGCCTGGATGTTCGCCTTCATCAGCATGAACTTGCGCACGTAGCGGCGCGTGCGCACCAAGTCTTTTGCCATTATTTTTACTGCATCCTGGAAATAATGATATTATCTATGTACTTTTTTCCAAGATTCGAAAAATCCAAAATTAGACAGAAAGTACTATGAAATAATGAAATAATTAATTTTATTCAGCACTTAGGTATTTTCATACACTTGTACTTGTCAGAATTACAATGTAAGAAGATAAATTAATAAATAATAAAAAACTACAACTAACAGATAATTCTTACTCTATAAGATATCTGACTAAGTAATTACTATTTTGATAAAAGTCAATAAATTGATGTTATGTCAAATGATTGACTTTCTAATTGCATGTGAAAACCACATATAAACACCATGACAGATGGACCGAAAATAATTTCTATTCATATTTATAGTGCATCCGAAGTTCAAATAAATTAATAAAATATATTTTTGTTGATGCTTGTTTGGCGACGTACCATCTGGCCCTCCTTGGCGAGCTTCTTGATGTCAGCAATGACTTTCTTCTCCTGCTGCTCCATCTTCATGCGCTCGCGGTCCAGGTCCCGCATTGCCTTGTTGAGCGCGCGCTGATTCTTGCGCAGCATCTCCTCCGGCGACATGCGGTGACCGAACAGCCACTCCATCGTTACACGCTATGCTACTTCTGGAAAAAAAGTACAAATATAATATTACTATTTTATCTCTGGATCTACTTAACTGATTTTGAAAATTCTTTTATGAATAGAAAGCCACGTCATTTGTTAGTGTCGAAGTTATATTATAAGTTAAACTTTCCAGGAACAGCAAATATATCACAAGAGTGACATACTGTGGAGTAGTAGAGTACCTTTGCAACAGCCTTCTACACAAATTAGGGATTAGGATTAGGGAACAAAAGTATTTAAATACACTTATTGTATTTGAACCCCTATGCCACTCAGCATCAGGTGGTTAGTGCCCATTCACCTGGTCAGCAATAATAATAATAATAAATCTATTTATAATAATAATACAATTTTTTTTATTATAAATTGTAATCAATAAACTTTTAAGCAAAATTTCTGGCATTATATATTAATCAAGCATTTTTTTTGCATAATATACCTACATTATTGCCCCTTAACTATCTCTGTTGTGTATGTCAGGGGGTTTAATCTTTAGAACTGCGTGAACCAACGCGAACATGCGAACATGGTCAAAATTAAGGAAAGACAAATAGGTAATATATACCTTACCTCAATTTCCACAGGCCCAATATTCTCAACAAAACAATGCAGATATTTGGAGTGATGATTCACCATACCCTGAGGTCACCGAACACATCAACTACCTATATAGTTTACTTTAAATTAAAGCTTAGTGTTATTGGAAAGTGTAAGAGATCAGGATATTAGAGACAGGAATTACTAATACTGAAGGTAAAATAGCTGTTAACATAAAAATAAAAGTTTTCTTCTGCATTTATCAATTGGATGAAATCTGCCAATTGTTGACAATCAAACTTATCAAACGTCAAATAGGTACTTTTTTTTATTATTTTTAATGCTGTGGGTTGATAGGGTTTTGGTTTTGTCGACCTTCTATCACAGTTCAACTGAATTTAAGTATAAGTAATATATATTAATATAGCACATTAGATAACATTAAACAATCTTCTTACGTATTATATCAGAAATTAATTAAAATTTTAGAATTTCAACACATGTCACTTGAGGTGAAAATTTGGTTGAATAGACCGAATTAACTAGTAGCTTGATAAATTTAAAACTACTTTATTTGAAAAGTAATGTCAGTCCAAGAGTTCGCGCGCTCGTCTCTCGAACTTAGTATTAATTGTTTATTTAGATTCGTTTAGTTACTATTTAAAAAATGTGTGATGATGATGTTAGTATTATGGAGGTGGATGAGGCTCCACAGCAGACGGCTCCCGCTAAATGTGCACCGGGGCCGAGCGGATCGAGCAAACCAACATCACATTTGCCGTGGATCGAGAAGTATAGGCCTATAGTGTTCTCTGATATTGTGGGAAACGAAGATACCGTCTCTCGCTTGGCCGTTTTCGCTCGCACGGGAAATGCGCCCAATATCATTATCGCGGGTCCGCCTGGTGTGGGCAAAACGACCACCATCCTCTGCCTCGCGCGGGCGTTACTCGGTGCCGCATTCCGTGACGCCGTGCTGGAGCTCAACGCGTCCAACGACAGAGGCATCGACGTCGTCAGAAACAAGATCAAAATGTTTGCGCAACAAAAGGTTATTTGCATTCATAATTCGACGGCTACATAGATATCACTTGGGTCCCTTTGCACCTAACCGTCATTAGGTAGTCTTTGCGAATCTTAGAAGTAACGGCCTGTGCGCTATGCAGGTGACGCTGCCGGCGGGGCGCCACAAGCTGGTGATCCTGGACGAGGCGGACAGCATGACGGAGGGCGCGCAGCAGGCCCTGCGCCGCACCATGGAGCTGTACTCGCACACGACGCGCTTCGCGCTCGCCGCCAACAACTCGGAGAAGATCATCGAGCCCATCCAGTCACGTTGCGCCGTGCTGCGCTACTCTCGACTCACCGACGCACAGATCATGGCCAAGGTAGCACAAGTCATTTAATCATGTTAAACTTTTTTGCCACTTTAATGCCCATGAACCAATAATCAATATGTTAATATCCACACTTTATACATATATCTAGGTTTTAGAAGTATGTGAAAAGGAAAACTTGTCCTACACTGAAGAGGGTGTGAGCGCTGTGGTGTTCACAGCACAGGGAGACCTCCGCGCTGCATTGAACAACCTGCAGTCCACTGCTCAGGGCTTTGGCCATGTGAGCGCCGACCATGTGTTCAAAGTGTGTGATGAGCCACATCCCATGCTAGTTCGCAACATGCTAGAGTCCTGCTTGAAACAAGACATACATGAAGCATATAAGGTATATAGACTGATTATTACATTACTGTGCAAGTCAATTTTATTTGGTGTTCTCCCTGTTCTTACCATAGTTGAATACTACAGTATTTTCTTTGCATTGCATTTTTAACCTGTTGACTTTTTTTAAATCAACTTGAGGTTTGAGGATGGATGTGAGGGTTAATTGTTTGAATATACACACATGTTTAGAAATGAATTTTTATCAGTAAGTTTTATTAATTCCGATTTATATCACAAGTTTTCCAATGTTAAATACATTGGTAAACTTAATGTTATGACTAGATTTTTTTTTTTACAGTGACTTACCACTGTTTGGCACCACAGTTAGATAAATCATTGCCACTTATGTCCTGGGTAATATTCAGCTTCTTGTTTACATTTATCTAATTTAGAATCTTGTCATTCTAATATGTACACTTGCACTCAAATCAATGTTGGTTTATGAATATGATTGGATCAGGTAGGTGGCTCTGTTATCAAGGTCCCAAGAGTATATTCTAGATATCCAATATATCTAAAGGGAATATAATATTTGAAGCGGCTGCTTCAAAGCTAGGGCGTCGGACTTGTGATCTTGTGGTCGCCGGTTCAATCCCCACCCATTGCACTACCGACACGAACCCACTCATAACACAAGCATTTTAGCTTAGCACGGGGGGTTAACAAGAATACTAGTAAACTGCAAAAACTCTGCTAGTAATCTTAAAATATATATATATATATTATTATATATATATATGTTACGGCTAAAGGTAGGTGTGAACATAAACTTAAGATTAGCCGATTAGAAATTACCCCACATAGGACACCCGCCCGCTCCTCGAGCGTGTGAACCACGCGGCCCCGTCGCCGGCCATCCCCGCCGTCGTCACACATACGAGGAACGGACTATCGTTAGATACCACAACCAACATACATTATGTTTTTATTGGAACAATATTATCAAAATAATAGCAGCCCTGGCACAGCTTCGTCTGAATATACTCTAATATTCATAAATATATTTTATATATATGTTACGGCTAAAGGTAGGTGAACATAAACTTAAGATTAGCCGGCTAAACTTAGCTTTCTGCGAGAAGCAGCTAAAGTTCGATAACGTATGTTAGTTTGCGTCGTTATATTCTAGGTTTTAATTAAATTAAACAATACGAAACGAAAAGGTGTTGGGGTGGTTAAAAAAAAAATAACCTAAACCTAAACCAATGGAGTTGAACAGGGAATTAGGTTGATCTAAGTTTAACCGCATATGGTCGCCTAGACCTAGGTTTAGCCGGCTAATCTTAAGTTTATGTTCACCTACCTTTAGCCGTAACATATATATAAAATATATTTATGAATATTAGAGTATATTCAGACGAAGCTGTGCCAGGGCTGCTATTATTTTGATAATATTGTTCCAATAAAAACATAATGTATGTTGGTTGTGGTATCTAACGATAGTCCGTTCCTCGTATGTGTGACGACGGCGGGGATGGCCGGCGACGGGGCCGCGTGGTTCACACGCTCGAGGAGCGGGCGGGTTCCTATGTGGGGTAATTTCTTCAAGAGTGTTAGAATTCGATCAAACATAACGATGGTGCGGCAGGTGATCGCAAAGCTGTGGAAGCTGGGCTACGCGGCGGAGGACATCGTGTCGAACATCTTCCGCGTGAGCAAGACGCTGGAGGCGCCCGAGGCGCGGCGCCTGGCGCTGGTGCGTGAGGTGGGGCTGACGCACGTGCGCGTGGCGGACGGGCTCTCCTCGCCGCTGCAGCTGGCGGGGCTGCTGGCCAGGTGCTGCCGGGCCGCGGCCGACGCGCCGGTGTAGTGTGTAGTGCGACCAGTGCGCGAGGTGGGGCTGACACACGTGCGCGTGGCGGACGGGCTCTCCTCGCCGCTGCAGCTGGCGGGGCTGCTGGCCAGGTGCTGCCGGGCCGCGGCCGACGCGCCGGTGTAGTGTGTAGTGCGACCAG
The DNA here is from genome assembly GCA_947037095.2 of Nycteola revayana. Lineage (NCBI taxonomy): Eukaryota > Metazoa > Arthropoda > Insecta > Lepidoptera > Nolidae > Nycteola > Nycteola revayana. The sequence continues at coordinate 242,737 of OX344844.2, forward strand.
TGCGCGAGGTGGGGCTGACGCACGTGCGCGTGGCGGACGGGCTCTCCTCGCCGCTGCAGCTGGCGGGGCTGCTGGCCAGGTGCTGCCGGGCCGCGGCCGACGCGCCGGTGTAGTGTGTAGTGCGACCAGTGCGCGAGGTGGGGCTGACGCACGTGCGCGTGGCGGACGGGCTCTCCTCGCCGCTGCAGCTGGCGGGGCTGCTGGCCAGGTGCTGCCGGGCCGCGGCCGACGCGCCGGTGTAGTGTGTAGTGCGACCAGTGCGCGAGGTGGGGCTGACGCACGTGCGCGTGGCGGACGGGCTCTCCTCGCCGCTGCAGCTGGCGGGGCTGCTGGCCAGGTGCTGCCGGGCCGCGGCCGACGCGCCGGTGTAGTGTGTAGTGCGACCAGTGCGCGAGGTGGGGCTGACGCACGTGCGCGTGGCGGACGGGCTCTCCTCGCCGCTGCAGCTGGCGGGGCTGCTGGCCAGGTGCTGCCGGGCCGCGGCCGACGCGCCGGTGTAGTGTGTAGTGCGACCAGTGCGCGAGGTGGGGCTGACGCACGTGCGCGTGGCGGACGGGCTCTCCTCGCCGCTGCAGCTGGCGGGGCTGCTGGCCAGGTGCTGCCGGGCCGCGGCCGACGCGCCGGTGTAGTGTGTAGTGCGACCAGTGCGCGAGGTGGGGCTGACGCACGTGCGCGTGGCGGACGGGCTCTCCTCGCCGCTGCAGCTGGCGGGGCTGCTGGCCAGGTGCTGCCGGGCCGCGGCCGACGCGCCGGTGTAGTGTGTAGTGCGACCAGTGCGCGAGGTGGGGCTGACGCACGTGCGCGTGGCGGACGGGCTCTCCTCGCCGCTGCAGCTGGCGGGGCTGCTGGCCAGGTGCTGCCGGGCCGCGGCCGACGCGCCGGTGTAGTGTGTAGTGCGACCAGTGCGCGAGGTGGGGCTGACGCACGTGCGCGTGGCGGACGGGCTCTCCTCGCCGCTGCAGCTGGCGGGGCTGCTGGCCAGGTGCTGCCGGGCCGCGGCCGACGCGCCGGTGTAGTGTGTAGTGCGACCAGTGCGCGAGGTGGGGCTGACGCACGTGCGCGTGGCGGACGGGCTCTCCTCGCCGCTGCAGCTGGCGGGGCTGCTGGCCAGGTGCTGCCGGGCCGCGGCCGACGCGCCGGTGTAGTGTGTAGTGCGACCAGTGCGCGAGGTGGGGCTGACGCACGTGCGCGTGGCGGACGGGCTCTCCTCGCCGCTGCAGCTGGCGGGGCTGCTGGCCAGGTGCTGCCGGGCCGCGGCCGACGCGCCGGTGTAGTGTGTAGTGCGACCAGTGCGCGAGGTGGGGCTGACGCACGTGCGCGTGGCGGACGGGCTCTCCTCGCCGCTGCAGCTGGCGGGGCTGCTGGCCAGGTGCTGCCGGGCCGCGGCCGACGCGCCGGTGTAGTGTGTAGTGCGACCAGTGCGCGAGGTGGGGCTGACGCACGTGCGCGTGGCGGACGGGCTCTCCTCGCCGCTGCAGCTGGCGGGGCTGCTGGCCAGGTGCTGCCGGGCCGCGGCCGACGCGCCGGTGTAGTGTGTAGTGCGACCAGTGCGCGAGGTGGGGCTGACGCACGTGCGCGTGGCGGACGGGCTCTCCTCGCCGCTGCAGCTGGCGGGGCTGCTGGCCAGGTGCTGCCGGGCCGCGGCCGACGCGCCGGTGTAGTGTGTAGTGCGACCAGTGCGCGAGGTGGGGCTGACGCACGTGCGCGTGGCGGACGGGCTCTCCTCGCCGCTGCAGCTGGCGGGGCTGCTGGCCAGGTGCTGCCGGGCCGCGGCCGACGCGCCGGTGTAGTGTGTAGTGCGACCAGTGCGCGAGGTGGGGCTGACGCACGTGCGCGTGGCGGACGGGCTGGCCTAGCTGAGGAGGATTTGTGCCCCAGTCCTATAATGTGTCCTATAACGGGCACTTGTCCGATGCCAATCTGACCAGTGTGGCACAGTGTATGTTGAAATGAAAGTGACAATTTCTGTAACTGTTAGAACTTATTGATGTTTTTAATTATGTTTTGTAAATAAATATTGTTTAAGTTATGTACACTATTTTTATCAACTTAAGAGAAATTAACTACAAGAGTCGACCTAAGTTACATCAACATTGTCAAAAAAAAGCCCTTATAATGATATAATGAAATTTATTCAGCACTTAGGTATTTACATACACTTGTACTTGTCAAAATTACACTGTATAAGACTAAATCAAACAAAAGTATCACTTAAGTAGCTAAAAACATTGTTGAAATTATTTGATCTTATAGAACTTTTAATCAGTCTGTCCATCTGTCGTGCGATAACAACAAATGTACAGATTATAGTAAGATGCCTTAGAGGTAACAGGTCTAAAATTAACTAAAAAGTCCAAGAATCCGGCCCAAGTCTAAGCAACATCCAACTGAGGGCACCCTTAAGGGGTTAGGACCAACGCTCAGGGTGCCACTGGAGTAAAGAGTAGATTTACGAACAGTGGTGATGATCGCTGGCACGAGATCACAGTTCGGGGAATAAACAACAACGCGGTCCTCGGTCATGCCGTCGAGGATCCTACACTAGCTAACCTGGAACCTTTCACTAGCTACCTAAGTGGACGACCCGGAGAAGAAAGGAAGAAAGGAACACCTAGATTTTTTTTGTAGTCTCTTTAGCTCTGTTTCTTTTTTTTTATGTCTAGTCTTTTATCACAATCATGTAATATTATTACAATATGACAATTTACACAAGTTAAACTAAAGGATATACCTATAATAATAATTAATAAACAATAACAAGAATGAATAAACAAAATATAAAATAAAAATTAACATAACATATCCCCGACAACAGCCGACCAGTCACCACAAGCAGCACCCGTTCACGAGTATCACGTGTGACGCGGCCATCGCCTCAATCGCCATATTAGAGGGAAGGTGGCGACCCGCTCCACACCGCCACCGCAAGCAATGACAACGAGAGCATGACGAACTAAAGTGGGGATATCGTCAAGTCTATGAATATTAAACCTTTAGCTGAACAATATTTAAACTGTTTCAAAAATTTTGATTATTATGTTGTCTGTGTTTCACTGATCAACCAAGCGTTATTATAGTTTAAATAGTCATTTACTTAATAATAAGCCCTTTTTATTAGAATCCTCTTAACAGTGGACTTGAATCTATCTTAAGGTAACTCTTGTAGGTGTACAGGTATTCTGTTATACATACGGACGCCTAATCCTACAAAAGATGAATGCACTTTTTGTAGACGATGGTATTCGGCGCACAGTTTATGCTTGTTTCTAGTATTTATTGTGTGTATGTCACTTCTGTGGTCAATTCTCTTTTTAAAAAGATTATTATTTGCCGATCATAGATTATATTTGGCATAAATGTATTGCGAAGCGACTGGTAGTATATCTATGTCCTTAAAGAAGTCTCTTAGGGAGAATCTCGTACCTAGTTGATAAATAGACCAAACTGCCCGTTTCTGTAATATGAAAATGCTTTGAATATCAGCAGCTTTACCCCAAGCAGAATGCCGTAGGACATAATACTGTGAAAGTAACTAAAGTAAACTAGACGTGCAGTTTCTACATTAGTAAGTTCACGTACTTTTCTAACAGCGTAGGCAGCTGAGCTCAATTTTCCAGCAAGACAAGATAGTGGACCCCATTGAAGTTTCTTGTCTAGTGTCAAGCCTAGAAAAAGGGTCGAGTTCACAGTTTATAGATTTTCATTACCCATAATTAATTTTGGCTCTACTAAACTTACATTAGGCATTACAAATTTGATACATTTGGTTTTCTTGGCATTAAGAACCAAATTATTAACCGTAAACCAATCGGTGACATGAGCGAGAGCACTATTAATGTCATTAAAATTATTCCTATTTCTATCTACCTTTAAAAAAGGGAGGTGTCATCCGCAAAAAGTACCATATTACATATGTCTTTTAAATAAAATGGCAAATCACTAATACCGGTCACCGCGTCGTAGTGTCCCTGATGAATATAATTATTGAAATTCACGGTGGCCATTAATTACTTCCTATTTGCTTCTCTCAATGTTTTACAACAATAATACTGAAACTATCACGGCAATAAAATGTCAGAATGGACGATCACCCCTTAAATGTAGTTTTTCTTCTAGAGTACGATCGAAGCAACTGTTTGAGAATAGGAAGCAAATAGAAGCAATAGGGAAGCAATTCTTGGGCATAAATTCAACGCGCCTAGTGACAGCATTTACAGAACTGATTTTATATAAATCTATTCTGTAAATGCTTTTAGTAAACCCCTGTTATTTTTTTCCATTGCAAAGAGACGCTTATAGATTTTATTTATTTAATTTTCATTTGTAATAACGTCATAAAAGTCGAAGTATAAAAAAATTATGAATAATGTACTTGAATAGAAAAAGGATTTAAAGTTTAAATTACACGTAGTAAAATCGATATAATCATACGCATACAATGTCTCACTGTGCTCTGCCACTGAGTAAAGATTAAATCGTTTTCATTTAGATGAAATAATATGTTACACTGATAACATACTAATGCAATACTTACGCAATTTCCTGCACTTACCCGCCCCTACTAGACAGTAGTCGAAGATATAATTTTATTATATGGAAGGTATGCAAAATAGTATATATCTTATACTATTTTGCATACCTATGTGACGGTGAAATATGGAGAACCAACCATTTTATAAGAAGAACATCTATACCTTGTTCCCATGTTTGTAAAGAAATAAATGATTTATTATTTAAAAGCATTTAGGTATTGCCAAAACTATGTAAAAATAACAATTTATAGAATAAATTCTTATGTTTAGTTAAGTAGCTGTACATGCGCGACTTTATTCCCTGTCGTCCCCACTGGGTACGAGTGGGAAAAAAAAGTTTCGTTCGTCCCCAGTGGTGACGATTGGAACTTTTTATTACCCACTCGTTCCGCTATAGACCGAGAGTCACGATACATGGGGATTTCAATAAGAGATTTCACGGATTGTTAAACTGCTTTAATTACGACTTTCTGAACAATGTTTTGATTGAAAATAATTTTAAAAGACAGGTACTTTAGTACAGTATTAACGAATTTACAATAATTCTTACAGTTTTAAGGTGCGTATCACGGATAATCAACTTATTTATAATAATTCTTACAGTTTTAAGGTGCGTTTCCGCATATAATATCTTAATAATTTAAGAAAACATGAAGGAAATAGGCAAACTTAAAAAAAATATACGAATTAAAATATGTATTTTAAATAAATCTTTCTTTTAATATTTGAATCACTATTAAGGTAGTCAGGTACTGCTGTCATTGCGTATCTATGCGAGCGATGTAACAAATAACATATTGTTTGTTACATCGCCATACTTACAATTTACCAATGATAAGTTCGTCTTAAAAGCAGTACCTGACTACCTAAATAGTGATTCAAATATAAAAAAAAAGATTGAGAAGACCCTTTAATGGGTAGTGGAAATATAGTTACCACCATATTTTGAACTTTATGTACTGTAATAAAGATCAAAACTAATGAATTCTTAACATACCTACTACCCGTTAAAGGGTTAATTGGTATATTTTTTTACGTTTGCCTATTTCCTTCATTTTTTCTTATATTATTAAGATATTATATACAGAAACGCATCTTAAAACTGTAAGAATTATTGTAAATTCGTTAATACTGTACTACATTACCTCAGTCTTTTAAAATTATTTTCAATCAAAACATTGTTCAGAAAGTCGTAATTAAAGCAGTTTAACAATCCGTGAAATCTCTTATTGAAATCCCCATGTATCGTGACTCTCGGTCTATAGCGGAACGAGTGGGTAATAAAAAGTTCCAATCGTCACCACTGGGGACGAACGAAACTTTTTTTTCCCACTCGTACCCAGTGGGGACGACCGGGAATAAAGGATTACTAGAGTCAACTTTTTTTTTCGGACGGACCTTCTCACTTAGCGGCGAGGCTTTTGCTACTTCACCGGGCATAAAGACGAGTAGAGCTCAAGCCTTAATAAATGGCTGAAAAACTACTAAGGGTCGGGAGGAGATGTTACACTTTAATTTTATTATATACTGTAATATAGTTCCAGTTCGGTAGTACAAAATTGCAAGTATTATAATTTAGATGGGTTAGAAAATGAAAGTTTACGATAAGTAAATATCTTTTATATAAAAATCAATTGACAAATATTCAAATATACAGTATGTAGTGAGATATGATACAATAGTAACAATGTATAAAGTAGGCGCGTACGATCATTGCGCACGCGCACGGAGCGTCAGTCGCATCACCGCTTGATCTCCAGCAGTTTGTTGTGCTCCGTCATTAGGCTCTGCAACAACCGTTCATCACAAATACTAAACATATTGTATCACAATGTCCCTGCCGAGCTACTGTGTCTCGAATATTAACGCTAATCAGATTTTAAGGATAACACTTATTCGTTAAGTTTCTAACTCTGTGTAGTGGCTGGAATCATAACTAATCTCGAGAGCTGTTGCCGAAACATTATTTATATTTGTCGCAGCAGCCATACGGCGGTGATGGCCTTAACATATCCGTTTATATATTATGACTTATCAAAAGGAACGCTAAAAGCACCATAGAGCAGCAACTATTACAACGGCATTGTTAATTGCGTGTCGTTCCGGCGCGCCCCCGCTAGTGTATGACGCGCTGCGCGTCCACCGGCGCCTCCTCGATCATCTTCTGGTGCTCCTCGCTCAGCGCCTGCCACACAACACGAGCTACACTAGCACACACACACACAGAGGACACCACTGTCCGTACACACCCATCACCACCGAACGCCCACACCATGCACCTCGCCACACAAGCCATAAGTTCAGAATGAGACTTGACCCACACTAGCGCGTAGAACTTTATACATTATAGATAGGTATATTGTGTATGTTATTGATAAGAAGGAACTGAATATACTTTGCAAAATAATGATTTCATTAATAACTAAATTAGAAGTAGTAACACTAAAACATGCCAACGAATGATGTCTTAAAATATGATTTTAAAGAATCTTCACTTGGAGTAAAATTTGGTGATCAAAGACAAAAAAATATATTCTAAGTGATAGTTAATTCGAAATTCAAGCAATTCTTAAAAACAAAAGGTTGATGTTCCAAGGGATTAGTGCCCATGCGTCATAATGCCAACCTTTACCTACTATAACATATTATCATTAGTAAAATGGTTAGAAAAAATACAACATTATCTATTAAAAAATAAGTAAAAATCTCGAATTAGAATATAATTAGTAGTTTTTCACTGTTGTGACTAATTGGTTAAGCGCTTGTGTGCGGAGTGTGCGACTGACCTTGAAGTACTTGACGGTCTTGACGCGCAGCTCCAGCGTGGCGTCCTCGTCGCACACGAACAGCGCCTGCGCGTGCTGCTGGAAGGCGGAGACGGTCCACATGTGGTTCACGCCCTCCTCCACCGCCTTGGCCAGCGCCAGCGCCTTGTGCACGCCCGTGATCAGGATCATCACCTGCACACAGCGTACAGCCGCCTGTTGCTCACGAGTCGTTATGTCTGACTACATATATCCGCTCGTTTCCAGCCGTGGACTTATACAGACAAAAGATGGTAATGAGAAGTGTCAACAAAAGAGATAGTTTTGCACATTTTAAATTTATATGTACACGTTACTGTTGTCTACTCGTACACGACGAGCGGCGAACTCTTCACCGTTAAAGAATGATCCGACCGTTGTAGTGACAATTACGTATTTATTTACATTATTTGATACTGGCGGTGTGAACCGGAGATAGGCTGTCTTGTCGACCGAACGTAGAACCAGTAGAGCGTACCTCCTTGGCGTCCATGACGGTCCCGACTCCGACGGTGAGCGCCTGGCGCGGCACCTTGGAGATGTCGTTCCCGAAGAAGCGCTTGTTGGCCTCCAGCGTGTCGTACGCCAGCGTCTTGACGCGCGTGCGCGACACCAGCGACGAGCCCGGCTCGTTGAACGCGATGTGGCCGTCCGGCCCGATGCCTGCGCGCCACGCACAGGGATTAGTCTTACAGTACCGCCCACCAAGAAACCACCAAGTATAAATATTAACATCTTGTTGTGTGATTAACAGAAATTAATTACGAATTAAATTTTCAAAAATAAATAATATGAGAAAACACGTGTAATATCAGCAGTGGCGTAGCGAGTCAAGTTTTTTGCGGGGTGCTATCCGACGGGACGGTGAATATTTAACGAATGTTTGCTTCCACATTTTTGGGGCTTTTTAGATGCGACTGATACGCAAACGGTAGGCTCTACGCCTATGAATATCAGCAACGGTGAGATGTGCCATTATACATCAGATACGTTCGTCGTATGTGCTAAACTGGCACTTACGACCAAATGCTTCTCAAGTATAATAGTATATCCGTCCCTATGCTTCTGAGGTTTAGATTTAGGTATATATATTATATTGTTTAGATTTTATGAAAGCTTTATCATATTATTGGCCAATCTACACGTGCCCGGCTGGCAACCATCTACAGCGTACCTCCAATGAAGAGGTGCACCCCGCCCGCTTCCGCAATGAGTTTCTCGAAGCGCGTGCACTCGGCCACCAGGTCGGGCGCGTTCCCGTCCAACACGTGCGCTTGCGCAGGGTCAATGTCCACGTGCTTGAAGAACTCGTTCCACATGTAATAGTGATACGACTCGGGGTGATCACGAGGCAGACCTGCACACACATACAATTATGCTATAATACCATAACGTTCAAGAGAAGTCATTCTGAAATATATAGGTACGACGGGCGATAGAGTTAAAAATTGGTACAAAACTTCAAATGGTTGAAGCCTCTTACCCAGCTCCAGCTTAACTCAAGGGCTGGTAGCGTGAGTGCGGCCGGTGAATTGTTCGGTACTCACTTGCTGTCTAATATCGATATATTCAAAAACCAAATAATGTTATAAGTATAACAAAATTATATGATACCTCTATACAAAGACAAAGGAAATGAAGTAAAGTTTGAAGAGTTTAGTGTTGAAGTTGTATAGTGTAGTTATATAAGTAAACAAACCGTACTAACCGACATACTCGTCCATGTTGAACGTGGTGACGTACTTGAAGGAGATCTTGCCCTCCTTGTAGAAGTCGATGAGGCGGCGGTACATGCCGAGCGGCGTGCCGCCCGTGGGCAGCCCCAGCACGAAGCGGCGGCCCGGGCCCGGCGCGAACTGCGTCACGCGCTGCAGCACGAAGCGCGCCGCCCACTCCGCCACCACGGACGCGTCCTCTAGGATTATCAGACGCATCGCGCTTCCCTCTCACCTACAATTATACGTAATCAATGATTAGTTCGTCCCGATCAGGCGGCGTGCCGGTCGTATCAATGATACGGGGCAACATGGGCCCCGAAAGTGAGTAGTAGAGCGCTTCTCCAATATATAATGTTATTTATGTATGCCCAGCGGCCGATGGCCATTTGTTATAGATCAACACTTGTATATGTTCGATTGGCTTGCGAATTTGTATTGCGCGATACAAGTTAATTGTTCTTGTAGGACCTAGATGGCGCTGATAGTCTAGTTGTGGTTTTTGTGCGGCTAATTAGACGTAGCTACCTACACTCTTAATTACTAATGCGACATTTTTGAAGGTTTGCGATTAATCTGCAAAATAATCACTGTCGCATTTATTACGTAATTGGTCACCCTGTGTAGTGTGGCTAACTATGTATACCTATAGGCATTGAAGCAATATGTGTAAAGTGGTCATATTAGTAGGTAACTTAGGGAGGAAAACTAATATGAACAGCATGGGTGAATTTTAGACACGCATAAAAACAAATATCGCTTTATCTCCTAAAATACTTCGCATAAATATGCGGAGCTAAGTTTAAGCACTTAATTTAGCCAGACATGGAAAGCGTCAAATTTTAATCCTTCCTGAACGATTTATTCGCGTAGCTCAGGTGCCTATGGATACCTCTCACTATGTTAGTTTTATGTCAGACGGAAATATTCTGTACTTTCTCTTTAAATATATATATATATATATATATATATCTTTGAATTAAAAGTATCTATAGATAATTAATATGCATTCTCCGTACAAATGTGTTGAAACAAATCAAGGTAACATCACAGCAAGCTTGCGAATTGATCATGAAGCCTGTACCTACCTACTCTCAGCTGACCTACTTGTCTGTCGTTTTATAATACCTACTTAAGTACATGGTTAAAGTTAAATTATGTTTTTGTTTTATTGCAAATAAAATAAATTACAACACAGGTCCGTTAAGTGCCATTGACTGGTAGATAAGGTGTCGTCGACCTACATCAGTGAGCTGTTGTGGTCAGCGCATCGCTCCATAGCACCGCGTTATCGATATTGATTGACTCCCAGTAGGTACCTACATCAATTCTGTACTTATTTACTACTACTAGTTGCGCACCGCGGTTTTACCCGCGTTGGACTACTACTCAGCTCCAGTGGGTCGTGGCATAATGTATTAAAACCTATAAATTAACAGTATAAATGATGCAAAATATCAGCAAAATCGGTCCTATCGTTTTTGCGACAAAGAGTAACAAAGTAGGTATAATATTAGAAGAAGGATGATAGTACAGTCTGTGTAAAAATATAGTTCAATATTTCATGCTCTTAACTTTCAAATACGGCCATGTTCTGTACTCTGGTAGTATATTGTTCTGAGGACTGATTAGTGATACTCTGAGGTTTTAAGTTTGTAGTAACATACCTATGTTGTACGTACAGACAAAAAAATAGGTTTACATCCTTAGTATCAATTAATGTAAATTAATATTTTTGTGTCAGTACGACACCCCATAATACTTTGTGGGTGAAGAGTTCGCTGATAGCTGTGTACAGATGCACATAATGGTAAACTATTCTCATAAACGTGTACCTACTTACATATTCTTTTTAATTCTTTCTTTTTTTTCTTCTTTGATTTAGCTTATTAATATGAGTTGCTTCGTTACACAAAACATCAATTTTGGTTGCGACATAAATGTTGACAAAAGTTTTCTGTTTTTAGAAAGGACACGTTGTCGAACAACATCCGTTGGTTCGCGACTCTCATTCTAACGGCATGAGACCGTTTTCTTTATTACAATTTGTGTCTACATAAGTCATTTCGCTTTTAAATTATTTATTTTGCCTTTTTGGGAATAACTATTGACTCCAAATTGCAATGGGGCCCACATATTGCGAAACTATCAGGAAAACTTAGCTCTGCGGCCTATGCTGTTAAAACTATGAGACGACTCACTGATTTGGAGACTGCTAGAATGGTTTACTTTAGTTATTTTCATAGCGTAATATCTTATGGAATTCTTCTGTGGGGAACTGTGCGGACATTGACACCATTTTTGTACTACAGAAACGAGCTGTAAGGTATATAAATATAAACTTGGTCCGCGAGTTTCCCTACGGGAGAAATTCAAAGACTAATATTCTTACAGTCGCATCACAATATGTCTATGAAAACCTTTTATATGTTCATAAGAATATTGATAGTTTTAAGAAAAAAAGTGACACTCATAATGTTAATACTAGATCTAAGCATAATCTCGTTTTACATGCTACACGTCTCCATAAAATTAGCAATTCTTTTATGGGGCAATGTATACGCTTCTACAACAAACTTCCTAAAAATGTAAGAGATCTTTCAACAAACAAGTTTAAACGATATGTCAAAGATAAATTATGTAAAAAGGCTTATTACTTATAAAATTTCTGATTATGTTAACGACAAAACTGATTGGGACTGAGTTACTCTGAAACAATACTGCTTTATTAATCATTGTAACATAAAATTTATTTAAAAAAAAGGATTCCTCTGAGTTTCTTGCCAGTTCTTCTCAGAGTTGCCACGTCCAGAACTGGTGGTAGTAAAAGAATGGGACGCATCATAAGAACATGATTTAAAATATTTTAAATGTGTCTATATGAATAAAGAATTTTTGACTTTGACTTTGACTTTAACTTCAAAAGCGATGCAGCTCAATGTTTCTCTCTGAGGCAATATGAGAGCTTCTACGAGATTCCATGAAGTAAGTTTTGTTAAAGTAAGTGGTAGAGAACTATTATGACGCGATGACGGTCTTTCTTCTGTGAGTGGGGACGCGAGAAAAGAAAAATAAATAACAATACCTACAAAGTATCTGATAGGTCCCAGAAGATTTATTAATAGATGATTGAACGTATTTTCCGTTGCTAAGACACATGAAGTATCTAAAGCAATGTTAAAATGCTGAAATATATCTTAAGAGTAAAAGCTATTTCAAAAATGAGTGAAAGAGGACATATCAATATCTGATTCTTTAAAAAATGGGAAATGGTTTACTGTTTATACCCCATATTACTCAATGAACCGCGAGGCGATAAACTACGAACCGTGGGTGCACACATCGGACCACGTCGATTATAGTATTACTTTTATATAGGTAGGTATGTATTATGCATCTCATAGTTTCGTTGACAGACTTATTTACTTTATTTTAACTAAATTTGCATGCTGTCTTCGTACTACTTGAAATATTGTAACTATTACGTATTCTACACTACCTGATAATTTATATTAAAACCTGTATATTTCTGCTAATAAATGATTATGATTTTAACAAAACTACAATCTCTAAAATCAAGAGATTGTAGTTTTAAATATTTTTATTATTATAACTAAATAATGCTGAATAGTTTTAGTATTATTATATATCCAATAACTATTCAGCAAACATAATATATTATAGTAGTAAACATATTTTAGTTGAACCTAATTCCTTCGTAATAATTATAAAAGAGTGGAACTAAATGCTACCTGAGACTCAACCTTGCACCTAGCTGTAAGCAAGTATGACATCGTCACCCGATCAGAATACGAACGAATTGAAATACCGGTCTTGTAGGTACCTACACAAATAAATTCGCCGAAATACCTAACTACTTCTTATTTTGTTTATAGGATCCATACGTTATGTACCTACGTATGTATCCTATAAATTATGTTTTGATACATAAATATAGCTCTAAATAATAAACTAAACTAAGTAAAGATACTCACTTATAAGGACGAACGTTTTTGGCAGGCTAAGAGTCAATTACCTCTGAATGGGGTCACTCACCTCTGGGCCAAGGTTACGGAGCGGTGAGCCGGCGGTCGCACCAACACTTGCTGTATTATTTTAATATAAACGAATTTAGTTGTGTTCTAATAACAACAAAACACGCGCGCAACAAACGCCTCCTCGTTACTGATAGTAGCTGATAACAAAATGCGAGCACTGCGTGCGGCGCGCTCGGCTGTCACTTGTCACGCGCTGACGTCATGCGTCATATTGTTACACTGACAGTTGTCAGTTGGGTTGCAGGAAATAAAAATAAGACGAAATAAGGGGAAAATTTTGGGAAGTAAATATCAAGCCAATTTCCAATAAATGTGTTTATTTCTATATAATACTTATCGGGAGATTATTCAATAGGTCGGAGTCGCCTCCGCGTATTAACTAAGTTGTATAACTTTAACAACAATTAACTATAATATTTGATAAGAATTATATCGAATAAAAACGACGCCTTTTCGTCATCAGCGATTTATGATTATAATATTATAACAGAACTACATAATTTAATGAGTCAAAGTATAAAACATAATGTTCATTCAACTGGTTCACTCATTGTTGAAAAAAGTTGTTTACAATTATTCTTAATTAATATATAAAAATATCAAATCACATTTTTACATTGAGAGAGCCATTGGTTTCATTTACTCAGTTGAAACAATTTTTTAGCATTGTGTTACTTACTTCTGTAGGCTGGTCGCCTTCAGATTTATTTTATTTAAAACTTAAGCACAAACTTTTGTACCAAGGTGGACTTAATGCCGTAGGCATTATCTGCCAGTCGACCTTAGGGTGGTGATGAAACAACATGAGATTTATCTCATCTGAATCTTCAGAATTTGTTTGCGACATAAAAATTTGGAAGAAAATGCATCTCACTTTAATTAAACATGAAATAGTATTATAAGAAATTAGCCTTATCAAAATAGTGTATTTAATTATAAAAATACCTATGTCGTAACTATAAATGTTCGTATTCTACGTAGTGGTACTTAAACAGCTAGTCCTCGTGTGATGCAACATATACAATAACTTAGCGCGAGTTTATCATTAACATAGAGGAGAGATCGGAACAAGCGATCAACTTGTGGAGGAACGTGTGAGTGCGCTCGCGATGTGCCGCTCGCCTCATATCACAGAACTCGCCGGTGTGTTGCACTACTTCTGCGTTACTGCACAACGAACGCGTCGCATCGAAATAAACCAACTGTAACTCGTACAGTTTAATAGTTAACCATTTATATATATATAAATATTTTCACATCGTATCGCTAGATAACTGTAACTTATACAATAAAGCGCGGATCGCCATAAACAATAAGTATCATACATATATTTGTAAACAAGTGCATGAATAAAATCGTTATTTTCCTTTAGAATCGAGTGACATAACGGACTACGCTTCACGAATAAAATAATCACTATTTAATACTAATTCAGCAGACGCATGTTCTGGCGCGCGTCAGTGTCGAGTACATCCGACACCATTCTTTATTAAAAATAATTCACGTTACACGTCCCTCCGTGTAGGAACGTTCTGTTGAGCCGGTTTAAATAATTTGTGCATCTTTCAACAATGGTACTTAATACGAGTTTGTATATGTTTTCGTATTGTATGTTTATAATGTACGTGACGCGCCAGAGTGCCCTCCGACATTCGACATACCGCCGCTGCCGACAACTTGCCTACTGGCCTAGTGTTACAACACTAAATAAAGGAACTTTTCAAGATGAGAAACAATTGTTAGTAGTAATCATTATATTTACACAGAACCATAAAGTGCGGCGCGTGCGCACGTGCGTCGCCCACTAACACTAGTGTCAAAGGACACGAGAAGCTTTCTAACTTTCTTCTATGAGGAGCTTGGACACTGAAATATAAATATTCTGTTCCTGATGTTAGGAACTATAATATATTATTGATATAGTAGTGAACTATAATCTATAAACTAATTTTTATAAAATTTCGCACTTACATTATCATAAGAAGAATGAATGCAGCGGAAATACTCGCAGCTGCCAAATAAGTATCGATCAATATGTTCGGGCCCGTCTTGTAATTCTTTGAAACACGAAGTAAACATGTTTCGTAACATAAAAAATATAACATATTATGTTCTATTTTTGAGTAGTTACAGAGTGAGGCTTTGCCGCCGTTCGGCATCCAGGAATCTTCACAATTCTTATGGTTCTAATTAGATATCATACAAATATTTGCCCTATAATAGAAACTAAAGATTCTATCATTTCAGAGAATAACAAGTCACTAGGTCTAGAATAATATAAATATATATAATTCCGCAATATTAGGTGAGTAGCCGACAATCGCCAAGCCTCAGCGACAACTTTAAGTTTACTGTCAATGTGTCCGTGGTGGGGAAGCTACGGGAATACTCGGAAGGTGTTATATTAATATCTGTGCAGGGTCCGTGAGCGTTCTCCGTCGAGTGTACCGACGCTGCGGCACCGTCGGTACGTCGGCGCCACACAGACCGCGCCCGCAGTACACATGAGCCTCGTCAGCAGATCGGATGATGTGGTGCGTGTGCGGGTGCTGGCGGCTAGTGCGGAGGCGCGCGGCTAGTGCGCGGCTAGTGCGCGGCTAGTGCGCGGCTAGTGCGCGACTAGCGCGCGGCTGGCGGCTAGTGCGGGCGGCAGGGCTGCGGTCAGTCCTGGCGCGCGCGCTTGGCGGGCGGCTGGCGGCTAGTGCGCGGCTAGTGCGCGGCTAGTGCGCGGCTAGTGCGCGACTAGCGCGCGGCTGGTGGCTAGTGCGGGCGGCAGGGCTGCGGTCAGTCCTGGCGCGCGCGCTTGGCGGGCGGCTCGCCCTCGCCGGACCAGTACGCGTAGTCGGGGAGCCACTTGAGCAGCTGCGCGTCGAAGAACTCCTCCAGACGTTTGGCGTCCTTGTACATGGCGCTGTCGGGCTGCGGACACACGAGCGGGTGTTACGGACCTTTATTACTTCGTAGTCGTTGAATTGAGAATGGGATCTCTGGATCTCACATTATATATTCTGACTCATGATTGTCGATGGATTTCATCGGTCGCCGAAATTAATGGGATAAAAAAAGCAAAGCGTTGCGTCACCAACTTCGTCCATAAACAGTAATATATTACAAATTTCTAGTAATGGATTAATTTTTTAAAGCTTTAATAAATGTGTGAAGATTTTATACTATTATATTATGTGATCAACAATGAAATATAAACTAAATACCTGAAATTAAAACGCGTCAGTTCATAACCTAAAACTATGTCTCGAGGTCAATCACGTTACGATATGACTTTCGATAAAATGTTTTCTGTACTTTAGGGATCAAATAACAAGTTTGCCATATTATGGTTACATTATTATTTAAGCCAAATTAACTTATTAATTTAAAATATTTTGAGATGAGACACACTCATGATAATGACTGTCATAGTCATTGTCATATCGTTACGTAATTACCCGCCAGGTTATTAAAAACGAACATGTAAGTGGCGCCTCGAATGGTAAAATATTGCAGTAGGGGACTTCTAATAGAGACGAAGCAAGGACAAGATGTGGAGACTCACGGGATAGTACCGGTAAGCGTTGCGGAACAGCAGGCGGCAGTCCGCCACGAACTGCGCCACGTCCAGGCACATGGTATTAGAGACGAAGCAAGGACAAGATGTGGAGACTCACGGGATAGTACCGGTAAGCGTTGCGGAACAGCAGGCGGCAGTCCGCCACGAACTGCGCCACGTCCAGGCACATGGTATTAGAGACGAAGCAAGGACAAGATGTGGAGACTCACGGGATAGTACCGGTAAGCGTTGCGGAACAGCAGGCGGCAGTCCGCCACGAACTGCGCCACGTCCAGGCACATGGTATTAGAGACGAAGCAAGGACAAGATGTGGAGACTCACGGGATAGTACCGGTAAGCGTTGCGGAACAGCAGGCGGCAGTCCGCCACGAACTGCGCCACGTCCAGGCACATGGTATTAGAGACGAAGCAAGGACAAGATGTGGAGACTCACGGGATAGTACCGGTAAGCGTTGCGGAACAGCAGGCGGCAGTCCGCCACGAACTGCGCCACGTCCAGGCACATGGTATTAGAGACGAAGCAAGGACAAGATGTGGAGACTCACGGGATAGTACCGGTAAGCGTTGCGGAACAGCAGGCGGCAGTCCGCCACGAACTGCGCCACGTCCAGGCACATGGTATTAGAGACGAAGCAAGGACAAGATGTGGAGACTCACGGGATAGTACCGGTAAGCGTTGCGGAACAGCAGGCGGCAGTCCGCCACGAACTGCGCCACGTCCAGGCACATGGTATTAGAGACGAAGCAAGGACAAGATGTGGAGACTCACGGGATAGTACCGGTAAGCGTTGCGGAACAGCAGGCGGCAGTCCGCCACGAACTGCGCCACGTCCAGGCACATGGTATTAGAGACGAAGCAAGGACAAGATGTGGAGACTCACGGGATAGTACCGGTAAGCGTTGCGGAACAGCAGGCGGCAGTCCGCCACGAACTGCGCCACGTCCAGGCACATGGTATTAGAGACGAAGCAAGGACAAGATGTGGAGACTCACGGGATAGTACCGGTAAGCGTTGCGGAACAGCAGGCGGCAGTCCGCCACGAACTGCGCCACGTCCAGGCACATGGTATTAGAGACGAAGCAAGGACAAGATGTGGAGACTCACGGGATAGTACCGGTAAGCGTTGCGGAACAGCAGGCGGCAGTCCGCCACGAACTGCGCCACGTCCAGGCACATGGTATTAGAGACGAAGCAAGGACAAGATGTGGAGACTCACGGGATAGTACCGGTAAGCGTTGCGGAACAGCAGGCGGCAGTCCGCCACGAACTGCGCCACGTCCAGGCACATGGTATTAGAGACGAAGCAAGGACAAGATGTGGAGACTCACGGGATAGTACCGGTAAGCGTTGCGGAACAGCAGGCGGCAGTCCGCCACGAACTGCGCCACGTCCAGGCACATGGTATTAGAGACGAAGCAAGGACAAGATGTGGAGACTCACGGGATAGTACCGGTAAGCGTTGCGGAACAGCAGGCGGCAGTCCGCCACGAACTGCGCCACGTCCAGGCACATGGTATTAGAGACGAAGCAAGGACAAGATGTGGAGACTCACGGGATAGTACCGGTAAGCGTTGCGGAACAGCAGGCGGCAGTCCGCCACGAACTGCGCCACGTCCAGGCACATGGTATTAGAGACGAAGCAAGGACAAGATGTGGAGACTCACGGGATAGTACCGGTAAGCGTTGCGGAACAGCAGGCGGCAGTCCGCCACGAACTGCGCCACGTCCAGGCACATGGTATTAGAGACGAAGCAAGGACAAGATGTGGAGACTCACGGGATAGTACCGGTAAGCGTTGCGGAACAGCAGGCGGCAGTCCGCCACGAACTGCGCCACGTCCAGGCACATGGTATTAGAGACGAAGCAAGGACAAGATGTGGAGACTCACGGGATAGTACCGGTAAGCGTTGCGGAACAGCAGGCGGCAGTCCGCCACGAACTGCGCCACGTCCAGGCACATGGTATTAGAGACGAAGCAAGGACAAGATGTGGAGACTCACGGGATAGTACCGGTAAGCGTTGCGGAACAGCAGGCGGCAGTCCGCCACGAACTGCGCCACGTCCAGGCACATGGTATTAGAGACGAAGCAAGGACAAGATGTGGAGACTCACGGGATAGTACCGGTAAGCGTTGCGGAACAGCAGGCGGCAGTCCGCCACGAACTGCGCCACGTCCAGGCACATGGTATTAGAGACGAAGCAAGGACAAGATGTGGAGACTCACGGGATAGTACCGGTAAGCGTTGCGGAACAGCAGGCGGCAGTCCGCCACGAACTGCGCCACGTCCAGGCACATGGTATTAGAGACGAAGCAAGGACAAGATGTGGAGACTCACGGGATAGTACCGGTAAGCGTTGCGGAACAGCAGGCGGCAGTCCGCCACGAACTGCGCCACGTCCAGGCACATGGTATTAGAGACGAAGCAAGGACAAGATGTGGAGACTCACGGGATAGTACCGGTAAGCGTTGCGGAACAGCAGGCGGCAGTCCGCCACGAACTGCGCCACGTGCGAGTAGCGCTGCGCGGCGCGCGGCTGCAGGCGCATGCGCACCGCGTCCAGGCACATGGGCCGCGACACCTGCGCGACACAAGCCAACACGTGCGTTACCCGCCAAAGGATATCGAAAATAGTTATTATTTAAATAATAATAACTATTTTCGATATTAATATTAATTTAATTTGATGGGCTAGCCCATTGACAATATTTGAAATTATTTTCATATGGTGAAGAATGGCTTTCCTATACCAAGTAAATTTATGTTTTTTTTAGAAAACGATGTCAGTCATTTTGGTTTATATACAATGTGTGCTGACGGCAATCCTAGATCGATGATGTCATGACTCAGAAAATGTAATAGTAAAGGATCGCGTTCTTGTTTTTTAAGGGCTCCCTCTATCTGGCAGAATTTTAATGCTCCGTATTTTATAACACACTTGGCATAATCTTCTTTAAACGATTAATATTTAAGCATAAAAATTAAATAAGTAGTATAATTATAATTTGGTCGAATATTTATAGGTCCGAATTTACAATGGCATACTTTTAAGATGGCAGAATTATCTTTGGCAAAGTTAAAATTTAGCATAATTTCGTTTATCATAACGTTAGAGCGGCGATAATTTTGGCATACTATGAAAATAGTAAAATTTCATTTGGAATAATTTTATTAGTGAAACCGGTCAATTCACCAAAAATTCATTAAAACATTTTCACTTGACTAGCAACGATTGGCAAAAACAATATTTGTTATTTCATCATTATACAACAACAAGTTTACCAAATAATTTACTTAACAAAATAATTATCCGTTAAACATTTATTTAATAACGTATTATTTGACAAATAATTCATCGTTTTTTTCATTATATCTTATAAAACAACGTTTGGTATTCGAGGCAGCGCCCGGCGAACCGAATTATGGGCAAATGACAATCGGTTAGGTTAGAACTGTGGCCAAACAACGCCAGAACCGAATTACCGGACCGCCGCGCCGTAGCCCCGCAGCGCCGAAGCCGTGACAGATACGCTGCATGCTGCATGATAGTTCTGCCTTTTAGTGACAATCGATATGCAATTTATACTTAATGATCATTCTAACTATGAACTTTCTGCAACACGATGGTTCAACTTCTTAATTATTATGGATATGAAGTTTATACCAAACGATGGTTCTGAATTGAAAAATTATGCGTTTGAATGTACAATAAATGAGTTTCTGCCAAATGATTGTATGCAAAATGATATTCGTTGTTATGCCAAATAAAAATATGTCAAAAAAAAAATCTGCCATAAAGGGTAGACCCGTTTTTTAACTAGTCCTATGACGTCTCAAATTGGCTGATCGCGTATTCCAAAAATTAAAGACATAAGACAAAAAATAAATTTTTCATACTAAATTTATACAACCATCTTCAAGGTTTATGAACATAAATGATTATATTTAGGTTCCTTATAAAAATACTTTAAATAATACTTACTAAAAACACTGGAATGCAATAAATGATTTAGTATTGAGTACTTTCAGAAATAAACATCATTATAACATAATTTCATATGGGTCATCTAGCCTATTAGTTACCTAGTTTCTGTAATTGTAGCTGTCTACTTACTTTGCAGGTAAATCACACGAGCCCAATTAGGATGTTCAAATCAAATCAAAATATTTTAAAATACGTCCCTTTTTATTCTACCAACAGTTCTGGACGTGGAAACTCTGAGCAGAACTGGCTAGAAACTCAGAAGAATCCTTTTTTAAATAAATGTTTTGTTACAATTATTAATAAGGCAGTATTGTTTCAGAGCAACTCACTCCCAAGCATTTTGTCATTGACATAATCAGAAATTTTATAATAAGCTTCTTTACATAATTTATTTTTGACATATCGTTTAAACTTGTTTATATATACGAATTACCTTATTATGTAGGAAATAATCATGAGATAGTATTATTTGCTGACGCAAGTATGATGAAGTAAACAATGCAATCTTGAAGGTGTTCCATTGGTTTAATATTAATAACCTACTTTTAAATGCAAACAAAACTAAAGTCATTGAACTTTCTACACCTAATGTAATTTGTAATTGTCACCATTTTTGTCCTACAGAAACAAGCTGTAAGTTGCATATATAAACTTGGTCTGTGAGTTTCCCTACGGGAGAGACAAATATTCTTACAGTCGCATCACAATATGTCTATGAAAACCTTTTATATTATTATGTTCATAAAAATATTAAGTGTTTTAAGAAAAACAGCGGCACTCATAATGTTAATACTAGAACTAAGCATAATCTCGTTTTAAATGGTACCCGTCTTTACAAAATTAGCAATTCTTTGGGGCAATATATACGCTTCTACAACAAACTTCCTAGTAATGTAAGAGATCTTTCTACAAACAAGTTTAAACGATATGTAAAAGATAAATTATGTAAAGAAACTTATTATAAAATTTCTGATTATGTGTATATATACGCCAAAAACAAAAACGGCCCTAGTAATGAACCTTGCGGGACGCCCATGGTTACAACAGAGCCTGGTGATATTTTGCCGTTTATATCAACTTTCTAGACTCAATAACCCATGTAAGAAATCAGAAGATTGAGAGCCTGGTTTCTAATGCCATACCGGTGTAATTTCCTGACCAGAGTGATATATTGAACACAATCAAATGCCTTAGACAGGTCACAGAAAATACCTAAGGATTCTTGCCAAATCTTTCCAGGCCGCGAATATAATTTTTAACAATTCAGTTCCCGCGGCTATGGCTGAGCAACCCCTCCTAAACCCGAACTGCTTTTTATGTAGTAAATTAAATTTATTTAAGTGTCTGAGCAAAAATATTAAGAAAAATTTTTTTTTTTAATTTTGCTCAGTGTTGGCAATCTATAAACAGGTCGGAAATTCGAGGGATCAGTACTATCACCGGATTTAAATAGTGGTATAAGGTTCAGTACTTATTGATCGGACTATTATCCCATTAGTACGTCGTGCGGTGTGAACTAAACGTGTTGATGGCATCGCATAATCCTGCGGCCAAATTTTGGTGTTTTAATACAATTACTCGATTGGGTAAATATTAACATTTTACATGATATCACTGCAGCACGAATGATTGATTTTATATTCCTTAATAATTGCAAACGAATATTACTTTGTTCATTTTTAGTAAAGTAGTTTTAACCGGTTATTTCCGTCAGATGGAACAACAATTTTATTTACACACATAAATAATTGAAATGTAAATGAAAATATATAATTGAAGCTTCTGTGCACGGTTTTACAGAAGGAACTTTATAATTAAATATAGCCAATAGCCTTCCTCGATAAAATGGCTATCTAGCACTGAATTTTTGTTCGTTTGCTTGAACGCGCTAATCTCAGGAGCATTAAGGAGCAGGAGATCAGATAAAAAAAAATGTTTCAGCGTTAAATAGCCCATTTATTGAGGAACGAGGAGGTAACGAGCTATATTCAATGATGAAGTCCCAACGGGAACGCGGGTTACGGTTTGCGGTCGCAGGGTACCTTGGAGTAGTAGAGCAGGTTGTCCGCGGGCACGGGCTCGCGGAAGGCCAGCGACAGCTCGTACTGGCAGTACAGCTCCAGCGTGATGCGCTCCATCAGCTTCTGCACGCGCGCCTCCTCGCCGCCGGCGCCCGCGGGCAGCTCCGCGAAGTTGACGCACAGCAGGCACTGCCAGGTCTCCGTCTCGCTGCGACAGAGCACACGTCAGCCTCCACACGAGCCGGGCCACGTCTCGCGTCACGTCACACACTCACTCGGGCAGCTTCTCGATGGTGGGGATGTGGCAGTACTGGTGGAACACCTTGGGGCACTTGTCGCAGCACATGAGCTCCCCGCCGTCCATGCACACGGCGCACCAGTCCTCGTTGGGGTCGGGCGCCTTGTCCTCCGTGCTGGAGTGCACGGGCGGCGCGGGCGAGGGCGCGGGCTCGCTCTCCGCCACCACCTGCACGCCGTTGGAGTCCAGCTTGGCGATGGTGGCCATCAGGTCCTGCACCGACGCCGCGCACACCTTGTCCAGCTCGCCCGGCACGCCGCCCTGGGGATAGCGGGCGGTCACTCGGGCACACAAGCTACCGCACCGTATGGAATACGTATACCGTGACACTCACGTTGAGGCTGGGGCTGGGCGTCTTGGGGTTGGTGGAGGTGACGGTGGCGGGCGCGGGGGCGGGGCGCCGCCCCAGCGTTATCTTGAAGTCCTGGGCGCCGCCGCCCGAGCAGCTCGCCGGGCTCGGCTCGAATCCACCTGACGCCGACACAAATGCATATCATTGAACGTGTTCGGTCCGCATACGTTACCTGCCGCCGTCGCGGGTGGAGTGCCACTGACCGTTGGCGAGCGCGTGCTGCGGGATGTGCCACTTGGCGGCGGGCTGGTGCTGCGGGTAGGCGGGGGGCGCGGGGGAGGGCGTGCGCATCCCCCCCGGGCGCCGGCTCCCCGCGCCGAACGTGCTCCCCATGGCGGCCCCGGGCCCCCCGCCCCCCATGGCGCCCCCGGGCCCCATGTTGCCCCCGCCTCCTGCGCCGCCGAACGCGCCGAGCACTGCAACACCAACATATCACATATGTTGCAAACTTTTCACTTTTTTATAAAATTTAAATACTTATATATTTTTCAATTCTTTAATTTTTAATAAACAAACTTACAATAAAATATTAAGCCCCTTATCGTCAATCTTAGCATACTTACAAAAAAACATCTAACTCTACAAAAATATTTTTCGAGTTTTTAGATTTCATTTCGTTAGTTCATACACTTTATTCCCTTTCAGTATAGTGTACATTATTCTTCTATTTCATTTCCTTTGATGTCCATATTTAGGGAGTTGTTAAAAAGTATATATTCCGCCATTTCGTGGTGTCGGCCATCTTAGACCGTTTTTCATCAAACATAGCCAAAAACACTCCCGACTAATTCACCTTTCAAACAAAATGAAACAAAATCAAAATCGGTTCATCCGTTAGGGAACTACGCTGCCACAGACAGACACACAGACACGTCAAACTTATATCACCCCGTCGTTTTTGCGTCTGGAGTTAAAAATATCTAAATAAGTAAATATTACAGTATTTAAATTAGCTCAGTTTCATTACTTTCATCTTAAATTACACGAGAACTTTAAGATTGAATATAATAAATTGAACAATTGGCAAGAACAACAAATAAATCTTAATTACAATTTTTTTTTATTGTGTGTGATAATTTCTGTTTGTGTCAGTAGCTTCCCAAAATGAGATCCCTTATTACAGCTTCAACTAAAAACAATCTGATTTGAAACCGCAAAATAAAATATGAAATTGGCTCACGTTGAAAACATTCGGCACAATTGATGTGGTTCACCAACATGGTTCAAAATTGAATATGAGACACGCGAAAATGCAGTAGTATTGAGTTAGTTATGCTCGCTACAAAGTTATTCCTTAAACCTTTAGAACAATAACATCAATCCACACAAGCCGTTCAAGATAGGAAAGTCGACAGTACTACACTACAAGGGAAGGTGGAAGGTATTAGTGACAAAGTGAACAATGGGGATTAGTACAAGTGGCATCACTATCGGCCAGGAGGCTCGGCTCGCGCGACTCACTCTGGTGGTAGTTGTGGTGCAGGGACAGCTGCGCGGGGTGCGGGGCGCCCCCCGCCGCCGCGCCGCCCCCCGCCCCCGGCAGCAGCGCCCGCGCGCGCGCCGTCTGCGCGTTGAGCAGCCCGCGCAGGTTCATCTCGTTCACACCTGCGCACACCGCACCGTCACACATCTGCCCGCTCACACCCGCTGATACCACGTCTTGTACCATGAATAATGTCCACATACAATAACATTAATAGCAAAAATATATCATAAAAATACAACACATCCCTCTGCAAAATCTGCATATTTAAATAATGAAGTTAAATGTATTGGGAAACGCACAAACACACAGGTAAAATTTGTATTCCACCATACTTTGAAAACGACAATTATTTCAAAATTGTAGATTTCCGAATATTTTCTTATAATAGAGTATTAATCATGAATATATTGTTCAATGAAATCTTAAAATGAAACATGTACCCACAGAATATAACCTCGTTCATAAGGCACAAGTGCGTGGGTACTGACCGTGCAGATGGTGGGGGTGCGTGGTGGACGTGACGTGCGCGTTGCGCAGCGGCGTGTGCGTGCGCGCGCGCATGGCGCCCGCCATGGTCATGAACCCGGGCCCCCCACTGCCCACGCCACTGGCGCCCATCCCACCGCCCACGTACGACTGTGGGAATATACGGCCGTTAATTGTAATTATATATTTTAATATATGCAATAAAGTATTAATATATAAAGAAAGTACTGCAGAATATATTATGTATTCTACCAGATAAAGGTCGACTACAATGAAGGCGATTAATAAACAAACTCGTATCTTATGAAAGATAAGAGATCATTGGTTCTAAAATTACTAAAATCCGATTCTATAATTCAACACAAATATCAAAAGTTCTCTTATTTTTCGTAAAAATACACTCACAATATTTGTCGTCCCGCTTATACGGATATACGTCTGTCTCGCAAAGGACTTTACTTACACCAATGATAAGTGATATCGGGGGACAAGGCCTGCAGAATGATTTAATGTATTTGGACCCATCCGCCCGTCGAGTCAAACATAAAAAAATTGGTTAAAAAGTAAAAACATGTTTAACAGTCACATTGATCGTATTAACATAATTAGATACAAACCCGACAACATCGTGATGGATCCTACACTTGACGCAAATATCTATGACACATAACTGAGCTACATAAAGCGTCCTAGTTCACAAGTCCATACAGACTGCACATGCATACACACATTCATATAAACACAACATTGTACGAAGCTCATATACAAACGATTTTACAGCACTAACTATAAATTAAATGAAAATAATATTACTTATTAATTCTCAATATTCCTAGTTAAACTGAAACAACACAAATCAATGAATCGAGATAATATTTCAGCAAATTATAATACCGAGGCCTGAATGACATCGTACTTTTTGTATATGGTAACACTATAAAAATGTTAGTGTAATGAATGAATTTATCTCGACTCATTGAGTTGAGAAAATAATAATTGATATGAATTCTCAAATCGCCGATGTAAATAAATCACAATCATGGACTAAAATAAAACTAGTTAAGTAGCCATCATGATATTCGAAACATATACGTAATCAGAACTAAAGAAATAAAATGAACGTAAATTAAAATATGTAAAAACCATTGTGTGTTTGACCAAAGAATGTTTAAAAAGTAGTTATAACCATCAACATAAGTATAACAAAAAATGGAAGCAAGAAGTGTTCCACCTAATAAAGACAAATAGTACGACACTAACAAATGTGGGAGCAACTGACCTGATACCGAGCCAATGTCTGAGACATGGAAACATATTGCACATCCTGCACCTTAATCATTTTAGTTACATCACATTGTCTACTTCATCATTATATTTAATTATTATTGGTTATTTTTGAATATAGACTTTAGTTTTCCATTTATAATCTGACATGTATTTAAAATATTATCAACTGAACATGAATAAATATATTGTAATAACATATTTAATAATAACCTATATTTGGCACACCTCTGTGGTCAACACAGTGATTCTATGTACCTATTATAATTGTTGTTATGTTTTATAACCTGTGTTAGGCAAATAAACAATTTGATTTGATTCCAAACTCCACAAAAGATAGTTTTTATTTAATTATTTTAAAATACGGAAACATAATTCTGTCATGGGTTAAAAAAATATATAAATACAATGACACTACTTATATATTGGATATGTTGTTACCTGATTCATAGCGACATGTTGTAGTGCAGCGTAGGCGGAGTGCGCGGGGTTGTGTTGTTGTTGGTGCTGTTGTAACGTTTGCAGCTGTTGTTGTTGTTGTTGTTGCTGCTGCTGCTGCGGCTGCTGCTGTTGTTGTTGTTGCTGCGGTTGTTGTTGCGGGTGTGCTGGTGGGTGGTAGGGGCCTTGTGCGCCCGAGCTGCCGCCCCCGTCCACTTTACCGTCCACCACGATAGCGCCGATCGATGATAGAACTGAACGACAGATAAATGTTTGATGTGCTAAAGTGTTTGTTTGATTGATTGATTCATATTGACAAAGTTTTTGGTGCACAAAACTAAATACATTTTTTTCATCTGGCATGTCAAAGAATTTATGGGTATTTTAAAATTGTATAATCATTAAAAATATTCTTAGAGCGTACTCACCGCGCACGAGGTCGGGCAGCTTGTCGAGCGCGAGGCTGATCCGCACGGGGATCTCGGGGTTGGGGATGTGTAGAGGGAACAGAGCGTACTCACCGCGCACGAGGTCGGGCAGCTTGTCGAGCGCGAGGCTGATCCGCACGGGGATCTCGGGGTTGGGGATGTGTAGAGGGAACAGAGCGTACTCACCGCGCACGAGGTCGGGCAGCTTGTCGAGCGCGAGGCTGATCCGCACGGGGATCTCGGGGTTGGGGATGTGTAGAGGGAACAGAGCGTACTCACCGCGCACGAGGTCGGGCAGCTTGTCGAGCGCGAGGCTGATCCGCACGGGGATCTCGGGGTTGGGGATGTGTAGAGGGAACAGAGCGTACTCACCGCGCACGAGGTCGGGCAGCTTGTCGAGCGCGAGGCTGATCCGCACGGGGATCTCGGGGTTGGGGATGTGTAGAGGGAACAGAGCGTACTCACCGCGCACGAGGTCGGGCAGCTTGTCGAGCGCGAGGCTGATCCGCACGGGGATCTCGGGGTTGGGGATGTGTAGAGGGAACAGAGCGTACTCACCGCGCACGAGGTCGGGCAGCTTGTCGAGCGCGAGGCTGATCCGCACGGGGATCTCGGGGTTGGGGATGTGTAGAGGGAACAGAGCGTACTCACCGCGCACGAGGTCGGGCAGCTTGTCGAGCGCGAGGCTGATCCGCACGGGGATCTCGGGGTTGGGGATGTGTAGAGGGAACAGAGCGTACTCACCGCGCACGAGGTCGGGCAGCTTGTCGAGCGCGAGGCTGATCCGCACGGGGATCTCGGGGTTGGGGATGTGTAGAGGGAACAGAGCGTACTCACCGCGCACGAGGTCGGGCAGCTTGTCGAGCGCGAGGCTGATCCGCACGGGGATCTCGGGGTTGGGGATGTGTAGAGGGAACAGAGCGTACTCACCGCGCACGAGGTCGGGCAGCTTGTCGAGCGCGAGGCTGATCCGCACGGGGATCTCGGGGTTGGGGATGTGTAGAGGGAACAGAGCGTACTCACCGCGCACGAGGTCGGGCAGCTTGTCGAGCGCGAGGCTGATCCGCACGGGGATCTCGGGGTTGGGGATGTGTAGAGGGAACAGAGCGTACTCACCGCGCACGAGGTCGGGCAGCTTGTCGAGCGCGAGGCTGATCCGCACGGGGATCTCGGGGTTGGGGATGTCGGCGCGGCGCGACTTGATGCGCTGCAGGTGCGCGCACACGGCGCGCTTGGAGTGCAGCACGGCCGTGTCCGAGCCTGCGCCGCCCGGCACGGTCAAACGAGGGGCAAAATAGTATCAATACAACACTTTTGTAAATTGTTATATGTTATTCATTTCATCATCATCATCATTGGCCCGTGTGACCGCTGAACATGGACCTCCCCACTCGTAAAGGTTTTGCCATCCAAATGTTAGAATTAACACGAAGATTTCTCATCCAGCGTGGGAATCGAACTCACGAAGAGACTTATATCGCTACGACACAGAAATTGATACAAATAAGAAATATGTTTTCGCGAAATAAGGAATGAATGAAATAAGTGTCAGGTGTCGGTGTGGGGTGTCAGGTGTCGGTGTGGTGTGTCAGGTGTCGGCTTGGGGTGTCAGGTGTCGGTGTGGGCTGTCAGGTGTCGGCTTGGGGTGTCAGGTGTCGGTGTGGGGTGTCAGGTGTCGGTGTGGGGTGTCAGGTGTCAGTGTGGGTGCCGGGCAGTAGTGTGAGGAGTGTGGAGCGACACAGAAATTAATACAAATAAGAAATATGTTTTCGCGAAATAAGGAATGAATGAAATAAGTGTCAGGTGTCGGTGTGGGGTGTCAGGTGTCAGTGTGGGTGCCGGGCAGTAGTGTGAGGAGTGTGGAGCGACACAGAAATTGATACAAATAAGAAATATGTTTTCGCGAAATAAGGAATGAATGAAATAAGTGTCAGGTGTCGGTGTGGGGTGTCAGGTGTCAGTGTGGGTGCCGGGCAGTAGTGTGAGGAGTGTGGAGCGACACAGAAATTAATACAAATAAGAAATATGTTTTCGCGAAATAAGGAATGAATGAAATAAGTGTCAGGTGTCGGTGTGGGGTGTCAGGTGTCGGTGTGGTGTGTCAGGTGTCGGCTTGGGGTGTCAGGTGTCGGTGTGGGCTGTCAGGTGTCGGCTTGGGGTGTCAGGTGTCGGTGTGGGTGCCGGGCAGTAGTGTGAGGAGTGTGGAGCGACACAGAAATTAATACAAATAAGAAATATGTTTTCGCGAAATAAGGAATGAACGAAATAAGTGTCAGGTGTCGGTGTGGGGTGTCAGGTGTCAGTGTGGGTGCCGGGCAGTAGTGTGAGGAGTGTGGAGCGACACAGAAATTAATACAAATAAGAAATATGTTTTCGCGAAATAAGGAATGAATGAAATAAGTGTCAGGTGTCGGTGTGGGGTGTCAGGTGTCAGTGTGGGTGCCGGGCAGTAGTGTGAGGAGTGTGGAGCGACACAGAAATTAATACAAATAAGAAATATGTTTTCGCGAAATAAGGAATGAATGAAATAAGTGTCAGGTGTCGGTGTGGGGTGTCAGGTGTCAGTGTGGGTGCCGGGCAGTAGTGTGAGGAGTGTGGAGCGACACAGAAATTAATACAAATAAGAAATATGTTTTCGCGAAATAAGGAATGAATGAAATAAGTGTCAGGTGTCGGTGTGGGGTGTCAGGTGTCGGTGTGGTGTGTCAGGTGTCGGCTTGGGGTGTCAGGTGTCGGTGTGGGCTGTCAGGTGTCGGCTTGGGGTGTCAGGTGTCGGTGTGGGGTGTCAGGTGTCGGTGTGGGGTGTCAGGTGTCGGTGTAGGTGCCGGGCAGTAGTGTGAGGAGTGGTGAGTGGTGGTGGGTACCGGTGTCGGTGTGGGGTGCCGGGCAGTAGTGTGAGGAGTGGTGAGTGGTGGTGGGTACCGGTGTCGGTGTGGGGTGCCGGGCAGGAGTGTGAGGAGTGGTGAGTGGTGGTGGGTACCGGTGTCGGTGTGGGGTGCCGGGCAGGAGTGTGAGGAGTGGTGAGTGGTGGTGGGTACCGGTGTCGGTGTGGGATGCCGGGCAGTAGTGTGAGGAGTGGTGAGTGGTGGTGGGTACCGGTGTCGGTGTGGGGTGCCGGGCTGTAGTGTGAGGAGTGGTGAGTGGTGGTGGGTACCGGTGTCGGTGTGGGGTGCCGGGCAGTAGTGTGAGGAGTGGTGAGTGGTGGTGGGTACCGGTGTCGGTGTGGGGTGCCGGGCTGTAGTGTGAGGAGTGGTGAGTGGTGGTGGGTACCGGTGTCGGTGTGGGGTGCCGGGCAGTAGTGTGGGGAGTGGTGAGTGGTGGTGGGTACCGGTGTCGGTGTGGGGTGCCGGGCAGTAGTGTGGGGAGTGGTGAGTGGTGGTGGGTACCGGTGTCGGTGTGGGGTGCCGGGCTGTAGTGTGAGGAGTGGTGAGTGGTGGTGGGTACCGGTGTCGGTGTGGGGTGCCGGGCAGTAGTGTGGGGAGTGGTGAGTGGTGGTGGGTACCGGTGTCGGTGTGGGGTGCCGGGCAGTAGTGTGGGGAGTGGTGAGTGGTGGTGGGTACCGGTGTCGAGCGCGGCGGTGACGAAGCGCACGCAGTGGTCGGTGATGGCGGCGAGCTGCTCGAGCGCGTCCTTCTTCTCGCTGAGCGTGCGCTGCTTGGCGTCGCACACCTCGTTGAGCCGCAGCACCAGTTGCTTGCCGCGCGTGTTGATGGCGTTCGTTAACCTGCAGCCACGCGGTAGACTTACAGTGGTATGCGAGGACGGTACTTTACTTTAAGTATTCACTTCAATGAGTTGGGTCATCAAAGTGACATCCGACATTCCCAAGTAAACTTACAGTCTCAAGCGTTGTTCTTGAATACGGGATTTCGTTTTCAGATATACTCGTCACTTCAGTAATGTCAGCCACGAGGCTTCTGCTACTTCACCGGGCATAAAAGCGATCAGAGAGAGAGACCGGGCATAAACAACCTGCGCAAGAGGGCGCCTCCTGGAGGAGTAGGACGTCAGCTCAGCGCGATCGATGACCGAGGGATTATGACTTTAGTTTTTTTTCAATCTGCTAATCCACTACAAGTATAACAGTTATAAGTTAGACTTCTGAAATCTTGATGAACTTAGCAAATCAGACTAATTAATTTAATTCCATTGCAAATACAAGTTAGATGTATGTTTAAGTAATCTTGTTTCATCCTAGGCGAGCTACGGCAAACTCAAAAAAAATAAAAATGGTACCAGGTGGTTACCAGGTGTAAGAACACCTGGTAAACGGATATACGAATATACATTTGATAAGCTTGAGATGTTCGAATTACTGTATAACATTTGCTTAGCATATTCCAGTTTTGGAAAGTGCCTTATCTATTGCCACCTATAGTTTGGAGAATCTAAGAAACTAGGTCAAAGGACTACTATTACAGACTGTCTAGACAAAAACATAGTTTTGTTAAAAGAGGGCTCCCTCTTGTCCCTTGGATTCAATATAACAAACAAGCAATAAGTAAAAGTCCCTTGTAAGACCATCTGCGGTCCAGACACGGAGGACGAATGGCCAAGTCAGGAGACGAGTTCGACTGAATTCCTGCGGGCGTGGGGCAGGATTCCTAAAGCCGTGTATAAAAGGGCCCTTTATTATCCTACCTATATAACATACAGGATATATTTTATTTCATTAAAGCATGACGTGTAGCTTGTGCGATTACTATTGTTTTTTATATACATATTATATTATTTTGTCTCTTTGAAAATACCCGAAAAATTTAGCAGCGATATAGTTATAATTTCGGTAAGTTTTTCTTCTTTCAATGTAAGCTGGGTTATTTTCGGTCACAACGTATTCCTGACTACTTGAAGATTCACCAATCACGAGTCATCCCTTTGAAATTTTTATTCAATAAGAACTACAATATAAGTTACCAATAGGGTTATCTTTAATCCATTTAGGATGTTTAATTTAGGTGTCTTTAGGCCATAATCGTCTCGTTAGGTTAGAGCTTAGTTTAGTCTAGATAGGTTAGGACGTAGTTTAGGCTAGTTCAGTTTAATTAGGTAGGTCCCTAGTTACACTGTGTTTCAGATGTTGATATTATAATAACAACATGTTATATAAACGATAAAAAAAATAGTGTAAGAAGTTGTGAGGGAAGGGAAAGGGAAGGGCGCTTCTTTGTGACGGGTGTTTTTTTTTTTACTTTTTGTTATAAGATGATATTGTTGATTGGGTATCATATCGATAACAATACAAATCTTTGTTTCAGAACAACACATTAGTATTATTTATCTCCATAGCCCAAGATATAGACTTATGTCGATTCAAAATATTAAAAAAAATGTTTGTTGAAGTTTAATATAATATATTAAAAAGCAGGTAGAGAATACTGTTGCTCTGTAAGGTAGAGATACTTCTCTAGCTGAGTAACACTAGAGAAGTATCGCCACCTTAAAAAATACCACAGCCAAATCCATATAACATTATTGATTAATGTTGTGTGCGCACTGTGGAAAATAATGGTCTGTTTCTGATAAAAATCAATAACTTCTTTATTTCTGAATATTATGTTCTAAAATTTTGCACAAATATAGAATAGTGTATATGGCTTCAAATAGAATGTAATTTATTATGATTAAATTTAAAATAATAAATTAAAAAATAAAACAAATTCAAAATTATAAAAATCTCCAATGTTTATTTCTTAACAATGAATACTATTATTTTAATGTTTACAAAAACCAAATATCATATAGTACATCAAAATAAAAAAACAAATAAAATAAAAAAAGCATTTTTTTAAAGATTAAAATCGAACACAGATTAATTAATTAATTGTACTGTTTACTAAATGTTATGTTATTTATACTTGATGAACTTCGGGATCTAAAATTAATTCGTTCACTTTCAAAAGATCTAAGGTGTCTTCATCAAGTTCCTTCACGTTTTTAGTATACGGTTTTCTAATGCTGGTAATGTAAGGATCTGAAGTATAAAGAAGAGTATGAAATACATCTTCGTTTGTAGCGGATCTTGAGCATTTTCTAGCATGATGAAGACGAAATTTTTTATAATCCTTATTGCGAGATTCTTGTGCATCTTCCGAAAGTTGACCAATAGGAAGTACTGCAAAATGCTTTATGACACTTTCTCCATGAATCAAAATTTTGTGAACTGAAGATGGCATGTAATACCATTCATAATTGCTCACATAGATCCTAGCAGTCTCCATAGCATAACTGCCAAATTTTTCAGCATTTATCATTACACCCGATGAAAGAACTTGCAGAATTATGTAAAGTCGTTTAATCAAATTTATATCCACTCCTGTAATTTCAGCAGAGCAGCTTGCATTGTGAAAAAATCTTCTGGCAGTATTACCGTCATTAGAATTACCACTTACTTGTCTTGGTTTGTCGATGATCAATCCTAGCTCTTCACGGAAACGCCTTTGTACCAGGGTTTTCTTCTCTTGCTTTAGTCGTTTCTTCTGGCTGACTATGTTTGGAAAGACAGATTATAGGAAATATGTAAAATCATTTCCATACAACGAATCCAGGCGTGCAAAGTAGACAGTCCGTATTGATAAGAATCTTCATTTTCAGGCCTAGCTGTCACTTTTGTCAAATCGTTCATTTGGCGTGGAGTAGCTCCACATATTGTACATGTGGAACCCGAAGGCGTATCTGTTAATACCTGAGCTACTTTACCATCTATCATTGTAAGGAAGAGATCATGCTTCACTTGCACTCCCTCACCTTCTTTGTTAATTAATGATGGACTCAAGGAATTTATTTGACCCTTTATTTCATCCACAACGGCTTTAGTTTTCTCGGGAGTTTCTTTACAAAATTCTTTTAATATAGGCCGGCAAAAACGAACAGATGAAGGTACCGGATTTTGCCAGACAACATCACCTGTTAGCTCGTTAATTAACTTAATAGGCACCAAAGAAGTGATAAATAAATTCGAATCAGAAATAAGTTCAGACTCTTCTGGCAGTTTCTGTTTGTACTGGCTTTGACCGGATGAGCCATCACAGCCCCATTTACTATACAGAAGTAAGTTATTCAATCCATTCCTATAGACTGAATCTATTGTCAATATTCTAGCTGCAGTGTGATCTAATAAATCTTGAAGTTTTACTATTTTTGCACTTGTGTCTGTAATTTCTATGGCTGAAGACGGTGGATAGCAAGTAGTTTTAACTTCTTGCACTTTGTAATATGGCGGAAGCACAAAACATTTTCGTTCGTTCGTTAAATTTCTCAAGTACAAATATTGTGCTTTCGTTAAATCCAAGTCAATAAATACGCTCAATGCTTCTTCATCCGTTAACATTTTGGTCTGCCTTGCGTCTTCTATGAGACTCGAAAATAAGGTCTTATTTTCACTGTCAGCAAACCTTAATGTTTCCACAAGTTTAGCTTCTGTTCCTTCTCCTA
This sequence comes from Nycteola revayana, assembly GCA_947037095.2. NCBI lineage: Eukaryota > Metazoa > Arthropoda > Insecta > Lepidoptera > Nolidae > Nycteola > Nycteola revayana. The sequence goes on from OX344844.2 coordinate 277,626, forward strand.
TCGAACGTAACCCTTGAAGATATGCATTTATAGACGTGTTCAAATCCATATTCATTAAGTAACATTGTATTTTTTCTTCTTTTACTGGATTCTGACAAGTCTGGATAAGATACGCACGGTCTTCCACGTTTCCCAGAAGAAGTAGATGGTGTGGAGATGGTTGTAACGTCTTCAGAGTCCGGTAAAGTTATTGAATATTCTGATTCCAACCAATTACTGTTCTTCATTAAAAATGTATCCTTGTTCCGTGAAGCTTCGTTCCAGCGTTTATTAAAAGCGGGAATAATATGTCTTTGAAAATCACTGAGGATGAAACATAAGTTGTCTTCAGACACATGATATTTTTCTTGCAAAACTGTTGATAATGCTTCCAACGATTTTCCTCCTTCGATATACGAAAGTATTATTTCACGTTTAGAACACTTGAAAGTAGACATTTTGAAGAGTCTACAAATGTAATTACACTTCTGTTAATTCACCACTATTTTGTTATTTACAATGGAATGAAACCACTGTTTATATACTATTTGAAATATGAGGGTAGTGTGCATTTTGTTGATTAATATTTTCACACGCAACATGAGTGCAAAAAAGATAAATGCCCTAATATCAATGATAAATTACAAAACTTACCGCAAACTATTGATGTAAACAGCAACATTTCAAACCGCAATAGATAGCGAGCGGTTTTCCGTTTTCTGACTCTTATCACATTTTTATTAATTACTCCGAAACCCGCAAATATCCGCAGCTGTTATTATTTGATTATGTTTATGGATAGTTAGGCTACAAATCAACATTAAATGTAAAGCAGGGGTAAACGTGGGTTAACTGCCAAAAGTCACGTTGAACTTTAAAAAAACTTTTTTTTCACCATATTTTATTTTGCAATTATTTTAAGGTGAACCTTAACATAACATTTAATACATATTAGCTGTTTCATATTCTTCAAAAGACGAGGTTTCCAGAAATATATAATACATTATACCTTTTCCTGTAACGTATAACAATAAAATCAATTTAAAAGTGATGAAGTGAACGGGCCTGACATGGACGTCCGTCAAAACTATAAAGTTTGTGGTGTTGTAACAAAATCATTTCATTTAATATTTATAATTTTTTGATATTATAGTCTAGTTTGGTCCTTAAACTATTGAGTAAAATAAAAAAAGCATGCCAGTAGCGACATTGACAAAAAACATTTTTAATCAGCAGTTGTTCTACGATTTTCCATAGTGGTGCGTGAAGGAGGTCGCTAGAGCGTAGATGGTAAGGGAAGCTAGGTGCTGTAAATAACGAGGGGCTTATGTTCTTTATTTTTAACTAGCGCCCCGCCCCGGCTTCGCACGGGTGCCATGCTGATGTATCATACATATAAACCATCCTCCAGAATCACTCCATCTATTAAAATAACCGCATCAAAATTATTTGCGCAGTTTTAAAGATCTAAGCATACGGACGGACGGACAGATTATAGGGACGGACAGACAGCGGAAAGCGACTTTGTTTTATACTATGTAGTCATTATAAATAATTGACGATTAAAAAATGACATGAATCTGTAATTCAAAGGTAACACTAATAATAAATTTATTTTACACACTCTACATAACATAGTGTATTTAATTATTTTACAATAAGAGTGTAACGTGGGCGCCTGTACTAATGCACTTGAACAGTGTGTATGCGATCGTTGCATTGGGTACTCACTTGACGACGGTCTGCGTGATCTCGTGCACGAGCGCCTTCTTCTTGTCGGCGATGAGCTGCTGTCGGTCGCGGATGACCTTCATGGCGGAGCCCAGCAGCACGCGCTTGTAGCTCACCTCCGACAGCAGCGACGAGATGCTGGCGCGCGCCTGCGCACAAACACCGCACTCACTGCCACCACTCGCCACCACTCGCCACCACTAACCAACTAACCGTCCCTACGTATATCTAAACAGTGCGCTGATACCGCGAGCTGACAAATCAGTACCTTTTCTGATGCCACCATTTTCTATGAATGGAAAGAGACTAACCTATCAAACAATGTTACTGGTAAGCGTGATCCCTACTAACAAATTGTACTGTTACATTGTCAAGTGGCGAAACGTACCGCACGACATCGCATTCATCATCACAGTATGGTGTATACGGTACGGTCATGGTCAACGGCACGGCGCCAACTGAAATTGTCAGTAAAATTTGAGCCTTAAACCGAGGTTGGATAATATTTTCGTAATGTCATTATGAAATAGTCAAGACGGGCAGCAACCGCGCTTCAATCATACAACGAATGAGTTCAAGCAGGTTCAACATTAGATAGCACCTCGCGGGCGACGCGGGTGTAGCAGCGTTATAGTGTGGATATGAATGGAGATGACTATAACGAGTAATAACTAAACATAATTACTTTTTTTTTTAAGAAATCGCGAGGTTTTTTGTTTATTGCTCCACAACTAGAATAGGGTTGATGACTAAAAATGTTATCTGGTCTATCAGTTCGTTTTCCAAAAAAATTAATACACGAATTTTTTTATTTATCAAATCATTAAAAACTAAAAAAGATACAGGGCAACAAACTTCAGGAGAGGGGGGCTTGTGACGTCACTTCTAGGTAAAATTGTACCTAGAACTGACGTCACATGAAATTTCAACGCGCTGTATCTTCGTCATTCTTTGTAAAAAAAAACTCGTTCAATATTTTAGTTTAGGAATGAAAATGGAACAATTCGATTCTTGTTCGTCATCCCTATTCTAAACGTACATATTAGTAATAATGGGTCGTACCTGCGCGGCCATCTCGGTGCTGAACTGGTACTTGTGGTCGCGGTGATGCTGCAGCTGACAGTCGCGACACGTCAGCCGGTCGCACGTCTCGCAGAACAGACTCAGCCGCTCCTGCAGAACGACACATTGAGCTTGCACACGATCAATTCTCATATATTTATACATTCCAGATTTTTCGAAAGTTAAAGTCTATGCGAGAAACATTTATAATTAATTTTTAACAGAATCAAAGATTACAGATGAATATTTCTTTAAACTTATTTTAAGGTCGCCCGATTATCCTGTATTGTAAGGCATTAGAGCTTTTTTGCCATGTACATTTAACAATTGCGGCAAATCTACTTAATATTATTAGGAATTAATTTACAAAATGTAATGATAATCTAATCTCGTCAGTACCTGCACGTGCTCGGCACAGAACATGTCGTGCGCGCTGCGGGCGCCGGCCTGCGCCTGCAGCTCCGCCAGCGCCTCCTCCTTGGACTTGATCGTGTGGTCTTTCGTGATCTTCAGCCTGCAGCATGGACCACACTTAGTATTTGTATCTTACGCTTAAGCTATGTTATATGCCCGTGTCATGGATACTATGATTCTAAGGTTTTGATGGAAGGCAGTTGGATATCAGAATGTCAGTTATGATAACAAATGAACCACGGTGCCCCGGTGGCACGTCGAGTGAATTTACTTTGAACAGTTAAATGTTAGACGCGAATAAGATACGAACCCTGTCCGGAGGGATCTAGATCTTAATCCTAATAGGGCCTGAGGGGCCTGCGAGCCATGGGAGACACGAGGTATAGTCCAATGTCATGGATACTATGCACTGGCCACCAATTCCGATTAGGAGCAAATAGTATGGTATCAAAGAAAATTAAACTTTATTAAACTGCACAAAGGCTCATGAACTTATTGTTAAATGTTTTTTTTTACAAAATTAAATAAAGTTTAATTACGTTACGACATATGCAACATTTACAATACGAATAACAAACTGATGCGGAGTGTAAGGTACCTCTGGTGCGCGTGCACACAGTTGTCACAGATGAACTCCGCGCAGTCCACGCAGTAGCTGGTGGCGGGCTCCGGGTCCTCGCAGCTGTTGCACTGCTGCTCGCCCGCGGCGCCGCCTGCACCATACACGACTAATGCCAAACACTACTACCAATACTAATAAATGTAGATTACGATAAAGCAATTAACAACAAAGTATTTCTGTCGTAGAAAACTTGTAAGGTTACAGAAGTGTGGTTACCGTTGGGCCCCTGGTTGTCCTGCGCGAGCTGCTCGAGCACGAAGCGCTGCTCGATCATGTTGGCGACCTGGCACTGCAGCCGGCACGCCGGGCACGTCACCGTCACGCGCTCCGCTCCTATACCAGATGTATATATGTATAAGATGTATATAGTAACACGTGAAGGACACGACGACGGCTGAAGACACTGTTAGTGGTATACAGCCGCGCAGTAGTACAGTAAGTAGTACAGCAGATTTAGACATATATATTATATTTTTATCCTTATGCTAATACAAATACAGGCCCCAAGAGATGCTGACTGTGTCATATTACTATTTGTCCATGTCCTTCAACTTATTAAAGTTTAATTACATAACATGGAAACGAAAAATATAAGTTTAATATACATTTTACGTTTATTATCATCTAGCACAGTTAGATAATGAACCACTCACCCAAGAAGTCCCTGGAGCTGGCGTGCTTCTCGTCAATCTTGGCTTTGATGCAGGGCTCGCAGGCGGAGTGCAGACACTCCATGAGCTTGGGCGTGCCGTCCGTGGCGGCCAGCGCGGCGCGGCACAGCACGCAGCGCGCGGCGGCGGCGGCGCGCGCGGCGGGCGACGCCAGCGAGTCGGCCGACGCGCCCGCGCCCGCCTCGCCCTCCGCGCCGCCCGCGCCCGCGCCCGCCCCCGCGCCCAGCCCCGCGCCCGCCGGCGTGCTGCTCACCTGCCGACGGACATCAACATATTATAAAGACTAATTTTCATTGTTTGTTTCCATTAATACTCTACAAAAACACTGAACTGATTTGTAAAATTATTTTACTAGGCTTAACAATATATTCAAAAAAGTTTCATACAAAAGGATTCCATATAAAATCTGCGATAATCTAACCTAATGTGTGAAATACTTATATCTAAGCTGCCAAAACTATTAACAATAGAGGTAATTAAGGAACTACAGTGTTATAGAGGACCTTAGTTCAACAGCCCTTTTATGTCCACAGCTGAACATGAGCTTCCTTATTACAAACCTGAGATTGAGGGATATTGCCATAATCACTGTTTGGCAGACGGGTTCATGATTACAGTAAGATGTGAAGTAAACTTAGATAATAGATGCTGCTGCCCATCCATCAGGTGTATGTCCCTTAGTCGCCTTTTACAACACCAATAATGAAGACATGAAGTGGTCTATTCTAAGCTGGAAGTGCTCAAAGACAGAATGCAAAATTCAGATTGCATTTTGCAATATCCTGAACTGCCAAAAGGGTTAGTTAGTAAGAAACTTTTTCTAATTACAAAATCTAATTGGTCTTACAAAATTCTGTACATAGCAGATGTTTTATTTTTTTTATTGGAGGGCTCATTAATACATTGTCCAATGATAATTATTCTTTATTTTAAGAATAGTTGTCAAAGGAATATTTTTGATATAATAAAATATAATATACTTTGGGTTTATAATTTTAAAGGTTCAATTATTAATTTTACTTGCTGATGCACGCAACTTACTAGACCATAATATTATGATGTAGCTAAAGTCTCAGCCCAGACTCTTCAAAAATCATGCTTTAATGATGATCCAAGGTTAAAATGGAGAAATCGAAATTTATGTGGACGGAGTTGCAAGTGACAGCTAGTGGTTAATATAGGAATAGTACTGTAAATGAAGAGACCATACAATAGAATGAATTTTATTCCATGACAATAAGATTCTGAACTATAGCATAATTAAATAAAGAACAATCTTATATCTAATCTATACTCTATACCAGGGCTCTCCAAATTTTGAAGCCTAACACCATAATGATTTTTTTCAGTATGTTCCAAGTACCAAAGCAGTTTTATTTTTTCGACTTCTATACTCATATTTATAGCAATAGTAACATCAATAAGACATTGTCTGTTGCAAGCCAGCATTATGACACTGGTCTTAAGCTGTCGCGGGCCGGATTGATGGCACTAGCGGCCGGATTTGGCCCGCGGGCTTACTTTATTATAAGGAGGAAAAGTTTGTATGTTTGTTTCCAATAAACTCAAAATCTACTGGACGGATTTCAAAATTTCTTTTACCATTAAAATGCTACATTATACCTGAGTAACATAGGCTATTTTTTACTAGAAGTAGCACCTGTGCAAAGCCAGGGCAGGTCACTAGTAAAATATCTAACAGCTGCACCAATCATTTAACAATCCCTGTGGGAAATGGATTGTGATACATTTGTTTTCATAGCTATAAATATATTTATGAAAATTTAATTTCTTTAAGATACAGAAGCATCATCTGAATTTATATGTACCAACATGTGTACATCTATCAATATGCTTCAATAACTTTTAACAGGTGGTAACTGGCAGTGCAGTCAGTATATTAAAAACTTTTTTAATTGTTTCTTATGACTAAATAACTAATTTCAACTATTAGAGAGCTTCATTATTGAGTACTAGTGACCCGCTCCAGCTTTGCATGAGTGCAATGCTGATGTATTATTATAATAAACCTTCCTCTTGAATCACTCTTTCTATTTCAAAAAAACCCGCATCAAAATCTATTGCATAGTTTTAAAGATCTAAGATAAGGACATAGAGAAAGCAGGGAGGGACTTTGTTTTATACTATGTAGTGATTTCGAGACCCTTGAAAAATATATAGTTGTTGTCTATATATTTTTCAAGGGTCTCATAGGAGTGGTTAAAAAAGTCAATGTGAGCCTACATTCTTTTAATTTAGTATTATGAAATTTGGAATCCTGCCATCTTTCTTAATTGACGGTTCATGTCAATTATGCTATCAGTAATCAGCTTTAGATGAGAATTTCACTTCAGAAGTTAATATTTTTTGGCCACTTAGCATAGTATTGCTTTGGCTTTTATTTAATTGTGACTGCAGTATGATAAAGAAAAGAAAAAGTATATATATTTAGGACAAAATAGTTTGTTATGTTTGGGATGGGTCTCAGTGGTACAGTTATGCCACTGTTCAGTGCTATGTTTACTGTCAAGGTATATCTCTCAAACACATTATAAGAGTGTGTGTATTAAATATTATGTTATCTATTGTAAATTGCCACATTCATTCATTATAAAAAAAAAGAACATGTAGGTGGAACCATTCATCTATACATTATAATAAATCTGATTTAGGCAGAAATCAACAGAAAAATAAAATATTCTTAAAAAAATTAACAATTCATAAATTTATCTACATGTAAACAAGTGTAATATTTTATCATTTAAATGAGGTTGTAACACAAATATAGAACAAGGTTGCACTACTCCCCATTTCCTTGAAAACTTTCTCTGACATGGAACAACTTACAATGAACTAACAACTTCTTTCTAAGTTCCTACAAAGTCAGCTGTGACGACGTGTAAACAAATAATGCACTCTCAGCAAGTATTGTACCATATTCCTGATGATAAACGTTTGAAAACATTGGTTGTAACAGTAAGTGCTGTGCTTACATTAAGCGCGGAGGAGGGCGGCGCGGCCGGGTCGACGAGCTCATCCGGGACCTCCTCCTTAATGGAGACACCGAGCAGCGGGCCCAGGTCCATCAGCGCCCGCTCTATCTCCTCGCCGCTAGGCTCGAAGTTTACGTTTTCCATTAGATGGCCGCTTCTCTCGCCCCGTTCATATCACCTGCTCTCGCGACATTTTCACTTGGTCACTTAGTTACACTTTCACTCTAGGCTCGGGGACACTGGCACGTCAACATAGTTAATTATGCCTTGGATTGCGAGATGCCGCTCAGCAGCGTCCTTACATTGACACTGACCGTCGTAACTTTAATTATATATACTAGAATAATTTTACTTATTAGCGAAAAAACTATTGGCACTATGAATTCTTCGCGGTAATATTAAATTAGTTTATCAACAAAAAAGTATCTCGAGAAATTTTTAACATGCGTCCACTCAACAGTCTAGCCGTGCCATAGACAAGAAAGATTTTTATACGAAAAATATGGATTTACAATAAATAATAATTACTTTTTATTATATTCATTTTTTCATATATAATAAATCTAGAAAATAATTTGGGAAAATCATAATTGTAGGGTCAGTGTTAAAAATTCATATAATGTACAAAAATATAATATTAAGGCTGACGCAAAGTATGCAGTACAATAAAATAAATTGTTTTTTTTTTGTAAAACGGAACGTAGCTGTCTCATGTATATGAAAAGAGTAGCCAATTAAAACTGGTTTCCCGTACTTGTAGAAAGAACTTTTTATACTCGAACTCAGTTTGTTAATAATTCTAATATGTTTCATTTAAACACGAGACGATTTTCTGTTCTTTAAAGTGTGTGAATATATGTTCGTATTAAAATAAATCTGAAACTACTATATTTCCCACCCATCCGAATCCTATTTCTTCATTTGATTTGAATTGAGTTTTCTTGGCAACCCTAGATTTATCATTTAATAATGTCACTTACGTGACAGTCTGCTGTCTTAATGACAGATAGTGACAACACGTCGAAAATGGCTGACTCTGGGCCGAATAAAACCGATATTGAAGCAATTTTTCAAAGATTACGGTCGATTCCTGCAAATAAAGTGTGTATTTTCTTCAAGCTTAAACTTTAATTAATGATAGTTCAGTGATAACAATGTGTGGTGTTGCTTGTTTAGGTATGTTTCGACTGCAACGCGAAGAACCCTACGTGGTCGTCTGTGACGTACGGAGTGTTCATCTGCCTGGACTGCTCAGCGGTGCACCGCAGCCTCGGCGTGCACCTCACCTTTGTGCGCTCCACACAGCTCGACACCAACTGGACATGGAAGCAGCTCAGGAACATGCAGCTGGGCGGGAACGTTAACGCTGTAAGATGAAAGATATTATTTGTTTCTGGAAATATGTTCATTTTTTCTTGTATTGTTTTGATACTCAAGTTCTAGAGTTGAATTGGTTAGTGGGTATTCTTAGGGGCAAATTTGTTGATGAGCCGTTTATTTATTATGTCTGTGTATTGTTGAGTTGTTACAATAGGAGATGGCAAATTTTCATCACAAGAGTGTACTACCTACTATCTAAATAGTATACAATACAATGTCATAATAACATTTTGAGTAAATTTGACTAAAGCTTATGATTGTATTTTACACATCAGACACAGTTCTTCCGCACACATGGTCTGGTGACTGATGATGCTCGGCAAAAGTACAGTTCCCGAGTTGCACAGCTGTACAGAGACAAACTGAGCTCCATGTCCGAACAGGCTATGAAGACTTATGGAACCAAGGTTAGTAGCACCACTTGCTATTTTAACATAAGATCTTATGCTGTTTGTAACATTCATTCTTTAAATTTGATGTGGTAATTGTTGTTGTCATTATCACATTTAGCCTAAACATTAGGTTAAAAAAATTTTAAAAATATGAAGAGGATTAAAAACCAGGCCATCTTGGAACAGAACAATTTTATTTTTCTATAATTGCTACCTCCATGTGTAAAAACCATGTATTTTAGTAGATAAATTCAAAAATCTTATGACTTGATGATATATCTCAGAGTGGCACAACTTAACAACAATCAATGCCATTGTTATTTAATTATTATTTAAAAGTCAAGGTTAATTAATTTAATTTTGTAGACCAGTATCAAATTAATGTTTCCTTTCAAATGCTGAATAAAAGATTACACATTTGTATTAATAATACACATTGTTATCTAATTGTTTTTTTTTATAGACTACCTACCTGCTGTCTGCGACTTTTTTTTGTGTAAAATAACAATATAAGCTATCTAACAATGAGCCTGTCTTATTGGGATTTTTTTAAATGAACCAACGATATTGTAAAATGACATGACATTCCATAAAATTTTACTCTTTCATTAAATTGTGTTTAGTAGTAATATTAAACACTAGCTTCCCACGTGAGGTTTCACCTGAATAGCCATTAGCCGTTCCCAGAACAGGAGCTATTAAGGCTTGAAAAAAATAGATTTCCTAAAGTAAAAAAAAACAAAAAAAAGACAAGCCAGTAGTGGAATCTATTCAATGCAAACAATCAAATCTTTCCTACTTATAATTTTAGTATAGATAAGAGTGAAGTCTCCAAACTAAGGCCCGCGGGCCAAATCCGGCCAGCAATCCAGCCCGTGACAGCTTAAGACTAGAGTCATCAATCTGGCCCATCACACCCAATGTCTTATTGTTGTTACTATTGCTGTGATAAGTTGAAAAAGAAAACACAAAATGATAACAACTCAGTCGCACACTTTGCGACTAGTCTAGAAATAAGAGTAAGGATAGAAAAATTAAAACTGTTTTGGCTCTTCAAACATATTGAAAAAAAATCGTTATGGCCCTAAGGCTTCAAAGTTTGGAGACCCCTGGTATAGATAATTATTTATTATTATTACAATAAATCTTAGCTTGGTTATAATAATGGATAGTAAATAGTTTCGTTTTAGATTTACTACTTTAGTATATTGTATACAGCTGCACCTGGACGCAGCGGCGCCGGAGCCCAAGGAGACAAAGGAGGCCGAGGTAGATTGGTTCGCGGAGCATGGAGACGCCTCTAACACTAGCGAGCTTGCGTTCACTGCACAGGTAACACCGCACCACGCAACATACTCATGTCACACTACTGCGTTACAAACTACAGATAATTTATATATTCTTGTTGAAGTAACAGGTTACTTTTCAGCAACAAATAAATTTTCTTTTAGTTCTTACAGTCTTGATTTTCAAAAAGGTCTTAAGCATTAAGATTGTTTTTATAAATGTTGAAATATAGAGGAAAAACTGGACATGTGGCAGTTGGACTCGGCACAAAGGGTATGATTATTTTAAACAACATTATATACACTACATATAGAAACAAACGTGTTGCGCCGACCCCAAGTTATATAGGATAAGGGCAGGAAGAAGAAGAAAAAGATATACACTACATATAGGACAAAAAACACAGATTAAAAAAAAAAAAATTATTCTGTTTTAGTAGGTATTTGTTTTTATAGCAGCAACAGAAATACGTCATCTGTGAAAATTTCAACTATCTGACTACTACAATGATGCTCGTAATGTGATATTGTAGGTGTTGATGAAAAAAAATATTTAAATACAATATAAAGTATTACAAAAAAAATACCAGCATTAGTGCAATAACTTGTATTTATATTAACCTGAGTACAGAAAGAAGTTCACTCCACATCGCCATGAGACTCTGACACAGTAAATGTACGTATAACCTGCGCCAATAAAGAAACGAATCTAAAATGGCAGCGGCGATCATGCGCTCTCACTCTAAACTGTTGATGTCTTAGTCACACACGGCGCGTACTGCATGCAAAAAGAAATCCGTAAAGAAAGCTAACGGAAAAAAACGACTTACTTGCGAGTGGTTAAGGTAAAAAATGTTAAAGAAAAGTAAGCAAATAAACAGTTCTAATTTTTATGAAAGATTATGTATTTTTTTGTATACGTTACACATTTTAAAACATAAAACTAACAATTGTATTTTACCTACATAAACAATAAACAAACTTTCTTTCTATCTTTCTTTTTATTTGCTGACCCTATCATCTGTCAGTGACATTCAGGGACGCCATTTTAGATTCGTTTCTTTATTGGCGCGGCTTATACATTCATATTTACTTCATACAACGCAACACACAGCGCTTGTTTACTTTGCGAACGCAAGTGAGTTACTTTTGTTTTTGAGTGTACCATCTACATTTAACAGTTGTTGATTTATAATTTACATATCATTGTCATTACTGATGATTACACAAAACCTTACTATATATTCAACAGAGTTATAAAAAATGAAAAGTCTTCTCTTGTGCTGTCTATATAATCTTATTTGATTTGTTCTATATTATATTAAATATGTAATTGAAAATGTTATGTTATCATAAATCAGTGGGTGCGCATTCCATTCATTTTATTATTTTTCATATAGTTTGTTATCTGTACAATATAAAACTATTTAATGTGTTTTCCGTGTCCTGATATTGTGTTGATTTTCACACTAATAACTATTTTAGTTTGATGACTTTTGTGTTTTTATACTTAGCTAACATGTTTATGATAATAATCTTTAATGCAGATGTAAGTTGGGTACACTATAGAACTTTAACATGTGTTTATTTTAGTTGATAGAACTACATAATTATGTTAATGAACTTGTAAGTATTTCACTTCAAGACATTAGCACAGGTTGGCGGAGTTTACGAGTTGTGTGTATCAAAGTTATGTTGTAGGAAGTGACGTCACAGAACGCCTTGTACTGATAACAGTGGCGGAAATAATTAACTACCTACTTTTTTAAATGTGTTTCTACTTGTTATTTACTTACATATGTGAGTTATTATGAGTATGGTGTATACCGTGTGGTTACCAGAACAAAATATACCACCTCATGTCTCCCCATTGGTGTCGAAAAGGCGACAAAGGACATACAGCTGATGGATGGGCAGCAGCATCTATCGGCTCAATGTTTCTTACCATCTTACTGCGATCACCAATCCGCCTGCCAAGCGTGGTGATTATGGCAATATACCCCGAGGCTCCTGGCTTGCCAAGGTCTGTAGAGAGGAGGCCCACATTCACTAGTAGACTTTAACGGGCTTTTGATGAAGAGGTGAATGGTAGTTACGTCTGCACTTTATTGTTGTGGATTTGATCCTAACATCTTATAATTTTTTTTATGTAAGTTACATATAACTTTAATAGTCTCCGAATTTACTAATCAAAATGCTGTCAATTGATTCATTATTATAGTCAGGATTACATATTGTAATATATTTCAATACAACTCTACTGGAGGTTTTTATTGGATGCACTTGGTTTGTATGTTGACCCTGCCATAATACAGCGTGTTGATGGTGTGCAGGTGGCTCCGGAGCCCAGCACCCTGTCCGCGGAGGCGCGGCTGTGGGGGGACTGCGCGGGCGACGCGCCGCAGACCGCCTCGCTCAGGAAACAACCCGCCAAGCGCGCCGGGGTATGTGGACCTTATTACCACCTTGTAGTACCCGTGTAACATTTAGTTGAGGAGAAGTGGAAGATCGACCCTCACCTATCTGATAACCAGATGAGATTTATTTTTTATCAATTATTATTTATTTACAAACATGCCTATGATAACTTGCATATCAAAAAGTTTTCATTGCTATTTTTCATTGGATTAATTTTAATCAAATGTCCCCTTAGCAGTCCCCTGCAGGTTAGCTAGGCTAGGGTTCTCGCCGGACAGACCGAGGACCGCGTTGGCCCCCTGTCCCAATCCGATGATCCAGTGCTTGTAGTCCGTGCCAGTGATCCCTCCCTCTTTTTTTATATTATTATTGTTATAGTCATATTTCTCATAGCATTAGCGATGCCCTGAGCCGTGGTCCTAGCCCATTAAGGGTGCCCTCAGGCGTGTGTCGCTTATACGTGCTGAATAAATATCGTATTAATTCGTTTAAAATCAACTTTCTTTCACCTCCTCGTAGTGTAATAATACAAAAATGGAAATAGGTAAGGTAAACAAAGTCTGTGTCATGCACACTCAGTCAAGTAGAGTGCAACACTTATGTTTATCCTGTTCTATAACACTCGGACGTTCTACTTTCTCTAAATTGATTAAATGAAAAATTGTTATACATAATACTTTTGGAGAGACAAGTTATAGGCATGTTTGATAATGAATAATATTTGACAAAAAATATGTCTCATATGGTGAAGGTCGGTCTTCCACGGATCTTAGACTAACCATTGTCATTGTTTTATTGCAGTTTTAAGGATTTTCGGAATATGTGGGTGTTTCTCTGCTATTAGGAAATTCTTCCATACAAAACTGTCCTAAGCAAATTCTAGTTAATTTTAAGAATGTTTATTAATAACATTAAAGGCAATAGTAAATTAAATATAAATATTAAAAAATCCCACTTAATTTTTTCTTGGTTTTTGAGCTACAGACATTTTTACGCAAAACCATGGCACAGGGGACTGTTTTTTATGGTAAAAATCAAGTATTATTGGATATAAAAGTCATCAAGGTCTTTATTTTTCTTTACTATTAATAAAACGAGTAAGTTCTTAGAATAAATCAACAATGTTAAAAGTAGTTTTACATATTATAGTGACTTTTTTTGAGCTTATAAATTTTTGTTAATTTTAGGTAAGTTGCATCATAATTTTTACTGTTATTGCAACCTCTTATTTATTTTCCAATTTTTATTTGAATTCCTGAATCACAAGATCTTTTTATTTTAGTTTTATTTGGTGTAGTATGTAACCTTGTGCTATGAAATGACAGGGGACTGTTGGCCAGGGGACTGTTATTTTTACATTTAATCTTAATAAAACAAAATCATTTAAATATATCAGATAACAGAAACAGATGTGGCTACATGCAAGATATTCAACTATTTTAAACTAATTTTCGTAAATAAAACTCGTAAAAATAGTTAAAAAAAGCTTAACCAGAGGACTGTTTGTGCTCATTACCGAGATGCATAGTTCAACAATAGATGCAGTCATAGCACTAAAAACTATCAAGGCTGCCTGTTGAGATGCACTATGAACGAACTTCACAACAATTGCATGACTGTTTCATGATCTAAATGTTTTGGACCAATACAAAATTTTGCTTTTAATATTGTTTCATAATTTTATCAGTTATGTTGACTGTTTTAAAAATTTGGGGATTTGCATATAAGTATTTTGATATATTTTCTATTGTAAAATTATAATTGTGATGTATAAAGATGTCTTCTGTTGTTTTAAATGTATTTGAATATTTTTATACAAATGCAAATAAAATGATTTAGCTAAAAAGATTTATAATTCTGGAAAAGGGACATATCAGGGGACTGTTTTTTCGGGTATTTGAGGGGCATTTATTCTAATATTACACTATAAAATTACTAAACAAGCTGTGGCGTGCCAAGAATTCCAAATACTATGTCGTTATTTATGCAAAACATTGAGATATATTGAGATTTATTACATAAAATTTGCTTGGGACAGTGATTTTCCAAATAGCAGAGGAACACCCATGTATACCTTTATTTTTGTTAGTGTTTAAACAAAAAAGACATAAAAGAAGAATACATAGATAATGCTATAATATCTTAGAAACATGTAACATTAATATGTGACGTACATACATATGAGCAGTTCACATAATACACCATTGTCGTATGGCAGCTGGGCGCTCGGAAGGGCGGGCTGGGCGCGATGAAGGTGTCCGCCAACTTCGACGACATCGAGCGGGAGGCCATCATGGCGGAGAAACTCAAAATGGAGGTCAGTTTATAATTGTAAATTATGTATTTCTTCATTACCAATTTATTTGATGAATTAAATTTGTGTTTTCATATATTAGCTTTACCTATGAAATTGCCGTTCTGCAGTACTGGCCATTTCAAATCAAAATAATTTTTGTTTGGCTAAGAATTCTAATTTCAAATTAATTTTTATTTTAAATACATGGTTTTTTTTTTTCGAAAAGTAGTCATTTGTTTATTGATTAGTGTTACATTTTCATCGCATTTCAATCTTTTTCGTCATCATGGATACTTAAAAAATTCGAGTAATTATGGAATATGAGTACCGTCGTGGCAGCTACGCGGCACAAGCGGCACGCAACATCAACGATGTTTATGGAGCTAACACTACAAACCAACGCACCACCTGTTATTGGTTTGCTCGCTTCCGTTCTGGAAATTTCGACCTGAAAATGAACCTCGCGGTTGTCCGAAGACTTTGGTCGACAATGACGAATTAAAGGCGATTGTGGAAGCTGATGATACACAATCTACACTGCTTAACAGACACACAAATGAAGGAATTTTGAACCGCATTGTTACCTGCGATGAAAAATGGATTCTGTTTGATAACCGCAAGCACTCAGCAAGTTGGTTGGATCCTGGTTCAGCACCTAAACAACGCCCTAAACAAAAACTTACCCCTAGAAAAGTGATGGTCACTTTTTGGTGGTCTAGCGCCGGTGTGATTCATCACAGCTTCTTACCAAACGGGGTGAGTGCAGATTTGTACAGCAGTGAAGAACTGAACACAATGATGGAGAAGCAGGCACATCTACAGCAGCATTGGTCAATCGCTCGTCTCCGCTGCTCCTGCACGACAACGCGCGACCTCATACTGCACAGCAGACGGTCTCCAAGTTGCAAGAGCTGGGGTTGGAAGCTCTCCGTCATCCGCCCTACTCACCAGACCTTGCGCCTACAGACTACTACTTTTTCCAGAATTTGGATAACTTATTGGATAAAAATTCAATACCCGAGAGGCAGTACAAAATGCATTTGAAGAATTTGTTGCCTCCCGTCCAGCTGATTTCTTTAAGGGCATCAATAAATAGCCACTGCGTTGGCAAAGATGCATTGATTGCATGGGTGATTACTTCGATTAATACAAATAAAATATACATGCAAAAAAATCGTTTAAATTTTTTCATACAAAACGGCAATTTCATAGGTTGACCTATTATAATTGTACGATTACTCTGCCCTTTTTTTTGTTCTGGGGTAAATGTTTTAATGTTACGCATCCCTTCCCCGCGGCGTCGTCTCCTCCAGATTAGGACCCTTCCCACTAAAACCCCCCGGGTTCTCCTCCGTCCACCGTCGGTAAGGGGCCCAGGCTTTCTGGGACACCCTCCGGCGACGCCAGATTGGCGGCGCGGGCTCTCCTGGGTCACTGGGACGCACACACAATAATCGTTCTACCTACTCTGATCGTTGTCCGGTTCACAAGTTAACATAGTAGTTGTTTGCATGCGGCGTGGCAGGCGAAGGCCCCCGAGAGCGCGGCCACGCTGGAGAGCGTGGAGGCGGAGGTGGCGTCGCTGCGTCTGTCGTACCGCGACGCGCCGCGCGCGCAGCACGACCGGCTCGGCATCGCCGCCGCCAGCCGCGCCTCCAGGAGGTATGTATGATACAGATGCAGGCTGATGATGAGTATACTGACGCGCAGCACGACCGGCTCGGCATCGCCGCCGCCAGCCGCGCCTCCAGGAGGTATGTATGATACAGATGCAGGCTGATGATGAGTATACTGACGCGCAGCACGACCGGCTCGGCATCGCCGCCGCCAGCCGCGCCTCCAGGAGGTATGTATGATACAGATGCAGGCTGATGATGAGTATACTGACGCGCAGCACGACCGGCTCGGCATCGCCGCCGCCAGCCGCGCCTCCAGGAGGTATGTATGATACAGATGCAGGCTGATGATGAGTATACTGACGCGCAGCACGACCGGCTCGGCATCGCCGCCGCCAGCCGCGCCTCCAGGAGGTATGTATGATACAGATGCAGGCTGATGATGAGTATACTGACGCGCAGCACGACCGGCTCGGCATCGCCGCCGCCAGCCGCGCCTCCAGGAGGTATGTATGATACAGATGCAGGCTGATGATGAGTATACTGACGCGCAGCACGACCGGCTCGGCATCGCCGCCGCCAGCCGCGCCTCCAGGAGGTATGTATGATACAGATGCAGGCTGATGATGAGTATACTGACGCGCAGCACGACCGGCTCGGCATCGCCGCCGCCAGCCGCGCCTCCAGGAGGTATGTATGATACAGATGCAGGCTGATGATGAGTATACTGACGCGCAGCACGACCGGCTCGGCATCGCCGCCGCCAGCCGCGCCTCCAGGAGGTATGTATGATACAGATGCAGGCTGATGATGAGTATACTGACGCGCAGCACGACCGGGTTCTCTCAATAAGTGACTGGTATATTAACGACGCATTGTTCTGTGTACAGCGGCGTGTCTCACTCCGCCACGTCGGACATGACGAGCATCGAGCAGGAGGACGCGCCGGCTGCGCGTGCGCACGTCGACGACATCGACGACTTGCTCGGATCTTCCTTCACTATGATCAGGTAAATGTTACTTGGGAAAAAGTGTTGCTTTTATTTAAATTATATATACACGCAGAATTTCAGTTTGATTACAAATCAGATATATAACATCATGAAAAATCTTAGAATCTTCTATATTTATGTCATTTCGATATCACTCGGACATACAAAATAAAAATTATTTAATAAATTGTACTGATCGATTAGTGTTCGTACGTATTTTATTAGTGCATTTCTAATGCACTCGTTTAAAATGTGTATGCTCCTACAATGAGCTCGAGAGTTTCGACTTCCCCGAGTCACTCCTAAATAAAATGTTACAATTTATAACCTACCTACATATATTTTGTAAAACCTTTTCACTAGATTTTAGGCAATTGTATATATTAAAACGTGTGTGAGTAGGAACGAGCCGTACAGCAGCAGTCGCGGCGACAAGCTGTTCGACGACATGCGCTCGGCGGAGCGCGACGCCGTGCACAGCATCGAGCCCGAGCCCGCGCGCGCCGTGCACTCCATGTTCCGCGCCCCCCCCCGCGCCGCCAGCCCCGCCAGCCCCAGGACCAGGAGACAGGAGCCCGTGGACGACGACTCCGCCGTCAAGAAGTTCGGCTCCGCTAAGGCGATTAGCTCGGAACAGTTCTTTGGAGATCAGGTATGAATTAAAATATAAAATTATAATATGATTTATTTATTTTATTATGTTAAAACATTACTGACCTACGAATAGCTAGCAGTTCTCACATACGGAGTAGAAATATGTTTTAGCCTATCCTAAAGATATAAGAAATAACTCAGAGGGCGATGGACAGAAAACTGCTAGGAATAACACTCATGGAAGGACGAATAAATGGCTTAGGAAACAAAGCTAAATTTCTGATGTAGGCAGTAAAATTGATGTGGCAAAAAAAAAAGGGCCATGCACATAGCTAGAAGAGCCAAATATTATTATGAAGTTTGTTGTAGAAAATTTGATGTTTTATACGACATTGCCCCAAAATTTACAGCATTCTATAACCCAACAATTCAAATATGGAATAGTGTTGGCTCCGAATGCGGCCTAACCTGGTATGGGTGCGGAATTCTGCAGGTCAGGTCACATTTTAACAAGAGAGCAAAATATTATATCTGCAATACGCAGACCAGAAAGTCTTCAAATCCTAGATCCAAATCACACAGATCCGAAATTACACACGAAGTGTCAAATCAAAGTAGCCGTCAACCAAAACGGCTATGTTCTTAATTCAATGTAAATCACTTTACAATTCATGTCCAAAGCGGTTAAAAATGCCGGCAAAACCAAATAACTACAATGCAACACGCGCTCTCAAATTCAAGGTAAGGTTCACAAAAACACGCCATATCATAACATATGACATAGATAAGAAAAAATCTAGTGCAGTAAACATCAATTATCGGACCGATAGTCGATTGAAATCATAATCGACTATCGGTTAGAAACAAATAGCATTACGTCACTTTTCTCCGTTGCTTATGTGTTTCGCGCGCGGTTTGTCTCGCGATTAGCTTTTTCTTTTTAAGGATTAATAGCAATGTTTTTTTAACACTACTAGTATTCGTGTTAATATCAAGTACGACGCCCTAGCATCTTTAGGGCTAGGTGTTCGCCAGTGACGCGCTGATAGTTCGATAATGCGGGCTAAGCAATGTTAGGCGCGGTCAGTTACTAGTTGGGTGACAAGTTCTCACATCTGTCGGCATGACAGTCCAGTTTTTTCATTTCAACAGAGATTATTAACATGAAACCTATGAACTACTTTAGAGAATGCATCGTACTTCGTCATAAACCACGTAATTTTCTATTTTGGAAGTCAAGGAAGTGTCATCAGTGAACAATACAATGTCTCCAATATATTAAAACAGAAATGGACCAAGAATTGATCCCTGTGGTACTCCACTCTAAAAACTGGTGATCCCTAATTTAATTTAACATTAAAATGTACCTTCTAAATTCTATTGCCCAGATAAGATGTCAGAATTTAGAGAGCCTTATTTCACAAATAGTTGTTCTGAGTCTGGATGTTCTTTGTGTCCGTGAAATGAATGTTTGTAAAGTCCCCCGCGACACGGATTTATTTCCCTAGTGCGGGAGTTGTGTAAAAAAAAAAAAAAAAAAGACAAAAGACAAAGACAATTATGTCTATTAAAAGGACTGAGCAACTGGCCAAGCATTATCTTTTCAAATAAATAAAATAAAATAAAAATCATTTTTATTTACGTAAACCTATTACAGGCACTTGCAAATAGTCAAAACAATAATTTATTATTAATCTTTGTATAATTTTAACATTTATAAATGAGCATATTAAGCAGGTATTTTAGTTATTGTTTTTAATAATTTTAGTCTTTACTTTATTATTATTATTATAATTAGTTATCTCGGTGGGTATAACTGAAACATGTCGAAAGTTGGAAGGCTGCTAATAATATCAAAATATCTTTATATCTTGCCGCATTCTAGCCTCTGCTTAAGCAGCAGCTCAGCAGATACGACAGAGTTTTCGTAGCAATTATTAATAATAATAAATAACATTTTTTTTTTTACATTTTACCATTTTTATACCAACTGGTAAATAAAACCGCCGAAAATAGAATAAAATGGAAATTATTGAAGGAGGACTACACGAAGAGGGTCGAAGATGGCATAAGATGACGATGTAGACAAAAATGATGTGCTAACGCACTGTACTGAACTTTACATGTATCACTAGTACCAAGTGTTATAAGGCGAAGTGTTTCAAGATGAAAAAGGGGGCCGATTTAAAAATGGATTCGCTAAACTAGCGAATTATGCCATTTAGGCTAATGGGACTACCTGTTAAATTGTAAAGAATGAAGTTTACCCATCACCTTATCGTGCTTCCACAAGCACACCTTACGGTTATTTGGAGCGCATCACGGAAGATGTGCGCGCTCTTTCTTGACCCCCTATACTTTACGTGTCAGCTTCTCACACGAACTCGCTGCCTACTCTGCCGCGTCGATTTCTTGGTTCCAATCGACGTCTCCGCGGCGTTATTCGCCTTCCACCGCGCTTTTCTTGCTCCATGAATCGTGCGTGAAGTCCCTAAGCTATCGAAAATTTCCCTCGAAAACCACCAAGTCCCCGTAGTAGACCGGTCCTTCTTAAACACGCACAATTCCATCCATCATTTTCCATCTTAGCTCCTCATACAAGGGGCATCTCCACAGAACGTGGTCCAAACATTCTTCTTTTTTGCCGCAGTAGCATTCGCTCGTGTCATCTCATGCAATCTCTTTCGGAAGCAGCCATGCTCTGTGAGGATTTGCGAAACTATATAATATAGTATGAAGCAATGAAATGTTATACATAGTCGCATGGGCAAGTACAAATGGGTCCCTGTGTCCCGCAGGACACGTCGTGGGAGCGCAGCTCGAGCGCGGCGCGGTTCGCGGGCAGCAGCAGCATCTCCTCCGCCGAGTACTTCGGCACGAGCAATGCGCCGCAGCGCCCCGCCTCCTTCAGCGTCGCCGCGCCCGACCTGGACGAGGTATGTCGCTACTGTCACACCACACACTGTGGCACAGTCCACATTGTCTTGTTCAGCAGCAGCATCTCCTCCGCCGAGTACTTCGGCACGAGCAATGCGCCGCAGCGCCCCGCCTCCTTCAGCGTCGCCGCGCCCGACCTGGACGAGGTATGTCGCTACTGTCACACCACACACTGTGGCACAGTCCACATTGTCTTGTTCAGCAGCAGCATCTCCTCCGCCGAGTACTTCGGCACGAGCAATGCGCCGCAGCGCCCCGCCTCCTTCAGCGTCGCCGCGCCCGACCTGGACGAGGTATGTCGCTACTGTCACACCACACACTGTGGCACAGTCCACATTGTCTTGTTCAGCAGCAGCATCTCCTCCGCCGAGTACTTCGGCACGAGCAATGCGCCGCAGCGCCCCGCCTCCTTCAGCGTCGCCGCGCCCGACCTGGACGAGGTATGTCGCTACTGTCACACCACACACTGTGGCACAGTCCACATTGTCTTGTTCAGCAGCAGCATCTCCTCCGCCGAGTACTTCGGCACGAGCAATGCGCCGCAGCGCCCCGCCTCCTTCAGCGTCGCCGCGCCCGACCTGGACGAGGTATGTCGCTACTGTCACACCACACACTGTGGCACAGTCCACATTGTCTTGTTCAGCAGCAGCATCTCCTCCGCCGAGTACTTCGGCACGAGCAATGCGCCGCAGCGCCCCGCCTCCTTCAGCGTCGCCGCGCCCGACCTGGACGAGGTATGTCGCTACTGTCACACCACACACTGTGGCACAGTCCACATTGTCTTGTTCAGCAGCAGCATCTCCTCCGCCGAGTACTTCGGCACGAGCAATGCGCCGCAGCGCCCCGCCTCCTTCAGCGTCGCCGCGCCCGACCTGGACGAGGTATGTCGCTACTGTTACACCACACACTGTGGCACAGTCCACAGTGTCTCCTGCGCTGGACGAGGTATGTCTACTGTCACTGTGACTCCACGCTCACGTGCCCGTGCCCGCAGGTGCGCGAGTCGGTCCGCGCGGGCGTGACGCGCGTGGCGGGGCGCCTGTCGTCGCTGGCCAACGGCGTGGTGGCGTCCATCCAGGAGCGCTACGGCTACTGATACTTGGCCCCCCGCGGGGCCCCGCGCCCGCGCCGCGCCCCCGCCATCATGTTCACGGCCAAGCTGCGGAACGTGGACCCCCAGGAGGCGCTGCAGGACGAGCGCCTGCGGGACATGTACAACAGCCTGCGCAAGTCCAACTCCAGCTTCTGTTTCCGGTTCAAGTGAGAGGGCGAACGTTAGCTTCGACGAAGGGTGCGGGGCCCGCTGTGAGCGTCCAACATGAACTTTTACAAATCGGTGTCTTTGCGGTTACGATAGAAATATATGTGTTATTTAAGCGGGTGCCCAGAGTAGCGTTACATGTACTATACACACTTTGAAAAACTTTAAAACCATGTAATATTTGGAAACCGCACGTAAGACTACTACTAGACCCCGCTTCGCAGGCTACATTACTATAGACGGTGTATACATTTATTAGTCTCAATATGTACATTATATCTGGGGACCCAATACATTAAATGGCTCTTCCTGTGGATGAAATAGATATAAATGTGTTAATAAATAATTATTAGTTTTCATTCTCGCTGGATGTTCGTTACCATCGCATTATAAATAACATTGTGTGTAACGTAATTGTAACATTGTAATATATTTACGTCACATTCATTGTGTGTGGATTCTGTTCGCTGAAACATTTCTTCAGTGTGTAGTACTGTGTCCAACAATTATAATATAATTATAGTTACATGTTCATTGGTCTTACAATATTACAATAGTGTGATGTTATCAATGTTGTCAATAATTCATAATTCAGTGTTGTAACAAACCCTGGCCTTAGTATGAAGTCCCAATATAATTTTAGTTTTCTTCCAAACATCTGAGTCGGTGCCACCAAATTGAATTGATTTGAAACGTGTTTGGGAGAAAATTTATACTAGGGACATATATTAATGCGATATTAAAATAATAGAATATAACTGACTAAAGTCTATTGTATATTTGAGCTAAAATAGTAAAATATAGTATGTCACAGTAAGTAGGAGCACATTATGACTAATATAAGAGACACCACTGAGACACTTGTTACTGCTGTACTGAGTATATCTGCATATCTTCGCTCACAACTACATATTCTATGTCAATTAAAGACATGAGTTGATGAAGGTGATATGTCGCATTTTTGAGATTTTGTGTTTTTTTGCATAGATGAGCTTGAAATGTCGATGACTACAGACTACTGGCCTTAAACTGTCGATTTAAGGCTTATTTTTCAAAATAATATGTTGAAAAAGGTGTTATGTACAGTTAACTTTGAAAATGGCACTGGATGAAAGAGATATGGGCCCATATCACCCTCTTCCAGATAAATAAAGTAAAGACTTTGTTTTTCTTTCGTGGAAGAAAGTGATATGTACGTACATAGCACCATTTTCCACTCAGCTTACGATGGTTGAAAGACGCGATGTCACTTTTTCATGAATTAAGGTGTTATGTGACATGCATATCACATTCATTTATTCACGACATTTAGTTATTTTGATTCTCATTCGGTCACATTATCGCGCATGTTTAGGGTTCCGTACCCGAAGGGTAAAAACGGGACCCTGTTTCTAAGACTTCGCTGTCTATTTGTCTGTCACCAGGCTGTATCCCAAGAATCGCGATAGCTTGACAGTTGAAATTTTGAGAAATTATGTATTTAATTTACTAAAAAATATATAAAAATTATTTAAGGGGGGCTCCCATACAACACACGTGAATTGTTTGCTCTTTTTTGCTCGATATTAATGAAAGCAACATACAGGCACATGAAAATGATACGGAACATTTCGTGCGCGAGTCCGGTTCGCAATTGGCCGGTTTTTTAATAATGCATAGTGTAACTAAAAAAATATTGTTAAAATACTGCTGATGGTCACCCAGTAACGGAAAAGAATCCATGATGATTACAAGGATAAGCTTAAAAAAACATGGTGTTAAGTGTTAGTTTCTTTTAGTTAAAAATTAAAAGTTAAAACATTAATAAATTTACACCACCGGCAGGATTTGAACTTGCATCTACTACTACTTAGCCTCTAATGCCTAGACCATTTGGCCACAGTGGAACCCAACCGGTCGTTGAAATTTATCAACCTCTTTATAACACGTCTAACACGGTAACACGTAGATCAGATGCCATCTATCGATAATACTTAACAAGACAAATATGTCCAAAGTTGCATTTGGAATTAAATTTTTATACGATGACACCGCCCGGATTTACATTTTAAAAATTTTGATTATTTTGAATTGAGCTTAATATATTTACACTTCCGACCATCTTATGTATAGCCACTAATGCCTTAACCATTCGGTCATGCTAGAACATTCCTTTGGGTAGTGATGGTATTTTATTTGCGGAAAGCCTTTCGTTCTTGTAATGTAAGTGAGCAAGCAGTACAAGGCAAAATTAATTATTCTTTCTACTAGTAACCAACACGAACGTGAAGATTCTGAGATATTAATATGCAAACCCAAAAAAAATCGGAGGAACACCTCAGAAATACGCAGTAACGCTAATAAGTATAACGTAAAAAAACTTAAGGAATCACTAAAGAAATTTCGAACATGTGTGGGATATACCAAATAGTGTCTAAAACAATATAATATTATATAAGTAAAGTAAAATATAATATTTATATTATAATTTAGACAGTACAACTTACATTCTTACTTTAACACCTAACTAAAAGTGCAGAAAAGTTGACTTTTGTTTATGGAAGAAGGAGTTATGTGTAGTTTTTTTAGAAATTATTATAATAAAAATATTAATTTGTTTAATTTCTTTCGTACCATTAATATTTCAGGTTGTTTACACAACTTGGCATCATAGTTTAATTTAAAAATCTGTTTCGTAGCGACTTATTTTAAAAAATAAAAGTGAAACTTTAAACTCGATTTACTCGAAATTATGATTTTGTGACTTATCACCTTCATCCACTCACGTCTTCAATTGATAGTACACATTTCACGCCGGCTACAATATACAATTTTTCTATACCTACCTTTTATTTTTGTTCGTAGATCCGACATTTATTTACTAATTTCCAGTCTATATTCGAACTGTATTGTTTACCTCCTTTCATCAAATTTGATAACATTTCCTTTAGAATATGTTTCTATACAGGGTGTCCCAAAAGGTTAAGTAGCTGGGAAAGGGGGTGACAGGGGTGGACACAATGGTCACAAGAAAAATAAAAAAAAAATCCGCTCTGGGTATTTAAAAAAAAATGGCATTTTTTAAAAAACTTAAAATTTTACACCTTGTTATTTTTGATGTTGATGTTGATGACCTTGTTGTTATTGAAGATTACATAACAGCATTTTTTTTAAATACAGCCATATTTGTAGGTACAGTTAGCACAAGGTGTAAAATTTTTAGTCTTAAAAAATTCCATTTATTTTTTTAAACACCCAGAGTGCATTTTTTATATTTTTCTGGTGACCCTTGTGACCATCCCTATCACCCCCCTGCCCAGCTACGTAATCTTTTGGGACACCCTGTATAAAACGATGAGTTCACACTGTACTGGTGAGTATTGCTACTGAGCCCTGGCTGGCGGGCCGCGGGCTGACGGCGTGTAAATATTGTATCATAGTGAGTATATAGTATACGGAGTTCTGCATATATATCGGAGAGCTGCATTTACTGTCACTGTTGCTGTTTCTTCGCTTTTATAACTATTTCATAATATGATTTATATTTTTTTAATTGAAAGGCCCTTATTGTATGGGATGTCTACATATAGCTTGTTTCCACATCTTATTGTAAACGCAAGCAAAATAAAACAATAACATTATGTATTATATTTATTATCTGTTATTAAATAGGTATTGAATAGTTGTATGTACGTCACTGTGTTTATATATAGTTAGTTTCTTGTTGTAGCACCGTTACGGACTGGTGAGAGACAAAACAACTAAGGTTATTTTAATTTAGTAGATTATGTTTTTTTTTTATGTAGGATGCGCCGCCATTTGCATTGTAACTAGTGGTATATAACAAACAGAATGTCTGCGGCCATATCTGTTGGTAGTGATGAGCGACTGTTTCAACATATACATAAATATCCATGTTGTCATCGGGCGGTATTGTAGTTCAATTATGTTTGTTTTCGTTTATTTTGTCGACCATTTTTAATCGCATTCCAAATTCAAATGTTTATATTACTTAATATTGAAATTGTCTATGAATGAATACAAAGAGACCGGCAATCGAAGGATTTACTCAGAAATAGTACCACGATTTCGTGAGTCTGCTATGTATTGTATTGTCTGTCTGTATGTATTTATTCCGAGTATTGCATTACTTCACACTGTTACTGAGGTCGCGGGTGACAAGGCATTTAAATTGTATTTATTGTTTAAGTGAGAGTGGTTCGATTTTCTTTTTTTTTTTAATAATAATACTTTGTCGAGTGGGACGTGGGTCGTTGACCTCTGACTAATAACTAAATGTGAGCATGTTTTGTTTGGATATCTTATTGTATCGTTGACGTTTGTTGGGAAGCTAGAGGACATCGCACACGGGACATGAGGCCTAATGTCATGGTCTTCGTACTGTTACGTTCAACTCATGTTTAAATATATAAGTTAGAATTCTTATTTATTTATTATTTTTCCCGTGTGAGATGCCCTTTTTAATAAGACGCCACAATAATATGTATAACGAGAATATGTTTCATTAGCGAACATCATACGCCGACTCGTCTATCGACCAGGCGGTCGATCTGTCGGTCGACTGGTCGCTCTCACATTTGTATAGTAATAGAATTTTGTTCTAGATAATAATTATTGATATAAATATACAAAATTATATTTGCTATCGTCTTTTTTTATTATATCTTTACATAATAATTAATTATATATACTATACTCATCTAACATTATCATAGACATTAGACAATACATAATAATATGTAACATAAAAACAAATAACTCAATTCTTTATAAACATACAAGGGGTAGGCAGATATGTATCGCACATTCCAACGAACATGTTTTTCTTAGCCACGAGGCTCTGGCTACTTCAGCGAGCATAAAGGCGAACAGGGCTCCAGTCTTATTAGGGTGCTCACTAACGATTACTTATAACATTTTTAAGGGAGTTTTGTTCCAATATTGACGTAATCTATATATATAAAAGAAAGTCGTGTTTGTTACAACACTTATAACTCGAGAACGGCTGGACCGATTGCCATGGTTTTTGATTTGTTGGATTTGTTTCCGTCCCGAATAGCAGAATACATTTTAAAAGCAAAAGAAAGTCGTGTTAGTTACACTATTTATAACTCAAGAACGGCTGAACCGATTTGGCTGAAAATTGGTAGGGAGGTAGCTAAGAACTGGGAGAAGGACATAGGATACTTTTGGGTAGGGTAGGGGTAGGGTAGGGGTGTGGTAGGGGTAGGGTAGGGGTAGGGTAGGGTAGGTGTAGGGTAGGGGTAGGGTAGGGGTAGGGGTAGGGTAGGGTAGGGGTAAGGGTAGGGTAGGGGTAGGGTAGGAGTAGAGTAGGGTTAGGGTAGGGGTAGGGTAGGGCAGGGGTAGGGTAGGGCAGGGGTAGGGTATAAAAGTCCACCCGTGCGAAGCCGGGGCGGGCCGCTAGTATTATATAAAAACGATCAAAAATACAGACTGAAAGCTTAATGCTCAAGGTTTTAGATACCGGCGAGACGGTATCTAAAACCTTGAGCATCTCTGTAGATACATTCGTATTTAATATACACTTGAGAGCAATAAAATCGCACACGTTGACTTTTTGTTGTTAAAGCAGTTTTTTTCATGAATGTGAATACATATTAAAATAAAACTTACACTATTTGAATGTTTACTTCAGTACCTTTCTAATGATATCAAATACAGTGTAAAAAAAGTACCCATAGGGAGTTTTAGGGCACAAAACCCAACATACGGATAAAATTACCCAATTTAGCTTAAGAAAGAATAAAAATAAAACTCAAAATGCTTGATCAAATTGTTTTTTAATAAGGTGTATTCCCTCCCCTAGCCTTGATTACAGCTCTTAATCGGTTTTTCATGGACCGTATTAATTTCACCATGAAATGTTGTGGTATGGCGTTCCACTCCTCTTCAATGGCAAGTTGAAGCTCTTGGAGGCGCGTAGGAGCAGGGCTTCTTGCTCGAACTCTTCTTTTTAGCTCATCCCAGACATGCTCAATCGGATTGAGATCAGGACTACGAGCTGGCCACTCCATCGCGGTGATTCCAACGTCTTCCATGTAGTCGCAAACTGTTCTAGCGACATGCGGTCTGGCGTTGTCGTGCATTAAGAGAAAATCTTCTCCCATAAGCCACGCAAGCGGCCTCACATGTTCTTCGAGCACTTCTTCGACGTATCGTGCAGCCGTCAAACTTCTCGATCTCGGGCCGGTATTCGCCGTAGTGTTGAATACAATGTTAGTTTTAGTGACCAACATTATGCCACCCCAAAACATACACGATCCACCTCCAAAAGCCACACGTTCGCTTATGCAGCATTGTGAAAATCGCTCTGATGACCTTCTGTAGACCCTAGAGCGTCCATCATGACCATGTAAAGTCATTCTGCACTCATCAGAGAACATAACAGCCCGCCATTGGTCATACGTCCAATTTAAATGTTCCCTAGCAAATTGTAGCCGGGCTTGTCGGTGAGCTGTGGTCAATTTGGGACCATTTGCTGGGCGATGTGAAGTCATTCCTGCTTCACCTAGTCTTCTTCGAACTGTCCACCGACTTATACTGACATTGCGAACTTCTCGAAGCTGTTGTCCCAGTTGAACCGCGTTCAGTAGCCGATTTCTCAAAGACCTTGTCACAAGAAAGCGGTCATCACGCTCTGATGTTGTGCGTCGCCGGCCAGATCCTGGTCGCCGAATGTAGCCACCGGTCTCTTGGAACCTCTGGTATACACGACGAACAGAGTAGCGGCTCAAATTTAGCCGTCGAGCAACTTCACTTTGGTTATGGCCTGCTTCGAGCAAGGCAATAACTTGAGCGGCTTCTGCGGGCGTGGTATCCATATTTTTCCAGTAAATCCGTATGCTTCCAGTAGAGATGTTATCACGTTGACCTTCGGTATGCAACTGATTAAAAATTCCAATAAACCGACCTTTTTATACCTGCGGCTAAGGGTGCAAGTAGTGACAACGCAAACGCGTGAATTTGGGGAATTCGGTGTACGGTCGGTTTTTGTAAGTTACGTAAAGGTCAATGATTTTAATTTTATGTTTTTGTAAAGCTAAGCTTGTATGCTTTAATTTTGTCTAATGATTTTTACTCAATATCTTTAGATTTTAGAAAACAATCAGTAATAAACCAAATTACAAGGGGTGTGCGATTTTATTGCTCTCAAGTGTATTAGTGCTACCGAAACATTCGCTTCTTAAGAAATAACTTGACGAAATGTGAGGGTGATACAACTCTACCTGACTCTCGTCGATAAAGGCGTGATAATATTTTTCTACAAAGGGCGAATCATAAAAAATTTGAATACGATAAATATACAAGTGTAAGACCACTAATAGAATCAGCACGTGACTCGTCATCAGCTGAGCTTCTTAGCGACGATGCACACGTTCTCCAGCGACACGGCGGATGGCACGTAGAAGCACAGCCGGGCGTCGAACCCGCACTGGCGCAGGTACAGCACCCGCCCCCAGTCCAGTAGCTGCTTGGCTCTGCGACCCACCTGCTCGCGATACTCCTGAGTTAAAACCAGGCGATCTTTCCCTTCCGTGTTGATTTCCTCTGTTTTGGAATCTACTTTCTCACCGTTATCTTCGTTAATTCCGTTATTTGCGGCATCGTTGTCATCGTTAAATGTTGTGTCTTTGTTTTTATCATTAATTCCTTCCCCCCGTGTCTCTCCGTTATTTTCATGACTAGTTGTGTTTCCGTTATTTTCATTAACTCCGTGAGTGTCGTTATTGCTAGGCTTGTTCCTGTGCTCCCGGCTGCGCCCGTCCCCGCACGTGGCCCACGACACGATAGCGAACATCACATTTAACTCGTCACCGCTGATGTTTAGTTCCTGCAAGCGATTTTATTTATTTACATTTACCTAAAATGTACTCGAATCCGAGAGATTTTTGTATATTGTAGTATTTGTGATTATATTTAATTATCATTATCTACCAACATATATCGATATATGCAAATAGAGCGCGTTCCCACTATGTCGTGACGATAGATGATCGTGTAGTTTTAAGTGTCGCGGCTTGTATGTTTAAATGGAGGTGTTCATATATAAAACGACACGATTTACAGTCGTCTACGACATTTTTTGCGGTGACGACAGATTTTCATGACAGTGGGGACGGCTAGCGCGACGTAGTTAAACGATAAAAAATCGTTACGAAGAAATCGTGGTGGCAAATCTATCGAGGCCCCGATAAAAATAGCGTAGCTTGCTTGATGTGTAAACGACAAAGCGACTCCCATCAAACGATAATATGTCGTCGCGATCCTATGGGAACAGCAAGAGACGATAGTCGCTAAACGATAAAGAAATTGACGACGAACAGTCGTTATAATGGCAACAGCTAGAAACGATTGTCGTCCGACGATAAATTAACCGTTACTACATAGTGGGAACGCGCCCATAGTCTTGATTTTTTTTTTATGGTAACTAGTACTGTCACTTAAGCAGTCGGGTTATATCCTGATTTGGTTTCTTTAGTGATATGATATCACTAAAGAAATCCAAGTCAGGATTGATTCACCACGTTTGACAGGCGGGTTGCTGACCGCAGTATCGTGTAGTAACATTATAGGGAATCGCTGCTATCCATTCCTTGGTATACGATCGTTATCAATGATATTATAAAAATCGAGAGCAACGGCTTAACGTTATTTCCGAGGGTAGTTTAACCAATCAGATCCGTAAAGAAATCTTAGATTTTACACAAAGGTAAGCGTGAGGTTCGAACCCACGACTTCCGAGATTGCAAGCGAAGGCAACGCTAGGCAATGGACAATATGTCTGGGAAAGCCTGGATATTTCGATATGTCAATGTCAAAGATGCTGCGGCTCCGCGTCGGTACCTGCAAGTGCTCCCTGCCCACGTAGGCGGCGCGCTCGCAGCGGTGGTGGCAGCACGTGGCCAGCACGTGGCCAGCAGCGCAGCGCGAGAGTTTGTTGTTATACCTAGTCCTTGCGGTACCTGCAAGTGCTCCCTGCCCACGTAGGCGGCGCGCTCGCAGCGGTGGTGGCAGCACGTGGCCAGCACGTGGCCAGCAGCGCAGCGCGAGAGTTTGTTGTTATACCTAGTCCTTGCGGTACCTGCAAGTGCTCCCTGCCCACGTAGGCGGCGCGCTCGCAGCGGTGGTGGCAGCACGTGGCCAGCACGTGGCCAGCAGCGCAGCGCGAGAGTTTGTTGTTATACCTAGTCCTTGCGGTACCTGCAAGTGCTCCCTGCCCACGTAGGCGGCGCGCTCGCAGCGGTGGTGGCAGCACGTGGCCAGCACGTGGCCAGCAGCGCAGCGCGAGAGTTTGTTGTTATACCTAGTCCTTGCGGTACCTGCAAGTGCTCCCTGCCCACGTAGGCGGCGCGCTCGCAGCGGTGGTGGCAGCACGTGGCCAGCAGCGCAGCGCGAGAGTTTGTTGTTATACCTAGTCCTTGCGGTACCTGCAAGTGCTCCCTGCCCACGTAGGCGGCGCGCTCGCAGCGGTGGTGGCAGCACGTGGCCAGCACGTGGCCGCGCGCACGCGCACGGGCGCCGGGCGCGCACACGCAGCGAAGCGCGAAGTCTGGCGCGAGAGTGATTGTTGTTATACCAGTGTACTGGTCATTGCTCGCTGGACGGATTCCCGATAGGAGATAAGGGTGACTATTTGCGATATTTTAACCCTCCATATTATGCAAAAGTGAACTATTTTTTTTATTTTTTTTTCCTGTACAGTATATTTATAAATATCCATAAAATTTATGTTATTTAATTTTTTTTCTATAACTCAAGTAGGGAGTAAAATTACTACAAATGGTCCCTCCTATAGTTAAAACGTCGAATTACCAATAAATCTGTATATTTGAATAGTGTCTAATCAAAAGGCAATAGGTATATTATCTATTATTAAAAAAAACAGAAAAGGCAAAACAGTCATCCCAAGATGGGATTCTTCGATTGAAATTATTGACTGATCCGAATTATTATATTGTTAAGAATGTTTTTCATTATTAAAATAGGGACGTTTGAAGGTAACTAAAGAAAGTAATAAATATATTTAAATATTTTCGTCACAATTCTTCTTCAATGGTATTGTTCTGCTACCAGTGGATCCAGTGCGCCCCAACTGAAAAGACCCAGCGAAAGTTTGTTTCGCTGGGTCTTACTGCCGGTTTCAACGCGGCCCGCATGAAAAGGTCCGACGAAACATACTTTGCATACTCAATTGGGCAAGTACGCGAGGTTTGGTCCAGTTATGGTTATTAATTAGAAAGCGAACATAATATTAATTTATTTGCTCTTATCAAAGAAGCAAATCGTATTTTTTCCAGACAGAACTTTCTACGGTTTACCTACATACCTTATAGCGTGATATGAAGTGTATTACAGACAGTTCTCAGAACATCAGACAATGCTTTACTTTATGAACAACTACAGGGTCTCCAGTAAAAGGTGGTATCGGAAGCCTAACATCCTTATCCTTTATATAATCTTTGATATTGTAATATCTTTATTTCTAGTATTTATATTATGCACTCTAAGTGACTCTAACTAATAAGCCTTCTGATGCAACGAGATCAATAATATTTAATAAATATGACATTATAAGATCAAGTGACTTCCCAGTCATACCATAGTGTTTTAACTTTACTAAAAGCATCTCATGATCTACGTAATTGAACGCCGTAGATCGATATTCGAGAAAGATTCATGTAACTTTTAAAATACTGCTGCTATAACCTTATTTTTTGGGAACGGACATAGGTATGTTAGCCATGAGGCTTTTGGGCTTGGGGCTTGAATGTTGGATTTAGAATTGTAGGGTAGTTTGGTTACCTGTAGCGACTCCGCACAGATGCTTGGCGAACCCTACGAAGTGGCTGGCGTCCTGCAGCAGCGGCACGTGGGCCAGCTGCAGGTGCGCCAGGTCGGCGCGCACGCGCTGCGCGGGGCGGCCCGCCAGCTTGTTGTCGCGCTTGTGGCGCAGCGACGCGCGGTCCACCAGCAGCGCTGTGCCAGAGGACGCGCACCACGCGCTGCACACGTAGTACGACAACTGACCTGGCTCGGTCATTATACTATTAGTAGAGGATACGATTACGAGCGACCTTCACCAATCTGTTTATTGGATGAAAAGTTTTTTATATCAAATGTAATATATTAAATAATATAACGCGGGTGGGTTGACTAAGAAATTCCTGGTCAAACTATTATTTATTAAAAAAAATATTATTTAATTTTTTATTGCAGATTGTAGCAAAACAATATTATATTTTGATATAAAATTTATTTATTAAACAAATAGGTGAAGATATATAGTATCGACATTCCTATTAATACTTGGCAACCCAGTAGTTATGCCAGGAAACAAAAAGAAAACCCAACGTTTTTATATTCTATAGCAGTGGTTCCCAACCTTTAAGCGATGGAAGACCATTTTACAAAAAAAATATCTCGTTACGGACCACCTGTTCTGCGTAATCACACTAAAATTAATACTATTACAATAAATTATGTGTGTTATAAAATACTATGTTGAGAGAATAGATATTTTGCTGCGTAGCAATATCTTTTGGGCAGCTTCAAGTCCATTTCCTGTGCTACCATGGACTATCAGTGGTCCGCGGACCACCGGTTGGGAACCAGTGTTCTATAGGCTTCATACTTTCGATTAGTATTAAATTTATTCGTTTAAAGTAAAGTAAATTAAATTAAATATTAACTAAATTTTTAAATAATAATAGTTTGGCCAGGAATTTCTTAGGCAGCCCACCCGCATTATATTATTTAAGTCATTAAATTTGATATAAAATATTTTTCATCCAGTAAACATATCAGTGAAGGTCCTTCTTAATCGGATCTTAGACTATATGTTTTACATTTTGTTAAACACAACTTTTTTGAAATAATGAAATTTATTCAGCACTTTTGTATTTACATACACTTGTACTTTATAAAGTTACAATGTGTAAGACTAAATCTAACAGAAGTATCAGCTCAATAGTTAAAATCTATTTTTACATTATTTGATCTTACAGATTTTACAATCCGTCTGTCCGTCTGCCGTGCTATTAATGACAAATGTACACATTATTGTAAGATGCCTTAAAGGTGGCCTTTTATTTTGGTAAATATAGTTAAAGTGTGATACTACAACAATCTTCCTAATAATGTAAGAGATCTTTCTAATAACAAGTTTCAACGATATAAATTAGCTTGCGAACTTGTATTCCACGATACAGGTGAGGATGCTAGGTGCTAGATGGCCTCGTCTTGTGGTTTGTGCGGCGACTGTAGATGTCGTTACATGTACTTTAAGAAAATATTCTCTAAATTCGGATGCTGTATCAGCTTAGGCTGTGAATTGTCTCATAGTCATCATCAACCCATATAGCGTCCACTGTTGAACATGGGCCCCTCAACCATCCAGGCCCGGGAAATATGTCTTAAAATGCACATAAAGATTTCCTTGTCCGGCATGGGGATCGAACCCACGACTCCCGAAAGTTAAAGCGAGCTTAATACCGCTACGCTACGGAGATGTCAAGTCAGTCACGCACGGTACTACGTCATACATTTAGCTCATACCCTTCCCAGCGCCCAGCTCGACGTAGCAGGTATTTCCCCCCACCAGCCCCTCCTCCTCGGCGAGGTGCAACAGGCGCGACACTTGGCGCAGGTGTCGGCGGGAGCTCTCGGTGCGGTCCGGCTCACTGAACTCCTCCAGCACGGTCGAGTGGATGGGGCGCTCCGGCAGGGGCCCTATGTTGTCCTTTACTAACTCTAGTGCAAAATATTTATAATTATGAATTATTCCCCGTGCGCGGTTTCACCCGCGTTATTCCCGTTCCCGTAGAAACTTCATAAATAAATATAGGCTATATAACATTGAAATAGTTTTCAAATCGGACCATTAGTTTCTTGAGATTAGTGCGTTAAACCAAACAAAGAAACTCTTCAGCATTATATATACAGGATAAGATAACAACGGATTTCATTTCTACTTAAATAAATCCAGTCTAATCCAATATCCAAAAATAGTTGTCGACGGAAGATACACTGCATAGGTGAACGATTGAACATGCTTATATAGTCCTGGTTTATTACCAATGAAAGAAATTAATTAATGATAAAAGTTTAGCACTGGTTGCCATTAGAACTGGGTACCATTAGGCTGACCACATATTGGACGTGCGCGTAGTCGAGCATGAGAACGACGCACATATAATAAAATATACGAATTATAGCAGATTGAATTCGGTAACTTTAATCAGTAATAGTAATAGTTGGTTTACTTGAACGCGCTAATCTCAGGAACAACTTCGACATCATAAAACGTAACATAGGGTGTATTTATTGATGAAGGCACGGGAATTACGCGGATGAAACCGCGCCCGGAAAGCTAGTGTATAAATAGTTTGTAAAACAAAATACATAATATACTCACTATCATACAAATGATTAACTTTGTCAATAACTTGCAGAATCATCTCCTTAGGTATCTGACTGAGTGGTCTCCGGAGGCACTGATCCTCGGTGTCGGGGGGGCTGTTAATATTGTGCACGATGTAGGGGGGCTGCTCCGTGGGCCGCGCGTTGCAGATCGACAGGTGCTTCTCTAGCTTACTGATGTAGCAGGTGCTGCAATTAACATCGTTCAGTCATATATCTGATCTATACTAATATATAAAGCTGAAGAGTTTTGTATGTTTGCTTGAACACGCTAAACGCTAAATCTTCCAGTTTTACATAGCCCATTTATCGAGGAAGTTCCCACGAGAATGGAAGTGTCCCAGTGTAAAGGAAGCTAGTTACAAATAAAAAAAGTACCTTATCGGTAGGAACTCCATAATTAATATATAGCCTATTAGCCTTCCTCGAAAAATGGGCTAGCACTGATTTTTTTTAATCTGTCCAGTAGTTCCTGACACTATTGCTTTCAAGCAAACAAACAAACAAACTCTTCAGGTTTATATATTAGTATCATCTGCAAGCATATAGAATGGGTGCAGTTTGTCTCGAAGTGTGCTTCTCCGATTGGAGATGTCTACCCATTGACATTGTATCATAGTTACATATGTCTCTATGGGTGTCGAAAGACGCCTAAGGGCCATGCGCCTGATGGATGGGCAGCAGCATCTATCAGCTGAACATTTGTTACCATCTTACTGCAACACCAACACTGCAGAGCGTGATGATTATGGCAAAGACACTTTTTTATGTTTGTTGTGTTACGCATCTGCTCCACCGCTGTAACGTTCCCGCGCCGACGAAGGGGTATGAGGGACTCGCCCTCTCCATAGCTTGGTATGCTAGTCATACCACAAGGCGAGGAACCTACACACCCTCAACGACCTTGGCATGCCATGGTATGTAACGAGGAAGCCCATGCTCAGCAGTGGACTGATATGCGCTGATGAAGTGAACAAGATAGTTATATACTTACTGTTTTGGATCATTTGGACACGGTATTCTCTTGTCTACCTTGAAAAAATAAGAAGGAGGGCTTAGTCATCATGGACACTTGCATTTGTTATTAGATACTTTATACTCTTGAATGGGTCTTTGAAATAAAATAATTATTATAGTTCACTTCTAATGTTTTATCTATTATAATAAAAATAATAAATAGAATGTATAAAATAATAATATTGTAAACATGTTTAATAATTTCAATTGATTTAATATCATATTCATTTAATGTTATGTAATTAAAAACCTCCCTCCTTCTTCCCTATCTCCTTCTTTTACTTTGCCGTGCCCAGCGGGGTCCACATTGAACTGAATTTGTTATATACCACCTAAAAACACTGAATGCAATGAATGATTGAGTATTGAGTACTTTTTGTTTTGTGAACAGATTAGTCTACTATTTTAAGTAATACTAAATTCGAAATTGACATTGTTACACCAATTACTGCATATTATGTAGAGTAAACTTTAGATACATAAGTGAATGAAAATTGTACTCAATTGATAAACAACAAGAAAAGACCACATTATATGGACCACAGCTGCATTAATTGAAGCAGCAGGATTGCTCATTCTGCACAGGGAAGAAACCCAGAACAAATAATATTGTGGTGTTATAATCTAAACAAATACTAAGGATTACATTAACAAGTTAAAAAATTACACTGCCGCTGACCAGCGCCAGTGATTATAACCTCTCTTACGTCTCTTAACTTTCACCCTGTGGTCTAAACTGGACACCTACAAGCCTACTACCAATCCAGACTGGACATGTGCCGAGCCCTGCTTCCCACGCTGCTGCTACCATCTACCTAAGGCGTCAGCGAGAACACTACCATCCAGCTTCCTAAAAAGCTAAGTGTTTATAGTGACTCGCTTCCTGGTCACCTGCTCAAATATATATTATTCATCTCTTATCATATTCGTAACATGTGGTTGGCTACACCAACATGTAATATGTTGCAGTGGGCCCAACGTTACAACTGTTAAAGTGATGGCCCCAGAACATATATTAATTCTGTTGACTTTCATAGTCCAAACATAGCAACAAGGGTTTTGTAACTGACTTGGTTTTGCTCAATAAAGTTTTGGTTGTCAATTTCACAGAAATACAGTCTACATTAAAAAAAATTGAATCTATAAAACATTGTTTACTTATGCATACTATATTATTATAAGTTACGTGACTATTTATGACTTTTATTGAATAAACAATTTATTTATTTTAAAAAAATAAACAAATAGCCTAGAAAATTGTTGTTACTTTAATTTGGGTACTCTCTGCTTTTTAAACATGACAATTAAATTAAATTTGAGCCTGTACACAATACTTCAATACTTCTGTTGTTTCAGTGGCACTCTCCCATCTGCCACATTGGGCTATAGGAATAAGAACGCCAATAGACTATAGGATTGCATGGAAACCCAAATATAAGGTAGCACAGCTGGTTGGAATAACACCTTTGTACATCCATTATTTTGAACTTTAGGCTGACGCAGGCCTATTGGGACATCAATACATAGTGGACTGGTATTCCTAGTGTGCTATGATAGCTGTAGCTTCAACAAGACATTGATACCTCTCCGTCAGCTGTCTTGGGTTGTGGTTCATGTTCTCCGCAGTACTGACGGCCCGGGCGTACCGTCATACGGCACAGTCTCTTCTTCCTCACCACGAAGAACTGGCACTGAGGCTCGCTAGAGCTGTTCACGTTTGGAGAAGCAGTGGGCTCAGTCATTATAGGTAAGTTAATAGCAATATGTTACAATTTATTTGTATTTTGAGGTTAGAAAACGTATGATTGTTTTTGTTGTCACTGTCAAAGTCAATGTGGTGTGTCCACATTAAAATGTATTTTTCCATAGTTACTTTATCCAAATACTGTGAACCTTATCTTAAGTTGCTAATTAAATTTATTGACTGGCAGAACATTATTGAATGAAAAACGGTTATATACATTACTCATGAGGTTGATTTAACTCGATGATAAATTGAAATAATAAGGCTATTTCAATTTATATCAACCTAATAAGAAATTTAAATAACCGTGGTTCATTCGTAATCGCAATTTACATTCTGATCTCCAACTGCTTTCCATCGAGCAGTGGATGAAAGAGGTAACGGAACCCTTCTTCTATCTAAACCGCCGGAGGAGAGTGCGCCCGCGAACGTGACGCATCCCCCCTCGTCCTCGTCATCGCAAAAGTCTACATAAAAGAACACAATAATATAATGGTTAATAAATGCAGTCCATTTATTTAAATACAAATAGAATAAAAAAGTTGTAAGTGAAAAATTCAATTCAGGACTGTGCGTGGCTGACTATTTAAAGGGATAAAGATATTTTATTTTGCAAATATGGGTACAAATTGGTATTAAACATGTAAATAGTTCAACCATGTTTTCCCGATCGGTATGCATGCAAACATATTAATTATCTAAATTAATTAATTAATTTCTTCTACTAGTAGTACAAAATTGGCTGTATTACTTAACATTATATTATTTTTGTCATATTTTATTCTTATTTCATCCTACATTGGTTTTTAATCAAACAGTACATACTCCATGGAAACTAAATAAAAAAGGGTAACATCGTACAATCTAACGTCAACAACATTTTAGGTTAGGCGTCGCATCATCTTAGTTTCGTTTTGTTTTCCTTTCTCATATTATGTAGTGTTGGCGGTTCACAATGAGTTCGCCCAGTAGAGACAGT
Source organism: Nycteola revayana (assembly GCA_947037095.2). Lineage (NCBI taxonomy): Eukaryota > Metazoa > Arthropoda > Insecta > Lepidoptera > Nolidae > Nycteola > Nycteola revayana. The sequence goes on from OX344844.2 coordinate 317,450, forward strand.
GAAGAGCCGTCATCCAGCACAGCTCCAGCGGACGAGGCGCCGAGTGGTAGTGGCGGCGGCGAGGACGCCCGGCCGCCCGCCAAGCGCAGGCTCGTTTCCACTGTATCCACAGTCATTGAGATTTCCGACACTGAGAGTGATGATTCGGACGTCTGTGCTGTAAACTCGTACCAGGCCTCCGCCGACGAGGTCAAAAGGATCCGAGGAGGTCGGTATTCATCCTTGTTGATATTAGGCATTTACGCGGGAAACATTAATTATTTAAATTATTTCGATATTGTTTTGTTGTGATTTAAGTGTGGCTTTTAAAAAGAATTTCTTGATATATACTGAACTTCAACAAAATTATGTTGTCACAGTTGCCCACATAAAATGAATTAAAATAGTTGCAATACGTTTATATCATCTAAAATTTACTAATTAGATTTCTTTATTGTATCAAAAACTTTATTTAGTAAAAATCTTGTCAGGTCATGAAATCATAGGTAATAATATACAAATAAGCAAATCCCCTAAGTCTACCCACTGACCAGTCTTTCAAATGTCTCCATTATAACATGAAATGTTTGTTTTAGTGTGTTTGTGATTTTTTATTATTAATCCTGGTCTAGTTGCTGTACAACATAAAGATCACATTTTTTTTTTTTTTTTTTTTTTTTTTTTTTTTTTTTTTTTTCTTCCTTTCTTTCTATCTGCAATCAGCCCCACAGCTATAATCAGATGTTATTTGATAATTGGCTTTTATTGAGATTCGCCATATCCTTTGATATGGACTCTCTTATTATTATTTTTTAATATTATATTGTGGCTAGTCGAGACCTCTTTAGTCTGAACACGCAGTCTGTGGTGTCCAATAGTGCCCTGGCTAGTTGGTTTTTATGTTCTTGAAGTCTGTTTTTATAGTCCTCACATGACTTTTTTATTTGTTCCTTCACTGTGGGAACCTCTAGGTACTCATGAACCTCCGTGTTTTTAATGAACCAAGGTGCACAGCATATCAGCTTTAGAATGTTATTCTGGAAGCGCTGCAATATTTCTATATTGGAGTGACAGGCGGATCCCCAGAGCTCAATAGCATATGTCCATATTGGTTTTATTATACATTTATATATTGTTAATTTATTTTCCAAACTCAAGGAAGACGTTCTACCCATCAGCCAGTGCATATCTCTCATTTTTATATTAGCCTGATCTCTTTTAGCCTTAATGTGATTGCGCCAAGTTAATCTTCTGTCAAGATGCATTCCAAGATACTTGACTGTGTCTTGTTGTGGGAGTTGATTGTTGTCAAGTTTTACAGTAGGACAATTGCCTTTTTTCAGTGTGAATGTAATGTGAACTGATTTGGCAGGACTAGCTTTGATTCTCCACTTATTAAACCAGTTATTTATTTCAATAAGATGGTCTTGTAGCTTCTTAGATGCTAAGTCAGGGTCTTTACTTGAAGAGAGTATGGCAGTGTCATCGGCATATGTTGCTGTTGTCACTTCTGATGATGTGGGTAGATCAGATGTAAAGATTGTATATAAAATGGGGCCCAGCACTGAGCCTTGTGGGACTCCAGCTTTGATCGGTCGCAATGAAGAAAGGGTATCATCAATTTTCACTTGGAATATTCTCTGTTCTAGATATGATTTTAGTAATGTGTAGGCTGTACATGGTAAGCAGAGTTTAAGTTTATACAGTAGGCCCTTGTGCCATACTCGGTCAAAAGCCTGTTGTACATCAAGGAACACACCTGAGCAGTATTCTTTATTCTCCATTGCTTGTCGTATTTTATGAGCCACTCTGTGTATTTGTTCTGTAGCACTATGGTAGGAACGGAAACCAAATTGATGGTCAGGTATCACATTATGTTCTTCCAGTAATGGCAGTATACGTTTGAGTATCAGTTTTTCAAAAAGTTTAGACATAACTGGAAGAAGGCTAATTGGCCTATATGATGACGCTTCAGTTCTTAGTTTTCCAGGCTTGGCTATCATATGAATTATTGACACTTTCCAGAGTGTTGGGAAGTGTTGTAACCGTAATATTGCATTGAATAGCATGGTTAAGAGAACAATGCATTTCTTAGGTAATTGCCTCAAGACTTCAGCAGTTACAAGATCGTACCCTGGTGCCTTTTTAAATTTCAGATTTAGTATTGCCTTATGAACCTCGATAGGTGTTATTAGTTTCAGAGGCAGTGACAACTGATAATCGCTATTTAGGACGTCGTCAATATCGTTATCTGTGTGTGTAGTGTTTGATTCATTAGGTGTGAAAGTGTCCTGTAAGAATTGAGCAAATAATTCTGCCTTTTCCTTAGAGCTTCGCGTCCAGCTTCCGTCTCTTTGCTTTAAGGGAGGCACATGTTCTTTAGGTCTTTTCATTGATTTGGTAATTTTCCAAAGCGAATACTCTTCACTTTTGTATGGTGATAGTGTTTTGAGACGATTGCGCAGTGTATTATTCTCGTTCTCATCAAGCATTTCCTTTAGTTCTTTTTGGGCCTTATTCAGTTCTCTTTTGTCTTGCCTGTTTCTACTGGTCTGCCATTGCCGTCGAAGTCGTCTTTTTTCAGCAATTTTGTTCTTTATTTCCATTGTATAATTTTTATTTTGATTGGTTGAAATTAAACATGGTGTAGCCATCCATGCGGCGGTTTGAATGATATTGGTAGTGTACCAAGTAGTATACTCGATATCATCTTTTGTTTTGAGTGGTAAATGTAAATCAATATTCTCATTTATATATTCTTTAAAAGATTCCCAATCCGTTTTGTAGTTATAGAGAGTCTCTTGTGGCTCTTTGTATATGATAGTAGTACTTATGGTACAAATTATAGGTGTGTGATCAGATGAGCCATCAAGACATGATGCAACTTGGGTATATAATCCTGAGAATCCTCTAGCGATGAAAAAATCGATTAGGTCTGGCATTTTATTGGTGTCAGTAGGCCAGTATGTTGGCTCTCCAGTAGATAATACATGTAAAGAATTTGTATCCAATGCTTTCTTTAATTCTCTTCCTCTGGTCGTTGTAAGTCTAGAGCCCCAAAATACATTTTTAGCATTCCAATCTCCTCCAGTTATGTATCTATTGCCTAGAATATCAAAAAAATCAGTGAACATTTGTTCATCTATGCGATGACGCGGTGGACAGTACACAGCAGCGACATTCAGCGCTCCGTGCCAGTCATCTACAGATACGATGGCCGCCTGTAGGTAGGGATGTTTATAGCTGGGAAGAGCATGTTGTTTGATGTTCTGCTTTATTATTATGGCAGTTCCTGCATGTGATGTGCCATCGGGATGATTACAGTAGTAGGTATTGTATCCATTGATTTTTACAATTTTGTTGTCAGTTAAATGTGTTTCTGATAGTAGGAGAATGTCTATTTTGTTATAGGTAATGAACGTTTCCACTTCCTGTACATTTGGAGACAGGCCATTTATGTTCCATGCTGCAATCCGGAGGAATTTCATTTGTTATATTGGGCGATGAGTGTCGTAATCAAATTCACTAGGCTGCCAATTTGATTAATGAGGATATCTATTTTCTCTGATTGTTTAAATATTATTTCTTCTAAAGAATTTTTTGTTTGAGATTCTACATTCTCTGGTTTTTTATGCCAATTCCCTGAAGGATAATTGATTGACGCTTGTTGTTCTTCTTTGCCTTTTTCTTTATTTATCTCTATTTCATTACTGTGCTTAGGGGGTCTCAGTGGTGGAAAATCATGCATGGAAGGAGGATTTTGTGCCCTTTCATGTTTGTTATGCAATTCTTTGCTTCTATTTATAATATGTGCTCTTTTTCTTGCCCATATTTCTTGGTATACTTGGCAACCCTTGTAATTAGCAGGGTGATTACCGAAACAGAGTGCACAGGTAGCAGGAGTGTTTCTATCTACTTTTGGACAGTCTATTGTTCTATGTCCTTGTGCACATTTTACACATCGGAAAGGCCGCATACAATTATTTTTCGTGTGGCCATACTGTTGACATCTTGCACATTGAGGAATATCATTGGTTTTTTTAGGATCCTCAATTTTCACTTTTGTGTGATAAATAAATTCAATGTTTTTTGCCTCTACATTCTTTACACTTGGTTCTAAATTTACAAAAAACATATTAAGCGGTTTTTTGAATTTTTTTGACATGGGACAGATAATTTCGCCCTTGACTTTATTTCCTGTTTTTTCCATCGCCTCTATTATTGCTTCTACTGGTGTGGTGTGGTGCAGATTTTTTATGACTATTCTACAGCATCTTTTTTCTTTCTGGGTAAATGTATGACCAATAAGATTTTTGCTTCTAATAAATTCAATCATTTTTTTATAAATTTCTGATGTATTTGTCATAATTCTGAGTTGATCTCTGTTGATAATTTTGTAGGAGAAACTATCACTTGGTATAGCTTCGTTAAGAAGCTCAGTTAATTTTGAAAGATCATCAATACCATACAAGATAATTGGTGGGGGTTTCGAAGGCTTCGTGGGAATTTCTTCTGTGGGTTCCTCATCTACATCAATAGGCAATACATTAAATCTGTTGGTAGACTGCATATCTCCTTGTGATGATATAAAAGTTTTCTCTGGTGAAGGGGTTTGACGAATTTTCTTTCGCTTTTGACCATTTGGGATTCGTTGCCAGCTAGGAGGGCATATTTCTTTCAATGTAGGTTGGCTGAATTTCAATGTATTTTTATTTTTTGGCGTTTCAATCTTACCAGCATCCGTATGCTCACTGGGTTTCATATTTGTGGGTGTATATTGGCAAGGATAGGTGGCATCATTTTCTTTTAACAAAAATTTAGCTGCAGAATCACACATTTTGTTTGATTTATGGTGGGTCTAACATTTTAAAAATATATATTTATAAAAAAAAAATTCTGAGGTTCGAAACTATTAAAAATTTTGAAAAGTTGGGGGATTCAAGTTTTGTATGTAGCAACACTTTTCTGTTTACACCAAAGTCACTGTCAAATAATATTATATTATGTGGGTACAAAAATAATTAATCAGATATAAATGGTGGAGGGTATAAAAATATCTGTTTTGATTGACTAATTTAACACTTATTTCACTGTTTAAATCGTCACAAACAATAATCCTGGTATATTTTAAGGTCCTAAACACTTTTATAATACTTTTAACAATAAAACTATTCACTTTATATTTTATTTACAATTTAGTTTCGCACTGACTTGTTGACAACTTGGGCGATGTTGCCACAATCTAAAAGATAAAGATCACATGATAATGATTATATCACTTTACATATTTATCACAGGCATCTTCAAACGATGCACACTTGGTTTTGTCAATATTATTCTTAATAATTTAATTCATAATGATATTCAATTTTCAGCAGACTACTCTTCTTCATCATCATCATCAGACTACAGCTCAGACTCAGAGGCGGAGTGGGAGGATGACTCTATTCTGGTGGAAGATGACAAGACAAACCTCAAAGCGGTGCGCACTCAGCTCAATCCTAGAGCCAACAGAATGGATGACCCGGTGTTTAGTGATAAGTTAAAGGTGACTTTATTTTCTTACTAAATTGTTATCTTAATCTATACTAATATAAAAAAGCAATAATCTATAGTAATCTAAGGAACGACTGGTCCAATTAGAAACATTCTTTCAGTGTAAGATAGCCCATTCAATTCATTTTGAAGGCTATGTTCACACACAGTTTTGATATTTCTTATAAAAAAGGCAAAAGTAGTACATAGTATTTTATTTAAATATATTATAAAATAGCTCATTAATTTTCCTTTCAGTCTCAAGAGTTAAAAGATAGATTACAAACACATTGGAAAGATCAGAAAGACTTAAAAACTGAAGAAGTGACGTTAACATGTGAGCCGTTCCGACTGTGCCTTCTCCATGACTTCCTGTCCAACCCGGATATCATCAACAACATAGTGGACGATATGAACACCCTGGACTGGTCAAGAAAGAAGATGGATCTATATGAGTTCCACCAGACGGCCGACCTTGCTAACCTTACGTGGCAGAGAAGCATTAGAGGGATATATGAGTTATTAAAGACTGAAGTTATGAGTTGGGTGAGTTTTCTAATTTAAATAATCATTTGAAATATTTTATCATCTAAATTGATAAGATTCATTTTGTCATATGATAATGTAGGTAGTTTATTTCTCAAGATACATTTGGTTAGTGTGAAGGTACATCTCTGCTTTATTAATTAATAAGGTTGAATATGTGGGTAGTTAGAGATCTATATGACTTACTCACTTCTTGTACTGGCTACCTTGCTCAATACACGATTTCCATTTCACAATGTGTTTAATTTAACTTCTGGACTTAATACATTCAAAAGATAGGTATTCTTATCAGTTTTGTGCACATGCTTATATGATGTAAATTTTGTGCTTATTACATGATCCTTTTTGCAGTACTACTAGATTACTAGATTATATTTTGTAAAAAATATTTTAATTTATACTTTTTAGATATGAATTTATGTATACATTATATTCTCTACTATTGCTAATAATAATTGTATTACTATTAAAACATAACATTCAAATTAACTGCAGACATATTTTTTTCAAAAAAAGTTTCCCTTAATGAATGTGCACTTATAAATTTTAATACAGATGGTAAAATGAGCTCTAGTGCCTTGCAATACAAAGTAGTCTGGGTGGTGGGGAGCCTAACACAGACTTGATGTCATTTTAATCTGTAATTATTGAATCTATTGAAAAAGCATATACATAGATAGATGGTACTACTACCAAGCATAAATAATTTTGCTGAGTATTAGCAACAACAGGTGTAATATTATTGGTGTATGGCCCAAAAGGTTTTATGATGATGCCCAATGATGATGATGATTCCTACCATAAATCAGATAAAGCATGATGGGTAAATATGTCATGCACACTATTTTTATTAACCAAAAGTGTTGTCTAATACTATTGAAACTTTTAATATTCAGTGGCCTCCACCTCCATATTCCAGTGTATTTCATGATTGTTGTAATAGTATGAAATGAAGTACTAGTATTTAACTTTCATTTAGCATACATTTTGATTCTGTTGGATCTACACCCATTTTGACCATCATTCTTTAGTTTAGTTTATGTGATTGCATTGCCTTTCTTTTTTCTAATTAATTTGAAGTTTTGAACTAATGGTAAATGCTTGAGAAAAAAGTCGAAATTTGCCATTCATTCTTTTGCCTCATGTATTTTTTTATATCTGGAACTCCAGTGTAATTCCGGTACATAACAAAGCGTTATCGTCTCCAGGTGTCCGAGCTGACGGGGCTCACGCTCCGCTCGGTGTCCGCGTCGTGTTCGCTGTACGGGCCGGGCGACCACCTGCTGGTGCACGACGACCTGTGGGAGGACCGCCGCGTCGCCTTCGTGCTGTACCTGGCTCCCTGGCGGACCGCCAACGAGACCGCCGAGAACGGCGTCAAAGACAACCATCAGGTGATATCTTATACTCCATAAAAAAAAGTGTAAAATATAAAAATCCTAATAGCTAGGGCGTCGGACTTGTGATTTTGTGGTCACCGGATCGATCCCTACCCATTGCTCTACTGATGTCAATCTATTTGTAACACAATCATTTTAGCTTAGCGCAGGGGAGTCACAAGAATACTAGTTTATTGTTAAACTCTGCTAGTAATTTTAAAAATGAAAAGAAGGTTATTCTCGGACACAATAGCGGGCCGAGAACGCTGCTTTGTGGCATGCCATTTACTTGTTCCTGTTTTAAATAGTAAACTTAGGACGTGGAATTTTTTTTGTCGTTCGGTTTTCTGCATTCAAGTATCAATGAGTACAAATGAGTAAAAATTTAAAACATACCAACAGATTCAATTTTTTATTTACTTTGCTAGGAACTTTAAAGTTTAGGAACTTGAATCGTAATTGCCTCACCAAGCCTGGGTTACTTTTTGGCAGGACATCCATCTCCAATTCTGCATCCGCGATCACTTCTTATAGCAATATGTGTATCGAGCCGTGGTTTCCCTCAGGAGTCGGAGTGCGGCTGGTCGCGGCGCCAGGGCGGAGCGCTGCAGCTGTTCGCGCGCGACGCGGACGGGCGGCCCGCCGGCGTCCAGCACTCCGTGGCGCCCCGGAACAACATGCTGGCGCTGTTCCAGGTCGGGGAGGAGACCTTCCACCAGGTCAGTGGTGTCCTCAGGAGTCGGAGGTCGGGTGGTGGCGGCCCGCCGGCGTCCAGCACTCCGTGGCGCCGCGGAACAACATGCTGGCGCTGTTCCAGGTCGGGGAGGAGACCTTCCACCAGGTCAGTGGTGTCCTCAGGAGTCGGAGGTCGGGTGGTGGCGGCCCGCCGGCGTCCAGCACTCCGTGGCGCCGCGGAACAACATGCTGGCGCTGTTCCAGGTCGGGGAGGAGACCTTCCACCAGGTCAGTGGTGTCCTCAGGAGTCGGAGGTCGGGTGGTGGCGGCCCGCCGGCGTCCAGCACTCCGTGGCGCCGCGGAACAACATGCTGGCGCTGTTCCAGGTCGGGGAGGAGACCTTCCACCAGGTCAGTGGTGTCCTCAGGAGTCGGAGGTCGGGTGGTGGCGGCCCGCCGGCGTCCAGCACTCCGTGGCGCCCCGGAACAACATGCTGGCGCTGTTCCAGGTCGGGGAGGAGACCTTCCACCAGGTCAGTGGTGTCCTCAGGAGTCGGAGGTCGGGTGGTGGCGGCCCGCCGGCGTCCAGCACTCCGTGGCGCCGCGGAACAACATGCTGGCGCTGTTCCAGGTCGGGGAGGAGACCTTCCACCAGGTCAGTGGTGTCCTCAGGAGTCGGAGGTCGGGTGGTGGCGGCCCGCCGGCGTCCAGCACTCCGTGGCGCCCCGGAACAACATGCTGGCGCTGTTCCAGGTCGGGGAGGAGACCTTCCACCAGGTCAGTGGTGTCCTCAGGAGTCGGAGGTCGGGTGGTGGCGGCCCGCCGGCGTCCAGCACTCCGTGGCGCCGCGGAACAACATGCTGGCGCTGTTCCAGGTCGGGGAGGAGACCTTCCACCAGGTCAGTGGTGTCCTCAGGAGTCGGAGGTCGGGTGGTGGCGGCCCGCCGGCGTCCAGCACTCCGTGGCGCCGTGGAACAACATGCTGGCGCTGTTCCAGGTCGGGGAGGAGACCTTCCACCAGGTCAGTGGTGTCCTCGGGAGTCGGAGGTCGGGTGGTGGCGGCCCGCCGGCGTCCAGCACTCCGTGGCGCCGCGGAACAACATGCTGGCGCTGTTCCAGGTCGGGGAGGAGACCTTCCACCAGGTCAGTGGTGTCCTCGGGAGTCGGAGGTCGGGTGGTGGCGGCCCGCCGACGTGCAGCGGGACAAACCCGGGAGGAATCGCAGGATGCCTACGAGAAATCTGAGGCGGTATGAGCGAATGGTTTATTTTGACTACATACGTAGTATAATATAATTCGGGATTCTTCTTTGGGGGTGACTTCGCGGACTTTTTAAATTGTGTACGAGAATGTGAAATATAATATATGAGTTATACAATCCAATATGTACTAATATATAAAGCTGAAAAGTTTGTTGGTTTGCTTAAACGCACTAATCTTAGCGACTTCTGGACCCATTTGAAAATTTCTTACAGCATTAGATAGCCCATTTATCGAGGAAGGTTATACGGCTACATGAAGTCATGACGTTCCTACGAGAACAGAAGTTACGCGGGCGATACCGTGCGGGGAAGCTAATATTAAATAAAATTGTAATTTTAAAGTAACTTGCATACGAATCGGTTCGCAGGCCGTTTTGTCTAATATCCTGCGACCAATGTTAAAGATTCTACCAATGCTGTTTGATGTTTCTTTTGTGTCAATTATTTGTCCTGTATTTTCTTAATATATGTAAGTATTACCGTTTTTCATTTTAGTTTATTGTATGTATGTCCAGGTAGAGGAGGTGGTATCGATGGAACTCCCTCGGCTGACCATTAACGGCTGGTTCCACGGCCCCGCTCCCACACCGCTCGAGAGTCCGCGCACGCCTCCGCCTCCTCTTCCGCCCCCACTGCCGATAAAGCCCCACACTGATGTGGTGAGTATGCGAATATACCCAGCATCCGACTATAGACCTTTGCCCACAAAGCGAGCTAGGCGACTATACAGAGACCACTCTATCTGACCCGCCGGAGAAGAGTGCGCCCGCGAACGCGACGCGTCCGGCCTCCCCCCATGACCGTTAGTTTGCAAAGAACCTTCGGAAGAAGGAAGTCCGGAATGCCCGCGAACTGTAAAGTAGAGCGACAGTTGCACAAAATTCTCCTAAATATCTAGTCACCTCAATTTCCCCGCCAACGACCGCTTTGAGCCGAGGTCCAAGTCCCACAGGGGGCGCCCTCTTGCGTAGGTTCCTCATATTTGTAGTTTTTAAACCCTTTATTAAGGCTAGAACTTTGGTCGCCTTTATAACCAGTGAAGTAGCAAAAGCCTCCTGGCTAAATAAATAATGTCGGTCCGAAAAAAAATGCGCTCATACAATGTCACTGTCTCTTGCTAGAACCTCGGCCCTGAACCAACTGGTAGGAACATAATGATTTTGAGTTGACTCATGAGTGGTGCCTCGTCCAGGTGGTCCTGTCCCAGTGGCTGGACGCGACGTACATGTCTCCTCGCAGCCGGGTGCAGATCCAGGCGCAGATGGAGAGAGAGAGTGAGGTGTGTCTCAGACAGCTGTTTCTGCCGCACAAGCTGGAGGAGCTAGTGCAAGCGCTGGATGGAACAGGTCAGTCATGTTTATTCTCTCAACTCCGAAATAATGTCACTGCGTAATTGATCATCTTTATTGCTCTCCTCATCTGAACATTCCGATGTTGGGGAACTTTGAACAGAGGTGCTCTAGCTCTCATATTTTGCATCGTTATTACTGACTTGAGAAAAAGGAACATTATTGGTAAAGTCCTGTAGTGGTACACAACAAATATTTTGTGCAGAACCATGTGCTTTATTTTCTGGACCCACTTGATCAGTATTTACATTTGATTGTGTATCCCACCATTTATGAAATACTAGTGATATAATTGATACTGAATATCTAGTCTAGATCTAATTAGCCCTTTAATTATTGATTTTAGTACATTTATATCACGCTTTAGTCTCGTAGCAGTAACAAAAACTCACCAATAAAGCTATTTAGAATTTAAATTATTTAGCAACTGCACCAGGAGTCGCTATGGTGCTATTAAGTACTATAGAAGAGTGTTCATTACTTTTACATAACTAGCCCCATAGCTATGTTGAAGGAGCTCTTAAGAAGGTTACAGGTTACGTAATGGTTTTGCAAGGTACTTTTATAGTGCAGATTGATCCTGTAATAGTATTTTCGATACTGCTTCAACACTAGCACTGTAAAAGTTATTTTGACGTATTATTAGTGCAAAATAGATACATGTAAGTGTCAGTAAGATCATTGTAACGGAACGTTCGTAGGTTACGTTATTTATGTTTATTTATTACTAGCTGACCCGGCAGACTTCGTACTGCCTCAATCGATACATAAAAGACCTAAACATTTGTATAAAATAAACTGGGCCGTAGAGACTTCGTTTATGCGGTACTCCTACCCTACACTACCCCTACCCTACACTACCTAGGGGTAGTGTAGGGTACGGGGTACAAATTATTATACCCGTCAAATGTTACAGTTTGGTCCCGTCATAGATTGATTGACAAACCAAAAAGTGACATATACTATGCGTGCCAAATAAGAACTTGATTTTTGCCAAATAAAAACTTGATTTTTTTTGCCAAGATTTTTTAGGGTACTGTAGGGTAGGCCCTACACTACCCTAAAAAATCTTGGCAAAAAAAATCAAGTTTTTAATTAACAAAATAAAGCTCAAATTGACTCTACATTTTAGTTAGAAAACGTTTGTATGGGAAAAAGAAAAAGGCTGTTTTAAGGGGTTTTCAGGCAATTATTCGAATTTTTCTCGCCGTAAAAACCATCCTTGAACTTCCACGAACATTAAAAAAAAAGAATTAGCGAAATCGGTTCAGCTGTTCTCGAGATTTGCGCTTAGCAACACATTCAGCGATTCATTTTTATATTATAGATTTAATTAGTATGATTTTACTTCAATCAAACTTGTTTGTAAGTTTAATAATCATTAAATTGTGGACTGTAACTAAAAGTAATATTTTACTAAAGAACCCCCAAGGCCCTTTGAGGGGTGATAAAATATATCGATTAAGATCCCCTATAAACGGAAAATAAAATCTACAGCTATTTATAAATAGGGTAATCAGTGACATCTAGTGATAAAATGCAAAGTTACTAAATAGTCGACTATAACATCGACCAATAATGCTAATAGTGGTGACATCTAGTCAAAAACGTTATAAACTAATTTGCATTCCATTGTTATTATGCTACGTTAGATGGTTAAATAATCTTAAAACGTTAAGTTAAAATAGACTCACATATTTAAATAGGTTCAATAATTCTTTAAGAACTTAAAGCAGTTTACTTATTATAAATACTATAAATTAAATTAAAAATATATGTTCAATACTTCTTTTTAATCTATGGCAGTAAATCAGAGAAAGTTCGTAGTCAATCATATTTCTTTTATGAACAATTATTTTATAATAGTTTAAATAATTGAGAGAACTTAAAAAAGAAACATATTTATTTAATATTTAGATAATAATAATTTAGGATATCGTTTCAACAAATAGTTTAAACAACAAAAATATTAAGTATTGAAAAGATATCAAACTTGGAATTTCGTTTGTTTTTAGATGTTAACGGCAATGATTCATACGACCAAATATAAAATCGGCCTCTAAAATAAATTTGGACTATGTTCCCTACTCCTCCAAGCCGAGGCTCCGGGGACAGCCTGCTGCCTGTGCGCCTTTGGTGAAATGGGCAGGAGAGATATTTCTCCTGAAATCACTCAGCGGACTTCTACTGTATGGACAATGGTCGGTAGCAAAAGGACGGATTCCACCACTCTCGCTCCACAGCCAAAGCCGGAAACTCCTCGCACCAATGTGCCGTGTGCTGTCGCAGTGATGACTGATGACATTGAGTTTCCGGATCACCCTCCCTCTTTTCTTTTAGAACATTCTAGCATTTTGGACTAGATTGATATTTTAATATTTTTTTTCATAGCTAATAGTACTTAAGTAGCTGATACGAAGTTCATCAGGTCATCTAGATGACCCGATGAACTTCGTATCACCTACCTACTATTAGTTATTAAAAATCATTGGCATATCATCAATCATGGATAGAGTACATTATTTTAATCTTTTTTATTGTAATCTTATGGTGTTTGACATAACATTGACAGAATGCGCGCTACTATTAGTGCACATCACAGTTAGTTCAGTGCTATCACGCCTTATATTAAAAGTTCAATTTAATTTAGAGATTTAGCTAAGACAGTACAACGTCTGTCAGGTTAGCTAGATTGATCCAATTTTCAAAAACTGGAAAATCCCAAAATAATGGAATCTTCACTTTTATATTATTAGTTCACTTATATAAATAAAGTTATAAGTTATAATTCTGAAATCTGGATGAGCTCAGCAAATTAGACTAATTTATTTAACTCCATAGTGTATATAAAATAGATGTATGTTTTACTGATCTTGTTTCATCCTAGGCGAGCTCCGGCAACCTCAAGTGACCATAAAGCTAAAAATGGGATCTTAAACAGGATGGGCGGATATATGAATATACATTTGTTATTTGATAAACATAGTTGACTCACTGTATAAACATTTGCTTAGCATATTCCAGTTTTGGAAGATTATTTATTTATTGTCCCATATATTTTGAACACTCTAAGGAAGTAGGTAAAGGACTACTATCACAGACTGTCTAGACCAAAGACATAGTTTTGCTTAAAGAGAATGTCCTCTTGTCCCTTAGTTTCAATATAACAAATAAGTCAAAAGGAAATGTCCCTTGTAAGACCATCTGCGGTCCAGACACGGAGGACGATTATCCAAGTCTGGAGACGAGATCGACTGAATGCCTACGGGTGTGGGGCAGGATTCCTCAAGCCGTGTAAAAAAGGGCCCTTTATTAACATTTCCTATATTTCATAGATTTTGACTAAATTTCTTAAAACCTATATAGGTTATGACTTTTAACATGGTCATCATTTTGCCATTGTTTGCTTAAACATATTCAATAATTCTGTCTCTGAAAATACCCGAAAAATGTAGTAGCGTAACAGTTATAGTTTAGGTAGTTTTCCTCCTTTCAATGTAATCAGGGTTATCTTCGGCCACAACGTATTCCTGACCACTTGACGTATCACCAATCACGAGCCATTCCTTTTAGATATTTAAGCAATATGAACTCCAATACAAATCACAATTATCATTATCTTCCATTTAGGTAGTTTAATTTAGGGTCTTTAGGCCTTGATCGTCTAGTTAGGTTAGGACATGGTTTAGGTAGGCGGGTGGGTTGTTACATCATCTATAGTACTAAATAGTACCATAATGCCTTTTTTCATATCTATTACAGTGCAACACTTTCAAGATTCTTTTGTATGGTCCTGTAAGCGTTTTAAGAGCTAACTTATAGAATCAAAACGCTCTGTTAAAAACCTTTATAGTACAAGCAGTCACAATGCTTACCATTATAGGGTTACTATATCACTGTTTGGTGATAAAACGCCTTGGTTATAGAAGCTTTTGCTACTTGGGTTGTCGGCCACGGAGAGTTGTCCATAATTCATCTTATATCACTCTGTCGTACACCAGCGTTTTCTGCATCAATGACGAGGCGTATGCGTTCTGATTTTCAAAATCCTATTACTCTTTATTGCATTCACCTCTGAATAAAAACCATTGCATACAATTTCCCTACCACGCTCGGGAGGCTGATATTTTTTGCATACCTGCTATATTGCCAATGGATCACCCTTTTTACTTGGCTCAAAAACTTCCGGAATCCAGTAAAAAGTCATGTGATGTTTACAAATGTATTTCAATGTCCCGGAATGTTGTTTTTGTGTAAAAAACGATGTGTAATTCTCAAACTAAGTCTTAAAATACGCGTTACGCGGTCCCCAAATGGTCCATTTGGAAACCGCGACGTATATAATTAAAAACATGTAGATGGCAGCGTTTTTAGCGCCTTGCCTGACTTATTTAGTTATTTGTAAATTTGAATGGCAGGGTGGCGGGTCTGGCTTAGAATTGAATGGTTATCTCGTAGTCAGCTACAAGACTTGTGTGCGGACGTACAAACCCACCAACTCCTCTTGGTTCTACCCGGCTTTCGGCATACGGATTGAATCTCGGGAGGTGCTCACGCTACTTGCGTGGGCTCACTTCCCTGACTCCCTACGTCTATGCAGAGGTGCAGTGGGAGGCGGTGGGCCCCGCCAACCAGCGCCACTACGAGCGCGTGTCGGGCGCCTGGGCCGCGGCGCAGCCCGAGTCGGCGCCGGCCGCCGCGCTGCAGCTGTTCTCCAGCAGCGCCTTCGTGCGCCTGCTGTCCGACTGCACGGACCTGGCGCTCGCCAGCCTGGAGCGCCTGGAGCTGCAGCGCTGGGGACCCAGCGACTACACTGTACGTATACGGCTCCTACAGACTGCAGCTGTTCTCCAGCAGCGCCTTCGTGCGCCTGCTGTCCGACTGCACGGACCTGGCGCTCGCCAGCCTGGAGCGCCTGGAGCTGCAGCGCTGGGGACCCAGCGACTACACTGTACGTATACGGCTCCTACAGACTGCAGCTGTTCTCCAGCAGCGCCTTCGTGCGCCTGCTGTCCGACTGCACGGACCTGGCGCTCGCCAGCCTGGAGCGCCTGGAGCTGCAGCGCTGGGGACCCAGCGACTACACTGTACGTATACGGCTCCTACAGACTGCAGCTGTTCTCCAGCAGCGCCTTCGTGCGCCTGCTGTCCGACTGCACGGACCTGGCGCTCGCCAGCCTGGAGCGCCTCGAGCTGCAGCGCTGGGGACCCAGCGACTACACTGTAGGTATACGGCTCCTTCAGACTGCAACTGTTCTCCAGCAGCGCCTTCGTGCGTCTGCTGTCCGACTGCACGGACCTGGCGCTCGCCAGCCTGGAGCGCCTGGAGCTGCAGCGCTGGGGACCCAGCGACTACACTGTACGTATACGGCTCCTTCAGACTGCAGCTGTTTTCCAGCAGCGTAGCAGCTGGGTAATTTTTCAAGTGATCTTTTCTATATACCCATGATTAATCTGACAAAATAAAATATGACCAATGAGGGTTCATTCCTCGTCGTCATTTACAGTTCGTATAACGTCCACTGCTGAACTTGGGTTTCCATCCTAATGTGGTCGATGACCACAGCATTTTGTTGTAATACGCAAGGAAACCCTGCTGCCAGTTCTTTGGTACATACGTTGTAGGATGTTATAGATGATGCCATAACAATCGGGACCAAAGGCTTTAATGTGTTTTCCGAGGCACGCATGACTCTCTCAACCAACCAGACCCTGAAATCAATCAGAATTTACAAGTCATCTCGTCCGGCGTGGGGGTCGAATTTTAGATTTTCGAGACTTAAAGTGGGACTTATAACGCTACGCCACGGAGTCAGTTCAGGTTGGCTGGCTAGTTTGCCATACATGATGGGAAAGAACACGTCGGCTTAGAATGTTTCACGTGGCATTGAGACGAATCCTCGAGCTCGGTAAAGCGTGGGGCGACTAACATGGTGTGCCGCTCCGCGCAGCTGCTGCAGGGTCGCGAGCAGTACAGCGCGGCGCGGCTGGAGGCGCTGCTGTACGTGTGCGGGGCGCGCGCGGCGCCCGCGGGCTCCACCACGTTCGTGGCGCCCGAGGACGGCGCGGAGGACGCGGGCGCGCTGGTGCACGTGCCGCCCGCGCACAACGCGCTGGCGCTCGTGTACTGCGACGCGGGGGTCGCCGCCTTCACCAAGTACGTGAGCCGCCTGGCCATGAGCCCCACGGACCGGTTCTACATCCTCACCTGCACCTACCGCGAGGCGCAGTAGATCCCGCGCGTCGGCCTCCCCGCACTCTTCCACACAGATTTCTAGAGCTCGTAAACTGGCTCTTCCGACCGAACGCTTCTGAAGTATAAAGGACTCTGCCCACTATCCCGTAGCATACCATGACCGTGCTAGGAACGTATCGGGCACGAAAAGTAATCCAATACGCTCTACTATGCCCACTAGAGCGTATCAATTACGTATCAAAGCCGTGGGGTGACCGGAGCGTCCGCATATCATCTCCGTATCATCCGCGTGTCATACCCGGATTTTAGTGACGGGAGCGTCCGCATATCATCTCCGTATCATCCTAGTGCTTAGAAACGAAAAAATAAATAATAAACGGGTGTGCGTTTTATTTTGTCATAAGTGTACGATACGCAAAGCGATCCCCACTCTTGCGCCGAGCGCTCAAGAACCGTGCCGGTGTCTGTACGTGGTTATAACCCGCGTGCGCACCGGTGTGGCAACGTCGCGTGCCATGCACGGAGCGTTTCGCCGCCGGCTAAATATTCTCGCCGACAATTCTTGACGCTCCGTTCATGGTAAGCGACGGTGTCGGTCGGTGACGGAACGGTCTAGTGGGCATTGTCTCATACTTTTCAATACAAAAAATATTTTTTTGGTTGTTACGTTCCTAGCATGGTCATGGTATGCTACGGGATAGTGGGCAGAGTCCTTAATACACATCCTTCTGTAGGCTTCTGAGGTGTACGTTTGTTGTTAAATTATGTTTCGTTATTAACGTTGACCGGAATGCGTTCCAGTCATCTCTTCGACTTGACGACGAGTATTTCGAATTAGTTAACGGTAGTGAGAGATCACGTATGTGCGAGACACGTACAGGAAAATATGTTAAATGAATTTTGTTACTATACAGTGTAAAAACAAACACAGTAATGTTAATAATCAACGATTAAAATGTATGTATTGATGTTTGGTTTTATGTTAGATATGTTTGAAAATGTATAATTTTGTGCAAAATGTAAATGTTTAATTCGAATTCTTTGAGTAAAATAGAATACCTATATCATCTTGAAATGTTGCGCACTCACATGCCATGTACTTATAGATTTTCCTAAATTGATCCTTCAATGGTACAATTTGCTTTAGTTATCAAGTCAAAGTCAATAATAACTTTATTTTAAACTTTGAACTTTCACGTATTATAATTATAATTCATTATACACAGGTATTAACGCGATAAAATTACCTTTCAATATTTCCCGACGTTTCGTATCAAGTTGAACAAAAATAGGTAATGCTATCGCGTTAATACCTGTGTATAATGAATTATAATATCTTAATTCATATAGACACAATAAAAAAAACATGTTCATATGATGCGTCCATTTCTTTTCCTATCACCAGTTCAGGTCGTAGAAACTTTGAGAGGAACTGGCAAACTCAGAGGAATCCTTGAACTTAACTATATAATTACCGGGTAGTATGATTACGAATTTCCTTCACGAAACAAACGACACAATGTTTGTAGATGCACAATGAAACGCTATAAAGTAAACAGTTCTAAATTGGCGAATAAGTGATATACAAAGTAGAGATATGCTCTGAAGCTTCAAAATAACATTACAATAAAAATGTTGCAGAGTGAAAGTGTTCCTGTCTGTTTGAAAGAAGTGAGTTACATGATAACAATATTAACTGGATAGGTGGACGATATACTGCGGCGAGCACAGAACTGTTGATCAGATGTCTATGAATGTATATACATAATATAATTGAAATTATTGTTTCAAATAAAATAATTTATGAAATTGAATCGGTTTGCTCACTCGAGAGCAACCAGTTAGCGATCGTTTAGTTTTAATATTGTTTTGCTGATGTGGTAGTTACTTGTTAGTGGTGTTGTTACTGGGAGGGTGATACATGTTTGTACTAACATTGAGACTCTTCACAGCTTCAAATGAGATTTATAATAATCATCTCGTAACAAAGTACCGACTGTTGTGCTTCTTACATACAATTCTATACTATAATATTATTAAGGCGCAACCTTCGCACGGAGAAATTGTCGGAAAATGGCATTTCTTATCTGATATATTTAAAGATTATTTATTTTGCGAAAGTAAGTGACAATAGGTCTGTTACCTATGTTAAGTCGTCATTAGGTCAAAAACATAGAAAAAGCGTTGTGAATATCTGTAATCTTAATTACATATATCATTGTATTAAAATTCCTTGGTCTGCTGATGCTATTAATTTTCAAGGCTTAATAGATCCGGTGTTGATTTTTATATTCGCAAAATAAACAATTATTTTTAACTGTTATTTTGTATAACAGTTAAAAATTCCATGTTTCGACATATTCATCGATAAATACTTAAAGTGCGAACGTTGCGCCTTAAGAGTTAAAGTTTGAGAGTTTGAGAGGTTGTAGGGAGTAACCTCTGGGTCCTCTCCTCTGGGTCAAGATTTTTTATAATCGGTTCAGTACCGATTATAAAAAATCTTTCATCAATATATTTTAAGACGAGGGTAAAACATCGTGGGACAACTTTAGCTTAGCACGGGGTGTTAACAAGAATACTAGTAGTCTGCTAGTGAGTGATCCATATAAAATAAATCAAAATGAATGATAGTATTTCAATTCGGCGATTGAGATGAGTCAGCGGTGTTGGTACAGATATATCGCAGTAATAACACTGTGTTCAAGAATTACTAGAGTTGTAAGGGAGATGTATTTTTATATTTGTTCGATAGTTCACCGATAGAGTGTGCGAGTGACTCGACGTTATAGTAATGTAACATGTGTTAGATACGTTTTGTACATAATAGCGATACGGAATAAACGATAAGAGTTTGATATTGGTTGTTTTATTTTATTCCTCCGTTCACCTTCAATGTAAATTATCTGAACATATGTACTTACTAATACTTATAAAGTAAATGGCGAGACTTAAGGAGATGGCGGAGTTAAAGGAATGGCGGCTAAAATATTCTGTAGAGCAGGGGTGGCCAACTTGATAAGACTTAACCCTTAAATGCATACGGTATCAAAAATGATACCTAAACTTTAACTTAGGTTATGGCCTAATTTTTAATGTAACGCTAGTTTTCTTTTAAAATATTTATGTACCATGATTAATTTCCAAACGAAAAAAATATTAAAAACTCGGATTCATATAGTGTAGTCTATGGTTTACTGTCATTTTCAAAAGTTACTAGACTTTCGTAAAACAGGCACTCCCGCGTAATTTTGTTTTTGTTGTAACTTTCTGTTTTGGAGACTGTTCGCTCAACTAAAATTCTTCTGACCATCGTAAGTATGCAATTCATATTACTGAGTACGCGTATTTACCTTCTTTGTGGGCTTTCATACTTCAATTTGCAATTTTTGTGAGGTATCAAAATTGATACTTCATGCATTACGCGCCAAAAAAATTCAAGAATTCCTTACTTATTTGAATGTCGTATTATGTTTTTTTTTTGGCTTCTAATTGCATAAAATATCGCATATTCTTGGTTTTGGGTGATTGCTTGAACTGCTTGATGCTTTAATTTACAGATTATGGCTAAGCGATTAGCAGAACGTGACATCGAGGCATATTTGAGTCAACTAGAAAGTGGAGAACTGTCTGATGACAATTTAGAGGAAGATGAAGACGAAATTGGATATTATGCTGATCGTAGTGAAATTTTAGCTGATTTAGAAGACAGTTCAGAAAATCCTGAAGATGTAGATGGTGATCCGCCAATAATATTTGACGATGAAAATGGCAGCGATCTTCCTTTAGTTTCAAATGAGGAGGTGGAACGACCGCTCCCATCGACTTCTTCAGTAAGTGTTACTGGAAATATAATAACTCGTAATCTTGTTTGGAAACGGAAAAATTTGAACCTTGTTGAAGAAGCTTTAGCATTCAAAGGAAATATACACTACCCACAGAATATTATGGAACTTACCACCCCATACCAATTTTTTTCTTATTTCTTTGAAGATGATTTGCTCGAACAAATAGTAAACGAATCCAATAAGTATGCAATACAGAAAAATGCTAACTTCACCGATACTATAACCGTCTTGGAGCTTCGTAAATTTTTTGGCATACTTATTTATTCTTCTGTCTATCATTTCCCAAGTGTGCGATCATATTGGTCAGCAAAAGCTAGATTTGCACCTATTGCAGAAACTATGACTGTCAATCGCTTTGAAAAAATTCGCCAAATGTTTCATATGAATGATAACGTACATCACCTTCCCGTTAGTCATCCTAATCACGACAGATTGCACAAGATTAGACCCGTTATCGATTATCTGAACAAACGATTTGTGAGTGTTCCTTTTGATCATAGACTATCTGTAGATGAACAAATGTGTGCAACCAAGATTTCACACTTTATGAAGCAATACTTACCAAACAAACCCCATAAATGGGGTTTTAAATTGTTTGTGTTATGTTGCTTGATGGGATACGCGTACAGCTTTGAAATCTATTCAGGGGCACAAAACATTGAAAGATTACAAAATGAACCTGATTTAGGTGCCGTGTCCAACACAGTCATCCGTTTGTTGCGTTCTGTTCCTCGAAAAGTAAATCATATCGTGTATTTCGATAACTTTTATACTAATGTTGCTCTACTCTATTACCTTTGGGGAGAAGGAATCTACTGTTTGGGTACTGTGCAAAGAAATAGACTCGGAAAGACCTGCAAGTTGCCAGAAAAAACAGACGTAATGAAAGCTGATGTTCCCAGAGGGTCATACTGTGAAAGTGTTACTCATTACAATGGATTAGACCTGGCAGCTACTAGTTGGAAAGACAATAAGCAGGTCTTATTGCTTTCGACGTATGTAGGAGCAGAACCAGTAGGAACTACCAAACGGTTTGACAAAAAGCAAAAAGCTACTATTGAAATTCCTTGCCCTAGAGTCGTGAAAGAGTACAATGCTCATATGGGCGGCGTCGACCTCATGGACAGCTACTTAGGTCGGTACCGCATCAGAATGAAGTCTCGCAAATGGACGACACGATTGTTTTATCATCTGCTAGACATGACGGTCGTCAACGCTTGGGTGCTCTATAAAAAAGTACTTACGAAAAAAGGAGAGAACCAGAAACAAATAATGAATTTAGCTGACTTTAGAACAGAACTAGCAGAATCTTTATGTAAGTACCAAAGTTACCATCATGATATCAAACGTGGTCGGCCAAGTTCTAGTCGCTTAGAAGAAGTAACCATCAAGAAAGCAAGGACAACTCGAGCGCATGAACAAGCAATGCCAACAAGAGACGTCCGTTTTGACAATGTAGGGCATGAAAGAGAATATTGTAATAAGAGAAATAAGTGTAAATATAATAATTGTCGAAAGTTGACATCTGTTATGTGTTCAAAATGTAAAGTGTCTTTGTGTGACAACAGAAACAACAATTGTTTCTATTCATTTCATAAAAATTAAAACTAACATTTTTTTTGAGCTAAATGCATGGAGTATCAAAAATGATACTTGAAGTTTTATTAAACATAAATATATTAAAATTTGAAAAATATTTTTTTTATTATTTTTCCCGAGTTTTGTACCCTTAAATCTAATATATATATTTTTTTCAGAATATTTAAAAATGTCATGCATTTAAGGGTTAAGATCGACTGTTTACTAGTTGCGATCGACCATATGGTATACATAACGTTAAATCACGTTTCGTATAAGTCAATCTTATGATAAATAGGTTTTCCTGATATTATACGACAAACACTAACTTTGTGCGTCTGTGGCACGTATTTATAGAATGAAATGGACTAAAATATCACTTTTTATTACATAAATTGATCGACTAACATAGCTGCTGGGATCGACATGTCGACCTCGATCGACCGATTGGCCACCCCTGCTGTAGAGGAACGGATGTGATCCTCCACAGAGAATGAAGATCTTCTTTCGCGGGCAAGGTGGTATGCGCTGCGACCGACGCGACGGCCATTTGTTGATATTCAGAACTTGTATATGTTCTCATTGGCTTGCGAGCTTGTATTGCGCGATACAGGTTAGTTGGGGTGCTTGGCGGTAGATAGCGCTGCTCGTCTTCTTGTGGTTTGTACGGTTACTGTAGATGTTGCTACAATTCTATTTGGTCCATCAATTAGATTGCAATAAAATATTAGACATGGAGGTATTTGTTTTTTCGTTTCGTAAACGAATAATGATGAACATACAGCGCGTTGAAATTTCATGTGATATACCTAGAAGTGCTAGGTACAATGTTAGCTAGGAGTGACGTCACAAGCCCCACTCTCCTGAACTTTTTGTGTCGTTGTCAACTTTAAATTGATTTGATAAATCAAAAATACGTATCCAATTTTGTTGGTAATGTTTTTTAGACACATTTCTTATTAAAATAAGGTTATTCAATTTAAAATTATATGTTTGTTTATGTTTTGTTGTATAATCTGTTTTTAATCCTTATTTTAATAAGATATGATTAAATCGAAATAAAGAAATGTGAATTCTACTTATAGTTGTATAATACACCGTGTTTTTATCATAATCATCATCATCAGCCCGTATCTATATGCCACTGCTGAACATGGGCCTCCTCCCGAGGGAGGGCATTTGCCATAGTCACCATGCTTTGCAGGCGAGTTAGTATTATGTTGTACCACACAAGGAAACGCTGCTGCGTGATCCTTAATATTCGATTATTATAGATGATGTTATAATAATCGGGCCCAACGGCTTAACGTGCTTTCCGAGGCACGGAGGGCAGTCCCACAACCAACCAGACCCGGTAAGAAATCTTAGAATTACACAAAGATTTCCTGTCCGGAACAGGAACAAGATAAAGTGGGGATCGAACCTACAACCTCCGAGATACGGAGGTTGTCATACGTTTTTTACAAAAAAGTTTCTTTTAAGAAGACGATAATGATAAATGTAGATACCTACCTACATGGCAAAATGAGCTCTAGTGCTTTACAAAACAAGATAATCTTAGTTGTACGAACGTACTTCTCTAACACGTTTGATGTCCATTGTCATCTATACTATAAAGCGGAAGAGTTTGCTTGAACGCGCTAATCTCAGGAACTACTATTTTGAAAAATTATTTCAGTGTTAGCCCATTTATGCTGGTATTTACGCTGGTTTTAGGTAGGCAACCCGAGTAGTGACCCAAGGACGAGGGATATATTAAAAACAATTATTAGTACCCAAATGTATCCATAGTACCCAAATGTTCGTATCTTAGAAATAGAATAACACAAAGATAACGAATGAAGAAATAAATATGTATTATTTATACTCACACTAGCTTCCCGCGCGCGGTATCATTTCCGTAAGAAATTCACAATTAAATATACCATAGCCTGCCTCGATTAAAGAGCTATCTAACACTGAAAGTATTTCATATCGGACCAAAATAGTTCCTGAGATTATCGCAGTCAGGCAAACAAACTGCAGCTTTATATATTAGTAAAGATTAAATGTAAATACATACTTATATTTTAAAATAAAATAATTTTAAATAAATAACTAGGTATACTATTTCCATTTCCTTATTTTCTCGATGATAGTTCTAATTTGACAGTTCTAGTGCTGTGACCAAATAAGTAATGATATCAATCGCATATATTTATTATATTTTGGACAAACATAAATACAACAAAAACATTCAAGTATCTCATCGAGTGACAGAGACGATTCATCAGATTGTGATTAAAATAAATAAATAAAATTCCTGTTGTTATAATTAATTCGTTTCATTGTCGAGTACTTACCTGTACCTCCTTTTTTTTATTTCACTACATGTAGGCTTACAAAAGTAAGTGGAAAGTGTCTGTTCACTTTAGCCTTAAAAATGTCCAGATTATAGCGTTCCGGAAAAACTGACGCCGGCAGAGAATTCCACTCCTTAGCCGTCCGCATTATGAAAGAAGAAGCAAATCGCTTCGTGCGTATTGAAGGAATGTCTACAACAAAAGGGTGAAACCGCTCGCCGCGCCTTGTCGTCCGGTGATGGAAGGGTGAAGGGGGTATCAGGTTATGTAGAACCTCCGCACACTCCCCGAAATGCAACCGATAAAAAACTGATAGGCAGGCCACTCGTCTACGGTGTTCGAGGCTCTGAAGACTTGCCTCCACCAGTGAGTTATTGCCTATGACTCTTCGCTCGGCGCTCCAATGAGTCCAGAGCATCCAGCTGATATCCAGCAGACCCATCCCAAAGATGAGAACAGTATTCCATTGAGGAGCGAACTTGAGCTCTGTAAAGACTTAAGAGCTGCTCCGATGTGAAGTACCGCCTCACCTTGGAGAGAATGCCAAGTTTTTTGGCTGCAGTGTTTGCAATGGACTCGATGTAGTGACCGAAGTTTAGATTAGAAGAGAGGTCAAGCCCTAGGAGCTCAAGATGGTCGCTGATCGGAACGGAGACATTCCGGAAAGTCGGAGTCAGTTGGAATGGACTCCGTTTCGCCGAAAAAAGACACGCCTGTGTTTTTGAGGGGTTAAACCCAACCAGGTTGGCATCACCCCATAGGGAAACCGCCTCCAAGATCGAGTTCACCCCCTCAATCATCGACTCCCTGAACGACTGGACCATTGACACCGACTTCGCATCAGACAAGTATCTCACCGAGACTGTGCTGTCGTCTGCATACCCAAAGATACCGGGAGTAACGAGCAGGTCGTTTATGTGCAGCAAAAAAAGAGTCGCGGAGAGAACAGATCCCTGAGGGACACCGGCATTAATACCAAGAAGATCGGACGAGGCGCCATCAATGACAACTCGAATCGACCTTCCCCTCAAGAAATCCTGAATCCAGGTACAAAGTACGGGAGCAATACCGTAAACCGGAAGCTTACCAATGAGACTTGCGTGCCAAACCCTGTCAAAAGCCTTAGAGATATTAAGAGACACGGCAAGAGCCTCACCGTGTCTCTCAATGGCTTCGCTCCAGAAGTGAGTAGCATATACAAGAAGATCCCCAGTAGACCGGCCTCGACGGAATCCGAATTGACGGTCACTGAGGAGGTCGTTGTCTTCCAGGTATGCCAGGAGACGGTTGTTTAAAACACGCTCCATAACCTTACAGAGTATGGAGGTGATTGTGATTGGTCGGTAGTTGGCAGGGTCGGCACGACTACCTTTCTTGGGGATCAATTGAACATTGGCAATCTTCCAGGATGCTGGAACTAGACCAGTCTTCAGGGATAAACGATAGAGGCGAGTCAAAACAGGAGACAACTCAGGCGCACATGACCGCAAGACAATGGCAGGAATGCCGTCAGGCCCACTAGCCTTATTCACATCTAGAGTGCTGAGAATTTTAAGTACCACTTTTTGCCGAATGTGCACCTCAGGCATAGTGGAAGTGCAATGTGGTAGCCTGGGTGGACTTTTACCAGCAGCATCTAGTTGTGAATTCTTCGCAAATAGAGACGCAAACAAGTCTGCTTTCTCTTTGGCGGTGTGAGCTAATGAACCGTTCGGCTTCTGCAGTGGCGGCAAAGAGGACCGACAGAAATTGGCTTCGACCGATTAGGCAAGAGACCAAAAAGCTTTACTCCCAGATGGGTAAGATGCTAGTCTGGCTCCAATGCGGCCAATATGGTCAAAGCGGGCCTTGCGTAGGGCACGTTTGCAAGACTTGGCAGCACTATTGTAAGCTTTCTTCAGTTTCCGAATATTTGGCGCTTTGCGGGCTCGAGCATCCGCCCACGCTTGGTAAGCAGAGTGCTTATTTTTTATTTTTTTTTTATTAGAAATAGGTTAGCGTTTGACTACACCCTGCCTGATGTTAAGCATCGGAATAGCCTAGGATGGAGCACGCTTACCTAGAAGGAACCGGTGCTTCAGCACTATCACACTCAGCGTTGAACCATGGACGGGCTTTGTCTTGAAGTGAGATGTCAGAAAATGGAATGAAATATTCCATAGCCTGACATATCACCTCAGAAACAGCCTCCGCGCAGTGAGTCGGGTCGTCTGAAGAGAAGCATAAGCGCAGCCAAGGGTAAGACGCGAAGAAATGCCGCATATCATCCCAATCTGCTGACTTGTATCGCCATACTCGCCTAGTCCCCTTGAGATCGGGATCGGGTGGCGAGTAGACAGACACAGATTTCACCAGACAGTGGTCGGAGCTACCCAACGGTGAGGAAACCGCGACTTGATATCGGTCTGGATCGGTTGTCAGCAGAAGGTCTAAGCAATTGGCCGTATGGCCATCAATGTCAGGCACCCGTGTCGGCCCAGTCACCAGTTGGGAAAGACCAAGCGTCAGTGCAGATGCATACGCTAATCTCCCAGCATGGTCGGTGTTCTGGTATGGGTACAGCCACTCCTGGTGGTGGGCATTGAAGTCCCCCAGAAAAACAAGCTGCGCCGATGGGTACCTGAGCTGAGCTAATTCAGCCGAGTCCGCAAGGTACTGAAACAACCTGGTTGTCTCCATGTTGTCGGTGTGCGACCGATAGACACTGGCATAGAGTATCTGCTCCAAGCCAGTGTCCACCAGAACCCATAATACGGAGAAACTGGAATCCTCAATGTTACGGAGACGTCGAAAACAGATGTCATCGCGAGCATACACGCAGGTGCCAGCGCGTGGCTTAAAATTGTGCTCCAGGGTGTACCCTGGGTAGCGCAAGTATGTTGCGTCAGCTGGACATCTGATTTGCGTCTCCGTGAGGAACAGCAGATGTGGTTTTTCGTTCTCAAGGTGGTGATGGACCGGGATGAGATTGGAGTGCAGACCTCGGATGTTAGAGAGGTGCACTTTTAGTGCGAGGGAGTGCAACCGCTGTTTTACCAGTTTCCTATTTTTTGTATTCATTTGTTTTTGATGGCGAACAGACAAGCAGGAAAGGGACAGTTGGGCGAGGTATAGCAAGAGCGAGTACCGCGCAATACATTCGTAATGCTGCACCGATGGGAGACTGATCTGGAGCGCGCGGGGACGCCCTAACCCCCCCAGAGATGTTCACCGGGCCCTCGCATCCGGTCGCCAACCGGCACGGTGACGCATCCTGGGATTTTTCGCTAGTTGGCGGGGCAGCCTTTCATAGGTGGCTTTCCTACTAATTGGGCACCCTACTACCTGCGGTCGGCCAGCGGAAGACCGTGCTTAGGATCCCGCTACCCTCCGCGAACAGTCACCCAGCACAGACACCACGCAGCACCGGAACCGGTTCGCAATACCACACAACTGCCCAAACTCCCCTTCCACGATGGCTACTCAAGGCAACATGCCGGATCGCGACAAAAATCACTTGGCGGCATGGCATTGCCTTGAGGGTGGTGACAAACCGCGGTCGAAACCTACCACCAGATGTGCTGTTCATTTGGCGCTACCCAGGGGACACGTGTGGGTGACTAGAGCTAAAGCCCACGGTCGCGAACAGCATTATCCCCCCATCCCCTACTTATTTTACAACAGCTTCGAAAAAAAAGTATCGGGTCTGTTATCGTGTTACGTTTATCGATAGTTCCATCCCTATCGGTTTCGGTTCGGTATAACCGTGTACCTACGTGTATAAACGTCATATTTTTATAAAATAATGCAAAAAATACATAATTACATAATGTAAAAAATAAAAATACATAATGTAAAAAAGACGCCCATTCAAGTTTTCCACAGGAGCTGTCATCGAGAAAATAAATAAATGGAAATAGTATAAGAGTCTAGAGTTATCAGTCTGTAAGGGCGGTCAATATCATGAACTGATCCTGACATATTGAGAAACTAATAGCAGCAGCTCCAACCGTAATCCGATACAGCGCCTTCCCTTTATATCTCCTCGTTCATTCAAGACGTTGCGCTAAATTAAATTAAAATTTATGATGTTGTGTCGGCACAGATCGTCTGCAATACCCGCTGGGATTCACGAAACTTACAATTAACGATTACCCGCTATCATCTTAACGTAACTATATTGTATTTCGCGTCTCGTAAGAAGTAATAGGATATTAAGGACGGAAATATTAACGTAAATAAGTCTCATATTTGATCTTGTATACCTAACTTCATTTCTGTGCGAAATAATTTTCAAACAACCTATTTAATATTTATAGTAGCTATACGTGCCGTGTTCGTTTCCGGCTTAGAATAGACTACCTCATATCTTCCCATGGCATGGGTGTCGTAGGAGGCGACTTAGGGACATGCACTTGATGGATGGTCAGCAGCATCTATTAGCTCAAAGATACTCCCATCTTACTGGGACTCCGCCTGGCCCGCCCTCAACAACAACAAAAAATAAGTAGGTAAGTATGTGCTAGACGTTGCCTGAATATTATGGCACTATAGCGGCCACACACCAGGCCATTATAATACTTACCTGTTACCTTACCTCCATCAAAACTAACAACAATTTTACCTCAACCATACCACCGTAACAACATTACCATTACACATCGCTATACAGTCAAGCCTATTATTTTTCAAGATCGTTTAACTCTAACTCTGAAGACGGTTTATTTTCAGAAATATCAACACAAAAAAAAAACCAGTCAGACAAATCGTGTAAGTCGTTCTCAAGTTATGCGCGTACATTTTGGCGGTCCATGTTTATTAATGTAGAAGATTATGCTTCTAGGCAAAATTGAAAAAAATCTATGGATGGAAGTTCGTTACTCAATCACGCCAGAACAACGGAACGGATCTGGTTGATATTTGGTACAGAGATAGATTATAGTCTGGTATTAAAATTAAAAAATTAAAAATTGTTTATTATTCCAAAATCGTTACAATACGTATAGCATGAGGCAGCCCCGTTAAGTTATTAACAATACTTGTGTTGGTATAGTAGTTATATTGTTATTCCTGTGTAAATATTATTAGTATGGAGTTTGTATTTCATAGATTAATATAACTAAATTCAGTAGGCGGCATTACCTAGTCGACTGCCGTCGGAGCCTCATCATAAAATGTGGCTATGTTACTGACATAACGAACCTAGCTATGCCATGGAGGCTTTTTCGGCCTAGTCCCTTTAGCAACAATGTATCATGTACTAATAAAAGAATATTGTTAAAAAACAAATTCCTCTAGCTTCTCTCAATACTGCTCAATTAACGTTCTACATTTGTGAAACTCGAGTCACTTATAAATAGCGAGAGAAAAATGTACACATTTTTTCCCTCGTTTAATGTATTCTATTAATATTTTTTAAAACGAAAATTGAGTAGGTGTTTAGTATTTTTTATTGCCGCTGGATATTATATTATACAAGTGAAGGAGGCGTATAGTAATTTTTGACTTATTTGTTTGTACTAATGGTACCTATAGCGGTCCAAGTAGTTGCAGTGTATCGCGTGGTAGTTTGACAGAAGGCCACAAAAAAAAAAAGTTATCCACGCATAGGTAGTTATTAAGCTAAGTTTATATTTGTTCGGCAAGTTATGTTTCTCCCATGACTGCGATTTATTTAAATACTTGGTTTTTAAGTTCGATTAAACTAAAGATCGCTGTTATGGCTAACACCGAGTACCTACGGTTTTGACAAACCACAGACGATGCGCTGCGTCTTCTTTATTCAGATGCATTTCAGACTGTTACGAATCGCGTGTGCGTGCATCTCACATTAAATGATTTCATTTTAAATACATTATTATCAGAGCAACGACTTATTTCATTCTATCATCCCAGTCTACGCCCTTTAGCTGATCTAAGCCCGCCTTTTAGTAATACTACTATGTTTTATGTACATTTTAACACGCAAGTACAAATTTGGTATAAAAATCTCAGCATCAATGGAGGAAATCAAAGTTAAAAGTACGACGGCGGTCGGCTGCGCAGCGGCACGCGCGCCCCGCGGGACGCAATCAGCGACGCGACGACGCGGCGAAGTGACGATAACGATACCGCGACGTGACGACACACGCTGAATCACGGCACGCGCCGGATTTAACACATTTTATATCACTTCACATACACTTGCGTGCGGGGACAAGGCGACAACTGAAATGTCAGCATGTTAAGATTACACGTTTGAAAAATTATTATAGTTTTTTAATCTAAAATAATACATTTTGATTTTCCATTTAGTTTCTATGTTATATACCCTCTCGGTATTTATGACAAAAAAATACCAGGAATCGGGCTGTGCCTATTTACATTTTTGATTCGTTTCGTGGAGTATTTCTCATAGTTATACAGTGAGGCAATAAATAAGTTCAGGTTACAGAATATTTATTCTCAATAAAAACAAGAACAATTATTATTAGTAAAAATATTTAAAAGTTTCAACTTCACCACATCTGCGCACATTTCCGACAACACGACCCACCCAACACATTCATTTTTCTATTCGCTTAGTTGTTGTCGTTGAATTGTAGTTGTAGCTTTGAGTGAGTGTACATTTCTTATACGTAAAGGCTTTTTTATTGTATTGTTATTGTATTTCAAATGTCATTTTTTTGCCGATTAGCTACTGCTGCAAAATAATATGGATTGAAGTGTTATCACAGTGAACTCGTATGAAAACGAACAATGGATGGAACTAACTAACGCTTAATCTAAGCAGGACACAGACAATTTTAACTTTCAAATCTTACTTCTTAAAGATTTATTTATGTTATTATTTATTTATGGTTATCGTGAAAGCACGCTATCGCATTACCAACCTATAGAAGAAGTCCAATTTCCCGCTGACCACGTAGGAATATCGACTCGTGTTAATGGCTGCGCTGGAACTAATAACTAGACTCAGTATAAGATGTTCGTCCTCAAAGCAGCTAATAGAGCGATGGAACCGCCCTCTACGAGAGGATGAGAGGACGGCGGACGCGGGCCACTACACCAGCGAGAAGAACGGCGATGTAACGCGTCAGCATGTATTTCTAAAATTAAATTAATTTTACAAAAGAACAGTAGGCTTCCTGTCATTGCCTAGTATGGCATGATAGTAAGATGAGGTTCATTGTTTTCTCTAGTTGTTATTGCCACTTAAGTAGGTAGTATTAGTAACTAGCTGCGCCCCGCGGTTTTACTCGCGTTACTCTGCTCCAGTGGGTCGGAGCGTGATATTTTGTAGCCTATATGTTAATCCAGCTTATAAACTACGTGCAAACATTCAGTCAAATCCATTTAGTAGTTTTTGCGTTAAAGAGTACCTAACAAACAGTTTCAAATCCCACATGGGCCGCCCTAGTGTTTAATTTTAAACCATTAAATAATGATGGAACCCCGCTCGCCTTTATGTCCGGTATATAAGCAAAATCCTCTCGCTGCACGTAGAAAATAGCTCGTATTTGGTTTGTGTGGCCCGACAATAGCTTTGCAACGTTTATTTACGAAGAGATGGAAAACTAATTAACTTTCGTGAGGTTTTTTTGAAGTTTCGCGAACACATTACGACACATCGTTCGGTAGCGTATGAGTAAGTAGCATATATTAATGGTTTGTAAGTTTCTTTAGTAGATTGTGGAATAAGTAGCCTTTACGGTATACTAAGTCTCAATTTTAATGTAGGTTCATTCGAACATCGCGCAAGAGTTACATTACTAATTTTTGAGTTAAACTCGGTTTAAAACTCACCATTTTTGGGGAAAATAAATAAGTATCTAACATGATATGGTGCAATTTTACATGACACTTTTACATCTATGGCTTTTTTTCCTTTTATTTTTTGCATATTGAAATAAGCCGCTTCGTGGAATTATTTAAGTCTACACGTGACATGTTTGAGTTAGTTCATAGTTGATCGACCGCTTTGAACGCTGTCAGAAAAGAGAGCCATTTATGATTCAGAGGCATACGGAAACTTCTGTGAGGATCTATTTTTCAGAAATATGATAGAGTCTAGTTTTATTGTAGAATTGTTGTGAAATAGCGCTTCGTGTCACACGGATCACGGAGCACTCGGCGGAATGTTGCGGGCATTGTGGAATATGTGAGCAACGGGAAAACTGTTCGTGAGGTGGACATACTTATATTATGCATGTGATTCAGAGATATGTACCGGTGATTTTTGTATGTCACTAAATTATAAATACTAACGCATGGGTTCCATTTGCACAACGGGAAAAGTTATGTGTAAAATCATAGATTTCGTGTCTGGTAAGTTGAGGTAACCCTCCAGTTAACGTTGATGAGAATGATGACTGCTCCATGTTTTTTACACGAGTTATACTCTGGTATTCATGATTTTAATTGGGATGGGATGAAGTCTTGGCAAAGTCTATTACGATCTCTACGATCTAGGGCCTTATACGATAATTTCTAAAATCTTAAATGAAAATAATATATCATATTGAAAATCGTTTAATTCAATTCAATCATTCGATTTAATTGGTAAGGCCCTGTAGAATTGTAACCTGTCTCTTGTGCATGGCAGAAAGAGTAACGTAAAAATTCAAAATAGGAAGACAGATCCACTAAAAGACAGTTGTGTCGTTCGGCCAGTTCTTTTATAAACAGTACAAATCTTGACTCTGACTGCGACATATCTCCAATACTTGCTATAATAAAAGCGAAGCGCAGTGTCCACGGCGCGTTAATAATGCGTCACACTCGCAACTTCGCTCTCACTCTACACTTTATATTATTTCCTACCAAGTTCAGTTAGCGTTCACTCAAGTTAGCTCACTTTGTTGTCTAACTTTGTGACTTTGAAATCTGTCTGTGTGTAGTATAGATGGAGATCTAATGCGAGTTTTTTAGTATAGATGTAGGTAATGATAGAATCGATCACAGCTCATTTAGACTTGATAAATAACATATTTTTCTTTGTTTTCAGCACAATTGAAATCGATATTAAAATAAGAATTCATAAGATTATTTGGTATTTTAACTGATATTTGTTTTTATATATTTAGATTGGAATATTACTTGATTATTGAACATTGAAATTCCATCTACTGTTTAGCATCGCACGCCTTCACTGTATTATAGAATGAAAATACCGTATTCATCTTACGGAAAACACTTTAAACTTTAATAAAAGATTTTTATATTCAACAAATGCAGGTACTTACTTTTCCCATGTACTTATTAGTTCAACGTTGTATTTTCATGAATATTGTCAATAGAACTACATAATTTTTTTATATAAATATTTTGCTTCTAATCTGAAATATTACAATTAAGGACCATACAACATTAAAACTATCTAGACTATTCTGTAAAACCTCAGTCAGGCTGGCCCGCAGGCAGCCTAAAACGCAAGCTACAGACAGGAAACCTTTCTCCAAAAAATCAGTCGACTTGTTCTCCATTTGTGGCGAGATAACTGAACATGATAGATATACTGTATATTGTCAGCCTGTCTCATCAGTCACATAATCAATCTTATACGAAAAAATACTCTGTGGTTTATTTTCACATTTCAAAACATTCTGATAACTAAGAGAAATCCATATGAACCAAACAATATTGCGCCTAGACAAACAAGGCGGTGCAGCTGCGGCTACAGTTACCAATACTTGCCAGGAGTTACCGACAGTTACTCGCAAGTTACCAATAGTTGTCGATAAGTTACGGTAATGCAGTTAGCAGTAACTATTTGTCACGAGGCGCTGCAGGTGTCATTGTTCGAGTCGATCGAGCGACAATTCGATTTCAATTATTTAGCTAACTTTTGAACAACAGACTGCAACAGGTTAGCTGCTGATCTCAAATATATTGTATTGGCAATATAGTTAGTATATTAAGGCCTCATGAATTTTTTTTAGTCTAATTGTAGTTATTTACTATCGATACTGTACTACTGTTATTATTACAGTAATAGTAACAGTACATTAATTAAAAAATCAGCCCGTTTAAGTCCACTGCTGAACAAGAGGCTCCTCTTAACATACCATAGCAAGCCAGGCTCGTTGAGGGACATTGCCATAATCACCACGCTTGGCAGGCAGATCGATTCTGCTGCCCATCCATCATCTGTATATCCCTTATATACTCATCTCTTACGACCCCCATCATCATCATCATCATTTCAGCCGTTGGACGTCCACTGTTGGACATAGGCCTCCCTCATAGATCTCCAGTTGTTGCGGTTAGAAGCGGCCTGCATCCACCGTGATCCTGCGGCCTTAACCAGATCGTCCGTCCATCTAGTAGGTGGACGTACTACGCTACGCTTGCCGATCCACGGTCTCCATTCGAGAACTTTTCGGCCCTAACGGCCATCTGTTCTCCGTTCTATATGGCCTGCCCATTGCCACTTCAACGAGCTAATCCGTTGGGCTATGTCGGTAACCCGCGTTCTTCTACGTATCTTCTCATTTCTTATTCGATCTCGTAGAGGAACCCCGAGCATAGCCCTCTCCATAGCTCGTTGAGCGACTCTGAGCCTACGACCCCCATAGGAAGATAATAATATAAGGTGGTCGGTCGGTCGGTGGTATTCTAAGCCGGATACCATACAGCCAGATTTTCCAATTTATAAGTTTCATTAGATTAGTTATAAGATTAGTTATAAGTTTCATTATAGGGCAATGCAGGTATTAGGAGATTACCTATTACGTCCCTCACAGGAATAATATTAAGTATTGAAAACACAAATAAATGTTGTAGCAAGTAATGGACGTATCTATTTCTCAATAACATTAAAGAATTATTTAGTTTTACAGTAAACAGTAGGAGAGTAACAACGGTATCGTGTTTCTTTTAATTAACTTTAGATAGAACTCAGTGAAGTGAACGGGGACAGAGGTTCAAAAATAAATAACAGTGTCTCCAGAATTAGGCTGGTCCCACATTAATAACAGTTGCTACAGATATTTACAACTATTCTAAATAAATATGAATACGTAATAATGGGTGACCACTTGACCAGCTTTAAAAAAATTACAACTTCCGAGTGGTAAACATTTTGTCTTAGGTCTTAAGGTAGTGAGATCGATTCCCGGGTGCGACCACGAATCTGTGTGAGAAAGGACAGGTGACTCCTTGTGGAGCTGGTTGATTGAGGGTCTACGCACTATGCTTGAAAGTTACGCGTTAAGCCGCTGGTCTCGATTGTTATACATATTCGAGAACAATCGTACACCTTGTAACGAGCAGCGTTTGTCTGTGTTCATAAGTTGTTTTTTTCAGAATACAGTGCATTATAAATATTTATCGTTGTTTATGTGATGACATACATAAAAATAAAAGATAATATTGTGGCCAAGTGTCGAGAAAGGTTCACGTTCAACAGTGGACGTTATAAGCTTACTGATGATCTTTACGATAAGAATAATTAATTAATTTACTGTTTCTTTGACTGAATAAACCCAGCCAGTGAACAAATTCCACCCCAACGGTCCTCAATGCAATGAAACACTTCTGCTCTCAAAATACTTATATCACAATTGTCAAATTAGTTTGTTACCAACAGAAGAATTTAGACATGTGTCCGATATATCGAAACGTAACCGAAAACGGTTGTCAAGCCAGTAACTTAGCTATCGGAGTTATCACAATCTAGTAGCGGTTATCAGCTACCATACATTCTTTACAAGGCAACTCCCGCCCGTTGACGGCAGCCGCCCGTGGCGAGTTTCGCTATTGATAACTAAAATAATTATGCTTTCTCTTCCTTTCTAATCGACTATGAAGTTGCAAAAATGAGATAGAGCGAATATTGCGCTAACCGCACGCCACGCGATCACACAGTGTTACCAACCAACCTCACTCGACACGCATGAAAACTTTACGGTCATACAGATAAGGTAGGTTTTAGTTTGGCATTTTTAATGATTTTTAAATGGTGCATAAAGTTACGCGGCCGCGGCAGTTTGTTTTCATTTTTGAATTGTTCTACGTGTTTGTTTAGTTTGCGTTGCGTATGTAATCAAAACAAAGTAGTTTTGGATTCATTTTGAGATTTTATAGTATAAAGAAAACTTTTATTAGTCATTTTACGATTATGTGGTGATATTGGTGAGATCCTATAGTGTGTTAGTAGACGATTTAAATGAATAAGTGTATATAATGTTCTTTTAGCAGTGATAAGTTAGGTTAGGAAATTTAAGTTTTGTTTAAAGATTTTATGAACATATAGATATATTTTGTGAATAATACATTACAATGCCAAACAAAAAAAATGTAGTGTGGACTCATTTTGAAAAAAAAGACAATATTTTTGCCATTTGCAATTATTGCAAGCAGACTTTATCTTATAAAACATCGACAGGCAATTTAAATTCTCATTTGAAGAAGTCGCACCCGACAATATTTTTAGCACAGCAAGGTGATGCTTGTAGGGAAACACCTGCGGATAACACCAACAACATTCCTCAGCAAAGTCAGGTAGCCAGCACTACGGGATCGGTTCAAATAGTACCCAGTACCAGCAGCTCTTCGCAGGCTTCTGCAGCTCCCACTAATTGTAATTTATCTAATTATGAACCACCTCGTAAACGGCAAAGAACTATCCAAAATTACATCACAAAAAAAATAACCCCGGAAGAAAGAAAGAAGATTGACCGAGATTTGTTGGAGCTATTTATAAATGACTACCAGCCGTTTAGTATAGTAGAGGACAAAGGCTTTAAAAAATTTGTAAAAAATATACCTGGATACACTCTACCCGGTAGAAAAGCTATTTCAGCGGCAATGATACCGGCACTCTATGAAAAATGTTTATCGGAGGTAAAAGAAACTGTTGCCAGGGACGTACGTTCTGTTTGCATTACAACGGATTGTTGGACTTCCTCCCAAACTGAAAGTTATATGGCCGTTACTGCCCACTACATAGACGAACATTTTGAATGTAAGCAAATTTTACTTGAATGCAAAGGGTTAAAAGACCGGCACACAAGCGCAAATTTATCCCACGAATTAAAAAGAGTAACTGATGAGTGGGGATTGACTAAAAAAGTATTTTTTGCGGTATCAGACAATGCCAGAAATATCGAGAAGGCCATAGAAGATCTTCAATGGAGAAGGTATGGGTGCTATGCCCACACTCTTAACCTCATAGTTACCCACGCCATAAAACCTGTAGAGGTACTTCTTGAAAATATTAAAAAAATAGTAGCGCACTTTAAACGAAGTACGACCGCCTTAGATATGCTTCTCAGTTACCAGATGCGGAACATGGCTGACAATGGAGAGCCAAAACGTCTAATACAACAAGTTCCAACACGTTGGAACTCAACGTTTTTCATGCTGCAGAGGTTTTGCATGCTAAAAGAAGCTGTGAAACATTGCTTGGCAATGATAGAAAAGGATTGGCCCGTTATTTCTGCAGATGATTGGGACACAATGAAACATCTCTGCGACGTCTTGAAGCCTTTTGAGGAGGTAACATCTTCAATTAGTGGCGATCAATATATGACCGGTAGTTTGGTCATAGTGATGACCAACTGCCTTAAATCTATTACCGAAGATTTTTTAGACAAGCCGGATTACGACCATTTTCAACCAGTTGTTAAGGAAATTTTGTTATCATTAAAAAATGGTCTAATCGAAAGATTTCCTAGAATCGAGTACAGTAAAACTTTTGCTCTATGCACTTTACTCGATCCCCGTTTCAAATGCTACGGCTTTCAAAATGATAACGCAATGACAGATATTAAAAGACATGTACATAATCTGATTATAGGCTTAATAGATCGCGACAATGAACCAAACCCACCAGAAGAAGTTGTAAATAATGATACTGTGGAAGAAAAAAATGTCAGCGCTTGGGGAAGGTTTGATGAGCTCTTAAAAAAGAAAAAACCTAAAGGAAATGCCACTGCAAGAGCCATACGCGAGCTCCAAATGTATTTGGACGATGAAATGCTCCCTAGAAAAAATGCAGCGGGCCAATGGAATAACCCGGCCCAGTGGTGGAGAGAACACAAAGTAATATACCCGCACTTGTCTGAAATATACCAGACAAAATGTAATATAGTAGCAACTTCAGTTCCATGTGAACGACTTTTTTCTAAGACCGGGATGTTGATTAATCAAAGGCGGAGCAATTTAAAATCAAAAAAAGTGGAACAACTTACCTTTTTAAACGCAAACTTAAACCCCAAGAGGTTTGAGTTGTAAATATGTCTGTAATGTAAATATTTTATTAGGTTAGGTTGAACATTGTTAGCAAGCCAGTGTACATAGAATCATTGTAAATATGGCGATTTTTAAATGCGCCACAATTTAATAGTACTTCTATAAAAATTGTGCTAGTCCTAAGCCTAGTAAAGCATGAAGGGAAATCGCCAATATCAACTTTAGCTAATTTATTGTTAAGACTCATTTTTTTAATAAATTACAATACAAAAATTTGTTATTGTAGCTAAATTGGTTGTATACGCAATTTACAGCACCTAACTTGCTAGCTATTCAACGTAATTCACGATATTTTTAAAATAGATAGGACACGGTTAGAAATGGTACCGATATTCGGCAACGGTTGTCGATACCGATATTGAAACCAAATAACCGTTGGGTAACCGTTATCAAAAATACCCAATAACGCCCATCACTAGAAGAATTTCGAAGATAATGCTTGAAGTGAATAAATAAAAACAACTGACTATCAAAATCTATATTTAAAAATAATAAATTACGAATTTAGAATAAAATCTCTTTTTGCGGCATAATCATTGTACAGTCGGTGTTAGAATTAGAATCGACAACGCGAGATTACCCTTCTTGTATTGTCTGTGTTTGTGCTTATTTATCCTAAGATAGATTTTGCTCACCGTTCAGCATCGTCATCAGCTCGTAAAGTTTTCTGCTGCACATGGTCATAGTCACCACGTGCTAGCTGGTCCGTAACCATAACTACTTGACCCAACCTAACCAAACGATGGTCTCGTTTGGATAGGTGAGGACAACTGCTTAATGTTGTTAAATAACAAAAAACATTTCAACTTCAATAAGTCTTGTTGAATTCCATTGGTTTAGGTTAACCACCCTTTATAGTTAGTTTATTAACTAACTAGAAAGTTGTTTCAACTTACCTTTAGTTTTTTATTTATTTTGGCCTCAGTGCGATGTCCTGAGCTAGCGGGTCGAGTAGCCCCCAGCGTTAGATTTACAACATCATTAGGACTTACAACTGATATATCTTGGCATTAATGTGCAATATTCGTACATGCTAGTAAGTATTTCGATATTTGTACTCGATGCAACTATAAAATACGTCTCTTTTTTATGGATGATCAGACTAACGACCTTATGTTTGGACTAAAACTTGATGTTTAGTCCAAACATAAGAACAGCTAGTGTCAGAGCCATAGATGTACGGAACTATCCGTACTTATCATATGTACCCTTTCTCCTTCCTTTCCCTAACTTCTGTGTGATCTCTGGCGAACTAATCTTGTGTGTAAGATATTTCTTTAATATAATTGTGTATTTATTATAATATCTTTATTATAAGTTATTGTAACAGGCATGAAGACTAATAAAATATAATTAGTCCGTAACTTAGATTACAAAAAAATATTGTACACCAATTTTTTATCAAATCAAAAAAATTGACAAAGATACAGTACAACAGTAACAACAAATTATAAAGTTCATGATTGGGGGGCTTGTGACGTCACTACTAGGTATTACAAACTACGAAACGCGCTGTATCTTGATCATTTTTTTGTTTCAGGACGGAAAAAAAAATACGTGTCCAATATCTTTTGGCAATCTAACTGACGGACTAAATTGTTTTTTATTCCTCATGCCTGTTATGCTTACTGAAGTACATGAATGCAATATCGATCAATAATGTTATTTGACTGTGGTATGTTGTAGAGTGGTTAGTTTTTCATTCACAACATAGCCAACTACGACTTAGCTACGGCGCGGCGTAGCAAATGCGAGTGCTACGCGAATAATTAATAGTTGAGAACATAGTATACCAGTCCAGACTGGAGTAGTGCAGTCATATTAGCGGTATGACAATCAGAAGTTATTAGTTCCAAAACAAATTACGCAATCTGTGTTACAAGTCCATCTTATTCAGAGCAAGTCTAGAAACTAATGATTAGTTAGAGAACTAATTGC
The DNA here is from genome assembly GCA_947037095.2 of Nycteola revayana. Taxonomy (NCBI): domain Eukaryota; kingdom Metazoa; phylum Arthropoda; class Insecta; order Lepidoptera; family Nolidae; genus Nycteola; species Nycteola revayana. The sequence continues at coordinate 358,290 of OX344844.2, forward strand.
TAGTTAATATAACTTTGATTAAGTTAACTCAATGCGATAATAGTACTTCACAATTTAATGTTATTAATACGAATCCCTGGATGTATGGACTGATGACGGTTCGTTAATCAATCTTGTCAGAACAATTAAACCGATCGGCATGAAATTTGGTACAGAGATTAAATTTTGGGATAGCGTACAGAGACAGAGTACTTTTATCCATTGAGATATACGGTGCACTTGTTTCGACGTGTAGTAGTGTTAAAGTCGCAGTTGTTTGTAACTTAAATAAATAAAATGAAAGTAAACAGCGCATTCTCTCAGTAATAATTAGCACGAGACATGTTGCAGCACGCGGCTGCGGCCACTGTTTGCACAGTCTGCAGTGTAATATCGCTGCAGTGCTGTTGTATGCAAATATACCTCGTGAAATGACTATATGCGCTTATTTACACTTCACTTAATATGAATCTTTGTTTAAAGTTTGGAATTCATTCCAGGTAACACAAAATGGAGTAATGTTTTTTTATTAGTATAAAAACAAGGGTTAAATATACTTTTCTTATATGATATGGGAGAATGGAGATAGTGTCACGTGCCTATAAGTGATAACATTAGTGAAAAAAAATAACTCTAAAAATATAGTGTAATATATTTCTATATAAAAAATAAATTAAAATCCCTACATGTTTCTTTTGAATAAAGTCTTCCTCCAACAGTAGAAGTTCTCGCCACTTATGTATTTTTATGTAATTTTATATTTAGTAGCGGTATTTGGCTCGCTTCAAATTTCGGAGGTCGTGGGTTCAATCCCCACACCGGACAAGAAAATCTTTTTAGATTCTAAGATTTCTTTCCGGGTCTGGATGGTTCAGGGACTACCCTCCGTGTCTCGGAAAGCACGTTAAGCCGTTAGACCCGATTGTTATAACAGTCGTATAAAATGGAACGGACAGCAGCGTTTCTTTGTGTGTTACAACATAATACTGCGGTCACCAATCCACCTGGTGACTATGGCAGAACTGCTGAACATGGGCCTCCTCCCAAGGGAGGAGGGTCCCTTGGGAGGAGGCCCATGTTCAGCAGTGGACGTTGTACGGGCTGATGATGAAATAAATGTTATTATTTTAATGTTATTCTTTACATAGGGAATCACTATACCTTTGTTTTATTATCGTGTTAGTTAGTCTTTGATTAACATTTTGGTAAATAATTGAAAGTAAAAAGTAATTTTACAAATGTTTAGTAATTTAACGTGTTTTAAAATCTGTACTACATTTGACTGCAATGTTACAAACATTTAGTCTCAGTCGTACGAAGTCCTTTTTGAACAAATCAATGTCGTATTTATTAAGAACATACGTGAATAAATAATCGTGTAATGACGTAGGCGTCTCAAAGCGTCAACAACAAGCGTGAGATTATAACCCGTCCCGCGACTTCACACGAATCCTGACAACATCACTCGACAAACACAAGTATTTATACCATACTTTGTGTTCACAACACATACTTTTTGTGCCAGTGGTTGTGATGTTGTAGTTTAAAGGTTTCACATTATATAACTAAGTTAAGTGTGTTTTGAGGTCGTAAATACAGAACTGAATAGGCCAAACCCTACCAATAGGTATACGAGTATAATCTGCAGATCATATACAGTTTTTTTTTAATAAGTCAAACATTTGTTTAAAAAAGTATTATTTAATTTAATCATCTTATTTATAAATATTAAAACAAAAATAATCAGTCCAAATAAAAAATACGTATCAAAAACGATATTTTATTTTTGAGTTTTTTTCCACTAAAATGCCTTAAAATAAAAAATAAAAACGAAATACGTTATGGAACATACACGCTGTTTACGAGGAGTTAGATCACAAACACAATGACAAAACTATTATATAATTATTTTATCTAATCATAATTTGTTTATATACATTCATGTATTGAAACATAATATCAAAATAGTAAAATATGGCGTTAGTCATGTAAAATATTGAGTTGTGTATTAAATCAAATAAATACATTATTGTACCTCAATCTCAATCAAAACCTAACTCAAACCTAATTGATTTATGTATCATTAAGTAAACCTGAATTGTTTCATCTATTATGTAACTTACAGGTAAATGTGATTTTCATGTTATATACCTAACAACTATTTCAATTGAAATTCACACTGACACTATATAATGACAAGGTTCGTATCTTTGTCTGTACTAATATTATAAATAGGAAAGATTTGATTGTTTCCATTGAATTGGCTCCGGTACTTATGAACCGATTTTAAAAACTTATTCACCATCAGAAAGCAGTTGTCTAGGACTAACATAAACGGGCACAGACAAAGATATACATAACAAATTCACCAATATAGAGTTATTGATCATATGTATGCATATAAAGGTTTAAGGTTCAATATGGCAGTAGTTATGTGCCTTCAATCCTTTAATTCACATTTATGGGCTGTGTTTGAACATAAAAAGGTTGGTCAATGCAAAACTTCCATTTTTTTTTGTATTTTCATGTTGAATTTATATCACGCCTTTCCTACAGCCAGGACACCAAGTTGGAATTACATACCTACTCCTGATCCAAAGACGGATTCCAGGCATCACTACTCCCTATTTGATTATGTATTTACATTGTCTGTGGAACAGATATCCTACATTATGGTATTATCGGACATGATGTTAATAACTACACAATAAAGGCGAGGCTGAGCCGGCTGACAGGTAGCCGGGTAACGAGGGTCGCTCGGGAATAACTATGGTTTTAGCAGATATCCTTTTTTCATTTTGGACTTAAGACTTCGATTGGTTAATACAGTCAATATAGGTCGCATTGTCTTATAAAAAAAACGAATCGAGTAATAATGGGATTGTCACGGTACAAATAAAACTGATTTCGTACAGAAATCTAGATTTATTAAGGCTGCTCGCTTTTATGCCTGGCGAAGTAGCAAAAACCTGGTTTACCTCATAAAGTTCGTCCAAAAAAATAAAACAGTAATCTAGTAGTAAATACAAGTAATTGTCCAGAGTAGGAGCTGAATGTACTCCAGCACAGGTCTCAGGAGCAACTGCCGCCAACTGAGATGGCTGTCTAAACACCCTCGGGGAATAAATCCATTATGGAGATTCACAAAGTTTTATACTTTGTATCCGTCAAGCATTGAAAATATTTGTTTAACACAGTTTCGAGTTACAGATCTGATTTTATTTAAGATCTTTATAACTATTACTTGTTGTAGCGGTACTCTAGGCACTTGTACGAATTCCAGTTTATGATTACACCGAACTTAAACTACTTCACAATTGTTAATGTTAAAACCTTTAATTATAAAGTGAATATAAATATATTATGATTAGAGAAATTCATGACAAACAGACGGACGGCGGATTGTAAGATTTATTTTTACGTAGTGCTGTTAGTTAACTAGTTTACATGTTCAATGAGTAAGAATAATAACCTAATTAGCTACAGTTTATTCTTTACTTTACGATTATGTATGTAAAACTAAACTTGCTTTAGTCACACCCACAAACACGCGCGCGAGCAAACACACACACACAAATACACATACATTTGTAAACACTTAAGTATCATTTAAATTTAAGTCTTAATTCTCATTTTTGTAACAGCTTTTGTTATATCGTATCCTAGGTCCGAGTGGACCTGGTGACCTGTAAAACAGGTATCTCCTACCTACCTCAGGCACCAGCGATCCATAACCAATAATTGTCTCAATACATAAGCTAAGCTAGTTTAAGTACTATTGTATTTTGGTTTTGGTGAGAAAATAAACGAATTATTATTATAATTATTATGTAGTCCATCAAGAAATGGATCAAGTTATTTACTTTATTCTACCAGCACCACCAAGAATATGCTGTTACTTCGACGAATTAACAATAATCTTTATTTGTTTTATCTCTCTCTCTAGCGCAGGGTGCCTAGTTTGTAGTTTTTTAACCATTTAATAAGGTTGGAGCACTGCTAACCTTTAGGTCCGATGATGAAAAAAAAGAAACAAGCGTCATAATCACTTATTACTACTTATTTTAGTTTCATTAATGCTCGATGTCTTCTAAAAGCGCTTTCATCGCGACTTCAGAAAGATGCAGCAAAAGAACTTTGCCGTCGAGATATTGCTTCTGCTACAGCCAAAGAGTTTGTGCGTACCGGAGGTCACATACAAAACTACTATCGCTCACATGTGTTTAAAATAATTTAATCATATCACGATTTTAGCAAATTAACAATACCGTTGGGAGCTTCTAGAAAAACTAGCATGGATCTGATCAATTATGTTCATAGCTTTAAAAAGTTTGGGCTTAGTGCAGATTCAATAGCTAGTTTCTATCTACAAATGCGTTAGCCTAGTAGTCTCGGAGAGATAAGCTGACTCATGATGTTTCACGACTATAGTCGGTTTTACTTGTTTACATCTTACAACCAATATAGACCCTTACTAATTTCTATTTTTTTGTGATAGTTGTTAATTAAGCACTCGTAAAGTCGTTCAAATTTTTATATATTTTTTAGAAGAACTGAGCTAAATATTCATCCTCCGTACACACAAATCCTCTAAGTATTGCCGTAGAATGCATAAAAGGAAAAGTGCAAAAATTATCCGATATTGATATCCAGGTATAAGTTTTAAAGATTTCACAGTAATAAGCGTTAGCTACCCGATAGCAAACGAGTTTGTGCTTTGGGATAAGGGCGGAAGGTGAGTTTTTAAATCACGATTAACGTTTGGAAGAATATTTTGTGTCCGGATATTGAAAAGAGAGCTCAGGGAGCCCCATGGCGGCAGGAACGTGAAATATGAAAATATCCTGCCGCACAAAGAGAAACACATAAGTTATAAAATATGAGAAGTTAGAACAGTTTATCAAACTCGTTGATTTCGCGAAGAAAATTTCCAGGTGCATTTTTCTCCACTCGCTCGTCGATAGACATCTCTTAATAATCTTTTTCCAATGTTTTTTTTTATGAAACATTTAACACTTTTTTTTCATATCATTAAATTTATTTATTTAGATTTAAATATTAGGCCGTACCAAATACTGAATTAAACTTATAAACCTATTTTTCCCCTCATTTAAGTAGGAAATTAATTTGAGAATAATAGATGTAGGCTGTTAGCGTAGCGGTATTTTTTCTCCGTGCCTCGGAAAGCACGTTAAGTCGTTGGTCCAGACTATTATAACATAATTTATAACAATTGTATACCAGGAAACGGGCAACAGCGTTTCCTGCGGTCACCAGCCCGCCTGCCAAGCGTCGTCACTATGGCAAAAATCCTGCCTCGGGAGGAGGTCCATGTTCAGCAGTGGACGTTGTACAGGCTGATGATGACATTTAGACCATCAGCTGTATCGTGAGTTCGCCTAACAAACCCAAAAGTATGGTTTAAGTTAAGCCACATTACTAATTTAGCATCAATTTTCATAATTATATTCGAGCTTTCCTTACATTCATTATTTTGACATAACTTTGAAATTTGACTTCGCGGAATTATTAACGGGAGTTTGTAGAACTGATCTACCTGTTCCTTTCATTTTACTCATCACCTATTTTAACGCAGTAATAGTGAACCCAAACTAAGCAGGTTACCTATTTTATCCTGGTCGGGAAATAAAAAAACAAAAATAACTTGATCATTATATTCATTATAGTTCACTCGATGTCAACTATAATGTTTTTAGGATAAACAAACAATATTTAAATAAATTCTATTTTCAATTTGTTCATGCGTCCTTTGACTCGTTTTTTCATCTTGGTATCTTATGCTGTTATTGCATGGCAGTGGCTGCATCGTGCCGAGACTGCCGGAGTCAGAATTAACCGCTTTGTACTCACCGCTGGAGCAAGGATATTGCACATGATACCATCGCACTGCGGAAGCCACCGGATACCATGTTTTGTTACACGAGCGTATATTATTATATATATGTACATATATAGTACCATAAAAACTTAAAACCAAATTGAAAAAGTTTTATTTAATTGCGAAATGTTATGTCCACTGTTGTAACTAGTTATATCGGCAGTAGTTTAGGTAATAAGAAGGATATTTAATTTTTCAACATTACTGCCCATCGGCTCCCCGTTCAAATGTCTACTGCGCAGAAAGCCGGATATAAATTTTCCATCTGAATTTTGCTTATTTACAAAGTTGCATTTGGATGTATCTATTTTAATGTTGATGCCTTCCGTGATAACATTAATATTGTCAAACATTAAAAAAGTAAAATATCAAATGTAAATAAAAAATCACTGATTCACCCCGTTCATGTCCCCTCGACAGATATTCCTGATAGTACCACCTTGATATTATTTGATTGTACCTATTTTTTTATCTGCAGTAGCAATTTTGTGCAGAAATGATAAAATAAAATATTTTTTAGGAGGGGAAATCGAAACAAGAACGGGGGGAATCGAAAACTGTTTATCGGTCACAACAAAGTAAAAGTTAAATAGTAAGCAGTCCTCAAGAACATTTTAATTTCAAGTTTAAATATCAGTAACGTGTTTGTGGTGACAATAGTTTAGCGCAATGCTTCCACTTTGCAGCCGACCATTAGTATTGCAGACGTTATCTCGTAAACAAGGTGCGAGGGGACGTCGGGGTCATCTCGTGTCACTCGGATTTGCTTTGTTTACGGGGAATCTGTCGTGGTTTAGATGTTTTTGCCAAATTTTCCGATCTGATTACGTATATTAGTACAACCATTATAATCAGATCAGAAAGTTACATACACATGATGTCAGATGAACAAGAACTTATTTCATCATCATCATCAGCCCGTACAACGTCAACTGCTGAACATGGGCTCTCAACCAACAAACCCGGAAATAATTAATAATAATCTTAATATTCCGTTAATAATCTTAGAATTTGGATAAATATTTTTTGTCCGGTGTGGGGAACGAACCCATGACCTCTGAGATTTAAAGCGAGCCAAATACCGCTACTCTACGGAGGTAGTCGAATATAGAATATTTTATATAAATATAGAGTAAATTAATTGGGGTCATAGGCTCGTGTGAATCAGTAATAAAAAAAGAACTACATACATATTTTGTCTTTATAAATTAGGTAACGCCTGATTCTATTAATTTTAATCATTATAAATATTTGGCAAACGACTTTCAGTAAAGTCCGACAAACACACAATATAATAACGAATTAATATATTTTTTTAATAGTTTCGACCGAAAAGAATCGTTTACTCTTGAGTTTCATTTTGTTCGTCACAATTGTGGCAGAGATTATTATTAGGTTATTGTCAACATTTTAGCTATTGATCGAAAAAAGGATCAAGGTTTGTTTGGTTGATCGATTACCCTCCGTACCTGGGAAAGCACTTTAAGCCGCTGGTCCCGATTAATAATGAAATTTATAATGAATTTATTCAGCACTTAGGTATTTACATACACTTGTACTTGTTAAAATCACAATGAAAAAGAACTGTAATTAATAGGTTTTTTCTTATTCTATGAATAAAACTACTTAGGTAACTTTATCTAGGAAGTGCAAACTGTGAGTGCTGCTAATTGCAGGACATTACAGACAATGTACTCCGTCTGTCCGTGTGTGATTAATTCCTCTACTCATGATAAGTTCATATTTACATTAATTATTATAGGTATATAGTGAAAATTTTTTAAAGCATACAATTAAGTGACACATACCTGTGGTACCCTTATGGGGTTAGGACCACAACCCAGAGGTGCCACTGATAACAAAGTCAGATTGTTAACATCACCTTTAACGATTGTTTAAAGGAGCATTTCCCTGTTATATATATTACATAATACCGCGATCACCAATCCGCCTGCCAAGCGTGGTGACTATGGCAAAATCTTTCCTTCGGGGGACGTTAAACGGGCTGATGATGATGATGATGAAAAACAGAGATCAGTTTGATCATATGTAATGAAAAATACCTACAAGTTAAGCTGAGATCGATCCCACGTTAATAAATACTGCTAACATCTAACATCATAACGTTTCCTTTGACTTGTTGTCGGGTAACCGACGTGAAGCAATTATTATTTTCAAATTCGATATCTCAACATAATATTATTCGTTTGTTGTACAAACGTAGTAACAATGGCGGTACAAGTAACATTGTGTAAGACAAAGGAAGTGGCGGCTCGGTCTCCTGTCACTTCCACATTCGCGACAGAACGAGCAGCGCTTGTTTGTACATTATACAGTCAAAATAATTTAAATGAGCCCTTCCACCCCTCGCCGCACCCTTTGTGACGATCGGCAAAATATCGGGTTTTGTGCCGACCATGAGATTTTATTAATTTAGATATCCTGCCGGTGATATAGACAACCTCCGTAGCGTAGCGGTAATTGGCTCGCTTTACATCTCGAAGGTCGTGGGTTCGATCCCAACACCGGACAAGAAATCTTTGTGTAAATTCTAAGATTTCTTTCCGGGTCTGTTGGTTGAGGGACTACCCTCCGTGCCTCGGAAAGCACGTTAAGCCGTTGTTCCCGATTGTTATATAATCATCTATAATAATCGTATATCAAGGAACGGGCAGCAGCGTTTTCTTGTGTGTTACAACATAATACTGCGGTCACCAAACCGCCTGCCAAGCGTGGTGACTATGGCAATGTCCTCCCTCAGGAGGAGGCCCATGTTCAGCAGTGGACGTTATACGGGCTGATGATGATAGCTTCCATCTTATTAATTTATATGTAACCTCATGATTAGTGTACCGATCGTAACACCAAAAACCTCAGACTTGCTACAACGTAGTAACGTATCAAAACATGAATATTTACGTCCTCCATCAATTATTGACGTTTGCGGTCACATTGTGAGCGCCAAATACAATGATTTAATTAAAATAATGCGCGGTGTCGATGCACATGACAGATAACCCTATTAATTTCGGATTATTTCCGACCAAACTACGATGCAGGTAGGTTACAAATATATTAATGTTGGTCGGTGTGGGCGACTGGGCATTATCAACAATAGTTTTAGCTTTATTCACTTCAAGATTTGAATCCACTCCACTTGATCCACTTAAATCACCTTTATTAAACAAATAGGTACAAATAGGATTTAAATATACCTAATTATGGTCTTTTATCATTTGGCTTTAGGTGAATAAAGTCGATGATAAGTAATTAATACTTTAAGTAATGTTTTAAGGCTTTCATATTAATGACAACAGGTAGACGCCTGAAATGGTTCCGTGTTTCGAAATCTTAAACTAATATAGTCTACTGTTCTATAAATAATGGTAAAGAACCCTTCATGTGCAAGTCCGACTCGCAATTGGCTGGTACTTTTTATAATTTAGTTTGACTTTTATTAAAACCTAACATAAAATACACATTAAAAGCAAATGAAAATATTATTAAGCTTAATACATTTAATTTTTTATATAACATATTTCTTATAAATGTAGTTTTAGTAAAAGTTATTTCACATATAAAATAAGAGTAAAACATAATTTCTGCTGCACGCGTGCCTTAGAGACCTCCATTTTAAAATTACGAAGCGAGTTGGCAACACACACGCGTATTCTTAGTATATTTCATTTGTTAATATATTTATGCAATAACAAATATCACATTAAATCAAAAATAACACAGAATCCTAAATTTTAGAGATTTCTTAAGTGAACAAATAAAATTGATCTATGTATATACTTTTTTACTAGCATAAATAATTTCGGATTAAAATGCCCTTGTTGTTAATGTGTCGGGCCCCGACCGTCAAACCGAAATTATTTCGTATTATAACTAGAACTCAATTTGCCATGAATAATTAACGCCACTTTTTTTTGAAAAATAAACATATGTGTATTTTACATCAGAAGTGTACAAATAATAATTAAACATTCATGTTATGTAATTGTGTTATAACTTTAGATAAAAGTGAAATTCTCTATTTCCAATCTACACAACGAGTAATATAATAAACAGAGAACATTTCAAATTACAATGTTATTTTTGTTTGTAAGGCAAACACTCAAAATCTACTATACGGATTTTAGCAATTATTTCACTGATAGAAACCTACCTTATTCTTACCTTATTACGGGAACGGTGATAACGTGGGTGAAATTGCGCTAAAAATCTATTTCTTGGTAAATAAATTAATAATTGAATTTACTCATCTTACTACATCATGTTTATCTATAATTCATAGATTCGGATTAGTAAAGCGGATGACGGAGGACGATTCCGTATAATAATAATAAGTTACCATTACTATATATTATATATTCTCCACTGTAGAGGACATCTGTCACCATACATCAATTAGAGCTTATGTCCAAAGCTTGGATTAACAATATGTATCGAAAACCGGTAGTCGTGAGCTTAAATATGTTAACTGTCAAATAACCATCTCGGTGTTTGTTTTTTTTTTAACAGTCATTATCATCACAGTCCTTTTCATCAGTTACAGACGAATTAGGCAGTGTCTGATTATGAGAGACACCTTTTTTGGTGGCTGTGTAGAGTAGACCAACTCCGAAACGGCAGGACAGACCTCATTCTGAACAGGTGGATTAATGTAGTCTTCGTGTCGTTTTGCTCTTTTGTCGCCAAGTTGGTCAAACCACAAACCACGCTCTATCATGGAACTTTTGATCTTCTTTGATGCGTTTTTCCATTGAGTCTTGTCGGCTGCCAGCTTGATTTGGTATGTGGTCCAGTCACCTAATGCAGTACGACATAATCTGCAAGAAACAAGTCTAAATTCATGAATGTACGTAAATCGAAAAAAAATGGCATTCATGGCAAATCCCGTTTTTCCTTGAAACTAAAATCTATAGAATACCGTTGGTTAAGCTTTAGAGCCTTGCAGATTTGAGGAAATTGTAATATGCAAAGGTTATAGTTACAGATCGCTAGCAAGTAGGCACTAGCAATCCTCACAATACTGACAATCATTATATTATGATTAATAGAGATCCATTCGTCCGTACTGGAGGCATGCTCCGTCCGTCTGTCTGTCGGAAACGAAGCACTAATAATAAATCAGCGGCGTCCGGCGCCGGTACCAGGGCAGTGTGCTACTGAAGCCTTCGCCTCGATGACTGTGAAGTTGAGTTATAACACAAACTTCGTAGTCCAGACCGTCGTAATCTTGATCTTGTGTATTATTGTAAAATGAGGGAATAGATATTCTTTCGTTCGTGCTGTGTGGCCGCCATCGTTTATATGAGTTTGTTTTCACGGTGTCGCCGTTACGTCGCAATAGCAGTACCAATGCGGCCTCGGCCTCTTACTCTTCGGTTCTCTGCACCACCGTCAGGTTGAATGGCCGATTTTATATGGCACTTCTTTGGTATTAAGACCAGTTTTGTATACTTATTTGATTAACGTGCATACAATTTTAAATAAATAAATAGATTATTTGTGGAAGTGACTACCTATGTACATTTAGATAACAAATATGAACATGTATTGAATGAGTTAATTAGTTCTTACGTATTCATATAATTGTCAGTATTTATCATGTCTATGATACGAATAATTGTTTTTGTTTCGTGTTTCTATTCAGATATATATAATGTAACAGCATTATCATGAAGTTAATAATTAATTATATCGATCACTTAATGCGTCTTAGGAAATAATAACATAATGGTTTACAAGGGCTTACTGGCTTAAGGTCAGTATTATCGTATGTTGATTATTACACGCAGGGCTCCGCTGGCGGTCGGTAATTGATTATTAATTGGCTATCTAATTAATTACCTTTGTATCTGGAAACTAGAAACTGCGTTGTCACGGGTCAAAGTGTTTAGATAATTACATTTCGTCGATAACTATTTGGTAGATAGTTTATTTTAGTAAATAGTTAATTTAAGAAATGTATTATTTTTGTTTCAAATAAATGTATATTCTTCTTTGCTTCTGATAGTGAGAGATAGGTAGATGTTGACCTGTTGATTATTACTATTATTTTTATCTGTTAACAGTTTCATCCCAAATTACATAACATATTTTAGTGGGTTTAGTCACAACTGTCAAGTTATTCAGTTTAATATTCAGCCAGTTTGGAATTTGGTTTCCGCATTTGAGTTCGAGTTTTCAACTAAAGACTCAATCAATCGTTCTTACAATCCCCCATCGCTCATTCAAATCTATACATCCATGTCCGAGATACGAAGCAAATCATTCTTTAACATTAGGGTGCGTATAAAATATACCAGGTACATATCACATTAATCGCGTATAACTCTTCGCCATGGAGATTGATTTATTATAGGTACATATATAATTGTTTGTTTAAAAAAAACCATTGATATTCTATATTGTTATAAGAGGAAAATGTAAGACCACTTACATCAAACACCAATAAATCGTCTTTGTACTTATGTGCTTGACTTTGAAATATTCGAGCCAAATAACTTCAAAGCGATGTTTACTACATGATTATAATAACGTTTATGAAACAACACTCATTTAAAAGTATTTATTTATTTTGCTTGTAATCAAACACTTTTTAAAATAGACTGACACCAAGATGCTTATATGTCAATCTAATGAAAGCTCTTCTAATTAAATCTTGCAATACATCCAAAATTACTTCAGTTTTTAGATTTGGGTGAAAATTGCGGCGGTCTGCGATCTATAAAGTTGCACAAAACTCCTATAAAAAAACTAAAGTAATAATTCCTCAATCCTTCGGCCAGCCACCGCTCTGAGCTAAGGTCCAAGTCCAAATTGTAGTGTTTTACTATGTTATAAGGCTGAAGCCTTGCTCGCCTTTATGCCCGGTGAAGTAGCAAAAGCCTCCGGTCCCTCCAAAAACAAAACAGAAAATTACATTCTGAACTAAAATGTTAATCATATCTATAATCTAACCCGATAATCAAACCAAATTATGTAATAATGGTTGCGGAAAAGCATTTGATACGAGTAAAACAAGGGTTTTGTTGGCTGATTAGTTAATATCAAAGTAAACCATCGATTAAAAACCTGGTGTAGATGTTAGTGGCCTGTTAAAATCGGTTCCCTCATCAATACCGTTTAACGTTAAATATAAAAAACGAGACATATTTACTGACTAGACAGCGCATTATACAGCCGGCCGCCCATGACCTGCCCATAAACAAATGCCCACTGCTGGGCAGCAAATTTATGCTGCAACTATTAAACAATTATCTCTTCACACAAAGTAATTATTACTCAAAATACAAAGGAATTTAAACCCTATGTCAAGTGCAATAAGGATGTTGTTGTATGTGAATGTAGTTTTGTGGTCGTTCATCCTCAATGATCGCTTGGTGGAACGGATGCACTGTCCCATATCGTACCACAGGTGAATAGTCACACAGAGGATTTAAGTAATATTATAATTAATTGCCTTGTTCATCTAACAGTAAAGTGTTCGACCGTAACGAGAGTAAAGAGTACTGGGTCGGGCAAAAATTTGTGTTATTTGAAATTTTCTTTCGAGGAAAATCTCAGAACTAGCCCAAAGTCAAGAAGTAGGTGGTATTTCACCCATGCCTCGACGGCAAGTTCCGTCTTGCACCTGATGTCTAGCCGGTGGTGTAGGTGAAAGTGCCTCCGCAAATAAATGAAAAAAAATAGAGAGTACACCTGCACACACTTTATGCGTAAATCCTGCGCATATAGCCGATCTCCCTAGCACTTAGACGCCGCGCCGCGGCGCCGTGGCGGTATTCAGTTGAAAGAATAATATTTGATTAAAGATGGTTTCTTCATTTAGTCAATCCTTTGTGTAATCAATAGACTAAACCAATCATGTACCTAACTTGGCAGCTGCATGATTGGTTTATAAAGTATAGTCTAAGCAACCTACGCAAGAGCGCATCTGATGCTTGGACCTCGGCTTAAGGAGATTGCTCACGATTTTCCTAACGTTTTCGTCAATAAAACCATTTTTTGCATATATTATCTCTGTATGATAAGTTGTCTACACATGATGCTGTATACATCGCTAGGTAGCGGCGGATTAGTGCGGGGGACTCTCGAGCGCTTCCCAAATACATTATTAGCTCAACGAGAAATGTTACCGTTTGTGTTAATGTGCGTTGTCACTTGTTACCTGTATTATCTATTGTTTGTTATTGTGTTTACGTACCTGTTTAGAACAGAATACAGAATACGACTAGAAACTAAACGATATATATACGGGGTCATCTATTTAAACATACAACGTGTTTTTTTAGTCCTTGTTTTATTTTCCATCAGTATTTATATCTAAACGTAACATAAAAAAATAGAGTAGACATGTTTTTTTTAGAAACATTGTTGCCCTTATAACGTAAATATATATATGATATAATATACATATTTACTTGGAATATGAGGCCTAGAGCCTTGAAATAAAATATAATATAGTTTTTAGTAGACGCGGGTCTCAATCGCGGTACAATTTTAAGGCAAATAATTACACTTTCAATAATTCGACGTTTCGCCTTAAAATTGTACCGCGATTGAGACCCGCGTCTACTAAAAATTATGTGTACAAGTCGCGAAAGCTTAAAACATTTATAATATAGTTTGTACGAACGGGCGTCTCCATCACAGGTTCTTGGTCATATAAACCTGTAATTTTGAATAGTTTTCTATCAAAATAAATAATTTTTCTGAGATATATATAAGATAAACATACAAACTACGAATACAAGAGCTGCGAGGCAGAAATCGCATAGTATGGCTGTGTAATAAAATAATGTAACTAACATTTTTTTATTTAAAGTTATTTTATGTGAATATGTCAGAAAATTGTATACCTACTGTTTATTTACGTCAGGTTGATTTGGCAATCCGGTTAATGGATTTTTGTGAACATTTTAGATCTATTGTTAGTATCTATAATACTATACACCGGCCACCCTCGCAGACTGAGGGACGTCATGTTTGTAAAGGATTTGGATGAAATTAAGCGCAAAGATAAATTATAATCTAGAATAGCACCATTATTTTAATATTTTTATCTGGAAATATTTTTGTAGCGGGTTGGTGAAACAACTTTTCTTAGAAGTTAACAAAAAAGGCAGCGAAAGAAACAAAGAAACTCACATAAAACCTATTAAATCTTAAATGAACAATAAATGGAATAAAACTATTATTTTTATTATTTTATTCACAGAAATTAGTTTTATACATCAAGAACGAAACACACCTGTGGATATCCACTGCTAATGAATTATACTCTTCAATTAAATGAGCCGCAAACTGCACAACCGCGAGACTCTCAATCCTGGACCGCAGAACATACAGTATGCTTGTGATTGTGGTTAGCAGTCGATGAGCAGCCAGCACTGCTGTACATGTTATCATTCGTTTATTAGCCACCGCACAGTACTCTCATCATTATAAACTGGTACAAGAAACTGTCACACAGTGGAATCAAATGTCTAATCTATACAAAACTAAAATTGAGGTATCTCTTTTTAAAAAACCGTTTTTAAGTAAATGCGTATGCATGTATAAGTGGTACCTACTAAAAATGTTTTTTTTTTGTCTGACTGTTTGTGTTCCGGCTATTCTCAGTAACTGCTGGATATAATTTTACAAAGTAGCAGCTGCGGTAACGTGATGTTTTGAAGCCTATATGTTAATCCAGCTTATAAACTATTTGCACGCAAACTATCATGATAATTCAGTAGTTTTTGCGTGAAAGAGTAACAAACATACATCCATACATTCTCATAAACTTTCTCGTTTATAATATTAAGTAAGACTAGTAGGATGCCTCCAAAATGGTAGTACCGATTAAGCTGGACTTTTATTGATAGATAGTTTATAAATTCCTTATTTTACGCAACAGTAGCTAATTTATAATAACAATGGTAAACTGCCTTACTTTTCCATCAGCTTCGAGACAGAACAAGTTACAATTAAAATACTTTTTTTAATACGAGGCTGTGTTTTCAACAGTAGCTATATTTTTGGGAGGGTTCTAAAGTGCGTGGGTGATACCGCATATAAGTGGAATGCGAGCGGTCGATGTGAACTGTGTGTGAGGCAAATGGATGGTAATTAAGTGGCTGAGACGTTAACGAATATGCAGACGTATACCTTTATATCCTACTAGCTTCCTGCGCGCTATTTCACCCGCGAAACTCTGGTTCGCGTTGGAACTTCACAGTTAAATATAACCTATAGCTTTTCTCAATAAATGGGCTATCTAACATTGGAAGAATTTTCTAAATCGGTCCAGTAGTTTCTGAGATTAGCAGGTTCAAGCAAACATCAGCTTTATATCAGCCGTGGACGTATACAAGCTTTTGATGATGATGATGATTGATGACTAAACTTAAAATTAAGTCAACTATAAGCTATAGGTACTTATTAAATATTTGTCATATCAATATACTAGTAGGAGTAGTTGGGAAGCTAGTAGTAAATTTGTTTTAAACAAAAGTTACACTTTAATATATTGGCACAGTTTGGTTCCTAACTGATTCAGTGAATGAAGTAGGATTTGGTATATTAGGAATAGCGTATTGCAATATTTTAACCAACCCACTTAAGGAGAGTTACGGCTCATGGGCTACATCCCAACCCAACAGCCGTAATTTTAGTTAAGTGGTAATGCTGACTGCTATGAAATCGGACTTGACTTATTTAGTAACTAGTTTCGCACGCGGTTTAACCCCATTTACCCCATAATTGTGTATGGAAATAAATATGACGATTCCAAATAAATGTAACCATTTTTACGGAATAAATGATATTTGACTTTGACTTAAATTAGTCTAAAGCCTTTCTCAATAAATGGGCTATTTAATGAAATATTTTTTCAAATTGGACCAGTAGTATAAATAAGCTTTATATATTACATGCCCCGGCTTCACACGGGTGCATTGTGTTGCGATCTACCGACGTGCACCCACTCCTAACACAAGCATTTTAGTTTATCGTAATGGGTTCAAATAATGCTAGTAGTAAGCATAAACTGTAATAGTAATCATTTAGAAGAAGGCAAAAAAAATGATTATACATATAAACCTTCCAGAATCACACTTTCTATTAATAAAAACTGCATCAAAACCCGTTGCGTAGTTTTAAATATCTAAGCACACATTGGGACAGACAGAGAGCTGGGAGCGACTTCGTTTTATACTATGTGATATATATATTAGCTTTCTTCGTGCAGTTTTTCCTGCGTAACATCCGTCCTCGTAAGATCTTTATAATTAAATATAGAGTCTATAGCATTCTTCGATAAATGGGCTATTTAACACTGAAAGAAATAAAGATAGAAACCATTTCCTCTGCAGCCAACAAACAAGATAACAAACTAATCATAAAAACCGGCCAAGTGCGAAGACTCGCGCACGAAGTTCCGTACCATTTTCAGGTGCCTACCTTGTCCGTTATTGATATCTATCGAGCAAAATAGGGAAAAAAAAACATTTGTTGTATGGGAGCCTCCTTTAAATATTTATTTTATTTGTGGTTATATATAGCGGCTACAAACTAGATCATTTGTGAAAATTTCAACTGACTAGTTGTCGTGGTTCTTGAGATACAACCTGGTGACAGACAGCAAAGTCTTAGTAATAGGGTCCCGTTTTTACCCTTCGAGTACGCAACCCTAAAAATTGGTCAAGTCGTTCTCAAGTTATGTGCGGATGTAGATTTTGGTGAATAATTTTTATTTGTGAAGAGGAGTATAATTTTATTTAAATATCTCGTCTTTGTGAACAATAGCACACAAGTTAACAATGTTGTTGGTTTGTACGGTAGATAAACACAGAAACTGCTTCTATTCATATAAAAATAATTAATATCTGTATAACGGTGGTCGACTTCCTCTTGCTCTGTGCGGTCAGCGCGCTGTTACACCGCGGCACCGGGTACGTCGTGTATTTAATAACAGTATATAAGGCGCTTCTAAATTATATGCATTTCCATTAACTGTCAATATCATGCTAGTTATTTAGTAGTAAACATGTAAGTGAAAGGTAGGTAAGGTATATAGGAAATTACTAAATAAGGTAGGGTTAGGTTAAATATGAAATAACATATTTTAACTTGTTTTAATAAAATTACATTGAATACATAATACAAGCGTGAGTGAGTCCCTCTTTGGAGTATGTGGCAGTTAATGTTGGGGCACTACTGCACTGCTTTATTTATAAGAAAAAAAAATTATCTTAATCATCATAGCCCGTATAGCGTCCACTGCTGAAATTGGGCCTTCTCCCGTGGACCCTTCCACGCCATAGTCACCACACTTGGCAGGCGGGTTGATAACCGCAACAATATGTTGCTACATACAAGGAAACGCTGCTGCCCGTCACTGTGTATGAGTTTTTATTTATGATGTTGCGACAACCGGTACCAGCGGCTTGACATACTTTCAGAGGCATGGACGGTAGTCCTTCGACCAACCAGACCCAGAAATAAATCTTATAATTTACACAAAGATCATTTGTCATGGGGATCGAGCTCACGATCTCCAAGACTTAAAGCGAGAATTATACCGCTACGCCAAGGAGGTTGTATATAAAATAAAATATATTATTACAAAGTTACAAGCCTCCTGTTAAAGGGATGGCATATAGTGTTTGCACTTTATATAGTATACGAGTATATAGTGCTGGTGTAGCTATAGTGTAACTGTAGTCAGTTATTACAAAGTGCACGGTCGCGGAGATATTAAATGTAAATATTATACACAAAGCAGCTGTGGACCGAATATCTGGAACACTAGTTCTCAAAGTTTTCTCAACAAAAACAAAGTTGCTTGTTACTTCGCCTAATGGTTTTCTTTGATGCGTTTTCTTGTTCCTCGGACCATCATTTTTGAATAATCCGGCCAATTATAAGTAGCATAGCCATATACATTTTTTTTCGCGTCTTCAAGACGGACTAAAAGTGTTGGCGGAGTGGTCCAGAAGGCAAGAGAAAAAAAGGAAGACCTTATAAAAGCTGGGAGGATGAAATTATACACATAGCGGGACCTAATTGAATGCAAACTGTAAACTCGAGAGAGGATTGGCCAAATTTGGAGGAGTAAAAGAGTTCTTGCAGTCTTATTATAAAAAATACAAGAAAAAACTAGTCACAATAAATATTAATATATCGAGATATGTAGTTTAAACAAACTATGTAATACTGAAATGTTTGCAAAAAATAAAGGTTTACTTAAGTTTTATTTAATTGAACTGACCTGCTATTTAATTGCTATCTTTTTTTACGTAATTTCACCGCATTACATACACATCACAAGTAAAATCACATCACGATTCTGCGTTTCCATTT
Organism: Nycteola revayana; assembly: GCA_947037095.2. Taxonomy (NCBI): domain Eukaryota; kingdom Metazoa; phylum Arthropoda; class Insecta; order Lepidoptera; family Nolidae; genus Nycteola; species Nycteola revayana. The sequence goes on from OX344844.2 coordinate 377,527, forward strand.
GAATTCTGTAACTCTAAAAAAACTGTAAGTATTACATTCCAAAATGTGAACATAGATGGTAGTTTAGGTATAATTGACATCATCGTGGACCCTGACCCAAATTAGGAGAGAGAAAAATATTTATAACATTATTCCGCATATTATATTATGCATAGTTAATTATGATTTTTTCGGTCCAGTTGTTCAGTTTCATCAACTGCATTAATAACTTTGTTATTTCTTATAAATGTATAGGATTACAAAGTTACATTTGCAGTCAGTGAATCAGTGTACATGAATATGTTTGATTTAATGGAGGAATAGGTGTAGATAGGGACCTAGATGTAATTACGTTGAAAGGTGGTGTCTAAGTGGTTAGGTTAGTTGTTTCAGAGACCTAGTTTTCTGCGTTCGATTCCCACCCGGGACAATTATTCGTCTGAAATTCAAACAGTTGTACTGAGTCAGGGGGTGCTTTGTTTTCGTGAATCTATTGAGCGGTGACACCTTCGCGACACAGGGATTAATATAACAAGTAATTAAAAAAAAAAAAAAAGTCGTAGGAAAAAAAAAAAAAACAATGGATTGTAAAAGTAAGATAGTACATAAGTTGTGCTATGAACGATAGGATACTAACAATCATAACAGCGTCTGAGCTAATCTGGGCGTCCCTGAAACTGGTTATTTGGGCGCAGGAGAGCCCGCAACACCAATTGAGTCGCGGACGCTGCCAGAGGGTATCCCAGATAGGCAACAGCACCTGGGCCCCTCACCAATTGTGGTCGGAGGAGTAACCAGGGGTTTTACTCTCATGTTATGATTAGCATTCCACTGCTATGAAGAGGGCGAGTCCCACATACCCCACTGCCCGTGCCGGAACACCGCAGTGGCGGAGGAGATGCATAACATTCTTGCATTCCCCTGGACAAACTTACACCACGGCTTTCACGCTTCCCGTTCGAAACACAGAAAGACGGTCACTTTCTTCCAAGCAACTAACAAATCTTACTGTGATATCGAAGGTATACACACAAACCACGTTTTATTAATCTGACACAAACTATATTTATATAATCATTTTATCAAATATTTTTATACATAGTTTGATGTTAACTAGGTAGCTTTAAATTTATTTATGTACATATTAGCTTGTTCCCTAGTGCGGGAGCTGTCTTAAAAAAAGGCCATAATCGGACATGTATTATGTAGTTGTACCAAAATTCCATCAAAAACAGTTCATCAATTTCGTAATTTTAAAAACCTTTGACAGGCCGGAAGCCAGAAGGCCGTGAGTGTCATACATAAGTTCATGTTAATCCTCTGTTAAGTTTTCGAACTTTGATAAGGTCAAAATAAGATTCTGTAAGGTGAGATAATTACGCAATAGCTTAAGACAGAAGGTCCCTTAAGTAGGGACTGAATAAATTAACCGACTTGGTATTACATAGATCTCACAACGTTTTACGGTAAAAGAACTGCGTTACGAGACTTGGGTTTTTTTACAAGTATGTTTTTGATGGCATTTTTATTTTTTAATAATTTATTGTTTCTTTTAATGGTCTTTTTATTTTATTTTTCCAGCTAGAAATACATTGCGCATCCTCTACTAACAGTGGTAGACGTAGGGACAAAGTAATCTGTTCAAAGTGTAGTAAAAACTAGTCAGTTCCATACTCTATACAATCCGCAATGTTCTCTCATACACAACAATACAACTGTTATGCTTAATGGAAAACAACTTTTGCTTTACGGATATCGTATTTATTGCGCGTACATTAACACTTAGAACCTCTGCTGGCTAGCACTATAACATTTGAAATAGTTTTAAATGCCTTTGAATTTGTGGCAAAAATATATATTGTTGGACGACAAATATATTTTTATAAATCATACAATTTATAATCACCAAAATATTTTAAAATCACTAGATTATTATATATACCTATATTGTCTGCCAGTATTGTTTTGACCATGAAATTAAACAGATATATTTTCATTTAGAATCGTAATTAAGCTTATACTAATTGGTTCACGTTTATACGAGTGGACTAAGAGCTGACAACCGAAAAAGCAAGGTAATTTGATCATTCATAAAAATGATTTATCAGCTTACCTGGAGCATTCTAAGCATAAAGACGTCGACCTGGCAGGATTCGCGTGGTGGATGTGGGAGTTATGGGGTGGGAAAAAAATAAAAAAAAGGTAATGTAATCAGGATTACTTTTTATGCCAAATGGTTTGCCTACCTCCCCAAAGCACACAAAAAAAATCTGGCGCCAATCGCCAGGCTTAATTAAAGTGAGTAAAAAAATAATTATTTTTAGGTAAAAAGAACAAGGCTGGCTTTTTTTGTGCTTAAAGTTTATTATTCTCAGAGGCTAGGAAAAAAAAGCTAGCCAATAATAGTGGTGGGAACATGTCGATAAAAATAATTGAAAATTTATATTTTAAATTGTATTTTGCTCGAGAAAGAGCTAAGGGGCATGAAAAAGAGCGCGTGGAGGGGATACACGTGACTACGGCGTCCGTTTTTGTGTGCTTTGGGGAGGTAGGCAAACCATTTGGCATAAAAAGTAATCCTGATCACATTACCTTTTTTTTTATTTTTTTCCCACCCCATAACTCCCACATCCACCACGCGAATCCTGCCAGGTCGACGTCTTTATGCTTAGAATGCTCCAGGTAAGCTGATAAATCATTTTTATGAATGATCAAATTACCTTGCCGTTTCGGTTGTCAGCTCTCCGTCCTACAGCACCGTAGCTACGCGCTACGACAATTGTTGCTACGCGTCGACACTACTACGTGACTTGCTACGAGGCAATTGGATTGATTTGACGATTGAAGTATTTTCGTTTAGTGATAGACAATTTTATGCAAATTGTCTTATATTTACAATGAGTATAACTATGACTTTGACAACACAACAACAGTTATGATATATTTCTAGTACTTGTGAGAGACGAGTGATTATAATTAAAGATAACAAATATGAGTTTTTCGAAAAAAAAATAGCTTATATTATAATGTACAAAATTAGCTATTGTGGAAGTCCCGTCTGGGTAACCTGGCTAATTTCAATAATGGCTAAAAAGATTTCAGCTATTACTGAAATTATATACATAGCTTCTTGTGTCGTAAGAGGCAGCTGAGAGACATACACCTGATGTATGTGCAGCAGCATCTATCAGCTCAAAGATACTCCCATGTTACTGCGTTCACCAATCCGCCTGCCAAGCGTGGTGATTATGGAAATATCCCTCAATGACCCTGGCTTACCAAGGTTTGTTAAAGAGGTGGCTCATGTTCAGCTGTGCAGGTCAACGGGGTGATAATGTAAGTAAGTGTTTTTGTAATAAGTTCCCTATAAACATTGATATGATTGAGTAACCTTTTATAATGGGACTAATCCCACCCTCACTCCCTCCACTGTGACTCCTGTAAGCCAGGATCAACAGTGGCACACACTGATAATGGCAATGAGCACCGAGGCTCACCAAGTTCCGGGAAAAAGTTAATCTGCCTGGTGATCCGCAAATAATTTAATCAGAAATTAAAATAATTAGTAAAATCATATTATTTTTTCATTAAAAACAAATATTTCAATTTTATTTAGTTCTACAGGTGGAAATGGAAAGACATAGGGTGATTTATCATAAAACCACATGGCTTAAGCCGGAAACCATAATAATGTTATATACTAATTTATAAAACTGAAGAGTTTGTTTGTTTGCTTTAACGCGCTAAGCTCAGGAACTTAATGATAGATAGCCCATGTATCAAGGAAGACTATAGGCTATATTTCATTATGAAGTTCCCACGGGAACGGGAGTTAGCCAAACCAGAGTTAGTGAAACCGCGCGTGGGAAGCTTGTTATGAATGATATGAAATTAAATCTAGTGCGAAGAGTTTTCAGTACTGTGTTAATCACTAACAACTACTATAATTGTCATCGCTAATCACGCTAATGCACTCATTAATGATAATTATATATTGTTTTGTTCCATAAATGTGTTGAGAGTTAACTGTTGATAATGTTGCGCAGCTGTGTTCTGTCCACACAATAGGCATGAATACTAACAAAAATCAATTTAGTCCGTCAGTTAGAAATAAAAAAATATTGGACATGTATTTTTTTCTTCGTTCCTTTAAGAAAAAATGACGAAGATACAGCGCGTTGAAATTTCATGTGACGTCATTTCTACCAAGTAGTGACGTCACAAGTCTTCTGAACTTTATAGGTAATTGTTACTCGGTATCTTTATTAATTTTTATTGATTTGATAACTAAAAAAATACGTGTCTAATGTTCAACAAGGACACTATATATTGTCTATCCCTACAAACAATCACTAAATCCAACTACATTGATTTCGACCGTTTGATATTAACAAGAACAGATTAAGATTTGATCAGGTTAACAAAATATGTAGGCATCTGACATAAACAGAGTAAGACAACAATATCAAGTAGGTATATAGCTAGACTCTTTTATATTATAGAGATGTTATGGTAAACATAGAAATAACAAATACTCACATAATTTCATTATTACACCAACACAACAACAACAACTCAACTCGATATATGCTTAAACCTCGCTAATTTTGCATATCCATCCAGCTTCGAAGACTTATTAAGGGCGAGGTTCCAATTAGAGCTATACACTAAATGCTTAGAAAAAAAAGATGACCTACTAAGGGCCGGTGCCCGCTGGGAACTTCTACAGCATAATCTTCAGCACGATATCTATACTAATATTATAAAGAGGAAAGATTTGTATTTTTGTATATTTGTGTGTGTGTGTATGTTTGTAATGAATAAACTCAAAAACTACTGTGCCGATTTAAAAAATTCTTTCACCATTGGAAAGCTACATTCACCCTAAGTTACATAGGCTATATTTAATTATGAATTTCATATGGGAGCGGGAGTTACGCGGGTGAAACCGCGTGCGGGAAGCTAGTCATTTATAAATGGGCTCTAACATTGAAATAATTTTTCACGCGTTAAAGCGAACAAATAAATAAACAAACTCTTCAACATAAATACATTATATTACCAACAGATTTTGGCCATAGCGACGAAGATCGACGGAGGACGTAAGTGTTTTTAAAACATTATTGATTGACGTTGATGAGAGGACTATAATAAATAAACTACGGGACCGTAAGCTTGTTTGCCACGTTGTCATATAGATAAAACTATTTGATATTGTCCATGGACTATAATATGTTGAATACGGCCTCAAACTCTAGAAGAACGCGGGCTACCGACGTAGCCCAACGGATTAGTTCATTGAAGTGGCAATGGGCAGGCCATATAGCACGGAGAACAGATGGCCGTTGGGGCCAAAAAGTTCTCGAATGGAGACCGCCGATCCACAAGCGTAGCGTAGGACGTCCATCTGTAGATGGACGGATGATCACGGTGGATGCAGGCCGCTTCTAACCGCAACAACTGGAGATCTATGAGGGAGGCCTATGTCCAGCAGTGAACGTTCTACGGCTTAAATGATGATAATATATACCCCAATAAATAAAATATAATTATACCTATGTATGTACACCTAAAAGTAACTAATTTAAAATTGAATAGAAAATAAATTTATCTACATACTTTTTAAATACTAGGAAGAAACTATAGAAATAAGTAGCACCTTTATACATTTGTTCTTAGTTTGTGTTGGATTTCATCTTAAATGTGTGTGCACCTTATAAAATAGATCATCGGGACATTCAAAGTTAATTAATAGTTAATAGCTGATGGTGTGATACCGCACTTCCAACACTTTGAAGCTGTTTGGATCTGCTAACTTACCGCGATGTAAACTAAATCTTACTAAGTTTGCACCTAAGTAAATGAGAACTTGTGTTTCGACCCTTGATTTAGTTGTTAGTACACGTCTATCTGTTAGTAACAAACAGCCAGACATCCATCAATACGCAATCTATCTATATATATATATATACAAGGTGTAACGGAAAGGGAAAAGAGTCCAAAGAAGCCTTGCTCTTTCTATGTATATAACTTAGAAAGAGCAAGGCTTCTTTGGATCATAACAAACGATATGGCAAGGGTTATTTAATCCTATCTCTACAAGTCCGGAAGTAATCTTTTAATTCATAGATTCCAGAAACCAAACTTTTCAATTTGAAATAAATACATCACTAGCACTCAATCAGCTGATCGATGTCAACGAACTATTTGCAAGTAAAAATAAACCTCTTACTCCTGGTATTTCTGAATAAAGGGTTCCGCATTTTTATTTTTTGTTTGTAAAATAATACTGACTTTTTAGGGTTCCGTAGCCAAATGGCAAAAAACGGAACCCTTATAGATTCGTCATGTCTGTCTGTCTGTCTGTCCGTCCGTATGTCACAGCCACTTTTTTCCGAAACTATAAGAACTACAATATTGAAACTTGGCAAGTAGATGTATATTGTCAACCGCATTAAGATTTTCACACAAAAATAGAAAAAAAACAAAAAAAATTGGGGTTCCCCATACATAGAACTGAAACTCAAAAAAAATTTTTTCATCGAACCCGTACGTGTGGGATATCTATGGATAGGTCTTCAAGAATGATATTGAGGTTTCTAATGTCATTTTTTTCAAAACTGAATAGTTTTCGCGAGAGACACTTCCAAAGTGGTAAAATGTGTGTCCCCCCCTGTAACTTCTAAAATAAGAGAATGATAAAACTAAAAAAATATGTGATATACATAACCATGCAAACTTCCACCGAAAATTGGTTTGAACGAGATCAAGTAAGTAGTTTTTTTTATATACGTCATAAACCGTAAACCGCAGCTTACCTTTCATTCATTCAACATCGATCAAAGTTACAACGAACTACAAGAACTTTTATACTATGTTACTTGTTGTATCCGTGTGGTTTCCGGCTTAGAATAGACCACCCCATGTCCTCCAATGGGTGTCGTAAAAGGCGACTAATGGACATATGGCTGTTGGATGGGCAGCAGCATCTATTAGCTCGAGGTTTACATCTTACTGCGATCACCAATCCGTCTGCCAAGCGTGGTGATTATGGCAATATCCCTCTACGATCCTGGCTTGCCAAGGTCTGTTCAGAGGAGGCCCATGTTCAGCAGTGGACGTAAACGGGCTGTTGATGATGACTTGTTGTATTCTTGATATCAAAAATAGGTACGCACTTGTACGGAACCCTTCGTGCGAGAGTCCGACTCGCACTTGGCCGGTTTTTTTATTTTATTTTGAGTTGAAACCCTTGCCATATCGTTTGTTATGATCCAAAGAAGCCTTGCTCTTTCTATGTATATATATGTATACCCTTTCCGTTACACCTTGTATATGTTTGGGTGACTTTTTTACCATCTTGACAATATAATATAATATATTTCAGGCATCGGATGCCCATAGAATAAAATACATACAATAATCTTAAACAGTAATAAACAAATACATATTTTAAAAACAAAAACTTAATACTAATGTACACGAAGTGTCGGCGTCGTGTTTCGCTGACTGGTGTCACGTAACAGGCTTTTTAGCGGCGGCTACTATTGCAGCATAGGCTCGTTTCGGGGTTGCTGAACCTACACATGTCGTCGTCTCCACCGGTGTCGAGGCAGGGACGGCCGCGGCACACGTTGCAACGCATGCATTCTCGGCCGCTGGTGACGCATTCGAGCCCGCCGACTCGAAACTGCAGATGGAGGCGTTTTGTGCCCCGCGACGCGTGTTCACTTTTGCGGCGTCGATAGGTGACCTACTTGCAGAAATTGCATTGCGCAATAACACTACTTCTGCCCGTAGTTCACTGATGGTGTTGTTGGACACCTCCAGCTGATGCTGCATCTCGACCTGGCTTTGCTTCAGGAGTGTGATATCCTTCAGCAGCCTGGTGACATCTACGTGGTCGAACGTGACGGGAGGCAGCTTGTGCAGATCCTTCGCCACAAATTCAGGCACGTCGTCCGGATCGGTATTCTTCATCAGCGTTACGATATCCTGGATACTCTTCTCGGTGCCATCCCTTCGCAACACAATAATATGGTGTGTAGTGTAAGTGACATAGAGTCTATAGATCACAGTATATTTGTACCAGTATTTCGGTAATTAGAGTTTAGAAAAATAACATTAAAAAAAATACACCCTACATAGCGCCTGCATAATAATAAAAACGGTGCCTATAACACCTAGACCGCAATCACACATGGATGAAAAGAGTGAGCGAAATAGCGTAACTTCCTACAAAGGTACGAATTTTTACCGTTACGATTTTCACTCTACGTCAGTAAAAAAAAGAAGATAAAATAACTATGCCTTAGATATCTATTTCATATACATATCTCGCCCTATTATTTTCAAGATGGTAAAAAATTCACCCAGTGTATACATATACATATATAAAGTAACATGTTCTGACTGTCTGATTCATCAAGGCCGAGGCAAAACTACTGAACCCTTTTTTTTTGCTGTGCGGGGGGAAATGCATTGACGCATTCCAACATGTGATATTTCGACCGTAGCTTTCTTTTGTAACGTACAGGTCCAAAACAAAAGGATTTTGTAAAACTCAACCCTAAGGTGGTGAAAAAGGGGGGCATTTAAATATAAAGTTTCTACGGGAACGGGAGTTACGCGGTTGCACCCGGGGAGCTAGTAGCCTATATACCTTCTAGATAAGAAAGCTTTCTAAAAAAGAAATATTTTTTGAAAGTAGTAATTCCGGAGACAAATATCTAAATTTTCCCTCTTCATAATATTATCATTATGAATCATTATATAAAAATAAACGTTAATTATTAGGTACCTACTTTTAAAAGCTATACCATTACAGTATTTGGATACGCCACTTTTGCGGATTCTATTTCTAGACGAAAATGCAATTGGACAGTTATCCAACACACGTATAAAATATTTGCAGCTTTCGAAAACAATACGCAGAAATACAAATTTAGCAAATCGTATCCACGAGACTTTTGTTACGTCATTGGACATAATGGCTAGCATTAAATGGTTTAAAAACTACAGCCGTCGGGCAGCCCTACTATTGCTAGGGCAATGGCCCAATGGCTAAAGCGTCGGACTTTCGCCGGTTCGATCCCCACCCATTGCACTGCCGACGTGAACCCACTCGTAACACAAGAATTTTAGCTTAACACGACAGGTTGACAAGAATACTGGTAGTGTGCAAAAATCTGTGCTAGAAATATTTTACAAAAGACAAAATAAATATTTATATGAATGATCTACGTATGTTTAATAACATGTCTGTTAACTGTTCTACTCTATACCAAAATGTTACAGTTTAATAAACTCTCCGAACAGAGGTAACACGACACGTAGACTACTTTCATAGTCTCTTGTTCCACACATTTGGTAACAAAATCATATATGTACAGCGCATAAATTAGTTGTAAGTACGTACGTGGAGGTAGGCGGGCGCTGGCGGGCGCTGGCGGGCGCGCGCTTCATCGCGAACTCAATTCAGCGAGATAAAGATGTCGATTCACTCTCGCCGACGAATAAGTGATTGAAACCACAGACTAGAGTAACAATACAGTAATATAAGTACTAAATTTTTATTAATATTCAGTCAATTTTTACTAAGACAATTATTTCGGTATTAACAGTAAAACACAAGGTTTCGCATGGCGGTGTAAACGGTGTGTCTTGCTATAATTCTCAGAGGTCGTGGGTTCGATCGCCCTGCCCAAGAAATCTTTGTGCTAATTCTAAGATTTCTTTCAGGGTCTGGCTATTTGAGGGACCACCCTCCGTGCCTCAGAAAGCACGTTAAGCTATTGGTCCCAATTGTTATAACATATACCAAGTAACGGATAGCAGTGTTTCCTTGTGTGTTACAACATAATCTAAATACGATTTGCTACGATCTCTCCTGCATATTGTTCATAATTTTTGCGGGCGGGAGGGCGGTGCCAAAATAGAATTACAGCATTTAGACACATTTTTTAGTTGAATATAAATATAATTAGCTAAATATTTTTTGTCTTTTTTAATTAGTATAATGTGGATTTCCGCAAAGTAATGCTTGATTCTATTAATTATGTTACAACTCGTATGAAGTTCACAGCTGAACATGAGCCTCCTCCCGAGGAAGGGTTTAGTCACCACGTTGGCAAGCGAGTTAGTGACCGCAGTGTTATGTCATAACACACACGAGGAAACACTACTGCCTATTTCCTGGCTTGGACCTCGGTTCAGGGAGCTCGCTGACGGGCAAGCTTAAGAAACTGTTGCTCTACTATACAGTTCGTACTTTACACTTCAGGTCTACGAGGGCATCAAACGTTTCTTTGCAAAAACTAGATTGAGAGGAAGGAGAGGGACGCGCCGTGTTCGCTGGTGCACCCTTCTCCGGTGGTCGGGATGTGTTACTTACACAGTTTACTATTGAGTGTTGCCGACTTACCTGATATATTTTCCACTGTGGCACCATACTTACCACCTACCCATTGAGGCGGTTAACCGACGCGTCTAATGACAAGGCGGTTAATAACTGCTAATTAACACAGACTCTATTAAATTTCTGCAACATTTCACCAATTACAATAACAATTACTACGCGTCTCTAAGAGTGCGAATAAAAAAATAGTTTATACAATCTATTTTAATTTATTAATTTATAATGAAATAATATTTTTTTTACAGCATTTAGGTATTAACATACACTTGTACTTGTCAAAATTACACTGTATAAGACTAAATCTAACAAAATTATCACTTAAGTAGCTAAAAACATTGTTATAATTATTTGATCTTACAGAATTTTTAATCAGTCTGTCCGTCTGTCGTGCGATAAATGACAAATGTACACATTATAGTAAGATGCCTTAAAGGTGACAGGTCTAAAATTAACTTCCAAGAATCCGGCCAAAGTATTTAATGCACAAAACACATTACAATCAATATTAAATCACTATCTCTTCGGTACTTACCGCGCAATTTGACATATGGAGCTGTCGTTCTCGCGGGAACCTCATCATAAATAATAGCGTAAGTTAATCCTGATTAACACAATTTTTGAAATCGGTATATCAGTTTCTTGAATTCGGTTTCACTCGCGTTACTTCCGTTCCCGTGGGAACTTCATAACAATCAGGTGCATCGGCTTCACTTGCTTTTAAAGGCACGGACTCCTCAATCAACTAGACCCGGATAGCTGAATCTTAGATTGACTCATAAACCACTATCCAACCCGCCGGAAAAGAGTGCGCCCGCGAACGCGACGCGACGTCCCCCCTCGCCCTTCCGACCCTTACTTTGCTAAGAACCTTCCGTTGCCCTCCTAGACCCGAAGTCCAAGAGGCCCGCGAACTGTAAAGTAGAGCGAAAGATGCACAAAACTCCCCTAAAAAAAAACTAAAAGCCATAATCCCTCGATCTCCCCATCAACGACCGCCCTGAGTCAAGGACCAAGTCCCACAGGGGACGCCCTCTTGCGCAGGTTGCTTAGTTTGTAGTGTTTAAACCATTTATCTAGGCTGGAGCTTTGCTCGCATTTATGCTCGGTGAAGTAGTAAAAGCCTCAGGGCTAAATAAATATGTCCGATCGAAAAAAAAATGACTCATTAACCTGTTTTCTAAATATCGTGAAATTATAAGGTATTTTGTTTAGTCCACAATATATTTATCGTCTCGATTCTCAAAGCAAACACAACTTGATTTGGTCGGTGCCGGTATCACAGCTGTACATTTTTTACTAAGTAATTCTCGATTAGTTTGAAGTTAATGGAGGCGCTGCGCTGGCGTATTATGTTAGTTGTAAAACTTCACGTTGAGAGCATTTTCTTGTTTCTGCTTTAGACTAAATAGTATGTATGCTGATATTAGTCGTAGTGCGTATTAGTCTACTCACAACTTAGTTGCTTGGTTTAATTATCAATTATTTAGTGCGAGAGTTTGTAATTAATATGATATCTATTACTATAAGAGAGTATATATACTATGTGAGAGTTTGAGATGTATGAAGATGGATGTGTCTCATAATTGTACTATTTAATGAAACTGTTTGAATTAATTTTAATAACAAAATATGAGAGCAATTTAAGAAAAAACACTTTAAGAGCATTGTATACTGTTTACTTTAATTATATTAATATTATTATGTTATAATCAGTGATCAGTGACCAACTCCGTAGCGTAGCGGTATTTGGCTCGCTTTAAGTCTCGTAGGTCGTGGGTTCGATCTCCACACCGGACAAGAAATCTTTGGGTAAATTCTAAGATTTCTTTCCGGGTCTGGTTGGTTGAGGACTACCCTCTGTAGTTTTTAGGTTCTGTAGTTTTTAATTTTATTTAAATTAAAATTAAGTGTATTTTATGTAATTAAACCCATAAAAAGTGTAGTGTAATGAACATTAATCATATGTATAATAGTATTCACGGTTTGTAAAGCCGTAAACCACTGAATAGTGCCGCTCAAACATCAGCTGTTACGGGCGAGGTCAACGACTTCCGATTCAAACTTGGATTTTGCGAATCATTATACCCGGCGAGTATTTACCTATAATTTAACAAACTAAACTAAATACATTCAACACTTTATACTCTGTTCACATTGTGAATAACGTCCAGTTACACACACGGCCAGTGTTAGCCTCTTCTCACTTGAAAATACCTAAGTGGAAGTGAGATTGATCGACAAACAATAAGGCTACGTACAATAAACACTACACTTACTCATTCCATCTTGAATATCTTGCCTATTTGTGGAGAAAACATTAAAACATAATTATAAATTCTGACATAGAGTTACCCACATGTAAAATAAAATAAAAAAGTAATATCGTATTTAGTATTGAAATACGTGTAAATTGATGTGTCTCAACAGAATAAGTACTATATACCTATACACTCTGTACCTATTCTTCTAACTTAGCTATAAATATATTATTTATCTTACTATTCTTTAAAATATTTGCACTCTTAGACTTTTGTTAGCTTCTTTCTATTTTTCTGTCCGTTCCATTTTCATTTTCCAGTTCAACCTCACATCTTGTCACTATGCAAACCCGTAAGGCTGCAGCTCAAGCAGCCCAGGAGATGGCCGAACTAAAACTGAGAGCTACTGAACAAAAGTTAAAATTGGCTCTCAAGGATCTTCAAAAACAAAAAGATCAATGCCAACAACTGCTGAGTGAACAAGAAGAGAATGAGGTTGAAGTAAAAAAGGTCATAGACATGAACACATCGCTCAAGAGAGAATTAGTTGATCTTCACATGAAATTTGAATCGACAGTGGAGGATCGTGACCGGCTTACTTTACAAACTGAAAACTTTTCTTATTGTAGCTCATTATATGAACAAGCACTAAATAGGATTAGGGAATTAGAACTAGAATTAAACAGTGCTTTTACAAAATTAAAATCATTAGAATGTCATAGGGAATGTTCTTTGATAGCGGTGAACCAAAGTCTGCATGAGGAACTTATTCAATCTTGTGGTTATAGTGAGTCAGAGCACCTTAGTATAAATTCTACATTGACAAATGCTCTGCCTAGAAATGATTTAATTACTAATTATTCTAATATTAATTACTTAAGCCATAATAAATTAAAAAAATACATAAAAACTAAGAAATTATTAAAAAAATACAAAACATTGAACATTAAACATAAATATTTTGTTAAAAGCTTAGGGTGGATATCTCTAGATAAATTAAAAAATGAACGCTGTGCACTTTTAAGTAAATTAAATAATTATGCAATTAAACTTGAGGACAGTAAAAAAATTTATGAATTTGACACACAAAAGTTACTTTTAAATATAAAGAACCTTGAGGCAGACTTAGGGTGTATATATAATAAATATAAAGTGTCAAAATGTAAAATTCAAGATTTATTAGGAGAATCAGTTCAACAGAATTGTTTACAAAATATATCTACAAACAATATTGAAGTAAACAATAAAACAATAACCTGCAACTTACCTCAACCAGTGGATACTTGTATAACATCATTATCAAGTACCTCTTACAGTGATAATATAAATATTAATAATAATAACACCCTACAAAGACATTATATCATATTCACAGATAAGATGGGTAAGGGTTTTGGTTCGCTGCTAGGAAACAACCCTAGCTACAGACAGAGTAATTTCTGTTTCCCAGGAGCAAACTATAGGGACATAGTACATAGACTAATAAATAAAAGTTATTGTAATAAAACTTATATAACTTTACTTGTAGGAAATTGTCAAAACTTGAATAAGAAATATATAACTGATTGTTTTACTTCCATGTTACAGTTGAACTGTGGAGGTATAATATTGTGTGCCTTCCCATACTTAAGTAATGTACCAAAAGAGGTTAATAAACACATACATAAATTGAATAGCCACATACAGTTCCTAACAAGTCATTATAATGACAAATTCATATTTTTTGACACAAACTGTTTCACTAACAGTTACATATGTAAGTTGACTAGAGATAGTGTAGTTATCTCAAAATTATTTTTACATGACTTTGCTACACAGTTAGCATATTGTATATACACAGTCATATGTAATATGACAAATTTTACAATTAGTAATAATACTAAGATCAATTTAATCAGTAATTTAAACCAATAAGTGTGACAAAAGAGAAGCATATTAGGTATTTAACCTTAACACACCAAAATATAAACCGCTTCTCTGGCAAATTATTAGATATTGAACTTTTTTGTGAGAAATATAACCCAGACTTTATGTGTTTTACTGTGACATGGTTGAAGGCACACAAGATGGGGTTCGGTGTGAATGGTTTTAAGGTTGCCAGCTCGTTCAATAGGGTATCAGCAGAGGGTGGGGGGGCACTGATACTAGTTAGAGACAATATTATTTTTAAAGAACGTAAAGATATATCTCAACTATCCGTTGAAAGAGTGTGTGAAGCTGCATGCATAGAAACTAAAATGTATGTAATACTTTGTGTGTATAGACTCCCATCATCTGAGTTATTGTTATTCTTGTCCACAATGGAAGACATTCTTAAGAAGTTTAAAAGTAATAAAAAAATTGTTATCTGTGGGGATTTTAATATTAATATATTGGGTCAATCAAATGAAAAAATTAGTTTTATATCTTTGTTTACTTCTTTTAATTTATATTGTTTATTTGATGAACCAACTAGGATTACTCCATCAACAGCCACTTGCATAGATAACATAATTACTAATTTTGAAGTAGAGGAAAAGTCCTTAATTACTGGGGTCCGCTCTGATCATAAATGCCAATTGGTAAAATTTTGTGATTCTATTGTAAAAGAAAATATTAAAATTAAGATAAGACCTTTGACCCTAAATAATTTAGAAAAGTTTAGTAAAAATGTGAATGCTGCACTATATTCATTAAACTATAGTTATGAAAATCCAAATGACATGTACAGCATGTTGCTTCATAAACTTTGTGAAGAATTCAATAAAGAATGCAAAGTAAAATATAGAAATGTAGATTTTAAAATTAAATTTAGTATGTGGGCAACTAATAGTATTCGCAAATGTAGGGACAAGTTATATGAGTTATATGACATGAGGTCCTTTACACCTGATCCCAATTTTAGAAATTATGTCAGTAAATACTCAAAAATATTTAGAAACGTGTGTGCTCAAGCTAGAGCTGCCTACATTAGCGAAAAAAATTCTACTTCTGATAGTAAAATAAAAGCAACCTGGCAAATGATAAATAAGGAAACTGGTAAAAATAGGACTAACGATGGATCAGTAACATTAAATATAAATAATAAATTAGTTTCGGATAAACTCACTGTCGCTGACTTTTTCAATAAATACTTTACAGATATACCCCTAGAAGCGACTAAATGTCTCTCCTCATCAACGAAAATGGCTGAAAAACTGTTGAGGAAAAATGTTACTTTAGATGTATCTCAGTTTTGCTTTAAATTTATAGATCCGGTAGATATTATAAAAGTCTTTAAAACCATCAAACAAAAAAGCACTGAAGATATATGGGGACTGTCCACCAAAGCAATAAACTCAATAATTGACAGTATTGCCCCAATCCTAGCAGATATTTTTAATACTTGTTTAAGAGATGGAATATTTCCAGACCTAATGAAAATAAGCAAGGTTGTTCCCATTTTTAAAGCAGGCTGTTCAAATAATGCTTCAAACTATAGGCCAATTTCCATACTACCAGCGCTAAGTAAAATATTTGAAAAAATTATGTTGAATCAAATGCTGGCATACTTTAACTTAAATAATTTTTTGAACAACAAACAATTTGGGTTCACGAAAGGCCAATCTACTCAAGATGCCGGTTCCAGTCTAATAGAATCTGTATTTAAAGCTTGGGAGAAATCGCAGGATGCATTAGGTATTTTCTGCGACCTTTCTAAGGCTTTTGATTGCGTTGATCATAACACGCTTATTATGAAACTAAAATACTACGGATTCACTGACTCAGCACTTGATCTTGTAACATCGTATTTAACAGATAGAGAACAGAAAGTATCTATTGATAATGTAACTTCTGAAAGTTCTACCGTCAAAATAGGAGTTCCACAGGGGTCTGTCCTAGGTCCATTTTTATTCCTAATCTATGTTAATGATCTTCCAAATGTGGTCAAGAATGAGTGCGATATCGTTTTATTTGCAGATGACACGTCTCTTATATTTAATGTAAACAGAAAAGATAAAAGTGTTACTGAGTTAAATCGCACACTTACCTTAATATCGGAATGGTTCTCCGCCAATAATCTTCTTCTTAATGCAAGTAAAACTAAATGTATTAAATTTTCATTACCAAATGTGTCAAATAGCATTCCTAATGTTGAACTAAATGGGGAGCTATTAAACTTAACTCCATCAACAATATTTTTAGGAATTACTTTGGACTCCAAGTTGCAATGGGGACCACACATTGAAAGATTAGCTGACAAACTTAGCTCTGCATCTTATGCAGTCTGGAAAATC
This sequence comes from Nycteola revayana, assembly GCA_947037095.2. Lineage (NCBI taxonomy): Eukaryota > Metazoa > Arthropoda > Insecta > Lepidoptera > Nolidae > Nycteola > Nycteola revayana. The sequence goes on from OX344844.2 coordinate 394,437, forward strand.
CGACAAATGACTGATGTAGAAACAGCTAGGTTAGTTTACTTTGCTTACTTTCATAGCGTAATGTCATATGGGATCCTATTATGGGGATCGGCCGCCGATATTCAAACTATTTTTATATTACAAAAAAGAGCAATCCGAGGTATTTATAAAAAAGGAAGCCGCGATTCTCTTCGTAGTTTTTTTAAAGAAATAAATATACCTACTGTGCCTTCTGAATATATATATCAAAATATAGTTTACGCCCGTAAAAATATGAATAAATTCAGCAAGAGGAAGGACGTACATAATTTTAATACTAGAAACAAAGATAAGCTCATTACACCTTTTTTCAGAGTATCTAAGACAAGTAAATCGTTTCTTGGAAATTGTATAAGATTCTATAATAAACTTCCTCTAAATGTAACAGCTTTGCCGGATCATAAATTCAAAAAATATGTTAAAAAGGTCCTTATGACTCGCGGTTATTACAATATCAAAGAATACATGGAGGATGGAGATGTTTGGCGGATGAGTCCATCGGTTACATTGCGGCAGACTGGCACCTTTTAGCTATCACACCGAATTTGCAACTAAATTAAAAGTCTATTCTATGTAATTTATAAATTAGTAATTGTTAATCTATATGTAAGACAACTGATCAGACTGTAGGTATGTTCCAATTGTAAAAAAAAAAAGAAACGTAAATCTGGAGGAGCGCTCCCTATACTCGATACTTACTTAAAGGTTTCATGGTTTCCGTCACAATATCCTGCTGCGAGTACCTACATATCGATGTATGGGGATCACTAACCTAGATACTAAAATGTTTTTAAAAAGATGTACAAATGATTAATCAAAGACTTTAAAAGATGACAAAAGAATGATCTCGGAGTTTCTTATAGTCTTTCTTCTCCGGGTGTCACAACGTAGGTAGATAGAGAAAGACTCGTAGGAAGCTAGGATAGGGTCCGGTCGTCCTTGCAAGGCGAGGCTCGCGACGCGTTCTATGCTTCTGACCGAATCCCAGCCCACGCTGGTTGATTCTAATTATATTTATAGTACGCGACTATCACATGCCACATTGGTAGATTTAAATTATATTTAATAACATGACTGTTGAAATGTATACTAATGAATTAGTCAAGATTTTTTTTTCCTCTTTTTATATTTGTATCATTGTATTTGACTTGTACGATCGATTCGTCTACATTATCAATAAACGTTTTCATTTTCATTTTCATTTCCTCTATGCCTCGGACAGCACGTTAAGCCGTTGGTCACGATTGTTATAACATCATCTATAACAAGCGTATACCAGGGAACGGGCAGCAGCGTTTCCCTGTGTATTACAACATAAAACTGCGGTCACCAATCCGCCTGCCAAGCGTGGTGACTATGGCAAAAACCCTGCCTCGGGAGGAGGCCCATGTTCAGCAGTGGACGTTATACGGGCTGATGATGATAATCAGTGATCGGATATTTTGGGGGCAGGTCAAAATCTTAGTATGTATAAGAGAAGTTTACGTCCCGGATCTGAAAAAATATCGTTAGTAATTCAAATTAAAAATACCGCGCAACACACATAACTTGGTCGTACCCTACTTAAAACAATATTTAGCCAATAAATAAACTGTGTAAATATAAGCGGGAGAGAGTTCTACTCGACACACTTGTAGACAACTGTATAGTAGTGTATAGTGTGAGGCCGCACTTACAGTAATTATATGTACGAGCGTACAATTACTGTAAGTGCGTCCACACACTATGTAGCCGTACTTAGTTGTAAATATAGCAATAATATCATGATACTGTGAAATTTAATTTTTCTTTCTTTCTTTCTTATGTTTTTGTAAGTGGACACACATATAAATATTGGCGTGTCCAGATGACGAAATAATAAGTGATTCTAATTCCGAGTTTCACCAACTCGACACACTCATGTCCAGTCTAGTATGTCCAGATAGTGACTAAACCACAAATTTAATGTTTGTATTTGAATTTGTTTTATTTAATAAGAATACTTAATATAATAAACCTAAATCCTTTCCAATTTTCTACATTTATTATCGTTTCTTCCTCCTTTATTATAAAATTGTAGTCATTCTATATTGTACTTAGCTGATAATAATAGGTTGCCGGTAACGCTTACAAACTCTATATGTACTAAAATTGGTGGAGATCACAATCTGTGCTTTGAAGATATTTGAATTTTTTTTTATCGATACTGAAGCAAAAAATCCCTTTTTTTTCATTTGTTTTTTAATGAGCGCGCATCATGCTGAATGGATTGTTAACAAACTTGGTATGATCAAAGTACTATGGAGAAGAATCTAAGACATCAAAACGTGTCGGTCATAAGTGAAACTTTTTACATAATAATATGTACGTATAACGCCTTAACAAGAAGTCAGTCCGTTTCTATATTCATTTGTATTTTGTAAAAAAGGTAATAATCATAGAATCAGTAATCATTACAACGACTTTCTTTAAGTAGTTTTAAATTTTATCAATTTTTTATTCGACTTTTTATTACTGCGCTGAAATTTGGCACTCGTATAGTTAATGTAACGGAGATATCACTCTCTAAAGGGATTCCTCCCTTTAGGTACCCGGTAACCCTAATAAGGGTTCGAAATTTATATGCAGAAAATCGAATTTTACGCGGGCGAAGTTGCAGGCAACAACTAGTTTTATAATATTATTATAAAGAACGAAGGAACAATATTAGGTCTAGAAAATTGGAAGAATATAGGTTTATTTTCTAAAGTAAACTTCCTTTAAGAAATTATTTTGGGACCTTCGGGGAGGCAAATTTAAGCGTGAGATTTCTTCGTGAACTGAAAACAAGTAATAAATATTTGATTCGAATGGTTTACTGAAGTATGAAAAATGTGCTAGACTTTTTTCATATTTACAGTAACTTTCTAGAAGTTTTCAACTTTTTAGATTGTTTTACTTAGATTAATACTAACATTTGAATTACATTCACTTGTCTCAAAAGCTCAAGGGTATAATTCCTTAATAACTTCCTTGACCTTCCTGAGGGGAGGGACATATGATTGACATTGATACATCTCTTAGTCATATCTATACTAATATTATAAAGAGTTAAAGTTTGTGAGGTTGTAGGGGGTAATCTCTGTATCTACTGAACCGATTTAGCAAATTCTCTTACCAATAGGTTATATTTTAAATCAAGGTTTCGGATGGGTATCTACGCGGGTGCAATCGCGTGGAACAGCTGGTCATCCATATGACTTTGTTTTGAATAAATATATCGATACCAGAAGTATCAATTAACGTAAGGGACATTTTGGCAAAAATGAGTTATATACATCATTGGATTCAGAATTTCCCGCTCTCTCTATGGATATTATTAACATTTCTCTATCGTTAAGAAAATTTCCCTTACATTACAAATTTTTGAACTGCGTAAAACGATTTATGACAAAAAAAATGATTTAACAGTCATCATAATTTTTTCTTCTCAGAAAAATAAAGTAAGTCATAGTATTAAATAATTTACGCTCTTACCTTAAACCTTAAATCAGACAATTTTAATAACATGTTCCTTACATTAATTAATGATTAGAGTTTTTTTTATTATTATTCCCTTACATTAATTAGTATGGTAATCGGCGCAACAATATGTATATTTCTTATATTAATATTCATACCATTTATATTTATTTATTCATCTTACAACGATTCATGCACCTCTTATTCGATCTTCTTTCCATACATCCATTCGTTCCTTCTATTCATCATTTCTATTTTCACTGCCATCATACTAATCATCTTTCACACAATTCATATTCCATGTTTTCATCGGTTTTTCGTTTAAGTACATTCAAATTTAAATCTTTATTGCTTCCATGGTAGTGTATATGTACATTAGGTCTCAAAATGTTTCTATTTTATGTTGTATTACTAATATTTATGTACGCTATAATGGGATTTGCTAATCAGCAGAGTTTTAAGTTTTTTTTTAATATCTCTATTTTGGATTATTTTCTGATGATTTTTGGTAACTTATTAAATATTTTTATATATAAGTACATGGCTTACGGACTGGTTGCATGTAAATTTAATTGAGATCTCTTTATTTCTTAAAGAGTATTTTAAATTTTTGTCTTAGACAGTCGTAAAAAGTTCTGAGTGTTTTTTAACAAATTTACAGGTTTCTAATATTTAAATAGATGGTAAAGTTAAAATAATATGTTTGATAAAATGAGGCTTACATGATTCTGTGCTATCCATATGGACAAGGATACGAATTAGTTTTTTCTGTGCTATGAAGATTGTGGGTGCATCTGTGCTATATAATATAATATGATTCCATAAGTGAGCCAGAAATAAGCGTAAGCATAACATCCAAGATATTGTGTTGTTGAGAGTGTGTTCAAGTTCGTTATTATTATTGTGACATAAAGTGATAAGGGAAATGTCATATACGTATAGTACACACTGTCCATTCAACACTTTAGAATGAGCATTTATAAATATAAATGAGGAATAAAGGCGGTAACATATTCTTAAAACGCGACGTGACCTGATGCAACGCGACGCGTGTTGAGTCGAATCAAATGTGAATCACAGATTAGTTTAGTCGTATTGTTTTCTATAGGCCAGAATCACACTATGAACACCCGATGCGACGCGACGTGACATGTTCTTAGTGTAATTCTGGTCTATAGAAAACAATACAACTAAAGTAATCTGTGATAGCTAAGCTATAAAACCTGAAACTAACGTGTAGATTTGCTTTGAATTATTAATGTTGATTCATAACAACATTGATCATGCAAAGAACTTGTTTCTATGGTGTTAAAATACCATCAATTTTGGTAGATAATCTACAGTTACATTGAATGGCAACACTGTAAAAGTCCTTTACAATAGAATTACGTATAATTTTCTATTTCTCTTGCTGCTTACATTACGCTTAACGGGTTACACATAAAATATTAGTAATGTAAGGCACAACTAAACATATTTTTTTAAAGTAAGGGACATGCTATATTTTAAACCACTGGGCATGACTAAATCTTTCGTTGATAGCATGAAAGAAGAGCTAATTCTAAGAAACTTTGCTCAAGATACAATTAAAATTGGAGCAGACAGTAAAAAGTTATAGACAGATTAAAAAAAATAAAATATTTTTTTGGCTCTCCTGAAAAACCGTGATTTGTCCCTTACATTAATTGATACTTCTGGTATCGATATACGTTATATTGCTTTATTACAAATATGATTAGATATAATAGTGAATTAATAATACAATACAATATTTGTAATTAACAAACATGAATAAAATACAAACTAAAAGTAACTAATTAAAAATAAAACTAACTTATATACTACTATTCTAAATCTATTCTACTTGGCAAGGTTCCCAGAATGCTGGCAGCATTACCACGTTACCTTACCTGCTGTACAAAGTAGAAACCAGCACTCGGAGAACGTGCCGCACTTAAGAGGGCCGCTGCGAGGTATTTATAAATTAATTTGGCTCCCGGTCCCCACAGCCCCAATGTTTCGACACCAAAAGGCACGAATACATAACCACTATCAAGGTTACTATATTTGCGCCTCTTGAGATTCTCCGCGGATTCAGCCGCCATGCCAGCCCTACCCTGATTCCCGGAAAGATGAGACGGCGCGACGGTTTGATTTGAATAAATGATTTGATTTGATTTGCCAATTGGTACTTACGTCACACTTATCATTAGAAGTCGAAGTTGTGTAGAGTGCAGACGTCATTATCATTCGGCGTTAGAGATGAAGACAGCGCCATCTCTTGCGTCAACGTCGACAATGCATGACAGCTTGCTTTACTAAAAACGATGGCCGCGACTGCTTGATCCTTTCACTCTCCTCAGAAGTTCAATTAAAGAGCTTATATATCCAGCGTGTGATAATCTGCAGCGCAGCGTAGTGGTAAAAGTCTTGCTTTAAATCTCGGAGGTCGTGGGTTCAATCTCCGTGCCGGACAAGAAATCTATACTAATAAAGTGGAAGAGTTTGTTTACGTGCACGTTCTCAGAAACTACTAGTCCGATTTGAAAAAATCTTTCAGTGTCAGACAGCTCGTTCTTCGGGGAAGGCTGCTATTTATTATGAAGTTTCCACGAGAACGAGAGCTATGGGGGTGGAAGCTAAACTAGTCTTTGTATAAAATCTAATATTTTTTTGGTTGGTTGAGGAACTCCGCGACTCGTAAAGGATTTTAAGCCGTTGATCTCGATTGTTATAACATCATCTATACCAATTGTATACTAGTACGGGCAGTGGCGTTTAACTGTATTTACATAATGCTGCGGTCTTCACCCCAACTACCAAGCGTGGTGACTATGGCAAAAACTCTCCTACGGGTGATGATGTACCCATTGTTTAGTTTAGTATTATAAAATATAAGTTATTTTTACCTCACATTGATACAACTTTTTAAGTAAACTTTTAATTGTGCCCCAAAGTTAAGAAACATCCTACGCAGATAATATTCACGTACAATCGTTCATATATTCAATGGTAAACTGGAACATGTTAGCACTTAAAATATTGCCAACACAAATCAATCACTTCTCTCTGTACATATTTCATGTTTACTACTCCATCGCTACACGCAGTATACATCGCTACTTCTGTTCAAAACCAATAAAACTTACCGCCCACCAACCAGCAATATGTGGAAAAGTTAATATTGAGTTGTTAAGAAACGCGTTTAAATTTCCATTCTGCAATTTCATCACTCCGTTGGTTGAAGATTTGTCTGGAGAATTGATGTTATTCAGCAATGTATTAGGTGTATTGGTAAACGGTTGTGCTAATATTGTTATATGTAGTGACGTGGTTGGAAGTAATATAGTCTAATGTAGGTTTACTTTGTGTGATAGGTTAGTAAATAAATATTCCAGATTGAATTGAGTTTCCTTTGTGATATGTAGGTACATTAAGATGATGTATTTAAATACTAAGTTGTTCTACAGCTATGATACATTTTTAAGCAATCGGGTTAATCGGTGTAGCCGTTTTAGAGATTTGTATATAATGATTCATTAAGCGATTTAAAGAAAATATTTTGATAAATGTATGATTTTTTTTTATCAAAAGTAATAATATCAAGCTAGATCTGCTATCAAAACATCTACTTACATTACGAGCCGTGGAGAAATCAAATTTATTTATAAAAACCTCGCAGCGGCTATCTTTAGGGCGGCACGTTCTTCGCATGCTGGTAAATACCAGCACTCGGAGAACGTCGAGAACCGAAAACGTAATTATAATTATTTCTGTCCCGCCCAGTTTCACGCGCGTAGATTCCGTTCCCGTGGAAACCTCGAACCCGTTAACCTAACCCCTTTTTAGCGTGCCCCCAGGTGTGTGTCTCTTAATTGTATGTTTTTACCAAACTTTTCTATATTGATCCACTAAAACCTATAATAATTAATGTGAACTTAAACTTATTATGAGTAGAGGAATTAATGACAAGCTGACGGACTACTTTGTCTGTAATATCGTACAATTTGCTACCTATTAGTTAAGTATCTAGTTTAATTCATAGAATAAGAATAATTGTGTAACATTGTGATTCTGACAAGTACAAGTGTATGCAAATACCTAAGTGCTGAATAAATTAATTATCTCATTATTGTTTCAGTTATTGAGGTACCATTACGTAGCAAAAGACATAACAACAATCAAATGTTAAAAATAAAATTAAAAGGACATTTTAACAAAGTATTCCATTGATTATATCTGTTGAGAACATTTCTAAATTTATTTTTTATTTTATAAGCACATGTCATCATCATCATCATCAGCTCGTACAACATCCACTGCTGAACATAGGCCTTCTCCCGAGGGAGGGTTTTGCCATAGGTACCACGCATGGCAGGCGGATTGGTGACCGCAGTATTATGTTTTTATAAACGGGGAAACGCTACTGCCCGTTCCCTGATGTACGCTTGGTATAGATGATGTTATAACAATCGGGACCAACGGCTTAACGTGCTTTCCGAGGCACGGAGGGTAGGCCCTCAACCAACCACAACCAGTAAGAAATCTTAGAATTTTCACAAAGATATCTTGTCCGGTGTGGGGATTGAACCCACGACCTCCGAGATTTAAAGCGATCCAAATACCGCTACGCTGCGGAGGTTGTCTAAGTGTAAGAACATGTAAAAATATATTTTTGTACACTTTATGCTTTGTGTTATTCCTTTTATATCTCTATAAAGACTTCACAATCCGTGAGTATTTACTCCATGGTAACAGGGACTTATGCATAGTCTTTGGATTCACTCGTATGAAAAGGGATTCTTTTTTGCAAAACTGAGTTGTTTTTATTGGTTTTTGCACCCCATATACATCCTTAGTGGTATTTGTATTAATTCGTTATATACAAGAATTCTCTCTTTACCTCAGTATCCTACTAATATTATAAATGCGAAAGTTTGTATGAAGTATGTATGTTTGTTACTCTTTCACGCAAAAACTACTAAATTAATTTGGCTGAAACTTTGCACGGGACAGTTAATATATAGGCTAAAAAAATCACGCTCCAACCCACTGGAGCAGAGTAACACGGGTAAAACCGCGGGAAAATAATAAATGAAACGAGATTCGGCTTCGGAATAAACTTTTATTGGACAAACGGTAACTTCTCACGAAGCCAGTACAATGTACATACACTTTACTAATAAAATACAATTAATTATCTACCTAGCATTACAATCATTAATAATTATTACATATATTATTAATCTGTGGAACTTACGTAGTCATCCAACATCGTCAATATTTATACCATCCGAAAAAACGATCATCAGACATTTAAGAGATGAAGAAAATTACAACTCAATAATAACAGTTTCTAAGGACTGTAAACTTGAAATATCAAATGGTATAAATAAATAATATATTCTTAATATAAATATATCATATTTGATAAAAATTTAGTTATTCTAGAAGGTGACGTAGTAGAACTATATTTGTACGAGTATTTCAATTTTGAAAGCGTATACAAATGCAGAGAATCCGCAATATTGATAACAACTAACGTAAATACAATCAAATTATATAAAAATAAATAAAATACTAATATTTTTGTTTCGAAAGCATAGGAACTCCACCGTCAAATGTAATCCGTTACACTGGTTGGGAGTATAACGGTTTACAATGTCTACATAAAGTTATACTCTGTGGCAAACAAAGATGGCGGCACACTGTTGACAGTTCAAATGGCGCCAAAATAAAATGACTATAGAATCGTCGTGAAAAATAAGTGTTTAAATCACGTAAATACAAACAAAATTATATTTTGTTCCTTAGGTTTTTAGATCAGAATCGAATATTTTTCACGGCGATTTCTTTTTATACATAATATAATAATTTGTTACAGGTTCGTGAAACTTGAAGCGTTGATTACATAAGCCAAACAAAGAGTGGACAGACAGACGTACCTAAGATATGATAGTTATACATAATTTTTATTTATTTTAGTTATATAATACACAGTCCAGTCGTCTAGGCCTCGTCCCTCGCACTGCTCTCTGTGAAAATATAATTAAAATGTTAAAACCAATTTATTTCGATATTTTGTTCGGATGAAGTATTTTGTTAATTTACTGTATTACCTTCTTTATTCGTTACTGCGCAAATAGTTAAGTGTATATGTTGCAGTCAAAACTTTTAACCAGTCAAAAGTACTTTTAACTAGCAAAATCAGTCAAAACTAACCTTACCTAAAAGTACTTTTGACTGATTTTGCTAGTTAAAAGTACTTTTTACTGGTTAAGAGTTTTGACTGCAACATATAATTATAAAAGCATAGAAACTTTGTACACTTTACTGTATATTTTTAAAGCAGTTTTGTGTAACAAAGTTTTTGTTATAGTATCGGATTTTAATGTTTATAAAAAAACCCCTCATCACATTCAATTATACAATAAACATCAATATTTTTTTGATATATTTTATTAATGTGTGTAGTATAAACAAGGCTTAAAGTTCTAAACTATACGTTAAAGCCTATTATCAAGGAAGAATCGATTCAGAGCGTGAATAAAAGTTGTTTGAGCGCACTCGAGTGGAGCGAGCGAGCAACGTGAGCGAATCACCTCTCTCTCGTTATCTCCGTTGCCATGACTACCGTCGGTAAGAGAGATAAGCCTTACTAAGTATTTGTTATGGGTTTGAATATTTCTTTGTTGGAGTTTGGAAATATTGGAAGGGAGGAATATTCATTGTTACAAACTATGTTAACACTTTGGTATCGTTGTACTAAATTTGATGAATCGGAACAAAAAGTTTTGTTTATTGTGAAAGTTAAAATTATAATTTAACTAAAGTGTTCTACAACATAACACCAATTAAAATAAATTAATCTAATTTTCCGTGCATTCCCTCAACCGCGTAGCACTAATACCGTAGCGCGTAGCAGCGTAGTAATATCTACGACACTACATAGCACTATTCACTGAAATAAAAATATTCATTCAACAAGTGACATAAGAAAGTGAACACTTTTAACTTCTTAATATAAACTTGTAGATGACAAAGTGAATAACATCTAAGTTGTTGAGATTCTGTTCACTGCTCCAATGTTTCCAGCAAAATAACTTTTGCCGACTCACAGAATATGATTTGCGCTTTTTATGCCGGCGGTACAGATCAATTGGACTATGAAATGCTAACTTAGACATTATTTTATTGTTTGTGTCTATATTTATGGTATTGAGTAATATAGTGAACGGTTTTATTATGAATTAGTAATTTTATTGTTATTTTAGACATTATATTTATTTTGTTGGAAAGAAATGTCGCAGTGTAGACGTACGATAATAATTAAAACAAAATCTTGTTGAAAAAGATTATTATGATATCAAACGATTTGTAGCAGACACCATCTCCAATCTCAACCAACATTAGCTTAAAATGGAAATAATGTAATAACGTTAAAAGTAATACATTCAGTAAATTTTCTTCATGTGCCTATATATACAAGGTGTAACGGAAAGGGTATATACATAGAAAGAGCAAGGCTTTTTTGGATGATAGCAAACGATATGGCAAGGGTTATTTCATCCTATCTCTACAAGTCCGGAAGTAATGATTTTTTAAAATTCATACATACCAGAAACAAAACTTTTTAAATTGAAATAAATACATCACTAGCACTCAATCAGCTGATCGATGTCAACGAACGTGGAAAGTTACTGACCCACGTAGTGCGGTGACACGTATGTTATGATTTGAATTTAGGAAACATATGAAACCGAGAATTTGGTATCAATTCTTGGAGTATTTTATTTTGAGTTGAAACCCTTGCCATATCGTTTGTTATGATCCAAAGAAGCCTTGCTCTTTCTATGTATATACCCTTTCCGTTACACCTTGTATAAATAATTATTACTCTTGCCGCAATGTCCTCATTTTGTTACGCCACGAGGCTCAGCAAAATTGTACGTCAACATCTTACTTTGTAAGAACAAAAAATTTATCTTTATCTTTATATGAAATTACACTATTTTATTTGGGTAAGATTTTGAACCTTCTTTTTCTTGCCCTTATCCCATATTACACGGGGTCGGCGCAACACGTTTGTTTCTTTCTGTCACCCGTCACACTATCACTAACTCCCTTTTCTTTCATGTCACTCTTCACACAATCAATAGGTAAGATTTTGAACCTCAATAGGTTCCAAATCTTACCTATTTAACTCAATAGTTGAAATGTATACAACTATTTACATTGCGATAAAGATGTACAAACAACGTGGTGTTTTGTCTCTGAATGTCGTTGGGTATCTTTAGGAATCAAAGCAGAGATATTAGAGCCAGCACAGAACAAGAATCGTATTTCTTCTCTCTCTTTTTCTTCCCTTGGAGATTCTTTTAAGGCACTCGAAAATAAATCTTAATAATATTCGTATAAATGTCGAGTCAGCGCGAGCAGTTTTTAACATGGTTCTGTCACTTTGTAGTTAAAGTTCTAAAGTCCATCGATTATCTTAAAAAAACTCCTCCGCTTTTCTCCTTTCGATATTCGCTAACATTTATTCTACACAATTCAACGTGTCATACTTCCAATACACTAAAATATCATTTCTCAAACTACAAGCAAGACATCAATATACATCTAACATTATCTAACATATATATGTTACTCTCTAAACTATGTACAATCAATCTATCTAAATGCAGGGAACACTGTGATTAGAGAAGAGATAAAGAAGAAGCTCTAACACTACAGAAAAGAAGAGTGAGATAAGAGATGATTATAAAACAAGTGCGACAGAGAAGAGCTACATATTTATGTGATATCACAAGAGGAGTGCTAGAAATAGCTAAACATTTGAGTGCGAGTAAGACAGAAATAATGTGCCATAGATTTGTGGTGGCCCGTTACCATTATCTTCGGCCACCGGGCCGTCCAAGGGCACTGAGCGCTTGCCCCACATGCCTCTTAAATTCGTCCAGGCAGGTTCTCGCTTCCAGTAATATGATCCTGTTGGGTACACATCTAGGTAAACTTGGAAATCCAAATATATTTTGCTATAAACCTGTCATTTTGTTATATTTATAGGTATATAAAGCCACGTGATTTAGCTAAAGGCTTTTACTACCTTTAATTACCTCCGGTTTTCAACACATGTAACGCTGCTTTCCGTTCCCTGATATATGTTTCTTACAAGTGATGTTATGACAACCGGGACCAACAGTTTTTCGTAGCACCAAAAATAGTTTTACTACCTCATAAACTTGGAATGAAATCTTTGATTTCACATACATATTAGCACATCGCGGGCCAAGAACCTGACTTCCAAGTTTTAAGTCGCTTCTTTAAAATGATTTTTTTTCAGTTGAACATTCTCGTATGTAGGTTCTAGGCTTTCGCTACTCCACCATATAAGTTTATAGTAACTACTTGTAGGTAGTAGTACTCACTCAGCTTGTATAAATAGAGGACAAGTATGATTTTCTAATAATTGTCTGTTTAAAACATATGACGCAATTGTAAATCCACTCCACTGCTCACATTTCAGCACAAAAATATATATCAAATTTCTTGCAATGATTTCAAAAACTCAATAACAGATTACATCAAATGTAAACGCATTTATTTACAAGTACATATTGTAGAATGGATCATATTTTTCATTAAAACGTTCATCGTCTCATTAGTGCGAAATTATGAATTTTAACGCGTGACAAATTCAGTGATATTGAGTGTGCCGCTTAATTTAAAAAGCATTTCGTCCTGCGGATGTCATCTAATTCTGTCGGCTAACAGAATCCAAGTTGGCTTCAAATTTATTAGAGCAGTGGAGCGCCGTTTAAATTATACACGAAACAGTTTATTACGCCGGCGACGGTGTCGCCACTTTATAACTATAGCTTATTTACACTCGTAAAATGATGTCCTGATTTCTTCTAGAAAATTTTGTTGTTAGCGTGATGAAACAAGTTGGGTGATATTTGGTTAGTCGTTAATGCTGAACTTAAAGATTGTATATCTGTATGGTTATGGTAATGTCTGACCCTTTATTACATTACGACTGTACAGCGTTCTCGAAAAAGGCATGATGCTATGTGTATATTTACTAAACTTGAAATGAAATTCAGAAAGCCTATCCGATTACAGATATCTCGTGTATTTTATCTTTCTTATAGTATGTCTATTGTTATCAAAATCAGCGTTTCAATCTGATACTGAAATGAAACCTCTTTTATCTTTTAACTGCTCTGTTTTTTAACGAGATTCGTCCAATCTCATCTGAAAGGAGGGTAGTTATAAATGTGAATCAATCAATTTAAGTAAACGCCATCTATTGAGCGCCCCAATGATTACTGTAATTACTGTCCGTATTGTTTCAGTGTAAGTAAATTGTATCGCAGCACAATTTATATAAACTTTTATGACTGGGATTCTTCATTTAGTGGGAATCGATTGAAATTGATAGCTGTCATTTGGAATTGTTTGATCGGCTATAAAATAGAGGGTGGAAGTGTTGTCAGTGTCTGTAATTGGAATATTATTAATGTAAAGGACTTTAGGTGACGTGTCTAGATGCTCGAGTCTGCAAATTTTTATGAGACGTCATCATTGCTTCAAAGCTGATTTCGATGGTAACGATTAAGGAGCTTTTTCTCATTTTTATTTTACCAGAACATTCCCACTATTAAGGCGATCCTTTTATCATAAACAATTAAAATTTAATAAGTCTATGACCACACTATGACTATTTAGATCTTGCAACATAAGAAGTCAATTCTTTCCAATTTAAGCGTTAGATCATGTGAAATTTTATAACTATTGAGATGACATATTCCTTAGTTCTAAAAATTTTCTCCAGAATTATCCACTATATGAAAACTATACTTTTATAAGAGTAGGAAAGACTCACTAAAGCATCGCATTTTATTCTGATTTATTTTAAATATGAAGTTGTTTTAAGTGAAGTTTGTTTTTATGGTTTAGTTCTTTAAGAAAAGTTTTTAAGTTTAATACTGATATTAAATAAAATTTAACTTTTATATTACCTGACGTAAAGTGAGCTAAGTTTAACGTTTTCTAGATGTGATAACCCCAGTTGTTATAGTGATTAAATGGGATTGAATTTTAAAAACTACTTCAAAAACTCTTTTGAGGCGTGGCATTTGGGTGATACATTTGTATCTTGATATTCCTCCATGTTCTTAGTATTTTAACAATGATAATAGAATACGTGCAAGATATTTACCTCCGTTAAATTGAGCCTGTTTGACCGGTCGCTTGCCCCAGGCACCGTGCAGCGCTGACCAAGCCTTCTTCTCAGGAGATTCCATTCGTTCGCTGTCCATCTGATACAATTAAACATTATCTTATAAAAATATAATAACAATAATAGTAGAATAGTCTAAAATGCGTGTTAGTAGCAGAAGTCATCATCATCATTTCAGTCGTAGGACGTCATCAGTTAGTGATAGGCCTCCCTCAAAGATATCCTGACGAGTTAATGCAGTTGGAAGCGGTCTGTACCCACTGTGATCCCGCGGCCTTTACCAGGTCATCCGTCCATCTAGTTGGTGGACGTACTACTTTACGCTTGCCTATCCACCGTATCCATTCGAAAATTAGTAGTAGAAGTAGGATAATGTAAAATTATAATCAATGGCAATGGGCAGGACACATAGCTCGAAGAACCGACGGCTGGTGGAGCAGAAAGGTTCTCGAGTGGAGACCACGAATGATGACCACGGCACGATGGACCGACGACGACTCGACGGTCGCAGTCGCAGGCGTTAGGAATCGTTCCCGCTAGGAATCGATGGGGGAGGACTATGTTGCGCTGTGGACGACAATAGGCTGATATGATGATGTAGATGAGAGAAGTTTATAATTTATAATTTGGTGTCAAGAATTACGTAATATTTTATAACAAAATCCTTTGAATTTGCAGTGTACGCTATCTCTGCCTATACAACGGTTGTTGGAAGCGTAGTATATATTTCTTAATTTTATAAAATTTTCTTTACCGTTGCGCAGTTGGATTAGTGTCACCGGCAGGGCAGGCAGTCAGTTCCTTGTGTGAGCACAATATTCAATATAGGACGGATACGACTGTCCCTTTGCTTCTAAATAATAAATATGGCCATCCATTCTTAGGAAAGAACCCTCTAAATACAGACATTAGCCACTTAATTCCATAATAATTCTAGTGGAAAGAGATTTGGATTAAAAGTTAATAATTTAATACGAATTTATCCAACAATCGAGAGACGTGTATTCAAGCGTTAGTACGATTTAAATTTTGATTTGATAAAGACGCGAATGATAAATATTATGGTAATACACAAACTTCTTTTACTTTGGGAATAATTCTTGAAACTTTGAAGTGAGAAATGCAAATATTTGAGTACATTGTTCGTGTTCGATGGACCACTGAATATTTTAACATCATTATAATTTGACATTTATGCCTACGTATGTCATTTTGGATATAAATCTCTGTGTCGCGGGGAACTTTACAAACACACAATTTGCGGACAATACACAAATAATTTTCACGGCTAAGAATCGAATCCAGAACACGAGATCTCAGAAGCAACTGCTGTAACCACTAAGTCACCGGTGCAGTCGTATGATAAAACTACGCTTTACCTATTTCCGCGTAAAATAAGGAAAAGGTTGTTTTTGGAACAAAAATAACTCTGTATAATATCAGCTTTTTACCAGTTAAGTATCGTATAAATCCTTTTGGAGATTATGTGGATTATAACACTCTCGTGCTTTGTACTTTCATGTGTATTTAGTAAAACTAACTTGTGTTATTTTTCCATTACAAACAGATATTTCAATATTATTTATTTATATAGATGTAGATAAGCGGTTTTGTACTGTACAATTTTCGCAAAAGGAAATATTCCGTAATCCTTGAATCATTTTCCTTTTTGTGTTGGTAAGCACAGCTTAGTCCAGCATTAGATTCAAAATTTCCGCGCAAAACAATACCTCTTTTCTTTTAAAGAAATTATATTTCTATTTTCTTTTGATGTTGATTGCAGTGCTGAATCAGTTTACGGTAATTGTCTCTGAGACCTGGATGCTGGAGGCTAATCACGTTACATACGACTGGTATGGATACCGTATTGTTAGCAACATTAACTAAAAAAAATGAAATGTTCCAAATATTTTTGCCCGCATTGTAAACGTTGAGAAGAAAATACATTTTTATAAAAGTCATCATTACGTGGTTATTCTCCTGGTGTCGTGGGTTAAATATTCACCAAGAACATATAGTGAATCACGAATAGTTGTGTTGTGTCTGCTTTGTGTTCGTAAATTGTGTGTCTTTAACATCCCTCGCGACACACGGATTTATTTCCCATATTTTTTAAGAGTAGGTAGAGATTCTTTGGAGGTTTTAAGGATTATCTTGATTCAGACCTTTTTGTGTGGCTGATCTTTTGCAAAAGTTCTGTGTAGGAACATTTAATCATCGTCTCATTTTTTTAACGAAATCTACAAGTAATATCTATTTGTCGCTTATAGTTTTTTAACTGGTCGTAGCATTTTTTAAGTCATAAACAGACAACTGACCTCATTGTTAAGAGCCTGTTGCAGAGGGATCAGTTGTTCGATGGCGGCGTCCACATCTTCGTAGTCGGGTTCTGCAGCACGCTTACCCCATGATCCATGGAAGTTAGCCCACTTTTCCTGTCCATTAATATATAAAATTAGAAAATTTACAGAAATTTTGTGACAGTGTTGACAAAAGTTTAAATGGGTTAATCCCTACTAATATTATAAATGTGAATATAAGTTTGTACACATATTTTTAGAGGTATTAAACATAGAGACATTGGATTCAATGCGAGCGAAGCGGTAAAAACTAGTTAAACTAGCTAGTAAGTAAGAGATTTAGGGGGGCATTTTATTATTATGAAACATAAGCAGGTAATTGGACTATGCAGATTTTATAAAAGTATCTTCACGGTTTGCTAGAGTAGTAATAAATTGAATTTTACATAATTAATAAATAATACTTACAGGTCCTCGTTTGCCCCACGCCGAGCTCATGTCTTGCCAGCCTCGCTTGCCCCACGCCGAGCTCATATCATTCCAGCCTCGCTTTCCCCAAGCAGACGACATGTCATTCCAACCGCGTTTGCCCCATGCAGAGTTCAAGTCTTGCCAAGCACGCTTGCCCCAAGGTGACTGTGACAGATCAGTCCAAGCACGCTTGCCCCACGCAGAACTCATGTCGTTCCAACCTCTTTTACCCCATGCGGAACTCATATCATTCCAACCCCGTTTGCCCCATGCGGAGCTCATATCATTCCAGCCTCGCTTGCCCCAAGCAGACGACATATCATTCCAACCGCGTTTACCCCAGGCAGAGTTGAGATCTTGCCAGGCCCGTTTGCCCCAGGCTGAGCTCATATCCTGCCAACCTCGTTTGCCCCACCCTCCCCCACCGTGTAGACTTGCCCATGCCCGTTTGTCTTCATCAGTTAATTCTACTTCGTTGTCGTTCTGAAAAGAATATGAGTGAATTAATATAGTAATACTCATCACCTGTTCAACATGGGCCTCCTCCCGAGGGATGGTTTTTGCCAAAGTCACCACGCATGGTAGGCGGGTTGGTGACCGCAGTATTATGTTGTAACACACAAGGAAACGCTGCTGCCCGTTCCCTAGAATACGATTGTTATAGATGATGTTACAAACCAACGGCTTGACGAGCTTTCCGAGACACGGAGGGTAGTCCCTCAACCATCCAGACCCGAAAAAGAATCTTATAATTTACACAAAGATGTCTTGTCCGGCGGCGTGGGGATCGACATCACGACCTCCAAGAAAAAGCGAGCCAAATACCGCTACGCTGCGGAGGTTGTAAATATACTCAATTCATTTCAAATAAAGAATCATACTAATTTCTTTAACCGACCTCGAGGTTTAGCGAGCGCAACATACTAACAAACACACCCATTTATTTTTATATATATGTTGACTATTCATTGTTATGACTGAAATCCACATAACGAGGGTCGATCAGTTTCTGTATTATACTATTATTATTCGCAATAACATTTAACGTAACACGAACTGAAAATAAAGATATCGCCTTTTAAAGTCTCATTGTTCCTTTCAAATGGCACATAGGGTATCGGTTACATTGGTCGGGCACTTAATAACAATTGATTTCAAATATAAACCCCGTATATATGACGTAAGGTTCACATTTGAAGAGAATTGTTGGCATTTATAAAACAGCTTTCTAGGAATTGTATCGCTTTTGTTCGTTTCATTGAAAGTGTATATTTGTGGTTTATAAACTATTTCAAAGGTTCTTTCAACAATGAAGCTCTGTTCATAGTTTCTTTTAGCATTCAAAGGGCGCAATACAATGAGTAGTATTTCTTGTAGGTTTTTATACAGTCTGAGCTGACGGAGAGAAAATATTTGGGTCGTGGTCAATTCAAACTGAATAATATTTGCATCCTAAATTTGTACTGTTGGGTCTTCCATCTCCGGTTCGATAGCAGCTAGCTACTAGCTGCGACTTCTTTCGCGTAAATTATGGAAAGTGATTATTTTTTAGTTATAAGTTAAAAAAGCCTAAGTTACTCCTTTAAATCAGCTTTCTACGACTTTCTAGATTTGGCGTAATACACGGAAAAACAAACGACGGATTAAATAAAACATCCATATTATACGTTTTACATTTAGCTAATTTAGAAGTGAAAGTCCCGTCAACATTGGTTTAGCTGTTACTGAGATTAGCCATAAAGCAGACACACAGACAAATAATTCAATTTTATTTATTTATATAAAAGATATAACTACAAAACGTAGGATTAAAGACGTGCGTAAATATTTTTATTGTGTACTAACTGAGCCGACAGACGTTGTCCTGTCTTAACTAAAAGTCTATATTAAATTAAACTTTTAATATTTGGCGTGATAGCTCTGAACTAACCGTGATGTGCACTTTACGGTGCTATTTGCCAGTCAATCTGGAGCAGCACGCATTCTGTCAATGTTATGTCGAACACCATAAGATTACACTGTTAGATAGCCAATTTATCGAGAAAGACTATATTTTACTATGGAGTTCCTACGGAAACTGTTGTTACGCGGGTGAAACCACGCGCAGAAGGCTAGTTAATACAATAATCTGGACTGAGAAGTTGTATCTTTTGAGAATTTGCTTAGATCTTTACTGTGGTTAAGGAATGGACGCAAATTAAGTTAATGCTTTGTAAACGAGTTTTGAAGATTAAATATAAACTTGTGTTCGATAAATCGTTTCAATGTTTCCTTAAACTTTACAAAGGGATTCCCTTATTTGAATTTTAAGAGGTATTTTTATTTAATGTAACATCTTTATTCAGTTTATCATCTTCTTCTTTTTCAAAAGCCCACTTAACATAGCTGACCATAATCACTACGCTTGGTAGGCGGATTGGACATCGCAGCAAAGTGGTAACTGATAGATGCTACTTCTATCAGCATAGGTACATATGTCACCGAGTCCACTCTTACCCATAGGAAGACAAGGGGTTGTCTATTTTAAGCCGGAAACCACACGGCTGGTTTATCATAGCCAAATAAGATCATTAAATGTTTTGTTCTTCTGAGGTAAGGTAATAATTATATATATATGTAGCACTTAGGTGCTAAATATATATTTACAAACATTATAAGAAAACTTCCATCGCGTAGCGGTAAAAGGCTATCTTTCTCGCTCGCGGAGTTCGTTCCGTTTTTTGAAAGACTACCCTCCGTACCTCGGTAACAAAACGTTAAGCACTACCGACGTGAACTCACTCGTAACAGTTTTAGCTTATCACGCGGAGTTAACAAGAATACTAGTATAAACGAAATAAACGAAATAAACGAAATAAACGATTTTTATTCAGCACTTAGGTATTTACATACACTTGTACTTGTCAAGAAAATTTACAATGCATATAAAATTAATTATAAATAGGTAACATTTACTATTAAATTATGTTTAATTTACTTCAGGTGTGCTAGAAGTCTGTCAGTCTTGTGTTAGTAAACAAGCTCTTAATATTAACGGCAATATCTATTTACTATATTTATTTTATTCAAACATTTTATGAATAAAAAAAAAAAAAAAATATATATATATATATATTATATATAAAATATTATAACACATTTTAGAGTGCAATGACCGGTCAAGCAAGAAGTAAAGAGAAATATAGAGGACGTGATCACTGGCACGGACTACAGGCACTGGATCACACGACAGGGGCAAGGGTCAACGCGGTCCTCGGTCTGTCCGGCGAGGATCCTAGCCTAGCTAACCTGCAGGTTTCTCTAGCTACCTAAGTGGACGGCCCGGAGAAGAAACTCAGAAAGAAACTCCGGTTTATTCTTTTCCGTCTTCTTTTGTTCTGTATCTTTTTTTTTTTTAAATGTATAATTATTTTAATACAGTTTGCACAGTATGTGGGCTGGGGCACGCCCCTTACAGTTATTTCATAGAATAATAAACAAAAAAGATAATTGTTCTACTCAAGCGGATGAAAACTCTTGCACATTAGGAAAATAATAAAATAACGTCGGTTGCACCCCATCCACATTTACAGTTAAAATAAACAAACCTAAACAATGTCAACCCAGACACTATCAATGTGACAACAAGACTATTAATTAGTTATAACAAGTAAATACCCTCAACTGCAAGCCGACCAGCCACCGCAAGCAGCACCCGTTCACGAGTATGACGTGTGTCACAGCCATCGGCTCCCTCGCCATATCAGAGGGAAGGAGGCGACCCGTCCCACATCGCCGCCGCAAGAAATGACTTTTATTGTGAGCATGACGATCTTACAGTTTTGAGTATCAGAATCTAGTATGTAACATCTGGATTGACCATTGTGTAGAATGTTTCAGTAAAATATATAAAAAATAATATGCAATGTCAAATACAAAATGAATCATTTCATTAAATGTTATGATAGATATAATCATACAAAATACGATAGGTACATTAAAATGTCATACAAGCGTTTATTCTTAAAGACTTCAATACATTTTTGCGTTTTCCTGGTTAGCCAAGCGACCAAGCGTTATTATCATTTAAATAGTCATTCAGAGCGTAATAAGCCTTTCTCATTAAAATTTTCTTAATTTCCAATTTAAATTTAACAAATGAAAGGTCTTGTAAGTTTTTCGGTATTTTATTGTAAATGCGAATAGCCAGACCAGTAGTGCGCAAAAACTCTGCTAGTAATTTTTAATAAACCTCTTGCGGGTTGTATGCTTGTTTGCTGACTTCATGATATAATGTTCTCGTAAATACCTAATCTCACACTGACTAGGTAAGAAGTTAGAAGTATTCAAAGAAATGTAGATATGTTTCGCACGACTGACTGTGAACTAAGTTACTTTAATATTCTATTAAGGTTTTTCGTCTCGAGAATGTTAATTGCGAGGTGGCTGTGACTACTGGATGGTGACGGTTTGAATTAAATAATGACTTCATTTAAAAGAAAAATAGCGTATCTCTAAATGTCTGTGTAGCAGTTCTCTTTATGTACAGTCTGTTGTCAACATTATCTGACCCACCCTAAAAACAAACGAATTTGGACCCTCTGCTTGTAACGTTAAGGTTTATTCAATTTATATGAACTTAGCAGACAAGTGCACGAGGACTTGATGAACAAATAGAACAATAATACAGACACGCAAATTTGATCTTTATAACGTTAGTATTAGGTTATATGTTATAACTACTAGTTATGATATAATTAGTCTAATAGCTTATTTCAATGATATCGTTCAAGTAATTCTGGTCTTGTGGTCTGTGTATAAGACTGAGTAAAACAAGTTGCGAGATCAAATCCTGCGACGAAGATATTTTTTCGTTTTGAATTTAAAAATAGAATTTATTTCAAATTCCATTTATTGTAAATAACTATAGACGGATAATCTTCAAATAGAAACTTTCTTAAATATTTATATTTTCGCATAACTTGTTATAAGTGGGTAGTTGAAAAAAAATATTATTATTCATTATAAAACTGGCATTCAAATGCAGTGACTACGCGCAAACATATTTTACCTTGCCTTACTAAATTTTCTATTTTATAGGTCGTTTTTTTATCATCATTTGTGTCAATGGAGTGATTATTTAAAATACAAAATAATCTACTTGCACGAGGAGAAGGTTGGCTGCTTATGCTGTGCAAGAATAAACTTTATGAAAGTATACAATATGGTTTAAATTCTTTAGAATATTGCGTCTAGCATTACAACTAAGATCAAATTTCAATGCGGCTTATAAGAGTTGAGTTGGTCTTGTGGTCACTAAGGTAGTGCGGTGTTCATCGTTGTCTGCGTTCGAAACCAAGTTTTACCTAAATATAACTTTTTGCTCAGCTGTTTCTTTTTATTATTTTATTACACTTTTTTTTTGCATTTTTTTTACATAATGGACGACATAGGTTCTTGTCTTTTTAAATGGGCAGTTTGTATATAAATAAAACTAAACAATTGCAAGTTTAAAATGTTTATTATTTCATTAAAACACTTAGGTAAGAAAAAGTAAGTAAATGCTCATATATTTGCAAATTAATATACAATATGTATTGGTATGCCATAATCGAGTCTAACCATTTATAAACATTAAAAAAGGCATGCTTATGCTTAGAAGTATGTTATCGAGAAAATGAATTAATCTGTGAAATGCTTTACAGATTTATAGCTGCCTATATGTAGTGAATAAACATGTTATTTAAATAGAATAATCTATTTATAACAATAACATCACCACATAACCTGCAACATTTTAATGGTAACAATCAATCCATTGAGCATTTACTTACATGGTGTGTTTAAAAATACCTAGTAGAATAATTAGTAGCGGAGTGGCGCACCGTCCCCTGCTATAACTTGTTGTAAGCGGCTACGCATACCGCGCACCATATTCCAACACAAATCTTTGCCTCTCATGTGCTCCCAAGTTGATGTCACGATCTCAGCCAAGTTGTGTTTGTTTCGCACTTCCGTCGTGTCCCAATTTAAAACCATTTGACCCCATAGATTTTCTATAGGGTTCAAATCAGGACTTTTAGATGGCCAATTTATAACTGTCACACCTTCTTGAGCCGCTAACCAATCCTGCACAATGCCTGCACGATGGATGGAGCAATTATCGTGGATAAAGTATATATTTGATGTTGGATAGGCAATTCGCACAGTCGGTAGCATGACGTCACGCAGAATCTCCAAATACAAACTACTATTAAACCTACCACCTACTTCCACCAATTCACCAGGTCCCATAGACGACATCCAGCCCCAATAGCCCAGGGTTATTCTACCGCTGGTTCTACAAGGTAGCAAGCACTTCTCATTGTAACGTTCTCCTTTCCTTCGCCATAAGATTTTACGTCCATCTTTATCCGATTTAAATGATTTTTCATCAGTGAAAATTACAACATTTTCTTCCCAATTAAAATTTAAATATTGCTGGGCAAAACGGACCCTTTCTTCTCGATGAGCAGGTGACAATGCAATTTTCTGTGCCGGTTTATAGTTTCTTATCCCAGCAGCGTGTAAATGCCATCTCACTGTTTCCACCGAAATATTGTGGTTTATTGCAGTAACACGAATGGGCAAAAATGGATTTTCGACATGGCTTGAAACAATGGCCCGGTGGCGTTCGAATTCGGGACTATACTTAATGGCTTTTGCTCCTGGACGAATCCGCTGAATATTTCCATTGTCTCCATAACGTCTTAGCCATAGTCTGACCGTATTTCTCTAAAACAAAAAAAAAAGTTTTTGGAACTATGTATGTAACTTGTAATAGTGAATGTAATGGTAATATAGTCAACTAGGCGTTCATTAATCACTATCAATAAAAAAAATAGGTAAAAATTATAAAATACTTACTGCTATATTAAGTCGACGACCAATTTCTCTAATTCCAACATTCTGCTCATGTAAAAATATGATTTTATGTTTGGTATAGTCATTAAGTTGCGACATGATGCTTTTTTACACCAAAGTTATGTGAAACGATTTACAAACGTGTGTGCGCAGTCACTGCTATTAGGCGTAGTGTAACTTTTGTCACTTAGATGAATTTATTATCTACCTCACGAAGCAAATATATGTTTTACTTCGTATCCAACCGTTCTTGGTAATTTACCCACCTGTTTACACGATAAGTTATTAGGCGTAAATCATATTGGTCGTTCTTTAATAATGCACTCAATATTGTAGAAATAAAATCAAATTAAAAAAGAAACCGATATTAGGTGGACTATGTTTTGGAACCCACATGTTGTTCGTCGCCAATCCAACATCAAACCGCTAAGCCACAAGAACTTGGTGAGAATACGCGAAATTAAAGATTGGCTTGTAATTTAATGTGAATTAAAAGCTTTTCAACTTTAAGGTCAACGAGATAATGATTAAAATAGCTTAACAAAATGATATAATTATATTGCCGATGGCTCCGACATATTGACAACCTTAACGTTACGTGTTAAAGATCAAATTTGCGTGTCTGTAATATTATTCTATTTATTCATCGAGTCCTCGTGCACTTGTCTGATAAGCTCATATAAATTGAATAAACCTTAACGTTACAAGCAGAGGGTCCAAATTCGTTTGTTTTTAGGGTGGGTCAGATAATGTTGACAACAGACTGTACTAAGTAATTATGTTTTAGGTTATATAAGAGCAATAGTTGTTGTCCGCTACACGATCATCTGAGTAAAATTCGATCATCATTATCAGCCTGTTGTAGTCCACTGCTGAACATAGGCCTCCCCCATCGATTTCCAGCGGGAACGATCGCTAGCGGCCTGTATCCACCGACTCCCCGCGACCTTTATGAGGTCGTCGGTCCATCGTGCAGGCGGTCGTGCTACGCTACGACATTTCGATATCTGCATACAATCTTTGCCACTCCTTTGATTTTTATTTACACTAATATATAAACGTGTAAAATATATGTAAAAAGTAAAATGGTATCTAATTATTTCACTCGCCTTAAATTTTACTGTTTCTGACTGTATACAATATTTTTAATTTTGTTAATTATTTTTAAAAACTCGATTTCAGTACCTATAAAGTGTTTTTTAAACAATAAAATCGATACAAGTTGAGTAAAAGTCATAGACCGTCAACCTCTCCGTCAGCGATTGCCCTAAAAGAGTCGAGGCTGACTTCCTAAATGTCCGTCCATAAAAAAAAACAAACCGATAGTAATAATTTATTTGAACCCTTATTAACTCAATCTATACCAGTTTGATTAAAACGGTATCTCCATTAAGTAACGTTAGACTTAAAACATATTGTAATAACAGTAATTATCTGTGAATTGTCACCGTTTTACCTCGCAACGTAATAACAAGTTGCTGTGCGAGGGCTGCCTATTATGAATAATTGATTAATAATCTGTTTTATGTTTTATACTTTAAAATATAAATTTATTATACTTGCAAAATTAATTATCTTTATGATTGTTAAAAAGTGAAATCGAATTTGATACATCATTGTTTAAAATAAGTTAGCAGGGAAACGAACCGACTATTGACTGGTTTCGTTTCTAATACATAGTGTTTATGATATCATTATCATCATCCGAAACAATCTTCACTGAGGGAATCCTATAGTCACTCCGCCAGTCGAGTGCAGGGATCGCATTTAAATTTCTATGTTCATCTCATATAAGAAAAACCTAATTAAACTGATGTTTAGCAGCAGAAGGGTTAAAATATAAGGATAGCTAATATCAGGGTCTAAACAATATCACGTATAATGCAGAGCATTTGGCATTAACATTGCTGTATAGTTTTCTCAGAAAAGTTAATGATTCATACTCAGTATCGATAAATAACTACCAAGCATAATTAAATTAATGGATTATTTCGAGGAATGTAGTATAAATTACAAGGAGTTGATAGCGATTAGTACGTTTTGAAGCCGGGTCACACTGTTACGACGAACAAATAAATTTCGCTTTAATTAATTAATTTTAATTTTCGCTCGTTCTAGACCGGTGCGGCCGCCGACATATAGTTATATGAGTTTGTTTTAATTAAATTGCAGTTGTGTCGCAAGTCTCAATCGCCGTCCTGGATCAGTAGCGGCCTCAGTATGTTGTCGGTCAGTTATCAGTTCTTTACAAACCGTGTACTCATGGAAGTATTTGGCTATTCTCTTTCAATTTTACGACGGCATCACTCGCACAATAGTGACAGTTGTGTAATTGCGTTGTGGTTTCGATCCTCAGATTGAACAACTGTTTGTGTGATGACACGTAACTGGTTGGAAAGTGGTGTCAGTTGACGGACTACGCTTTGTGCTTCGGAAAGCGCGCTAAGCCGTTGTTGGTGCTGGATGTCGATCTTTGACAATCGTATACCAGGGAACGGGAAGCATAATTTGAATGAGTATACAATAAGCATACTGTGATACTACAGTGTATATACATATGTTAGGCAGAAGGGCAAGGATGTAGTTTCACTGGCTGAGGATAATTATTAAAATTTTACGTTTATATGCGTTATACGACGTGCGTCGACAGCCTCACGCGTCATCTTCCAGGACTCAGAGTTGTTGGCAGGCATGACGGCCGAATTTCCCGAGAATCTCAAGTGTCTCAAAAACAGTACTCTTGAGTGGCTATGTGTTTAAGCCTTTCGCCGTCGAAATATTGGGGCCTTGGGAACGGACAGCCAAATTAATTAATAAAAACTTCGCAGCAACTTCCCGGCACGTTCCCCAATTGCTGGTATTTTGTTTACTTTGCCCAGCAGATAAGCATTGCGATTCAACGGGGCAATGCTGTCAGCATGCTGGGAGCGTTTCCAAGTAGCGTAGATTACAATTGTTAGTACCTTATAAGTAGTTTTACTATTAGTCTAAATCAAAATGTTTAATTTAAAATAATATGCAAGGTAAATTGTAAATTATGTAAAGATGATGTTAAGTGATTCAGTATTAGTTTGAAACATAATGTTTATTAGATACTTTTAGTTATGTATATGTAAACTAATATACTTATTAATAATGATCCCAAGTCTATGCCTACAGGCTAAGGAACAACCTCACATTACAAGTGCCAACACAGTACGTGATGGATTATCGTTCCCACTATTCTCTTTACATTAGGATCTTAAGGAAAAAACTATACTTTCGGATGACAACATTTGTGTGCATCTCGGGGCGGTATTAACAGGAAATTATTTATGTCTCATTCATCTTAGTAGTGTAATTGTGTGGACCTTCTTATCAACATGAATAGATACAACAAGATGAATAGAAATTAGGTCGAATAGTTTTTGTTGGTCTGTTGTATTAAGAGTTAGTTTTCCTGGACCTAATTACTGAAATAACGTGAAAATAGCAAAATAAGTACATATTATTCTTATAAAGAACGTATTACCAATATCCTTCTGTTAAATATAATGAAAAAAGTATATTTTTCACTTTGAAGTTTCCATAGTTGATTATTTATAGTATATCACTTCAAATGTGTTTTTATCGGTGTATCCCGATACCGCGCCAGTCTCCTCCCCTCAACCGAAAACTTACACAAAAGAAAGAAAAAAATCTTACCTGTGCTTGTGCGACCTCATGGTGAGGCTCATCCGCCACGGCCACCGCAAGGGTGGTGAGCGCGGACACCCACAGCGCGGCCACGCAGCAACGCATCTACAGACAAACAGAATAACTACATTAATATGCATAAAGCGGCTGTAGACCAATGGCTAGAGAGTCGTACTTGTGATCTTGTGGTCGCCGGGTCAATCCTCACCCATTGCACTACGAATTAAATGAATTAAACGATATTTATTCAGCACTTAGGTAGTTACATAAACTTAGATTTGTCAATTATAAACAATGAAATAAGATTAATATAAATAAATACAAAAAATGGCATCTAAAATACATTGCGGATTAGCTAATGATCTGTCTATCTGTCTAGTATCACGTCATAGGTATAGTAATAACAATAATTAAAATAACTCCCAAAAAAACAAAACTTTCTAATCCCTCAATTGTTCGCCAACCCCTGAGTCGAAGTACAAGTCCCAGGGAGGGCGCTCTCTTGCGCAGGATGCTTAGTTTGTAGTTTATAAACCATTTAGTAAGGCTGGAGTCCTGCTTGTTCTTATGCCCATTGAAGTAGTAAAACCCTACACAAATATCGATACGAAAAGATGAAGTCTCTTCCATTTCTTGAGCTATTTATAAAACAGCCTACATATGAACGAGGCTTTAGTCAGCTCTTCTTATGACTAAGCCCCTTATAAGCAGGTTATTTAAAGCCTAGTATAAAATACTGGGAAAGTATTTATATCGACAATCGATGGACATTCAACATTTAGCGAGTGTCGTGCTGGAGGGCGGTGACGTCATGATTCTACGAAGGGACGACTTTACTTATTACTAGAATCAGGTTGACGTAGATTTTCTTGTTGTTGTTTTGTTTCGCATTGAATATGTTAGGGTTCTATGACTTCAGGTTTACTTTATTTTTATCATTGAATAGTCGCGCAGCCGTTATTTAGAGTTGAGTCGACTATACTTGATTGCACTTAACTTACAATAGATACATGACACATATAAACTCTAAATAAAATTGTCTTCTCGTAATGCACTTATGTCTTTTCAATTAAAATTATTTTAATATAAGCCGATTAATGTTCTCCGTTGCGAGCGATATCGAGTCGGGCAAAATATTCGTGTACGGCGCGCGGCTTCTGCGTCCCGGCTGGGCGATGAACAGGCAACAAGCGATCATTGACAAAACTTAATAATATAGTATTGCTTAAAAAAATAAAAAAAATGTTAGATAGAGTTAGAGTTAGATACTCGTTGATGGCCATTACATTAACTTTCATGGCTTCAATACCTACCAGCATTGTTTACAATATGACATGCTAATTAATTGCGTTTTTCGAGCAATTATTATTGCATAGATATCGCGCTATGCTGTTGCTATTGTTAGATAAATAATTGTTGTGCCGGTCGGGTGAGTTAAGTGGCTGCCACTTGTGTACAGCACGAAATCACGGACTACCACTATTTGACGAAGACAATTTCTGGCGTAGTTATAAGTGCATATTCTAGTTCTCGTTCTATTTACTGAGTAAGGTATTGTGTTCAGGCGAGGCGTGTTAATGTCACCGCGGTGGTGCGATAGGTCAGCGAGGACTATTTGTGTTTACTGATATAAATAGTGATCACACCTCGAGCGTGGCTCCAGCGATGCAAACATTTAGACTTAATTTAAAAACAGATCATAGAACAAGATTATTGGATCCCTTGATCCTCCAATTTCAGTGTAAAATTAACAGAATAATGTAAAATATAGTTATTTTGTTCATTTCTTTTTTGCCAGTGTTATACCACGTCACACATTGCACGTTTCCCCCTCGCCCTCCCGACCCTTAGTTTGCAAAGAACCTTCCGATGCCCTCGTAGACCCGAACCGACCGTTGCACAAAATTTCCCTAAAATACGAAAATTCTAAATCCCTCAATCTCATCGCCATCGACCGTCCTGAGCCGAGGTCCCCGTCCCACAGGGGACGACCTCTTGCGCAGGTTGCTTAGTTTATAGTGTTTAAACCATTTATCTAGGCTGGTGCTCTGCTCGCCTTTATGCCCGGTGAAGTAGCAAAAGCCTCGTGGCTAACTACATATGTAGGTCCGAAAAAAAAGAAACTTTGCACGGTAGGTGAAAAAAAGATGACAAAGATTTACATCTTATTTTATTTTTCAATTATTGTCCAGTTAGTATACAAGTTCGAGAATTATTTAACATCACAACACTGTGGCTGCTAAAGAACCGCAACAGTGCTAACCTAAGCTATGTAAATCCACAGCTTAGCTGAACTCTTGTGAAAAATATTTAATATTGAAAAGCTTTACTTTGTAAGCCGAGGTTTACCATAAGGATCGCACCTATGGACGTAGGATAAGGATGCGACTGGCGATAACTCGGGTTGTAGATAACCATGTTTCTTACGTGCCGTATCGTTATAGCACATCTTATATGCTCCGTATTTTTGTTGTTTTAATATCGGTAAGAAACGGTATTGCTTAAGCTGAAGCGGATACTGTAGCCTAATAATGCTGGCAATAAAAAAAGTTTCTATGGAACCTTTGGCAATATTACTCGCACACAGGAAGGCACGTAAATCAATAATGTTTTATTTGGCTGTGGTAATTTGTAAGCTTACTACACTCCGTAAAAGATAGCTTGATCTCTGCGACATATGTCATAGTGACATTCCTAGGGTTGTTAAGATTTAAACAAATGTCGATAGTAGATACTTATCGACTTTTCTTACTATTATTGATGATAATGTAACATATAATTGGGTTTAATTTAATTACAAATGTAACTCAATAAAACAAATATTTTAATATAAAATACATTTATTATCTTAAAGGAGTACACCCCAAATCCATATCAGAATCAGTTTCTGAATCGCTAGAGCAGTCTTGTAAATTTATTATAAATTCTTACATATGTAAATAATGTTATAATACTAAAATATAATATAATTAAATGATAAATTAATTTTTCATGAAGTTTTATAGAAAAATATTGATAGTTTATAGTCGATAGCCACGATGATTTATCGCCCATCACTAATTAGGTCGGCATGCCCATAAAATATGACATTGGCAGGTACTGTCTGTCTTTACTACTAAATTCAAAACTTTATAGGCGTGATTTTACTGACAGCTGTCGCAGAGAAGAGCTATCTTTTACGATCTTCCACCTCGCTTAAATAAATACGCAGCTAAGCGAACAACACTAGAAAAGACTAGTCCTTATTTCTATGCGAAAATAAAAATAGATTAAAAAGTTAATGCAATCTACAGAATTGTTTAAGACCACAAATAGTCAAAGGCGAAGAAACTAGGGTACTGTGTAACTACTGAACAAACCACGAGTATTAAATCGTGTTTTAAAACGATTTGAAACAATGTTGTACAAAGCGAAGTTTGTGTGCGCTGTAATTGCTAAGAGCATCCTACTTCAGAATAGTTTTTAACGCAAGTAAAATAAATAACGAGAAACGACATTGGATTTAAACGATGAAAACTGTTTCTGAGATACAGTTACTGTTGTTTATTTTTTTCGTACGTCCACTGCTGAATGGACCTTCGTTTTACAGACTTTGGCAAGCCAGGGTAGTTGAGGGGAATCGCCATGATCGCCACGCTTGGTAGGCAGATTGTTGATCACAGTAAAATTATAAGTAACCTTGAGCTGATAAATGCTGTTGGCCATCTATGAGCTATATACCTCTATTATATTAGCCCTGAGTCGTCTCTTACGACACCCATGGGTAGACCCGCCATTAAACGTAACAGTTTAGCGGGAAGATGATATTATGTTTAATACTATTGTATTCTTTTGAAACTTGTGTTTTAAATTAAAAAAAATGGATTGTTCTTTTCGAAGCCGGAAACCACACGGTAAGCTGGAAACTAAATGACAATAAACTTATATTATTCTCTTAAGAAAATAGATTAAACTAACTAAGTAAACTAAGTATGATAATGTTCGAGATCCATCCAAAATCGCCCTGTGCAAACGACCTATTATACTTTTTTAAAATTATACTTTGTATCTTATCTCATACTTTCCACTACATTACAGTGAGACAGAAATAAGATAGTATTTCAATGTGAATATTTTAAATTGTAGTACATTTGTGTTACGTAAGTAGGTGGGTATAAGAATGTTACTATTTATAGAAGTATAGCTAACCTTTTATACGTCCGTTGTAGAATATAGGTTTTTCCCAAGTGTTTTATTTTGGTCACAATAGGTTGGTATAACGAAGCTGGCAGACCCGAAAGTGGCTACTCTGTCAAGATTCGAAAGACCTTAAGTGACAAAACATCTAATGATCCTTGCGCTGACGCACACTGATGCCCGATCCCCAATTAGATGGAAAAAAGGCAAGAAAAATAGTGGAAATGACCATGCTTGGCAAGCGGAATGGTGAATACAGTACAGTGTCACCTTGTATTCAAATAAAACATGATAAACGTTCATCTGGTATTCTTTTAGTCACCTTCTAACGACAATCAAAATATGTATGATATGGGGTCGTTTTATCTCGAATTTGATTATACGACACAAGTATTTCGTATCTGACTGCGGCATTGTTAAGTTATGTATTAAATATATATTTTAAAATAAAAATTTGAAAAGATATCGATAGATGGCGCTATATCTTAAAGTAGACCAAGTATAAGATTAATAAATCTGTATTCTCGTTAAAACTGGACTCAACGTCGAATAGATACCTTTTATCAAATTTCAAAATAAGTAATTAAAACAATACTTCTGTAAAGTTTTATTGTCTATGGTTGCTCGTTGGTTTTTAATAAAAACATCGTCGCCTGTGACTGTCGTTATTTGATTCTGTAGTTAGCTATAAAAGATGAGTTTCTTCAGATTATGTCTGTGAGAAAATGGCGAGGTTTTAAAGAAGGTATTGTGTCTGACGCGAAGTGGAAAGGAGATTTTGTTTTAGTACTTTGTTATATTAGCGTTGTAAAAGGTGACTATTTATTTCATAGGAAAGCTAAAATATTCAGTTGTTTGTTTTTTATGTTCCATTTTGTTTCAGGTTAAAGCCTTGATAGTAAAACTGCAACCCGACAATATATGTGCAACTTGCAGGCTAACGATTGCTGTAATGTAGCGATAGGTAATAATTAAGACTTTAGTGCGCATTGACATTAGATATGTGGCCCTTGAAATGAACACAGACCATTATCAAGATCATAACTACTGTATGAAAGTCCATAGCTATGCAGGCAGATGGGTGACCACGGTTTTTTCTTTGTATGTACATATGTAGTTAGTATGAGGCAAGAAGGACTCCAGCCTTATTGTATAACAAAATACCAAACTCTATAAAAACGTGACCGTTTTCTAGATTTAAAAGTAGCTTGAAGAGGTTTTTAGTTGAAAAGTGTTTCTATAGTGTACATGAGTTTTTAGAGTACAAATTGTAAGTCTTAACTTAAATTGACATGGATACTATTGATATGATTATTTTGACAGTACTATTATTGATATGATTATCATTGACATTTGGGATTATTATTGATATTAATTTGTGATTAGTACTGACATTTGTGATTATTTGACATTTGTGATTAATATTGAAATTTTGTCAATTTGTGATTATTATTAACATTTATGACCATTATTGACTTTTATGATTATTATTTTTATTGGTTTTATTGTTATATTACAACACATTTATTATGGAATGGATCTGTATAATGAGTGCCTGATTTTAATCAATAATTAATTGAATTTGAATTACCATGTTTTCTAGTTGCACGCCGAAATTAAAGGCAGAATAAGAGCTCAATTATATTTTACGTGTCAACTTTCTGTACCTTATTCACGCAAATAAACGATTTATTATTAATGGTTGGTAACCGCAGCATGATGAAATCTAATTCACAGGTCCATCAGCAGTCCGGTTCCTAGTATACGATTTTTTTTATAACATTCGAAACCTAGGGTTTGATGTTCTTACCAAGGTATGGTAGGCAGTCCATCAACTAAACTAGGAATATGGTCTTTGATTTCACACAAAGATTTTCCTCGTACTTGAGAAGAAATGTACCAATCTATCCTAATAAGTAACAGGGGCGGGCTCACACTTGTGTACTTGTAATTAGAAGGAAGCTGGTATTATTACATTCTGAATAAACTAGCTAAATCCCGTGGTTTTACTCGTCCTGCTTTGCTACTCTGCTCTAGTGGGGCGTAGCGTAATGTTTCGTAGCCTATATGTTAATACAGATTATAAACTATTAGCTTTACGCGCGGTTTCACTCAATTAGCTTTGGTTCCCGTGGAAACTTCGTAATTAATATAACCTATTACTTTCGTATAACGTATAAACAATCAAATCATATCTTCTTTATAAAATTAGTATAGAAGCCTAATTAAATGCTGAAACAAAATATTCGCAAAATCCATCAAGTAGTTTTTGCGAGAAAGAGTTAGAAACGTCCATTCTAACTTTCGCGTTGATAATATAAGAAAGATTAGATGAATACTCATATTTTGTATATATTTTACTTTTAGATGCTGTACATTAACATATTTAAAAACGGACGACAGTAGCACTTAAACTTAAACATCACTACACAGTATAAAATAAAGTCACTTCCCGTTGTCTGTCCGTCCCTATGTATGCTTAGATCTTTAAAACTACACAACGGATTTTGATGCGGTTTTTATAACAGATAGAGTGATTCAAGAGGAAGGTTTATATGTATAATACATCAGCACTGGACCCGTGCGAAGCCGGGGCGGGTCGCTAGTTAGTTATAAAGGCATACGAACATTGCATTGAAATTATTGTCGCAAAATATATAAAAACACGGATTTTCATAACTCTCGGAAATCATTCCAAACTTTTTCACCAGATAAATGAACTATTAACCTTCGGTGACTTATGCGGTTATGTCAACAAAAGTATTTATCATGCAAAAACACTGTATTTTTACAGATTTTGATCAAAATATTAACTTAAGTCTTTTTAATCGCCACGACTGTATTGACATTATCTTAACAGTTTAAAACAAGCCAGATTATAAAATAATTGGGCTGAAACCTAGGGAAGTGATAAACATATACAATAACCGCGGCAAATACTAGTAGTCTAATATTTAAATTAATGAATGATTATTGAAGACAAGGATTAATTCACTTTCAGAAGTTAATCCATTACTGTGTGTCTGTGTTCAACAATACACAGATATTCCATTAAATTAACTATTAATTAGTTAATTCTGAGGAAGCTTTTAGTTCAAATAAAATCTAATGTAAATATTGTTTCAAATAGTCATGACTCGCTTTAAAGTTAGAAAGGGGGAGTTGTTATAGGAGGATGATTCGTTGATGTTAATGAGTTTTATTTATATATAATAGTTAATCAATACAATGAGTTTAATATGAATACTAATAGCGGCTAAACCACACTTTATAGAACTAAAAAGTTTTTGAGATGTTGAGTCTATTAATTACAATCACCAAACAAAACAAAGAACAAACAATGATGTATCATCATCGTTGTAGTCCACCGCTGAACATAGGCCTCCCCCATCAATTTCCAGCGGGAACGATCGCTAGCGGCCTGCATCCACCGACTCCCCGCGACCTTTATGAGGTCGTCGGTCCATCGTGCAGGCGGTCGTCCTACGCTGCGCTTGACAGTTCGTGGTCTCCACTCGAGAACCTTTCTGCTCCATCGGCCGTCAGTTCTTGGAGATATTGTGTCCTGCCCATCGCCACTTCAGCTTGCTTATCCGTTGAATGTTTGCCTTAGTCACCACGCTTGACAGACGGATTGCTGACCGTAGTTGTGATTATGTTGTAACACACATGAGAAAGCTGTTATCCTTTCCTTGGTAAACAATTGTACAATTGTTATAGATAATGTTATAATAATATCGATATCATATTTATTTACCACGGAGTTTGTTCCAGATTTTTTTAGTAGCACACTGGAACATAACCGTATCCTTACTATAATATTATAAAGGCGGAAGTTTGTATGTATGGATGGATGGATGGATGGATGAATGGATGTTTCTTATTCTTTCACGGTAAAACTACTGAATGGATTTGGCTGAAAGTTTGCACGCGGATAGTTTATAAGCTGGATTATAAAATAAATAAAATAAAATAAAAATCATTTTTATTTACGTAAACCAATTACAGGCACTTGTAAATCGTCGAACATTATTTGAAAATTAACTATTATTTATCTTAAATTACATTTGTTGTTTATTTATAAACCTATTAAAATTACTTATTTATAATGAAATTAATTAGGTATTATAATTAATGTATGTTGTCGCTAGAGACGCAAAATACTTGTTCTGTCTATGTTATGCCAAAACAATTGTCATTATTTGGGTGGACCATGAGCATATAACGACGGACGCGATTTAATACTACCACCGGATCCAATGCGCCCCAACTGAGAAGATCCGGCGAAACAAACTCATTGGGTTACTCTACCACCGGTTTCACCACGGCCCACATGAGGCGGTCCGGCGAAACATACTCAAATGGGCAATTACGCGGGGTTTAGGTCCAGTTATTTTAATTTATATTTTATTGTTGGTTGTCTTGTTATTATTTGTTTATTTTTGCTCAATAAGATTGAATGATATTGAGACAGAACTAGCGGTATTAATAGTTAAGGTATGTAAAGAAGTCAATTAGAGACAGTTCGATTAACATATAGGCTACAAAATATCACGCTCCGACCCACGAGAGCAGAGTGACGCGGGAAAAACCGCGGAGCACAACTAGTGACATCAATAAAATCAAAAAGAACTTTTAACTTCAGAAAAGAGAGACAAACAAAATATAATATTGAAATTAGCAATACGCATAAAACTTTCTAAAGGCTGGTTACACAAAGGCCCGTTGTGCTCAAAGTTCCCCGCCGGCGAGGAAATGGAGTCGGGAGGGCGCGACGTCTGCCGCCGGACACCGATATCTGCCGACCCCGTTACTCGTGCGTTGTTCAACTATTGTGTTATTGTTGGAACGAAAAAATTGTTTTTCGTTCCAACAATAACACAATATCTACTTCAGATCTACGAGGCTTGGAAGGTTAATTGTAACCTTCCAAGCCTCGTAGATCTGAAGTCTGAGAGGCCCGCGAACTGTAACGTAGAGCGACAGTTGCACAAAATTCCCCTTAAACGAAATAAGCGATATTTATTCAGGACTTAGGTATTTACATAGACTTGTTCTTGTCAAGAAAGTCAAAGACGTCAAAGTCATACAACGACAATTTATCTGTGGCACCCAACGTATATACTAAAGTAGAGCGACAGTTGCACAATACTAAAGTACTAAAAGTCATAGGTCTAAGCCCCACAGGGGGCGCTCTCTTGCGCAGGTTGCTCAGTTTGTAGTTTTTAAACCATTTATTAAGGCTGGAGCTCTTCTCGCCTTTATGCCCAGTGAAGTAGCATAAGCCTCGTGACTACGTACGGAAGACCAAACGAAAAAAAAAACCCACCGCATATCGCACAAGTTGGCCTACCCTACATGCCCTAACAGCTGCACGATGGAGGATCTGATGGCGGCAACAGGGGCCATTGGAGCGGCGACTTGCAGTAAGTCGCCGCTCCAATGGCGGCTGGCTTTAAATAAAGTATTAAAACTAATAATTTGAAACACTGACACGAAAGAAGAAGAAGCCTTATATATTAGTATAGATAAGACTGCATTAGCTAAAACATAGATTTATTAACAATAGCGATACTACTACGCGAAAACATCCAGGATTTAATTCATTGGCCGTCTCATGACGAAGTTTGCGTTTTCATAGATTGTTTTTTCTCAATTGGTTACTGAAGTTTTGTTTGTTTTCTTATTTTGTTGGTTCGATTCCCATATTTGGTAAATGTTTGTATGTTAAACATTTCTTGATTAATACATAGTATAATATAACAAACAGTTTCGATTTCTCTTTTTTCTTTTATTTTCTGATTATATTTATTCGTTACAAATTATGTTTATATTTATTTCAGGTGTGCTAGAAGACTATCAGTCTTGTTTCAATAAATAAGTTCTTAATGTTAACGTTAATAACTATTAACTTAACTTAATAGAAAAAATACCTTAAATTAAAAGTCATCATTCCTCAATCCACCCGCCAGCGACCGCCCAAGCAGAGGTCCAAGTCCCACATGGGGCGCTGTCGTGCGCAGGTTGCTTAATATGTAGTTATTAAAAAAAATATGAAGATGGCAATATATTTTAGTAGCTAGTGTATTACCGCGCTCAAGCTTTAATCATCAGCCCGTATAACGTCCACTGCTATACATGGGCCTCCTCCCGCGGGAAGGTATTTTCCTTAGTCACCACGCTTTATAGTCGGGTTGGTGACCGCAGTATTATGTTGTATCAAGGAACCGCTGCTGCCCATTCCTCGATATACGATTATTATAGACGATGTTATAATAATCGGGACGAACGGCTTAACGTGCTTTTCGAAACACGGAAATCCCTCAAGCAACCAGACCCGTAAAGAAATCTTAGAATTTACACAAAGATTTCCTGTCCGGCGTGAGGATCGAACACACGACCTCCGAGATTTAAAGCGAACCAAATACTGCTACGCTACGGAGGTTTTATTTCCTGTTTATAAGCAACTAGCTTTCCGCGCGCGGTTTTATCCGCCTAACTACCGTTCCCGTGGAAAATTTATAATTAAAAATATGCCTATGTCATCCGGGGATAGTGAAGCTTTCTAACGGTGAAAGGTTTTTTCAAATCGGCCCAGTAGTTTCAGAGCCTATTCAATACAAACAAACAATCAAATCTTTCCTCTTTATAATATTAGTATAGATCAATTAATAAGTATAATAATAATAACGCGTTAAGTTATGTACCGTAGCTTCGTATTAGTTTATTATCTATTCAGAGCATAGTTTCTCGCAGCCGTCACTAAAGCCAGTCGGTGTGAACTCAAGGAACTCACATAGTTCCGTGTTGCTCCGCCAGAGCGCGCTGTTCACCGGAGTTTAACTTGTGACAAGTGTATGGAAACACCATAAGCTACGTAACTCAATAATTAACTGTTAATTAGTTATCTACTAGTAGTTTGTGCCTGATGCACAGACTATTGCGTTATTTTCCATGCTTTGTTTTGTACAAATTTTCTTTAATAATAGCCTAGTAATCATAATGTGATGAATGTGTCATGAAGACATACAAAAATAATCTACTAAATCATTCTCAAAGCGTGACATGAACTATGAAGCGTGATGTGACTATCAAAATCATTATTATTTCTGTACGGAAAAATCTTAGGGTCCACTTTAATTTATAACTAATCTTTATTAATATTATAAAGAGGAAAGATTTGTATTTTTGTGTGTGTGTGTGTGTAATGAATAAACTCAAAAGCTGCAGTGCCGATTTAAAAAACTCTTTCACCTTTGGAAAGCTACATTCACCCCGAGTTACGCGGTGAAACCGCTCGCGAGAACCTAGTACATATATATTATATAAAACTAAAGTTTCTATCTGAGTCTGAACGCGATAATCTCAGGAACAACTGGTCCAATTTGAAATAAAAACTATTGTAGTGTTAGATAGCCTGTTTATAGAAGAAGACTATAGCCTATATTTAATTACGTAACCCGTATCCCAAGTGTGGTGATTATGCCAAAAATTCTCCCTCGGAAGGAGACTCATGTTTGGCTGTGAACGTTATACGGGCTCATGATGATGAGAGAAAATTTAAGGATTGTTACTCAATAACTTATATCTGCCAAATATCTAATAGACATCCACCCATTCAGATAATTACAATATAGTAGCCTCAATGGCTTGGGCGTCGGACTTGCAACCGCCGGTCGCCGGTTCGTCCCCCACCCATTGCACTACCGACGTGAGCCCACTCGTAACACAAGCATTTTAGCTTAGCACGAGGGGTTAACAAAAATACTAGTAGGGTGCTAACTCTGCTATTAATCTTTAAAAAGTAAAATTAATTGGCGTAACTTATGGACTACCCTCACTCGAGACATTTCCCGGTGTACTAACAAGTAGCGAACTGCCGGGAAACTGCGTGTGAACTCTCATAGTTGTCACGCGACGCTCACCGACCTTTGTAATTATATTACAGTAATGGGGGATAATTGAAACATCTTCAAAAGATGCTGATTGAAGGGCCGTATGTTTTTTGGCGCGGAAACGTTGAGTACACACGGTTTGGTCGGAGTTTCGATTTGTACCAAATGTGGATTTAAATGTTGTCGTATTTGAAATAATGTTTGTGATGTGACAACAAGGAATAACACATAAAATTATTTCTATGATTTTCATGGATCTGTCTATTTCATATTGCGTCGGAAAGCACGTAAAGCCGTTGGTCCCGATTGTTAGTACATCATCTATAATAATCGTATATCAAGGCACGGGCAGCAGCGTTTCCTTGTATGGTACAACATAATACTACGGTCACCAACCCACCTGCATAGCATGGTGACTATGGCAAATACCCTCCCCCGGGAGGAGGCCCATGTTCAGCAGTGGACATTAGACGCTGAACTCTTTATAGAATAAGGTATTTATTACCCGCGTAACTTTCCCGCAAGAACAATGAAATTAAATATTGTAGTTTATCGCCGTCCTCGATAAGTGGCTATCTAACACTGAAAGATTTTTTCATATTGGATCATTAGTTTCTGAGATTTAGTTAGCTTTATAATATTAGTATAGATAATCTTTTAACAATAATTTTGTATTAAAAAAATCTAATGTGTGCTACTTTAATAGATAATAATTATATACCTCAAATTAGTTCACGTGATGGATTGAGAACAGATTGAATAAAAATATTTACGTGGAAGTGTCAGTAGCAGCACTACCGACGGAGGAGTCAGCTTTGTTCAAATATAATAAAATTATATAGATATAACATAGTTTTCATTTAAGTTTACGGAACTACCTATATACTTATAATAATAATATAATTTGTTAATGAATGTCCGTAAAATATCTACAATCTTAGTCTATAACTATTCGTGGAAGAATGTAATTGGCTTACTGTAGCTTATTTTTTATTTATAACTAGCGACCCGCCCGGCTCCGCACGGGTACAATGCTGATGTATTATAAATATAAACCTTTCTCTTGAATCTCTCTATCTATTTAAAAAAAAACGCATCAAAATCCGTTGTGTAGTTTTAAAGATTTAAGCATACATAGGGATATAGGGACAGAGAAAGCGACTTTGTTTTATACTATGTAGTGATAGTGATATACTAATTGCTTGAGCTGTTGGTTTTCCTACATGAATAAATAAATTATCATAACACTATTATGTAAAAATAATAATGTTATGATGATACTAAGTGAATAATAATAATAAAAAAAATTAAGAAAGTCTGTTTAAAAAAAAAGTTAACATATAACTAATCCATATAACATTAGACTTTATGAAATTAGCAGCGAAATCTAGATTCAACCTTCAATAAACCTACCCTATGAATTAAAAGAAATGTAAGTACCAATAATAATTACAAAAATACAATATAAAAATAGGTTTATAATTAACATAAACATTTATGTTTCCAGAATCGTGTTATTAAATATCAATATAATATTATAACATAAAACGACTTTTATATTCTCAGAAACATTTCATTTATCTCACGACTTAGTTTGTAAGCACAGAGATCACACGAGATTGTATTACGATACCAGTAGGTACTTGAATACCGTAATTAGGGTTACACATGGAGATCATTTTAACCGTCCTAGTAATCATTTAATCATTTTGACAACCTCCGTCGCGTAGCGGTACAACCAGAGCGAGCTGGTTCGTTGAGGGTCTACCCTCCGTGCCTCGGAAAGCACGTTAAGCCGTTGGTCCCGATT
The DNA here is from genome assembly GCA_947037095.2 of Nycteola revayana. Classification (NCBI taxonomy): domain Eukaryota; kingdom Metazoa; phylum Arthropoda; class Insecta; order Lepidoptera; family Nolidae; genus Nycteola; species Nycteola revayana. The sequence continues at coordinate 436,392 of OX344844.2, forward strand.
GTTATAACATCATCTATAATAATCGTATATCAAGGAACGGGCAGCAGCGTTTTCTTGTGTGGTATAATAATAATAATAATACTGTGGTCACTATGGCAAATACCCTTCCCCGGGAGGAGGCCCATGTTCAGCCGTGGACGTTATACGGGCTGATGATGATCATTCATCATCATCATTGAATCATTTACAATTTAAGTCTCAAACAAACTTGCCTAGTTAGTTTATCTGCCTGTTAACGTTCATTGCTGAACATGGGCCTTCTCTCAACAGACCTTGGTGAGCCTCAGCAGGGTCGTTGAGTGATATTGCCATAATCACCACACTTGGCAGGCGGATTGCAGTAAACTCTGATAATTGCGACAATATGAGGTGTATGTCGCATAGCTTAGTCGCATTTTACGACACTCAGCAGAAGATATGGGATGATATATTTAATCCGAACATCACTCGGTAAACTACAAAAAAATTTACTACATTTTTTATCTTGTCATCTCCGTGGCACTAATATAGTATTATGCCGCTTGTATATAAATTCCGTGTTGTTTTTACTTGACTAGGCAAATGTCCCTGGACTAGTTGAGAGTATCTGTGAGTGCAGTGGATGTACAGCAATGAGATATCCCGGCAAAACAAACTCAGTGGTATATTCTACTTTTGTTTTTAGCGCGCCCTAGTCGAGAAGATCTGGCGACACATACTCAGGTGGGCATGTCTAAATTTGGCATTGGTATTCTGTAAGGTGGAGGTCTTGCCCCAATTGAGCAACTCATTAAGTGTACCAACACTATGCTGTACCATGGTACTATAGAGGGTTGTTTACCGTTATGTACAACAAAGGTCAAAAGTCACTATGTGAAACGGAGAAATACTTAATCAGCTTCTTAGCAACTTATCGACTCTAGACGTCAAGAGTATTGAAAAATGCCAGTCGTAATGAGGCAACCGACCAAATTGGGTACTTTAGTGTAGCGAGAGCACTACAGCTCTACACCACGTCAAAAAGACACAAATGCTTATATCTAGTGGACGGAGAAAGAGCCTTGTGTCATTGCTATAGGTCTTAAATTCGGTTGTACAAGTTGGAGATTCGATTGGATGTTTTGGAATGTAGTTGAACAATGACAAGTGATGTCCAATAAAACAAGTGGGGAAGGTCAGGTAGAAACTGTGTAGGAAATAATTTAACTGCGAGAGTAAGAGTCATTAATAAAAACCGGCCAAGTGCGAGTCGGAATAGCGCTCTACCATTATCTATACAACATTAGACACTATATTATTTTAAGATTTTGAAAGAATATTAATATCGACAAAAAAAACACATTTTAGCCTGTTAAAACGATATTTTCAATCATATAATTTTCTTAAAAGTTGCGATAGTTTTAAAGGATTATTACATAAATAGCATAGTGCCAGTCCATTGGGTACGTCATTTGAAAACAGCAATGCAGACACATCTTCTTGACACCCAAAGTTAGTATTTCACCATTTTTACCCTACCCCTTTCACCCAAACACCCAAAGTTAGTATTTCTCCATTTTTACCCTTCCCCTTTCACCCATATTGAATCCTTTTTTTCTTTTGATATTATGTAATAAGCTAGAGAAATTAGACTTCAATGAAAACAATGACGCCCACCTTATATTTACTAGTGAAACTAAGTTCCTGTCGAATATTAGCTATTGTAGCAACTCGTGAACATAAACATTTAACTATAAACAGAGAACAAACAGAGTGTAATGTGGATGACCAACGTTGTTTGATGTTTGAGCTTCATTACATTAGTTCATAATATGTTCGCTCAGAACTCTATACGTTGTGGTGGATGTAAATACCTACCACGTTATCATTACGGGGTGTGCGGAATCCAGACTTTGTCTACCTTGTGTCTTTAAAACTATTAAGCTTGCCGTATATCGTCCACAGCTGATCTTTGACCTCCATCCCGTGAAGAGGGCTCGCCATGCCAAAAAGTACAAACTATATAGACTTTTGGTATACAGGGTTATTTGTAAAACACCGGTAACCTCTCAGGACTACGTTACTAACATCATAATCAACAACTTTTGTTCTATGACTTTTAAAAATATAGTCCGGAGAGGTTACCGGTGCAGTTTTACAAATAACCCTGTATACTCGTGATTTTATGTACATACCAGAACTGACGGTTTACTTTTTACATTATTTTACAAGTTTCTTTTAGACGATGTGCGTTTCTAATTAGCAAAACAACGTGTGTTTCCATCATTTCCAACTTATGAATGTGTTGAAATAGCCGAACTTTAAAAAAATGAAATATAAAAGAATGAATAAAACACAGACACAGAGAACGTCAGTTCCAACCGCGGACAACACTGTCTGTCAAATATAGTGTATATGTATAATAAAATGAGTACCAGAAAGATTTAGAACATACATCATCAACAGCCCGTTTACGTCCACTACAGAACATGGGCCTCCTCTTAACAGACCTTGTCAAGCCAGGATCGTAGAGGGATATTGCCTATATATAATATACATGCCACCACATTTGTACCACTTGGACCTTTCTTCACAGTCACTAAGGTCGATTATTATAAATGATGTTGTAAGAATCGGGACCACCGATGGAAGTCTCTGAACTAACTAGAACTTCGGGGGAAATGTATTAGGCATCGCAACACCGCAGCGATCTACCTCTAATACTATTACTATACTTTTTTTTAGCTGCCGTTCCCGTGGGAACTTCATAATTAAATATAGCCTGTGATATCCGAGAATAGTGTAGCTTCCTAAAAGCGGTTTCGCACTATGTACGATCCGAATCCGATCCGAACCCGATCCGAACCCGTAAAAATATTGGTCTAGAAATTTGGAAAGAAATCGGATGACGGATCTCGGATCAAGTGCGTAAATTACCATACAAATAGTTCTACGGCTACTACGGACTATATTTTCACGGGTTCGGATCGGACATAGTGCGAAACCGATCTAACGGTGAAAGAACTTTTCGAATCGTTCAAGTAGTTTCGGAGCCTATTCAATACAAACAAACGAGCATCAAATCTTTCTTTTTTATAATATTACTAAAGAAGCTATACTATTGATCTTTTACGGTGTCAACGCTTAAAGGAATATGATGAAGTACTAAGAAATGTAGATGAAATTATTGTTTAATTTTGGTGTTTTTTATTTGGGTGGCTTAAAATTGTACCTATGATATTACACAACACAACCTTTAAAATGAGCCCCAAGATTAAAATCTTATTAGAAATAAACCACGTAGATATATTAACAAAATCAGGACATAATCCACACATTACCTAAACTCCTTAAGCCGTCAGCAGACACGAGATAAATTGAATCGATCAGCCTCCCTTATTGAGCAATCGATATTTCACTCAGTTCTATTTACCAGTCCCGTGGTATCGTTAAGGACAGGCTATCGATACTAGATAGGATTGATATATATTAAAAAACAAAAAAGATTACTAGCAGAGTTTTACAGTCTAGGTACTAGTATTCTTGTTAACCCCTCGTGGTAAGATAAAATGCTTGTGTTGCGAGTGGGTTCACGTCGGTAGTGCAACGGGTGGGGATCGAACCGGCGACCACAAGATCTCAAGTTCGACGCCCTAGCCATTGGGCTACGGCCGCCACTACTTGGCAATGTTCCCAGAATGCTGTGCAAACAAATACAATAGTTAATATTTTATAAGTAAGCTATAGTTTAGTATAAGTCAATTTGCTATTTTTAGTTGCATATTTGTACACACATGGATACAGAAATTAAAATGTATGTTTGAATCGTTAAATGTATTGCTAAGCGCAGGCCTCAGTAGTGATTGGAACATAATGACTCATTATTTTTCTTGTATTGGTGATTATTAATCAGGTCGAGGTTTTTAAGGGAGAAAATATTGAACATTCCTCAGGTGCGCGCAAAACGCTTTATTCTTAAATCTGTCTGAAAACGCACAGCCTAAGGCGCTGATTGTAGAGGCCTGCAACTTAAAGGGTGTATTCTCTGTATGGCGTGGGGATCTGATAAAACTTTTTTTAATTCCACCCTAAGAAATGAACAAATATACTTCAAATGCAGGTTTGAATCCTGCCGGGTAGTCTAAATTTATTAATATCAATGTCGAAAGTTAGGGGTAACAAAGTATGGGCCGGATTGCTCATGCGTACCCGACCCCCGCCAACGGCGGATCGAAGGAGTGTCCGGGAGGTTTTAGTGGTGTAGGGTCTTCTCCTCGTGGTATGACTTTAGCATACCACGCTATGGAGAGGGCGAGTCCCACATATCCCATCGCCAGCGCGCGAATACGCTGCAGCGGTGGTGGGAATGCGTCAATGAATTTCCCCCAGGACAACAAAAAAAAAAAAAAAAAAGGCTTAGCAAAGTATGTATCAAGAAATCGAAATCTTTTCTATCTTAGCCAATCAATCACGTACGCAGTGATTTCGGTTTTCAGTATACAGTTACTTGCACGCACGGTATATTGCGTTACGGGAATTAAGATACAGTTTATTTTCTTTACATTCCACTTTTCGTGTCAAACCAGATTGATTTTGTATCAATCTCATCACATTTGAGAGTGAGTTTGCTTTTTTAAGTGTCACATAGAAACAGTGGTGTAGGTGAAGTTACACAGAATCCTACCCATATTATAAAAACGAACACAGCTAGTCATTTATTAGTTTGATTTTTAAAAGACAACTCCCGTAGTAGGAATATGAAGCCCTGTAACGTCAGAACTTTACAAACACTCAATCCATGGACAGAAAGCTCATCCAGACTTAAAACAAGTATATCTATGTGATTTACATATACATTATATTATGTATCACACGTGGCTGTCACGTTTTATACAAGTTTTCAAAATGTAACACAACACTTAGGTGCACTTTCTATTCTAAAAGTTTTCCATCTAGTCAGGCGAAATGCAAGATAATATCATCAGGAACTACTTTGGATGTAGAGATGTGTACCTCACTCATGAGGTCATTTGAGGTACTCGTGATCGCAAATTGAAAGAGTTACTCGAATTTAAACATTGAACCACCTCACTCCTCATTCACGCGTCAAAAACTCATGATTGAAAGAAAATTATGTGAGTGAGGGAGACGTAAAAATCAGAATCGTGAGTACTTATGAGTCGACGCAACCGTCCGCCCCGCTGCCTCGGACTATCGGCTGAATTTGGCTGAGTTCGGCTCGGGCTCGGCTCGGCTCGTAAGATACGCTGACATACGACTCCTCGCCTCAAATGAGGGGTACCTCGTGAGGACCTCGCGAGGCAAAATGAGGTACTCCCTCAACCTCATATAAAAATGATGAGTTACCCATCACTATTTGGATGTCAGCTAGCTCCTGTACAAAGCCAACTGGTATTATAGGCACTAGCGATTCTCTTTCAGAATTATAATTTTTGATTAATATATTTCAAAAAATGTTGACAATAAAAAATTAGATCAGCAGCGACAGGATTCTAACCTGAATTTTAGGTCCTGGTCTAGGCGGTGAATCATAGAAGGTCGTCGAAATTTATCAATCTCTCTATAACACTAAGTCTCTCTTCGCCCATAATCTACAAAACGGTAGTTGTTAGACGAGAATATTGCTTTTAAACTCCTTGTTCTAGTCACAGGCAGCAGCTAGTTTCCCATTCCCCATTCCCGTGGGAACCTTATAATAAAATATAGTCAAAAATTTCTTTATTCATATAGACACAATTCAAAAAATTAAATCATGTTCTTATGATGCGTCCATTTCTTTTCCTACCTCCAGTTCAAGACGTGGCAACTCTGAGAAGAACTGGCAAGAAACTCAGAGGAATCCTTTTTTTTTAAAAACAATTTATCGTTACTTTTACAATATTGTTTAGCAGCAGTGTCATTCCAGACCAAGTTACTCCCATGCCATTCTGTCATTTACATAGTCTGATATTTTATAATATGCCTTTTTACATAATTTAGCTTTAACAATGGCTTTAAATTTATTAACAGGTAGTTTTCTAATTAAATATTAGAAAACTACCTACCTAAATAAATTATTTGGGAGTTTGTTTTAAAACAGTGTTCTTTGTATAGACTTCCTTGATAAATGGGCTATATAACACTGAAAGAATTTTTAAAATCTGTCCAGTTGTTCCTGAGATTAGCGCGTTCAAGTAAACAAACTCTTTATATATTAGTATAGATAATAAAAGCTACTTTATAAAAAAAAAATCTGTTTGATGGTCCGTGTATCCCGCCCAATCTACAAAACTATAGCAGTCGCCGGAAACTGCTAGTTTACATATTATAATAACCAACGATCGATTACGGAAAGCTCTTTTAAAAGAAAAAGAACATTGTTCAATGCACGTTTTTTCTTGAAACATATTATACAGAGACATGCTTATCGATGTTTTCACTGAATTAAAAGTTAAACATTCTCTTTGAAATGTCCAGTTCACTGAATACAGGTTTATTTTTTATCCGGTAGTAATAAGTCTTCAAGTTTAGAATTTTCCTCTTTGAGTCCGGTAATACATAATTAAGTCTATTCCTAGACTAGTCTATTTCTGTACTTATATTATAAAGTGGTAGAATTATTATTTTATTTGTAACTAGCTTTCCGCCCGCGGTTTCACCCGCCGCGTAACTCCCGTTCCCGTGGAAACTTCATAATTAAGTAAAGCTTATGTCATCCAAGGATAGTGTAGCTTTCCAGCGGTGAAAGAATTTTTCCTCATTGCGAGAGTTGTCTTTAATAATAAGAAAAGTCAAATCAAAAGGGTCCGTGTTTGGTTGCTGTGCCAAAAATCAGTTCGGTAAAAACCACACGTAATTAACACTCTAAAAAATAGCCAAATTAATTGAGTAATTTCCTTGAAAGAACCTAGACTTTGAGAAGAAGACACTAGACCTTCAGAATTCAGTGACACAAGATATAACTCATTTATTAGTGCATTGATGTCGTAGGTAACATTTAATAGCGACGACAGTTGACAGTACGACGATTAAGGTACTCTTCCAAGGGTCACTATTGATACGCAGCCTATTTAATAGCTGGTGCCACTTATTTCCGGACCGCCACATATTTACGAAGCTTGTGCTTTAGCCGGTAAAACTGATGCGGAACTGCGATAGCATTATACAAATATTTTGCGATGATTTTGAAAGGCACGTGACTTACTTATGATCATCATACATTTTATACGATGGCTAACGATTTTTTTAATTCATTAATATATTTATCATGCCTTTACATTTCTATCACTATTTATTCAAGTCGCGAGTCTTGAGTCTTTGCCATAAGCACCACGCTTCATGAAGTTATGATAACTGGCACGACCATGCTTTCAGAATCACGGGAAAGTTGGTAGAAGGAACTGATAGTTACGCTTCGTTACTTAAGGCGCGGTGAATAGACGACTTTTACGTAGAAATGAAAGAGAAGCGAAGAGACGCCGCGATGGCGCAACGTTTCGTTCGACTCGTTCGAGTTATTTAATACATTAATCCTTGCAAATATCTTATTTCAATCGATAAATAAAAACAACAGTTCCCTTTATTATTATATATTACATCACTGTTATTAATATTATCAAGATTTGTTTATAAATAATACAGTTACAATTGCTACAATTTCAATTTAAATGGTTATTTTATGGTTTTTTTTATCGAGAAAATTTACCGAAAACGTGTTTTGAACACAATGGTCCCCCCATAAATATGATCAAGATTAACATATATTTTTTTAGCTGCTCTAAAATGTAAACATTTGGCTAAAAAACTGTTTTGTGAAGCCTATTTTGACTAAGCACAGCGCCTTAATTATATCTTCATCTTGTCGCATGTGATCAGTTGCGTCCCTCGAAGCGTATCTTAAGCTCCAATTGTCGTGAGCTAACATAGCTGCCGATGGTATTGACTAAGAAGTAACACCCATTGTGTTTGTGCCAACACGTGCACACATCTGGCTTCTCTCACAGCTACGGTATTCTACGTTCTATTGTCAAAGTGCATACAGATTAAAGTCATGTTGGTCGCTAAGTCTGTTTGTACAATTGTACATTGTACTATATATTTATTAGGTAAAAGCGTATTATGCAATGTATGCGTATGATACTATTTGTAAATATAACATTCTAAAGAATAACGTAAACATATAGCCAATAAATTATAAAACTGACCAATTTGGAACGTGGGCCTCCTCCCGAGGGAGGATATTTGCCATAGTCACCACGCTTGGCAGGCGGGTTGGTGACCGCAGTATAATGTTGTACCCACACAAGGAAACGCTGCGGCCCGTTGCTTGATATAGGTACGATTATTATAGATGATGCTATAACATCGGGACCAAAGGCTTAACGTGCTTTCCGAGGCACGGAGAGTAGTCCGTCAACCAACCAGACCCGGAAATAAATCTTAGAATTTACACAAAGAATTCCTCACGACCTCCGAGATTTAAAGCGAGCCAAATACCGCTTCGCTAACGAGGTTGTGTGATTTTTTTTTATTATTCTTTCTTTAATGTGTTTGTAATTAAATCGACAAGTTGTATTCAATGATTTCGCTAGTTTTTTATCGGCCAAACCATACAAGGAGCATGCCAAATCAATTATACATAATATTGTGTAATATTATGTATTACACAACCTCCGTAGAGTAACGGTAATTGGCTCGTTTTAAATTTCGGAGGTCGTGGGTTCGATCCCCACGTCGGACAGGAAATCTTTATGTAAATTCTAAGACTTTATCCGGGTCTAGTGGGTTGAGCGACTACCATCCGTGCGTTATAATATCATCTATAGTAATCGTATATCAAGGAACGGGCAGCAGCGTTCCTTGTGTGGGTACAACATTATACTGCGGTCACCAAACCACCTGCCAAGCGTGGTGACTATGGCAAATACTCTCCCTCGGGAGGAGGCCCATGTTCAGCATGGACGTTGTACGGTATGATAAAAGTTATGTTATCAAGGATCTGCTGCAATACTAGCATACCAAGTTACACAAAGACATTTAAACAAATGTAGGTAAATGTAAATGTAGGAGAGTGCTTCCTATAAAGCTACTTTTTTTTTGTTTGTTTTAATTAGTGAAATTATCAACAAATTAAGTTGGTAGTGCTCCTGCCTACGAAGCTGGTGGTCCTGGGTCCGAATCCCAGTAAGTGCAAATATTTGTGTGATGAGCACGAATATATATTATGTTTCTGAGTCATGGATGTTTTCTATGTATTTAAGTATTTATCTATCTATATAAGTATGTATATCGTCGCCTGGTACCCATAGTACAAGCTTTGCTTAGTTTGGGGCTAGGATGATCTGTGTGACATTGTCCCTAGATATTATTATTATTATTATAATTAGCTTTTGGGAGGCACTGTCCTAGATGCAAAAATGTAATGAATTGTAAAGCATACATATTGTAAAACGCTATTTTTAAAGATGACTAAAATAAAAATTTTGGAGTTTCTTATAGTCTTTCTTCTCCGGATGTCACACCGTTGGTAGATAGAGAAAGACTCGTAGGAAGCTACGATAGGGACGGTGGTCCTCGCGAGGCGGGGTTCGCGACTCGTTCTTGGCTTGGCTTTAGACCAGATCCCAGCCCGCGCTGGTTGATCTAATTTCTCGAACCACGCGACTTATTATAATTATTATTTTGTGTATACCCACTCGTTTTGCTCGCGACAATTTTTCATTTTATTATATATATATATATCTATATATAGTTTCTTACTCTTTAACATAAGTGACCATACAGTTAAGTTATACCATTTACCAGACCTGTATTTAATGTTAAATATATTGTTCTTAATTAAGTTTGTCAAAAAATGTACTTAAATGTGATATGCATTGTAAATGACGTATGTCAAGCGCGTATTATTCGTCTACGTTACTAATAAACTACTTATTTCATTTCATTTCAATATAAAGCTGTGTCGTAAAATATAAGTGCCATGATTGTAGCATAGATATTTATTAGTAGCCCTTCAGCTATTAGTGCCAGTTCCGAGCCCACAGCGCCCGCTAATGGACTGCGCCATGAAATCTATGTGTCAGTGTTATACTGGCTTAGGAAAGTTTAGGCAAATCGAGGAACTTATTTACATTTACAAATAATTAACTGACCCGACATAAGTTGTCCTGTCTTAAATATTGAATTCGGATTGGTATTGATAACTCAGACTGAAGCATACAAATGATATTATAATTTATAGCACACATGTATTAACGCGATAAAAAATATATTTTAAGACCACAGTCTGCCCGCGACCACGATCAATGTAACTTGATCGAAACGTCAGGTAATATAAAAAGGTAATTTTTATATAATTTATATATTATAATTATGATACGCGAAAGTTTAGAAGTTTACATAAATAAATTCTTTTTTATTTTCCATCCTCTTAGACGATATTTGCAGCACGTATTCTCAAATGGTGATATTTTCAAAAGCGCTAAGGTTATATTCGAAAATTTAATATGGTGGTTAAGTATTCTCAAATTTTATAATTTTCCGTACAATTTTCTAAAGTTTTTCTTTCATAAGAACCTTCTCCTAACCATAACAAACACAAGAAAAAAATATAAAAAAGCCATCAGTCCAGCTGTTCACGCGTGTTGCCGCGACCAAGGGAAATAGGGATTAATTTTTACATATATATTTTTATGAATGATAAAAAAATTAAAAATCCATTTTTGGTACTAAAGCGGTTTGCCTCCGGTGTCATCAGATAATAGTATGTAGATATGTTTGTGTGTTGTGTGGTGTAACCATTAGTAATAAAAGTTAATTGATTCCACATTTACAGGAACGTCCACACAAACTACTGTTACAACAGTTCTGTGTAGTGTTACGTGGCGCATTATTTTGTTATGTTCATTACAATATATTCTACTATATTAGAGATTCAAACACCATATTTTTAACTGTTTAAACGCACCATCATAAGTATCGACTATCACTGAGTCAGATCACAGTTCCGTACGATCAGTAAGATTTTGAAAAAAATATGTGACCGCAGTATTATTAAGCAACACACAAGGAATACGATCCTCCTCAATATACGATTATTATAGATGATGTTATAACATTGGGACCAACGGCTTAACGTGCTTTCCGAGGCACGAAGAGTAGTCCCTCAACCAACCAGACCCGGAACGAAATCTTAGAGTTAATACAAAGATTTCCTGTCCGGCGTGGGGATCTAACCCAAGACCTCCAAGATTTAAAGCGAGCCAAATACTGCTACGCAACGGTAGGACACAAACATATCATCTGTGAAACTATCACTGTTCATGATGTTGACCTGTTGACAAACAGATAAGACACTGGAGTCTTAGTAAGTGAGGGTCTCGTTTTTACATTTTTGTTGCGAAGCCCTAAAAAAGATACAGCATCCTTAACACACATCTCGAGCATCACCGTCACACAAAATTATAAACTCCAACTCTCATAACAAACTTCTAAACGAATTCCCAACGATTCATAAACACGAATTCGTAATAACAACCTTTTATGTCTCTCGAAGTTTCTATTGTGACACAAATCAGTCATTACCAACGGCTTTCAAAGTCGCTAAAAACAATGGCCACGATTTTGCACGGCTTTGAGTTTGTGAGTTCGTTTTTGGGTTAAAGAGGCGACTGTCCATTGACTGTTCTAAAACAATTTTAATACCTACATTATTATAAATGAAAATATATTTGAATATGTGTGTATTAAAATAACCACTCCATGGAGCCCAACTGGCAGGAAACATTAACGCGGCAGTCCCAGAAGATGGCGAGATAGATGGACTCATTTTTAAAGGATTGGCCTACGATTGCATTATATCGCGAGAGATGGAAGGAGGGAAGGGAGGCTTTTGCCCTGCAGTGGTACAAGGCTCATAATAATCTCTCTCTCTCTCTCCGCCTAGTCTTGGTCCCATCATTTGGGGTCGGCTCTCCTAGTCATTTTTCGCCAGGACATTCTGTCCTGGGTTGTCGCAGATGTGACATTGGCACCTTTCATGTCTTTATTAATAGCAACTTTAGTGGATAGGTAGTATGTAGTTATCACAATAAATACCTTTCACCAGTATATAGTCCTCTCGATGAAATAATGAAAACGAGTAGGTATAGTCACTTGAATTGTTTATTGGTTTACAAGAATGAATAGAAGGCACAGTGGATTCACAAGCACAAAAGAGTTATAGAGAATGAAGAAGTGAGATGAGAGAAAGCACAGATAAATAGATAGCACTTAAACTTAGTCTTTGCAAGCGAGTATATAGCGGTGCGTTAGCTAACAAGGTAAGATGCAAAAGCAGCGTGCATTCGCCGTCGCGATCAAGTAGCCACTGTCGCTAAGCTAGGTGCGCCCGCGCACCTCGCTGTAGTACATAACGACTAGTGATGTGGTGCGAGTCGATAAGTTGATATCGAATTGCTTGTAAGTGTACCTGGTATGGTGTAACAGATATGTATAATATATTATGATAAGATTTTATTTGTATGTGCGAATGTGAATGAGTGTTGTATGTTTGTGTGTGTGTGTGTGTGTGTATGTATAGTAAATATTTAGGATAAGTTAGTTAAGTCTTAAGGTAAGTATTTATAAGTATACATTAGGTATAGGATTAAATGTAAATATTATTTATATTATTGTTAAGTTAATTGATGATGTAGGAAAGTAGCCTACACCACCCCCCTCCAGAGACCGCCAAGGGCGATAAAAATCTGTGAACTTCACCCTGCGCCCAGAACGAGTGATATACTCTTTCTGGACTTCTGAAGTCGGTTCTTGAGTTAGGTCCGACAGTATATAGGCTGGTTTAATGCGGTCTATAGATACTGTGACCTCTTTGCCCTTTTGCAAAATTTTAAAGGTTTTGTCAGATCTAGCCAACACTTTATGTGGACCCGAGTATGCCGGCTGAAGCGAACCACGTAAGGCCCCTTCGCGAAGAAATACGTATTCGCTGGTTGCCAGTTCTTTGAATACGAAGGTTTTAGGCTTACAGTGGCGTGATGCTGGACATGGCTGCAACTTTTCAGCAATTTTATGCAGTCGAGCTGAAAATTCCGACAGGTCCGATGTTCCGGTGGTAGTTGGCTCGAAAAATTCGCCAGGTAGCCTTAAGGGTTCTCCGTAAACTAGAGCAGCAGGAGAATTTTGGAGGTCCTCCTTAAAAGAAGCTCTTATCCCTAGTAGGACCCAGGGTAAAGACTCAGTCCATCTGTCATTTGCATGGCAGACTATTGCGGCCTTAAGCTGCCGGTGAAAACGTTCCACCATGCCATTGCAAGCCGGATGGTACGCAGTTGTGCGCTTATGTTCGAAGCCAGCTATCTTGGAAAGGTGTTCAAACAAGGCCGACTCGAATTGGCGGCCACGGTCTGTAGTGATCTGAATGGGACAGCCAAAGCGACAGATCCAGGTGGATAGTAGGGCTTTGGCAACAGTTTCCGCGGTTATGTCCTCTATCGGTACTGCTTCCGGCCATCGTGTAAAACGATCAACGGCCGTAAGACAGTATCGAAAGCCTTGAGAGATAGGTAGGGGACCTATCAGGTCAATATGAATCTGCTTAAAGCGCACGCGAGGTAGGTTAAAGGTGCCAAGAGGAGCAGTAACGTGACGACTGACCTTTGCTCGTTGGCATGAAATACACGCTCGCGCCCACTCTCTGCAGTCCTTACGTAAACCGGGCCATATAAATCTCTCCGCAATTAATTTAGCAGACGCGTTGGGCCCAGGGTGACTTAACGAGTGCAGGGAATCAAAGACATCTCTACGGTGAATTTTGGAGATATACGGCCTGGGAGTCGATGTACTAGTATCACAGTACAAAGCTGAACGACTTCCAGGTATGTGAAGCTTCTCTAATCGCAGAGAAGTGGATCCATCAGCCACTAACTTATGAAGTTCGGAGTCACCTGATTGGCTCTGTGCTAATGTCTCGAGGTTGACTGGTGCTCGCAGTTCCTCGATCCGGGACAAAGTATCGGCGACAACATTGTCTTTGCCAGATATGTGTCGGATGTCAGTGGTGAACTGCGAGATATAGTCAAGATGTCTATACTGCCTTGGCGAACAGTTTTTCTTCCTCTCGTGGAATGCAAAACTAATCGGTTTATGGTCAGTATAGACAACAAAGTGTCGAGCCTCGAGCATATGCCTAAAATATTTTATACCCTCATAGATGGCCAACAATTCCCTGTCATAAGGTGAATAATTTACCTGTGACGGGCTGAGCTTCCGGGAGAAGAAGGCTAATGGCTCCCAGGCGCCATCTTTGTGTTGCTGGAGGACTGCGCCGATTGCCTTATCTGAAGCGTCAGTTACCAAGGCAAGACTGGCGGCACAGTCAGGATGAGCTAATAACGCGGCATTAGCGAGACTGTCCTTGCACGAATTGAAGGCAGTAAGGGCATCCTCGGTAAGATTGATAGGATGTGACCCTTTCACCGTACCTATCAGTAGTGCATGCAGTGGAGCCTGGATTTCAGCAGCTCGGGGAAGAAATCTCCTGTAGAAATTAAGCATTCCCAGAAATGCTTTGAGCTGACGCACAGTTGTGGGAATAGGGAAGTCTTTGATTACCTGCACCTTGGAGTCAAGAGGTTTCGGGCCACTCTCGGAGATGCAGTGGCCTAAAAAAGTTACTTCCTTCGCTCCAAAAAGGCACTTGGATGTGTTCATGAGCAGTCCGTAGCTCTTCAGCCTGCTAAAAACTTGGCGAAGATGTTGCTCATGTTGGACTTCGTCCTTTGAAAAGACCAAAATGTCATCAAGGTAGCAATATACGAAGTCGAGGCCTCTGGTGACTTCATCTATGAAGCGCTGAAAGGTTTGCCCAGCGTTACGCAGACCATAGCTCATAAATGGGCACTCAAAAAGCCCAAAAGGAGTCAAAATGGCAGTCTTCGGAATGTCATCTGAACTGACAGGTATCTGATTATACGCCTTAAGTAGATCCAGGGTGCTAAAAACTTTGCAACCCACAATATTATGCGCAAAATCTTGGATGTGTTTAATCGGATACCTGTCTGGCACAGTGCGGGCATTGAGCATACGGTAATCACCGCACGGACGCCAGCCGTTATTTTTCTTTGGTGCTAGATGAAGAGGCGACGACCAGGGGCTCTCCGAGGGTCTGACTGTACCGTTGGCGAGCATGGCCTGGAACTCCTGTTGAGCAATCTTTAATTTATCAGGCGCTAGACGACGGGGATTACAAGATACAGGCGGTCCTGGAGTAGTGCGTATATGATGGACGGTATTGTGTGAAATTGTGAGTTGTGTGCCTGAAGGTCGTGTGATCTCGGGGAATTCTTCTAGAATTTTATGGTACCGAGAGACACCAGACAAAACCTTAACAGATGCTACGTTACTATTGGTTACTACACTGGCTACAGTTGACATTGAAGTTGTAGAATCTAATAGACGTTTATTGTGACAATCAACAATAAGAGCGTAATAATTTAAAAAATCTACACCAATGATGGGTTTAGTTACGTCTGCTACAACGAAACGCCAACTAAATAGTCTACGTAGGCTAAAGTCTAGGTTTAAGTGAATATAACCGTAAGTATGGATGCTAGTACCATTCGCTGCACACAACTTATACTCCGTCCGAGCACGACGATCGCCGACCATGGACCGGGGAAAGACGCACAGGTCGCTACCAGTGTCGACCAAAAATTGCACCTTTGAAGAACGATCTGTGATGAACAGGCGACCAGAAGAAGTAGGAGGGCAATCATTGGTCGCCATTACTGACCGCCCCTCGCGTTTCCCGCCGTGAAGTCGCAGGGTTGGAGACACTTCGCAGCCTTTTCGCCGAATTTGTTGTGGTACCAGCATATCGGGTACTTGCGGTAGTTTGACTGGGACCTATTGGACCTTGATGAAGATCTGCCGCGGGAGCTGGTATGCCGTGATCGCGCTCTGCTACTCCTCATTGAAGATTCCAATCTCTGGAACTGCCTTCGAAGCTCTGCGACTTCTCTGGTGAGTTCGTCCACGGCTGAGCTGGGGCCAGGTTTGCTTACAGCTGCTGATACTAACGGTGTTTGGGTGGCCAGGTCGTGGATACGATCAGCGAGATCCGCTAAATCATCAAGAGCACAGGAAGTCGGCTGACCAGCGAGCACTGTTTGTATTCCATGCGAGAGTCGACTGACCCATATGGTTTTCAAGACATCATCGGGAATATCCACTGCGAGACTTTTGAGGTGGCGGAGAAATTGTGAGGGTTTTCGATCTCCGAGCTCCTCGTGCATTAACAACTGCTTTAGTTTTTTTTCTTTAGACGCCGTAAGTCGCTTAATAAGTTCGGTTTTCAATTTTATATATTTATCCGTAGCTGGTGGCTGGATAATTATGTCCTTCACCTCTCTAGATACTTGGTTATCCAGCTGACCGATGACATAATAAAATTTGGTGGAGTCGCTGCTGATACCAGAAATGGCAAATTGACCTTCCACTTGAGAAAACCAAATTTCAGGTTCTTCAGACCAGAACGGTGGGACTCGAATACCAACTTTGAAAACATCGATATTTTTTATCGACTGACTCCCCTCACTAGTATCCGATCCAGTCTCAGTGCCACGTGCTTGTTTTGAATCGCTTCCCATGGTTCTTCTCGGGGTCACCAGTTATCCATGTGAGTCGGGGTCTGCCGCGTTTCTTTGGGGCTGGACACATTTCGAGTACTTGTCGCGTCATATGTTTTGGTGGGCGACGCATTACATGACCGTACCATCTGAGACGGCCTTCCCTTAGTTTTTCTTGTATGGGTCTTCCTCGGAAGCTACCACGAATGTAGTTGTGTGTGATACGATCCAACAGCGTTACACCTCCCGACCGACGTAGCATCCTCGTCTTAGCGGATCTCTCAAAAGATTGCAAGCAGGCGTAAATGTGGATCAAAAGATAACTTGGCCGTGGGGTACATGCGGAAACCTTTTTGGTTAAAACCAAAGATTTCTTTCCAAGTCTGGTTGGTTGAGGGCTCCGTGGATTTGTATGATGGAAACTGAGAGGAACTAAACTTGTCTTATATCTAATACTAATTTATAAAGCTGAAGAGTGTGTTTGTTCGCTTGAACGCGCTATTCTCACTGCTCCAATTTCAAAATCTCTTTCAGTGTTAGATATCCCATTTATTGAGGAAGGCTATAGGTTTATTTTCTTAAGAAGTTCCCACGGGAAGGGAAGTTACGCAGGTGAAACCGCGTGCGGGAATCTAGTTATGTATAAACTACGAGTAAATACTACTTGTACAATAAAAAAAGCTAAGTAATTTTTGTCAAACGAAATGTAAGTGGGTACTGGTACAAAATAAATAGATATTAATCAAATGATGCGGAGTACGTGTGTTACGTCGAGCGTTTGTTTGTGAACGCACCTGTGTCGTCTTTGGGGAGCCATCCCACTGAAACCTACGGGAGATATCGACGGAGGTCACATATAAACTCACTCGGTTTGCCTGGGAAAAGTGCAAATGTATGAAATACAGATATTTTTTCTGAGTCACATGTCTCGTTACACAGTGTCGATTGGTTAAATCTTTAGGTACTCCATTGTATTTTGTAATAAATGTAATGTTATGTTTATATAATAATAAAATAAATTTAATAATTATTATAATGTTAATAAAATACATAAACGTTACGCTTTGTTACCTAGAATTAAGGTTAGGAGACCTAATCAAGCTAAATTTAAAACACATTAATTGCAAAAAACAAAAAACTTTAACGTTTTTTTGGCAGTTAAAATAAACTTTACTTGCTTACTTTTACTTTAACAGCCCCTTTACGTCCACTGCTGAACATGGGCCACCTCTTAACAGATCTTGGCTAGCCAGAGTCATTAAGACATATTGCCATATTCACCACGCCTGGCAGGCGGATTGGTAATCGCAGTAAAATGATGCAAATCTTTGAGCTGAACGATGATGCTATCCATCTATGAGCTGTATGCCCCTTAGTCTCCTCTTGCGACAGCCGTGGAAAGACATGGGGTGGACTATTCGAAGCCGGAAATCACACGTTATAGTAATATTAGCATATTCATCAAGATTCAATCACAAAGTGTAAGCCCAAAAGCTGTGTTACTCGGACTTAACGTAAACTACTTACTTAACTTAACTACTTACTTAACTTAACGTAAACTACTTGTTACGAAAACATATAATTGTGTACTGCATTCTAAACGAAATTGGTTTGTCTTATTTGAGTCATACGACTCTCCGTTAGTATATACTCTAGGTCGTAATAGGCAATTCTGAGCTAGCGCTGTTGATACTTGCTAAATGTAATTGTGACTGTTGTCCGCGTTATGTGGGACGACACTGGAATTGAAATAGAAACCCTAAATTAAGTCGAAAAGGGCACATCTCATATGGCTTGTCTATTGGACTTATGGCCTTATCGAAATAGGTGATTCGATTTGTAAACTTAAATATAGTTAGCTTAGATAATAGTTTTGTCTATGAGATTTTGGACTGTTACTACACATAACTCCCCTTTTTTTTTGTTGTCCGGGAGGAAATGAATTTACGCTGGCGGTGGGAAATGTGAGACTGGCCTTATCCATAGCGTGGTATGCTAACTCATACCACGAGGAGAGGACCCTACACCACTAAAACCTCCGGACACTTCTTCGATCTGCCGTTGGCGGGGGCCGGGTACGTATAAGCAATCCGGCCCACACATAACTCCCCTAAAAAACTTAAAGTTATAATCCTTCAGCCTCCCCGCCAGCGACCGCCCTTAACCGTGGTCCAAGTCCCACAGGGGACGCCCTCTTGCGCAGGTTGCTTAGTTTGTAGTGTTTAAACCATTTATCTAGGCTGGAGCTTTGCTCACCTTTATGTCCGGTGAAGTATCAAAAGCCTCGTGGCTAACTAAATAATATGTCCGTCCGAAAAAGAAAACAACTCATCTTTCTGTATTCTATTTATAATAATTTAATAACAAAGAGTAAAAAACGTGTAGGAATATACTGACCCGCGTAAGCCCCCGTTGCTGTGGTTTTATTATCATAAAATATAGCATTTGTGATGCTCTTGGATAACTTACCTACCTTTATAATGATCAAAGAAAAGTTTGCATCGATTCTGTAGTGATTTTTGTTAAATGATTACCTACTAGCAGAGTTTTTCTGTCTACTACATAGTATTCTTAATAACCCACCGTGCTAAGCTAAAATGCAAACCAATTTCGCTATACTAACAGAAGATAGACAACCTCCGTAGCCGTGGGTTCGATCCCCACGCTGGACAGGAAATCTTTGTGTAAATTCTAAGAATTCTCTCCGAGTCTGGTTGCTTGAGGAGCTACCCTCCGTGCCTCGTAAAGCACGTTAAGCCGTTGGTCCCGATTGTTATAACATCATCTATAATAATCGTATATATAGGAACGGGCAGCAGCATTTCCTTGTGTGGTACAACATAAAACTGCGTGGTGACTATGGCAAAAACCCTCCCTCGAGAGGAGGCCCATGTTCAGCAGTGGACGTTATACGGGCTGATGATGAACAGAATATATGAATTTGATTTTTCGTGTATAATTAAACTAAAAAACTACACTACGGGTTTTATATGGTTCTTACGGGAGCACGTAAAACTCGCGGTACAGCCAGTTAAAGTATAAAAAGTAAATAGGTAGCCATTTTCAGTTATAAGCGAAGGAATAGAATTGTATTATTGTTTTCGCTAAGTACAATGACTGTATTTTACTGTAAAATGTTTCTAGAATTTCTTTAAAGCGGTTATATAAAAGGTGATTATGTTTTCGTACCTATTAGCGATCGTTTGGGATTAGGGTTTTATTAGAAATAACGTTTTTTTTTATTTCTATTTAATTTTGTCTTTAAGTGAATGTCTATTTGAATAGAAAATGATGATGCTATCACAGCTAGTATTGAGAAATGTATATTTATAAGAGAAACATATATTTCATTGAATCGAAAAAGGAGTCTATGAGCTATGGAGAGGGCGAAGCTCTGGGTTTCTTTACGATATCGAAACAGAAATGAGAAGATACTTAGAAAAACGCGGGTTACTGACATGGTTCGGTGAAGTGGAAATGGCCAGGCCAATTAGCACGGAGAGCAGATGGCCAAGTCCTAGAATGGAGACTGCGGATTTCCAAGCGTAGCGTAAGTCGTCCGCCAACTAGATGGATGGATGATATGGTTAAGGCCGCGAGATCACGTTGGATGCAGGTCCCTTCTAACCGAAATTTATGGAGATCTATGAGGGAGGCTTATGTCCAGCAGTGGACGTCCTACGGCTGAAATAATGATGATGATACTACGAGAAAAATAGATTAGAAGCCTCTGATCTATTTTAATATTTTAGCTTACTTCAACAGGCTGTTTACTTCTTATAACTATGCCTTAGACATCTATTTCATATACATATCACGCCCTATTATTTCCAAGACGATACAAACGTCACCCAGTATATTATGAAATTTATGCCAACTGCTTCCAATTATTCATAATTCTCCCTAAACCTCTCTCTAATATATTAAATCAAGCGATGGATTCTCTAATGGCGTGTTAACATTCGGTAATCGAAAAGACTCGATTATTCAAATCGATTGTCGGCTTCACTGCTAATGTTTCGTTAGTAATTAATTCATTAAATAAGTTGTACCTCCATTGCGACTTACGTTTCTTGTTTTTTGTATGTTGACTTGTTGCTTACCTGTAACGAAAAATAAATATTAGTGGATTCGATTCCTGCGGCGAACATTTTTTTTATTATAGTTAAATAATTCTTTCGGAATCTTATTGACAGAGGGACTATCCTCCGTTTCTCCGAATATACATTGGACATCAGTTTAAGGCAGAGGCAGATTATCTATAAGGCAGACTACCCACGTACTTTCGGGCGCGAAGGTACATAGGGGTGCGGGATTAGACGCTGGAACAGCATCTGTAGTTGAGGCTTCTACAAGTTGGAACAATGATATGCCAGCTCCAAATTCAAGTAACCTCTACCACTCATGCAGTAACGCCAACTACAGTGATCACATTTTTAATAGTACTAGTTATTTATAAAATAGTGGTGTCGATGAGATGCTTCCCTACGGCGCTCTCGACGTTTAATCCGCGTCTGGCTTAAGGATCGGAAGGTATGCAGACTTTAAAATATGGGTGATGGTTTTTAGACCAGTGAAACAATTCATGTTAGTGTACAAATAAGCTGCTCGACTGGGTAAGTGCCACAGCCTCAGAAATCCACAGTCTAATAACATTAGATTAGTGTTGTGGTCCTGTACGAAAATAAGGTCTCAGGAATTCACGGGAAGAGGAAAAGAGAAGCAGGTTAAAGGTGGCTAGTGCTGTCTGATATCTAACTGGCTCTAGCTGTGCAACCGTCGTAGCATAGCGGTGGTGGGTTCGATCCCCACGCCAGACAGAAATCTTTGTGTAAATTCTAAGATTTCTTTCTGGATGGATGTGGGACTACCCTCCATGATTCGGAAAGGTAGTTAAGCCGTTGTTACCGATCGTTATAACAATCGTAAACTAGGGAACGGGCAGCAGAGTTTTCTTGTGTGTTACAACATAACACTGCGGTCACCAACCGGCCAGCCAAACGTGGTGACTATAGCAAAAACCCTCTCTCGGTGGGAGACCCATTTTCAGCAGTGGACGTGTAGGTATTCGGAGCCCTACGCCACTTAACATCTGTAATTTATCTGGTCAGGAATAAAATATATATAAACACATATTCATTTATCACCATATTATGTAGATATAATAAGATGTTACAAAGTACAAAGTATTGACCCTGTCGGGCACGGCAAGTTAGAAGAGAGGAGGAAGCGATCAATTTCAAATTTTCAAAAATCTAAAATAATTTAATTTTGTAGTAATTTAAGTTTATTTAT
Source organism: Nycteola revayana (assembly GCA_947037095.2). Taxonomy (NCBI): domain Eukaryota; kingdom Metazoa; phylum Arthropoda; class Insecta; order Lepidoptera; family Nolidae; genus Nycteola; species Nycteola revayana. Next base: position 458,273 of record OX344844.2, read on the forward strand.
GTACCGTAATTACTTATATACCTACCATAATTTTAAATTTATTACATTTGTATTCATCATCATCATCTACATCATCACCAGCCTGTTGTAGTCCACTGCTGAACATAGGCCTCCCCCATCGATTTCCAGCGGGAACGATCACTAGCGGCCTGCATCCACCGACTTCCTGCGACCTTTATGAGGTCGTCGGTCCATCGTGCAGGCGGTCGTCCTACGCTGCGCTTGCCAGTACGTGGTCTCCACTCGAGAACCTTTTTGCTCCATCGGCCGTCAGTTCTTCGAGCTATGTGTCCTGCCCATTGCCACTTCAGCTTGCTTATCCGTTGAGCTATGTCAGTGACCTTCGTTCTCCTGCGGATCTCTTCATTTCTGATTCGATCACGCAGAAAAACGCCGAGCATAGCTCTTTCCATAGCTCGCTGAGCGACTTTGAGCTTTCTTATGAGGCACACAGTAAGAGACCACGTCTCAGATCCATATGTCATCACTGGTAACACACATTGATTAAAGACTTTGGTCTTCAGGCACTGAGGTATTTTGGATGAGAAGATCTCTCGAAGCTTCCCAAACGCTGCCCAGCCGAGTCGGATTCGACGATTGACGTCTTTCTCTAAGTTGGTCCTACCTAGTTGGATCGTTTGACCTAGATATATGTATTCGGTCACAACTTCGAGAATGGAGTTTCCAACGGCTATAGAGTTGGGCACTACATGGGCGTTATGCATGACTTTCGTCTTGCCCATGTTCATTCTAAGCCCAACTTGTTGAGAAACTCTATCGAGGTCATTGAGCATCTGTCCAAGGTCCTCCAGCGATTCTGCCATGATCACTATGTCGTCGGCAAATCGAAGGTGAGTGATGTACTCGCCATTTATGTTGATGCCGTGTCTTTGCCATTCCAGGAGCTTGAAGGCGTCCTCCAGAGCAGCCGTAAAAAGTTTGGGAGATATAACATCTCCCTGTCTTACGCCTCTCCGTAGCGGGATTGCCTTCGTACATTGGCCCTGTACTCGGACCGACATGGTGGCGTTTTTGTACAAGCACTTCAGCACTTCAATGTACCGATAGTCGATACGACACCGCTGAAGAGACCTTAGAACATTTGTATTGGGTATTCTAAATTTAATATATACTTACATAATATAATCAAATTATATATTTATTATTTTATATTAATATAAGAGCGAATAATTTGTCACACTATTAACTCTAATATTGAACCATATTTTCCCTCTACTATAAACAGAACACTTAAAATTAATTAAATTAGCTGGATCGTGAAATTTATCGAGAAAAGTTTCTATTAGGTATCGAGAGCCTATCGGCGGTTACTCGATTACTCACATTATCGAGTAACCGCCGATAGGCCTAAATTAAAAGTTACTTGAAGTTGTACTGTAATTTGAGCTGTAATTACTTACCTATGTCAGTTGAATTTTGTGAAAGGAATTTTTAGAAACTCCTGAGTGCCCATAAACTCCTTCTAAATAAATCATAATCAAAATATTTTATTCATAAAATAATCAAATATTTTATGATCTATACTAATATTAAAAAGAGTAAAGATTGGATTGCTTGTTGGTTTGTTTGTTTAAATTGAATAGGCTCCGAAACTTCATGACGGATTTGAAAAAATCTTAATATCCTACGTTTCTAATTTCCTTTTATCTTAATTAGCCCTAAGACCCGCGAAGAAGAGGCCCATGTTCAGCAGTGGACAGGCTATTGAAGTTGAAGAAGTTGAAATTAAACTCCAGAGCGGCGAACAGACCTACGACACTTCTAATCATTAATGTTATTCGTAACAAGGTAAACTAACAATCGATAAACTCATGAGTTATTGACAAAATCGATACCTTGAGAGAGGTCAGTACCTAACACTTTTGTGACACTGATCGTACTTTACCGGGTTCAATAAAATACACTTTTCCTACCTATTTTTAGATATTGATAAATCATCAAAGCGTTTGTGAGACACTAGTTTTCCGGATGCGGTTAACCTTCTCGATAAAGCGGCTATCTAACACTGAAAGAATTTTTCAAATCGGACCAGTAATTACTGAAATTAGCGCGTTCAAGCAAACAAACACTCTTCAGCTTTACATATTAAAGAGATTAAAGTTGTTATATTGACTACTAGCTTCCCGCGCGCGGTTTAACCCGCGTAACTGCCGTACCCGTGGGAACTACATAATTAAATATAGCCTATGTAACTCAGGGTGAATGTAGCTTTCAAATGGTGAAAGAATTTTTGAAACCGGCACAGTAGTTTTTGGATTTGTTTATACAAACATACATACTAAAAATACAAATCTTTCCATTTCATAATATTGGAGATAGAGGTCTTAACTGTTAACAACTGCTTTATTCTTCTTAGAACTGAAGATAAATGTTGTCGAATTAATATTTAAACGCTGGAAGGTTTTCTCTTGAGATAATGAGCTTCTAATTTCCTGTTATCATATACACATGGGAACCCCAAGCATTATCCGTTTGTTGCCCTCACAATTATCATTAAAATCTAATATATCAAAACAAATAGGGGAAGACGTCCAATTATTGGTACTTTAAGCGAAATCGGCAAAAGAAATATTGTTTATGAAAATTATACGCCTTTTTAAGAGAAGAGAATAGTTAAAAGTAACAATAGGAATATTTTAACACGCTTTAATTAGCTTGGGTTGTATGTAACGGAATCTTTGAACTTAATTTTCACCAGTTTCCAGAAGTCTGATTAATTAGAAACTTTGCATACGTATCAAAGACAAGGACATGCAATAATTTGATAACAGTTTCTTATTATCCTTAAAAAATAAAATATAAATAATAGTTTAAAAAAACTAAAAAACCACGCTTTTATAGCTTACCGAACCGAAAAGTATAAAATAATTTTCACCTCAAAATAAAATTATAATAAAGTTTAAGTTATTAACAGAATAATTCAATTCAGATGTTCAAGTCAGAGTGAAAAGCGTGGGGTGCTTGATAAAGTAAATGTCACAATCATTCTATTGGCAACTATCTATGAGAGGAGAGTTATGAAGAGTGGTAAAATGCAACCCACGCTTTTTACTCTGAATTGAATTATTCTGTGAATAACTTAAACTTTCTTATAATTTTAATTTGAGGTGAAAATTATTTTCTATTTTTTAGTTCGGTTAGCTATAAAAGCGTGTTTTTTTAGTTTTTTTAAATTTCACGTATTTTGTTCGAAAACATTAATAATAATAATGTTTACAATTTTCTCCAATTTTATATAGTTGGCCTAAAACTGGCATAGATAACTCTTGCCACCATTATTCCATTTAAATATCACTTCAAGTGTTCCCATTTTAAAAAGAATAACCATAGAAAAGTCTATAGATTTCATAGATAAAGTTGATGGTTGTGAGTTATTGTTTTTTTTATTTATTTAATGAAGCTGTGTCAATAGTTGTTGTGTTGCCAAGGATAGGCAGTATTACTACTTGGATTTTTGTATGTTGGCAGAGCGGTATTGTACATTTCGATATTATTCAGTTACGATTACATTAAATGTTTACATAATAAATACGCCTTATTTATTCAAGGCTTTATTCGTATGTATTTAAATGATTACAATGAGGTTTAATATCAAAACAGAGATATTTGAAAATGGAACATGACTAAGGATTTTTGTGTAAAATAGGTATTGTTTTAGCAATATCTCAATGAGCGCTAATTATGTTTACAGCTGAGTCAATAATACAGTATTTTGCCGGATTTCCGCCATTACGTTTATTTGCTGAATATAGCAATGATCAAAATTTTAAAAGTTGTCTTTTGGTTTGACGGCTACTTTCTTTTATTTATACTAGAGACTCAGCCCGGCTTGCAATGCTAATATATACTTATATACCTATATAGCTGAAAACTTTGTTTGCTTGAACGCGCATTTCTCAGGAACGGTATTGGTCGAAAAATCTTTCTGTGTTACTGGGTGACTTAAGGCTATATTACATTAAAAAGTCCTTACGGGATCGGGGAGTTACGCGGGGAAAACCGGGAGCGGAAGCTTGCTATCAAATGTATCAAAGTAAAGGTAATTTTATAAAATATGAAGCCTGCTATGTTTTATATACATACATATACAGAAAGGGAACATATAGGAATTTGAATTGAAATTATTTTTTTTATGAAAAACAATATTTTCACGGAAATTTCATCGCTGTACGTGACACTATCTCCTGTTAAAGGATGGCATATATTAAGTAGCACCTTCAATTGTACATTTCAATGTACGTAAAGTATTATTGTTATTTCACGGTTTTCCCAAACGTGATGACCGCAACAAATTTATGTACAATTTCTCATGAACGCTGTGTTTATCTGAGGTCAGGTTTTATTGTTACATAGTAATGAATATTGAGTTATACTTAGTTTACAAGTGTTTGTATTTATTAAATTATGAAGTATGTTAAAGCAAGGCCGATATCTGGGACCAATGTTTTTATTTTAACATTTTACTAGTGACCTGTCCCAGCTTTGCATGTGTAGCATAAATCTTCCTATTGAATCACTTAAGATAACCTATATGAAAAATTGGTCGATAGTTTATATAGTTTGTCGCGTTAAGGTCGGTATACGCGGCGGGAATATTGAAATTTTGTTTATAATTGATTAAGTTATTCAGTGATATTTTGTGAGATTATTGTACAATAACCATAGTGTAATTAATATTTTTTAACTGCCTCAGACGTTCAAGTGAGTATCTCATTTTTTTTCTTTTAATTGTTCAAGTGATAAAAATTTATAGGGCTTTTATAATTTGAAGTTGTGCTGGATGAGCAAAATTACTGAATGTGGAAGGCGGAAGACTGAGTGTTGTGGCGCAAAGTAGGGGAGGTCTATGTCCAGCAGTGGACTTAGAAAGGTTGATGGATTTAGTAATACCAAAAAGTTACTTAAGAAATTACATGTAAATATTGTAAATTCCACCTGTGTAACTATGTCTCTAGCAATCAAAAATATTCTATTTTATTCAATGTTAATCAGTTTTTTTTCTAATGTATTTTGGTAACGTAGTTAGGCACGAGGCTCTTACTACTTCACCGGGAAAAAAGGCATCATCATCATCATCAGCCCGCATAACGCGAACGTCTACTACTGAACATGGGCCTCCTCCCGGGGGAGGGTATTTGCCGTAGTCACCACGCTTGGCAGGCGGATTGGCGACCACAGTGGTATGTTGTACCTACCACACAAGGAAACGCTGCTGCCCGTTCCTTGATATACGATTATAATAGATGATGTTATAACAATCGGGACCAACGGCTTAACGTGCTTTCCGAGGCACGGAGGGTAGTCCCTCAACCAACCAGACCCGTAAAGAAATCTTAATCACAAAGATTTCCTGTCCAGCGTGGGAATCGAACCCACGACCTCCGAGATTTAAAGTGAGCCAAATACCGCTACGCTACGGAGGTTGTCATAATGAACTTAAAAAGGCATAATGAACTTTAATGAACTACTTACAGACTAAGCAACCTGCGCAAGACGCGGACAGTGTCCCTTGTGGGGCTTGGACCTCGACTCAGGCCGGTCACTGGCGATGTGTTAATCAGTGTAAATTTATAATAATATTGAAGACTATTATTTCCAAAATCTGTATGTATATTAATCAATTCAATCCAGTGATGACTGCGGTTTTGAAATCATTATCTCATTACAACATCAAAATAATTAACTATTTAAGTTAAAATCACACGTAATTGCTTTGTTTACTGAACTCAATTTACATTGTTATGAACAACACATTGTCGCCAGCAAACCGCACGCGACAACGTTCATTAAAATAACTACAATTGAAATTTGGGGTCTATTTGACCCACGCAGCTTACCTAAAGGATATTATCAGGTTTAGTTATACATACAAAAGTTAAGTACTACTATATAATGTATTAGAATTACTTGTACGCTTTGGTTTGTCTAGTCCTCCCGACCCTTAGTTTGCATTCCGAGTGGCCCGCGAACAGTAAAGTAGAGCGACAGTTGTAAAAAACTTCCCTAAAATACAAAAAGTCAAAATCCCTCAATCTCATCGCCAGTGACCGCCCTGAGCCGAGGTCCAAGTCCCACACGTCCCACACAGGGGACGCCCTCTTGCGCAGGTTGCTTAGTTTGTAGTGTTTAAACCATTTATTTCGGCTGGAGCTCGGCTCGCCTTTATGCCCGGTGAAGTAGCAAAAGCATCGTGGCTAACAACACAGGTCCGTTAAAAAAACTTTGTCGTGGTGTGTTTGTCGCAAAAGTGTTGTCGTCCGTCGATAAAAAAATCTGTTGCCCTGTCTGTTGATAACCTGTTTGTTGATAAAACAGTCTGTGACACTACTTCGAGTTAATGTTCTACCGCACCAATGATCGATTTGTCATAATGTTGCCCCAACATGTGTCTTGTATTTGTTTGTCGCAACCACTGTCGCTACGCTAGTTATGTTCGGTAAAGTAGCAAAAGCCTTGCGGCGAAAGACATAAATATCTGTCCAAGAAAAGGTAAATGCTCTGATTTGTCGATTATAAAGTGACTTAAAGTTAATGTAATGTTAAACTAAACGGTTTTATCCCCGACACGGATTAACCCCGAGATACTATACCTATCTAAAATTAGTTTTATTTACTTTATTAGAACAATTTGTTCCAAACCAAATAGCCATACATCTCAAACATCCATCAAGAATCCAACTTGTAAATTATAAACAAATTATTTTACTAACAACTTCATTATTTTCTCAAACACCGATGTTTGGCTACAATTTATTATTGTATGAAAACTACGTTTTAATTAAACTAAATAGTTTTCTGGCCCTTTCGTGGTTTTCAGATATTTAAACGATGCGATTAATCTTGTGGAGAAACGTCGTTGTTTGGATAACATTTGTCTGTGCAGTGAATATCGCTTCGTATTGTAAAACTAGATTAAAAAAACTACCTTTTTTTTTAAATAAACATTTTATAGACACAGCTCCAAATCTCATGGGACTTGTTACGATATAGTCTATGGTAATAGTCTAGATATCGTTGCTTTGAAATAGGAAAATAGCTTCTAAATTGGTTGTGTATTTTTAAACTTTATTTATTCACAAACTGTCCTCAGTTTTATGTGTCCTTTAATTTTGCGAACTAGGGAGTTTTGGTAAGTAATGTTGAGCATAAAATAAGTACACTCAATGATCTTTTAGATCAGGGAATTACTTTCCCATTACAGAGTCTTTTTCTTCTTAAGATTCTTAAGTTAATAAGGTCGATAGATCTCATTGTGGGGGAATCTTTAATAATCGTCCTACATAACGTATATAATTATTTTACTAGATTTCCGCGCACGATTTCAAAGTGCATTGAGGCATTCAATTATTAAAAAAAAATTGCTGTCGGTTTAGTCGATCCAGAGATTATCCCCTACAACGTCACTAGTATAGATTAATAAAGGCCTTCAAGACTGTATATTACATTTTACCGCCGTCTCCACACAAGATCTGTTATCGGTGATATCATTATAACAAAGTTGTGATAGCGAATGAGTAGAGCTAACCAAACATGCCTATAACCCCCCGGTCACGTCGCGGCTTGATTTCTATCGAGATTGGATCAACTCAGACAGTTTGTAAACAGTAATGTCTCTTACTAACTAACTATAGTATTTAAGAAAACTCTCAAATTAAAGAGGCGAAGTTGTAAAAAGGTTTTTTCAAACTCTTTAAGCTGATTTTTGTGTTATGAGTTCATATCGGATACAATTATACGGTCTTAAAACAAGTTGTTTCGATGACAACTTTATATATGTTACCACTTTTGACTGCAAAAATCAGACACAAGTAGTTTTGACGAGTCCATATTGGCTCACATAAAATTCCAGAAACGAGATGCTCTTAGCTCGAAGGTAAGAAAGAACACCAGGATACCAACTTCTGTGGGTTAGGTTAGAACTGTGACCACAACGCACGAGCCGAGCAAGCGAAGCGAGCGTGCCGCCGCCGCAGCCTGATCCAAATTCCATAAAAATCATTACTGCAGTCAAAAGTGGTTTTGACCGATTATAAGTTTTGGCTGTTACATATATGACACATAACTGTTGACAATAAGGATCGTTAATTACTCTCATCTAAAATAAAAATACCACAAATAATTTGAACTTTATTGCCGTATAGTTAAGATTCAAATTGTGTGATGATCACAGCGCAGCTTACGTGGATTATATCCGAGTTTTATGTTTGACTTGGTTCTTATGAGGTATTAATGTAATATTGGCCGGTTGAAAGGAAGGCGAGTACTTTTACTAAGGTTCCGTACAAACATGCCCTTTAGAAGGGTTATTAACAATATGTTAGCGGGTATAATGAAGTTCTCTATTGGTTGTATGATACAATTTAACCTTTCATTAAGATGAAAGATTCACAACATAACACCCTGTGCGCCTACGTGATCTGTAGGTACCTACTCGACAAGAAACAATAGTCACAGACAAATACAAAAATATATACCACTAGCTTCCCGCGCGCGTTTCACCCGCGTAACTCCCGTTCCCGTGGGAATTTCATAATTAAATATAGCCAATGTCATCCGGGGATAGTGTAGCTTTCCAACGGTGAAAGAATTTTTCAAATCGGTCCAGTAGTTTCGGAGCCTAGTCAATACAAACAATCAATCAAATCCTTCCTCTTAATATATTAGTATATACACTCGGTTCCAAAAATAACGTATAATTAAATTCTCAATTGAACAGTCTTCGTTTCATTAAGATGGCATACGTAGTTCGGGAGATATTCGGGTTTATGTGACTGACCCGTTATTTTTGGAACCGAGTATAGATGAACATATTGTATCAAATAAATATTTTAATTTTGTTTCATTATTTCCCAAACACTGTTTCATCACCTGAAAAGGATTTAGAGTGACTTAATTTTACTTTGTGAATTTTATTTATAGCCTTGTCATTGTCTGTGTAAATCTGATAAACTATAAGAACGAGAAAAAATGATATATAAACTAATTATATTTCTTCTTTTTTCAGATACTTGCTGAAGTGACGGTTAAATATATGAACTTATTCGTCGAATGAGACTCCTTACATATAATGGCGCGACAAATAATGTTCCTGCTTTTTGTGACAAGTAAGTAAATAGATATACCTACTAATTTATTTCTAGTATTTGTTTTATATGTCACAGCCAAAGTAATAAATCTTGATATTATATATACACAGAATACGATCACATTAACTAGCAATTTTATATAATATCTTTGTAGATTTGGATAAAGTAATAAAAATAGTAACAGGTAAAGACTAATGAAACAAAACAAAACAACAAAAAAGACTTCATCTTCAATAAGTCCGGTTGAACCCCATTGATTTAGGTTAAGGTTTTTTTAACCACCCGAAACCTCGTTATTTGGTCAACCAACGATTCATATTATTTTCCGGAGACATACAAGTATTTGGTATCATTCTTTAAAGGCTAATCATCATTATTCTCCTGCACTTATCCCAATTTATTTGGGGTCGGCGCAACATATCTATTTCTTCCATACTCCTCTATTACTCTTTAAAGATAATCAGAGCGGAGAGCGACGCGAATGTAATCTATCGCGGAAAGAATGCGTTCCATGTTCAAATTGCGCGGGAATTATGCCTTCTTAATATTGGCATTACAATTTCACGCGCGCCGCCAATTCTATCAGGCTGACCATAGACAAGCAATGTGATTTTTTTTTAATTATTATTATATGAAATACGCGAAGACAAAATTCATACTGTCCAACTAATACAATAAAATATTTAAAATCAACTGATATGAATTAACGGCAATAATAATACACCCCTTCTGTCTCCTGAGATTATTATGAATAATATCTGGATAAAGTGATTAATTTATCACATTGTCTAGACAATTTAGTTATTAAATATAATGACCAGTCATTATGTATAATAGCTATTTAATCACAATGACTGGAAAATATACTCGTATATGTATCACTCATCAATCTCGGAGGTCGTGGGTTCGATTCCCACACCGGACAGGGAAATCTTTGTGTAAATTCTAAGATTTCTTTCTGGGTCTGGTTGGTTGAGGGACTACCCTCCGTGCCTCGGAAAGCACGTTAAGCCGTTGGTCCCGATTGTTATAACATCATCTATAATAATCGTATATCAAGGAACGGGCAGCAGCGTTTCCTTATGTGGTACAACATAATACTGAGGTCCTAACCCGTCTGCCAAGCGTGGTGACTATGGCAAATATCATCCCTCGGGAGGAGGCCCATGTTCAGCAGTGGACGTTATACTGGCTGATGAGTGATACATCATGTATCACTAAATGAAGATTGAAGAAAATCTTCAATTCCCAAATGTTATTTGTATTTAATTTAAAGTTGGTGTCAATTTATTAGTTGATTGGCTCGATTTGGCGCCATGACTCAATTTTAATCGATACTTTATCACGAAAAGTGGTCTCGTTTCACCAATGAGTAAAGTACAGACGTCTCTTGAGTAACATAACTTTATATTGTTGTCGGGTTTTCCATTTGGAATTCATGTCAAACTGTAGACTACAACTATTTTAAGTGTTCAGCTTTCTTGATTACTTTGTGACATTCAATATATTAAATGGTTTTTGATTCATCTGAGTTAACAAATGGAGGGTACAAATCAACTATAAAATTTTAGTATTAAAAATATTTGACGTTACTACTTTTTTTCTCTAAAATAAATGTTGACCAAAATTTGCCGCCCCCTAAATTCTGCCGCCCTAGGCTCTAGCCTACTTAGCCTGCTGGTCCACCACTGAGTGTTCTATTATTTTTTATCTGATATATTTTAATATGGAGTTTCTTTCTTCCTTTCTTCTCCGGGTCGTCCACTTAGGTAGCTAGTGAAAGGTTGCAGGTTAGCTAGGGTAGGATTCTCGCCGGCGAGGACCGCGTTGCGCCCCTACCCCTGCCCTGTAATTGAGCGCCTGTAGTCGGTGCCAGTGATCATATCCTCTTTATATATCTACCTTTTTACTTCAGTGGCACCCTGGGTCGTGGTCCTAAACCCCATAAGGGTGCCCTCAGGTGTGTGCCACTTAGATATAATGTGACCACTTGCAATTTGGATGCGGTTTTAATTTCTTCTTATAATAATAATAATTGGTTAATTGCAATAAATATCACAGGACAGACGGACGGACTTTGCAGTCTGTAGATTTGTATGATTTGCTACTACTGTTAATTACTTAGTCGGATATCTTATAGAGTAAGAATTATTTGTTAGTTATAATTTTTTATTATTTTATCTTCTTACATTGTAATTCTGACAAGTACAAGTGTATGTAAATACATAAGTGCTGAATAAAATTCATTATTTCATTATTATGTGCTCAAAGGAAATTAAAACTACTTACTTTAAAGAGAAGTTTCTAAAATAATTTGAAATAATAATACCGATTGAACTAAAACAACAATAGTACATACTGTAAGTAGATTAATATCAATTTGTGACGTCATAAATCACGTAAACTAACCGCGTTTAGTTGTCAACGCGAACACTTCATAATGTTCAATACGTTTCGTTCAGTCGTGTGACAGTCGACAGTAATGCGACGTACAATGGCTTAGTGATTGTCGTCAAACTATTGTTCATTCACCTATTATTTGAATTGCAAATGAAGTAGAAATACTATTCCAGTTCAAACTGATTGGCGATTTTTTTCTTTGATTTTTAATAAATACGCCTCGATTGGTTATTGTTTGCCAATATTAATATTATTTGATAATAACATCGATCTTTATATTCGTATAGATATAATTTTTTTCTAAATTATATCTACTCTTATCCTACTAATATTATAAACGCGAAAGTTTGTAAGTATAGATGGATGTTTGTTAATCTTTCACGACAAAACTACTGAACGGAATTGGCTGAAATTTTGCACCGGGATAGGTTATACGCTGGATTAACATATACTAAACATCACGCTCCGAGCCACTGGAGCAGAGTAACGTGGATAAAACCGCGGGGCGCAAACCTATACCTATAGAGGTAAAGTTTGTGGATTTGAGAGGTCGCAGAGTCGAGAGGGCGGGGTTCTAGTCATTGAAAGAATATTTGGAATATGAGTAGGGCAATTGTGAAACTACTTATTATAAATGACATTACTATATTATGAAACGCACTTTATGACCATAACTGTATTCTACCGGTAATTATTGTCATAACTCTGATAACTTCGTATTTATTTGTAAGACTGACCTTTTATACCATAGCATAACATACATTATATTGTATTTTGATAAATGTTGACTCCTAAATCTAATTGATTTCAAACCCTGTACAATTTTGCATGCTATGCTATAGTGAATTGTTTAGAATCTAAGATTACTAACGAACACCACAAATTGTAACTACAATTCTTGCAAAATAAATATTATTATTATTAAGCAGGGTAATTTCTGGATGTAGGGTCTCCTCGTGGTAGGAGTAAGCAAATCACAGCTATGGAGAGGGCGAGTCCTACATATCCCGCCGCCAGCGCGCGGATACGCTGCAGCGGCGGTGGGATTACGTAAATGCATTTCACCCGGACAAAAAAAAGGGTAATTCCTGGATGTACTAAAGCGATTTGCAATTTTTTTTAGTCAATAGAAAGCCACACACCAGTGTTACAAGCTCCATTAGGTTCTTATGGAATCGTAAAACCATCTATCTTTAATAATACATAACAAAATCTTTCATTGCTTGACAGGCGATTATTCCAGAAAGGTTTTAGGCTATATTTACTTATGAAGTTCCTTTGATAACAGGACTGAAGCGGGTGAAACCGCAGTAAGCCAGTACAGTTATAAAGATAAGCTATATGTTTATATTGTTACGTGTAATACACTCATATACAGTGCATTTTGCACAAGACTGGAGTATGGAGTAGCCAACGTACGCACAGATGCATGAAACTAATGAGGCCTTTGTTCGCAACTACACATATGTAACAGTAAAATAATTACAATTATTTCGTCTGTCAACATTCTGAGAACTTTGCACGGAACCATTGATTGACAATAGTTTTTTCATTTTAGTTTTAAATTTGGAGTTTTTGTTTCTACTAAAACGAATCAATCGCCTGAGTTGCTTCGAGAAAAGATAGGTACGCCGCCGTGCACCTTTTTTTTTTTTTCCTTACTCGACTTGGGGATCTTTGCCGTGCCCCCAGATCAATATTTGAAAAATTGAACGTTTCTACAAAATTAAGTTTGTACTAGCGACCCGCCCCGGCTTCGCACGGATGCAATGCTAGTAATGCTACTGACACATATAAACCTTCCTCTTGAATCACTCTACCTATTAAAAAAACCGCGTCAAAATCCGATACGTAGTTTTAAAGATCTAAGCATACATATGTACAGACAGACAGCGGGAAGCGACTTTGTTTAATACTATGTAGTGATTTGGACTCCTATGCCACTTGACATCAGGTGAACAGGGGGTGGTTGTTAGTGAGGATTCAGTTCTTGTACAGGAACACTACATTAATAAATTATGTAACCTACAATAACTAAAATACCTGCTTAATATGCTCATTTATAAATGTTAAAAAATTATACATAGATTAATAATAAATTATTGTTTTGACTATTTACAGGTGCCTGTAATAGGTTTACGTAAATAAAAATGATTTTTATTTTATTTTATTTATTTATATTTTATGTTATTTGGATTCATGGTTCATCTTTATTAAATACTACTAATATACTGCTTCCCGCGCGTGGTTTCACTCGCATAACTCCCGTTCCCGTAGGTTCTTCAGGATTAAATACAGCCTATAGCCTTCCCCTATAAATGGACTATCTAACACTGAAAGACTTTTTCAAATCGGACCAGTATTTCCTGAGGTCAGCGCGTTCAAGCAATCAAGCAAACTCTTCAGCTTTATATATACCTGTAAGGTTAAAATACGAACGAAACAAAATTTCTACACCCACCTCGTGTTTGTAATTATATAAAACCAAATTTTACCCTAAAAGTAAAGCAATTAAATTAATAATTCGCTTCCCAAATACTATCACTCGCCGACCCGTGCCAGCTGTGAAATGAGCAAACGAAACCGGTCAAGTACGAGTCGGTGTAATACATAAAGGGTTACGAGATATATTTTATACTAATTCTTTTACTTTAGTGAAATGTTTAGTTTTGTTATTGCTTGTTGTGGTCATTATAGTGTTTTTTCCCGAAAGAAACCATGATTCTTATTGCCGTTATTATGATGAATAATATCCTAAAATACTTTTATTTTATTTTAATTTTTATAACAAAAATAATAATTATTTAATAATGGTAACACATAATCGAACACAATTTTTTTATGGTAACATTATGAATCTGTGAAAGATTCTGAGAAAAATGTCACTAAATCTGCTAAAACCGATCATATTAATTATAATCTAAAAACACTCTTAATGTTCGTTTTTATTTTTTTATTTTTAACGATCTATTATAATATAAGTAACAAAAAACTTGTGTAAATATACTTTCAGTTCGAAACATACACTCATCATCACTCATGTAACAGACAAACGGACACATAGGTATTTCGTATTATACCTAAATACTGCAAATGACAATTTTCACAGAATCAATTATAAAACCGTAAATTATCTGATTTAGTAATAAATCCATCTTCCACCCACACTAACACTAGAGGACTTCATTAGAAGAGCTATTAACATTAAATTAATACAAGACCAATCATTCTACGTCCTTCAATTGAAAAGTCAATCGTATCGGCATTGCTATAGAAATCATTTTACAATGAAGCGAGCTGGTGGTTAGTGAACGAGAAGGCACAACGCAAACCTGTTTCTATATAATGCAAATTTTCCGGCTCGTTGATCGGCGGTAGGATTAGAAAGGACCCCAATTACTTTGAAATAGATATATTGTTTTAGATTCATTTCTAATCCTATGAATTAATCAATTTATAATCTCATATGCTCTTATTGGTTTATTCCACCTAAAATACCTAGGTGTTCAAGGTGCAGCCGGCCCCCGCCAACGGCGGATCGAGGGAGTGTCCGGGTTGTTTTAGTGGTGTAGGGTCCTCTCCTCGTGGTATGAGTTTTGCATACCACTCTACGGAGAGGGCGAGTCCCACATATCCCGCCGCCAGCGCGCGAATACGCTGCAGCGGCGGTGGGATTGCGTAAAGGCATTTCCCCCCAGACAAAAAAAAAATGTTCAAGGTGGATCCAATTCACCTAGCTAGTAGTATCATCCAGGAGATCCAAGGAGACTAAATTGGTGTCATGTGATCTCCTAGGTGTTCAAGGTGGAATGAACGGTTCTTATATTAGTGTGATACTGTTTTCTTTTAACATCGACTCATGTTTACCTGAATAAATAATCTGATTCTGATTTTGACTTAAAACATTATACATATCTAAAATCTTAGGTATTTTAATTATTAACTAAGTTTAAAAATAGTTTTGTTTTCTTAAAAACAATACAATATAAAATGTTCAAAATAATAAGATTAAACAATTGTAGGTATAGTCCCTAATGCCTATATCATTCGCTCATTGTAAATCTTAACTCAGGGTGGAGCTCTGCTCCCCTTTATGCCCGTGAAGTAGCAAAAGCCTCGGGGCAAAAGAGAAAAATGTGCGTCCGAAAAAAAAAAGGATCTTAACTGGTCGTTAACATCTCTAAGAAGAACGTAGTTGCCATCTATCGACAAAAGTTAACATTATATACCTCTCGACAATTATCTCCAAAGTAAACTTTGCGCTAATGTTCTAAAATTGGTATTCTCTTGTTTTCCATAAACTCATTTGTAATATTATTGTTTGCCATAATGGTCCTCGCTCATAATATTTTCTTGCACTATTATCATTTATACTAATAACGCTTGCCTTAACAACTCAACAGTGATAACTTTTATTTGCCATTAAATGACTTTCTATAGCAACATATATCATAATAATTAGTTACCATAAGTAACACATCTCATAATCGACTCTTGACATAATCAAAATTTGATATAATTATAAAAATAATACATAATATTGTTAGGTCAAAATTATTTATCGTTAACACCCCAACTCAGTGCAATCCGACTCGGATAGGTTAGGTTAGAAGACTAGACTTCGTGGTTTTTTTTTTAAACCACCCAGATGTAGCGGGGCTTTGTCGAGCTTAGTTAGTAGACGCCATATGAGGTTTAGTTTTATTTGAAAATTGAAAAATTGCAGGCGCTTGTACTAAATTGTCTTTATTTATATTATGGTGAATAAAAGTTATGGAAAATGGCATTATTGAAAACGAAAATTATAGCAAATACATTTATGGATTTAAATTATTATGCCACTTGATCGATTATGACCAATGGAATTAGTGAAAGTCATTTTATGTCATTTTACGATTATGGCAACTGAAGCGTTATTTCTAAAGAAATTATGGCAAATACCAGTATGGCATATGAAATTATGGTATTTTAAATTATGACAAACATTAGTAAACCTCTAAAATTAACACAATAAAAGATTGTTTTTTTTTATTTTTTCTTTTGTAATATTTAGAAGAATCTAATTTAATATTCATAAAAACGTAACAAAATTGTATTCGATCACAATCAGTAGTCGTTGTCATCACCTATGATGGTACAAATTAATCTGTTGTCAATCCCCTCTCGGGTCCCGTCGCGTCGCGACAAGACGTGTGGTCACTTAGCGGGCGCAAATGACGCTGTGTCGATAACGCCATGATTAAACTGTCACTGTCGACGTCTGTCTTCGCTCTTGGCATGACTGTCAGACTGTTTTTGTGGAGAATGTAGATGCAGGGTTTTCTTTTATCGGGTGCTTCATTTATAACAAGAGCAGGACATTGTCGAAACTTTCGTGTATGGGAAATGAAAAGGAATTTGTTCGATTTTTCGCTTGTTCCTCTCAATATTTACACATTTTCTATTTTAATTGCAGTTTAATCTTTAAAACCAAAGATATAAATGTATATTTTTAAAGAACATATTCTTTAATAAAAATAAACATTTCTATCTACGGAAACCTATTACAGGCACTTGCAAATAATCAAAACAATAAATGAGTACTCAATTTAAATAAATTTAATTACAATTTTTAAATTTGCGAATATATCTTTTGAGTTTCTGCATATTTTTAATAATATGTATTTGTGTCTTAGTTTAATTATGTAACTATCTTGTGTTCTGTCTATATTGTGTTAAAACATTTGTCATTATTTGGGTGGACCATGACCTGGATCCAGCGCCCTAACTGAGAAGAACCGGTAAACCAAACTCAGTGGGTTATTCTACTACCGGTTTTAACACGACCCATGTGAGACCGTCCGGCGAAACTTTCTGAAATGAATTTTATCGACAGATTGTTAACAATGGACAGCTAACTAATTATATTTATGATATAAAGCACAATATGGTAATTGTAGTATTAAATTACTATAACACTATCAGCCTTTTACTTTGATATTATTATGTTAATTAGGTATTGATAATGCAATTAATCACACCACTCGTGTCCCGTTTTAACACAAAGTCAACTCATCAAATATAGTAACAATATTATGAGCAGTATCATTGCTATTTTGTCTATCATATTTATTATTTTATTGTGGTGATGAAAGTGAAAACATATGAAAATTGTTTGACCAAAGAAAAATCCTTTTTGAACTTGGATATTTATTTGATTGAAAAAATTTCTTTCATTGGTCTACTTTGGCTTATAAAAGCAGTATATCTTTTCTACTATAAAAAACTAACGACTCCAAATTAGCATCAAAATTTATACAATGTTTTACATAAGAGTTATGTCCATCCGTGTCTATTTAATTACAAGAAAAGCAAAATCTCTCGCACATTCTACATTAGGAGATTTGATTTGTATTAACAACTAGCCCCGGCTTATCAAGGGTGGACTTTCATTTTATACATTTTGGCATAAACATATTTTATATGGATTGTCTCAAACTCATCACAGTTTTAAAAATCTTGTAGCCACTATCCAACCCGAAATCGAAATTCTTACAGAGTCACGGCTGCAGTTCTTTTGCAGTGTCACGGCTTATATTAATATTATGTTTAGATTGACATTTCTACACTCGTAATATCTTTTAAATGGAATGGCCGATTTCAATAATTCATAAAGTAATCTAAAGATACTGAAACAGTTTTAAATATGAAATAATTTATTTGGATAAGAATCAATACGAAAATATGAATAACGTTGTCTTTTAGGCAGGGTCTCCATTAAGAGGAGATGGCGATCGATATCCAAAGTGACGGGTTATCGAAAAATATTTTTCAAGCAAGATTACTGGTTGGTAACTTTAAAACGGTTTCAAAGGCGATCAAGTTGAAAGTTTGACGGCAAGAGGCTGTCAATACCAGCGACTATCTCTATGATTGATAATGCACCGGTGACACACCACTTAACTTAACAAATGACTCCGCAGCGAAGGACTTTATTATGTTAAGCTGGACGGGTTGGTAAAAGGAAACATTGAACTATGGCTGTTTTCTTACATCAAACGATATTAAGACTTTACTTCGGTAGTTAGTTAGTTAGTATATAAGTGATTTCTTGACCTCTATTTAAGCTTTTATTTTCGGACGGACCTTTTTTATATTATGTTAACTAGCAGAGTTTTGCAGTCTACTAGTATTCTTGTTAACCCCTCGTGCTAAGCTAAAATGCTTGTATTACGAGTGGGTTGACGTCGGTAGTTCAATGGGTGGGGATGACGCCCTAGCTATTGGGCTACGGTCGCTTTATGTAGTTAGCCAGAAGACTTTTGCTACTTCAGCGGACATCAGAAAAAGTCGAGCAGAGTTCCAGCCTAAATGAAATGTTGAAAAACTACAGACAAAGCAACCTGTGCAAGAGGGCGTCTTCTGTGGAACTGGGATCTCGGCTTAAGGCGGACGCTGACGAGGGGATTGAGGGATTATGAATTTAGTTTTTTAGGGGAGTGTTGTGCAACTGTCGCACTACGCTACCGTTCGCGGGTCTCTCGGACTTTGGGGTCTACGAGGTATTTCGTTAGTTATATAGTTATTTGGCCATTGTCAGGCGAATATCAGCGAACTTATAAAGTAATAATGACTGTGGTAGTACCTACAGGCGCAGGAAATGAGCTGATATTAAATGTTTCTGAGTTTTTATTCGAGACTGTACCGAGAGGGATATTTGAAAAACGTTTGTGCTTTTTTGGTTTCACGGCGGTTAAGGAATATTTTTTTAAGTTAAATTTGTATTTTTACTTCAGTATTAAATTACATATACCTTCGTGGCTTAGCGGTACAAGTCTCACTATAATCCACGGAGATCGTGTATTTCACTCATACCCACACCGGACAAGAAATGTTTGTGTAAGATCTGAGATTTATTTGCGGATCTGTTTAGTTAAGGGACTACCCTCCGTTCCTCGTAAACCACTTTAAATATCATCTATAATAATTGTATACCAAGAAACGGGCAGCAGCGTTTCACTGTGTATTACGACATGATGCTGCGATCAACAACCCGCTTGCCAAAAGACTAAGACACAAACCCTCTCTCGATAGGAGGCCCATGTTCAGCAGTGGACATTATACGCCCTGATGATGCATCCATTAGAATCAAATATCATTTGTCAATATAACATATTCCCTTTAAAAAAAATGTAAGTAGAGTTTTTGCACTACAGTATTCTTGTTTACCCCTCGTGCTAAGCTAAAATGCTTGTGTTACGAGTGGGTTCACATCGGTAGTGCAATGAGTGGGGATCGAACCAGCGACCACATGTTTACAAGTACGACGCCCTAGCCATTAGGCTACGGCCTCTTCGAATCTCCATTGTGAACACAAGGTCGATTACATCGCATCTACGAAACTATTCAACTCGTACATACGTACGTAGTTACGTACGAATGATGGAGTTAAGAAGATTAGGATTACCCGATCCGTCAGCGAAGCCCGAGCAGTGCAGCCTCCACTGCAGGCCTACGTAGCAATCGCTATTATATGATATACTGTCTAAAGGGTTAATATGTCGAGGGAAGCAGGTTGAGGTCTTATTGATAGCATGAAACACAACTTCCGTGACCTAGTGGAGTAATTATCACTTTAAGATAAAAGATTAAAGAGTTAATTGTTGAGATTTCGAAGTCTACGTTACGATTGAGGAGTACTGTCTGGGTCAGAGAGCTATAATAATAATAAAAATAAAATAATAAAATCTTTATTGGCATAAAAACACGTTACAGAAAAATGTGAGACGCTGGCTCCAGAGCTAGGTTATATAGTACCTGTTTTTCAGGAGCCAGTGACTTCTTCCGTTTAGGTTACAGAGCTAAGAATGACATTTCTGGGGAACGATCGCATTTATTATATAAATCGCAAACGTGTTGGCGATCTAATCGTTTTGGGCTTGGCAAAATAAAGTATACTAACAATGGATATATTTTTTTAAGTCCGAGTGGCCATCGATCTGTAACTTAAAGCGGCAGTTCAACAAAACTCCCCTAAAACTAGAAGTCATCATTTCGAATCCCTCCTTGAAACAACTTGATTAAAACTTTATTTAAAATTATAATAGGTAATCTCTTATTAAAATGTCGCTATATGTACTACAGAATCTGTTAATCTACAATTGGTACGTAGCAAAAAACCAGAGATACAGATTAATACCGTAATTATGATCCCCGCACCTCGCGACGAGCACGCGCCTCGACCGCAAAGCGTTATTTACGTTACATCGCTGGGTTTGTTCAATTTGTTTAATACGCGATCCGAGCCGAGCCCTGTGTACATTGTGTATCAACGAGAAATGTTTATCGGAGAATTAAAAGGCGTTTCGAACTTATTTAATTATTCTTTTTTTTTTAATACGGCGTTTTATAGTAGCGTAGGACGTCCACCTACTAGATGGACGTCCTAACGATCTGGTTAAGGCCGCGGGATCACGGTGGATGCAGGCCGCTTCTAACCGCAACAACTGGAGATCTATGAGGGAGGCCTATGTCCAGCAGTGGACGTCCTAAGGCTGAAATCATAATAATGAAGTGCCCAGAAGTGTCTTAAAATATACATTATTTTGTTTGTCATTTGCGTATTAGTTTACAACTTATTTCATCTGGATTTGTGAAGATATTTTTTATGAATCCACTGCTGAATATTACTTCGAGTCTAGTGAGAGGCATAGGCCGCGAAAGAGAGAGAGAGAGAATATTAATAAACTTTTTTTTTGTTTTGTTGTCTGGGGGGAAATGCCTTTACGCATTTCCACCGCCGCGCCGCTGCAGCGTATTCGCGCGCTGGCGGTGGGATATGTGGGACTCACACCACTAAAACCCCCCGGACACTCCTTCGATCCGCCGCGGCGCCGTTGGCGGGGGCCGGTTACGCACGAGCAATCCAGCCCCCCGACGGCACCCGCGGCCAATATGGTACCGCGGGATCTCCATCTAGGTAGATACATTCGAAGGAAACAATTTAAAAAGGTAGCATGTACCATCATTTCTCACAATAAAATATATCCATTACGTTGAAGAGCAAATTAAATATCTCAAAATCCACATTTATCCAATTGGCGACAAATTACAGGAAAACGCAATAATTTATAGCGATTCTCAAAGTTTATCGAGATTGTGTTGCCAGCGGCAATGAAATATGGCCGCGCCACAAATTGAATGTTGACTCGGTGTTGCCATGACTGAATCTTTTTAAATTAACACACAAATTTATGGAGGGTTTAGACAGAAAAAAGGTTTGCTATTTGTCTCATTTTAATTTTAATCGTTTTGTTGATAAATTTATACATACACGCCTGTTTTTGAAAGGATTAGGACCACGGTTTGAAGACCGTTTTTATTCAACCGGGATTTCAGCTTATGCTTTATTTTATTTACTCATTCATATCATCTTTTATGTCTCTTGGTTTAAATTGTTTTTTGGTTTATATTTATTTCCGTTATGTTGTTCTTTTGTCTACTTTTTGAAAAAACCTTCAATACTAATAACCAACATTTTGATTTTGAATTTCATTGTCTTTATTGACATTAAATGTTACTACATACTACATATAAATTATTTTTTTCCCTTGGTAATGGTATTACGAGTGACTAATACTTTTTTGTTGTGATTTTTATTGTCAGGGAAAGAAAAATTGAGCGGAATATAAGAAAAAAAAAAAATAATAACTGAAATATTATTTTTTTAATGAAGTTTATATTACTGTCAGTTGTCAAATAACTGTCATCGATTGACAGATAGCTTTTTTAACATTAGTTGTGAGTGTCATCGATTAACATTTAAAATTAGTTGTGAGTGTCATTGGCTGAATTTCAAGACGATGACCGATGACTAGGTGTAACCACACGCGACACCTATTTGAATTCCAAGGCTTATAATTTAATATACGAAAAAACCTTGTTTAGTATAAATAAGATTTCTTATTGTAATTGGTAGAAGTAAGTTAAATATGGCAACAGAAAGGCCGAGTGTCATGACACAAACTAACTGGTTGTTCATACGAGAGTAAGAGATGTTTTTAATAGCCCCACGGTTTTGCCGTAACTCTGCTCCAGTGGGTCGGAGCGTGATGTTTTGTAGCCTCTATGTTAATCCAGCTTATAAACTATCCGCATGCAAACTTTTACCAAAATCCATTCAGTAGTTTTTACGTGAACGAGTAACAAACATACATCCATATAAACTTTCGCGTTTATAATATTAGTAGAATAAGACACTCTTTACAAAATGAAAGTTAAAAGGAAAGTTTACAATAAATTTTAACCATTTACTCTGAGGCTCGTAATTTATTCACGTTTTCAAACTTTTATTAACAATTTTAATTTATTGCCAAATTTATCATTCTACGTGGTCCTATTGTCCTTTATCGCCATCAACAGCCCATAAATACCCCTTAAAGGAAGTGTTTTTGCCATAGTCACCACGCTTGGCAGGCGGGCTGGTGACAGCAGTATTATGTCGTAAGACACAAGAAAACGCAGTTGCCAGTTCTTTGGCAGATATACGATTGATATCTATGATGTTATAACAATCGGGACAAACGGCTTAACGTGCTTTCAGAGGCACGGAGGGTCGTCCCTCAGCCAACCAGACTCGGAAAGAAATCTTATAATTTACGCAAAGATTTCTTGTCCGGCGTGGGGATCGAATCCACGACTTCCGAGATTTAAAGCGATCCAAATACCACTACACCACGGAGGTAGTTTTAATAACAATTTTAATGCCATATTTATCACTCTACAAGGTCCTATTGTCCTTTAGTTCAATTTATTTCAGCTAGCAACACGAGTGCGTTGGCGGGAGTTTGTGTCAATTGTTTGTCACTTAGTATCGCGCTCCCCAAGGACTGCCATTGTACATTCCAAAATTGAAATTTTCAATTGAAACCATTCCTTTTTCCATTCATACCTCTCTGATAGATATCGCTTGTCACTCATTCATAACTGAGATTTTTAACGTTGGCAATACCAGAGGGAATTTATTATTCGAATTATTTGTACGATGTCGAATTGAGTTTGTAATTTGATGATCATTTTGTAACAAGATTTTAATTTGATTTTTATTTGGTTTATCGTTTAGGAGGTAGCTTTGTGAAAATTGGTTATTATGGCATCATATAAGTATTATAGTATATTTATTGAATATTGAAATAATATACAATGCATATTTAAAACTAATAAACATAATTAAAACAAAAATAAGATAAAAACCGGCCAAGTGCGAGTCGGACTCGCGCACGAAGGGTTCCGTTTCAGTTACAAGTGCGTACCTGTTTTTGATATCAAGAATAAATAAAAAAGCGTATGTTTATGAAATGAAATGTTATTTTATATTTTTATATTCGAGTTGATTGAATGAAAGCTAAATTGCGGTTTAGGATTTTTGACGTATTAAAAAAAAACTACTAACAAGATCTCGTTCAAACCAATTTTCGGTGGAAGTTTACATGGTAATGTACATCATATATTTTTTTTAGATTTATCATTCTCTTATTTTAGAAGTTACAGGGGGGGGACACACATTTTACCACTTTGGAAGTGTCTCTCGCGCAAACTATTCAGTTTAGAAAAAAATTACATTAGAAACCTCAACATCATTTTTGAAGACCTATTCATAGATACCCCACACGTATGGTATCGATGAAAAAAATTTTTTTGAGTTTCAGTTCTATGTATGGGGAACCCCAAAATTTATTGTTTTTTTTCTATTTTTGTGTGAAAATCTTAATGCAGTTCACAAAATACATCTACTTGCCAAGTTTCAACATTATAGTTCTTATAGTTTCGGAAAAAAGTGGCTGTGACATACGGACGGACAGACAGACAGACAGACAGACATGACGAATCTATAAGGGTTCCGTTTTTTGCCATTTGGCTACGGAACCCTAAAAAGGGGATATTAGAGGGCGTCAAAAAATCGCTCCGCATCGATGTCCATCGGAAGAGTGCCTTGAAGGCTGGTAGCATTGCCACGTTGAATGGCAATGCTAATTCGTTGTGCTAAATACAAGCCAGCCCTCTGGTCACGGACCAGAGGGCTGGAGGAGTCGACCGATCGTTTTGAAAGTTCTTTAAAAAGTTTGTGAGCGCTGGGACCCCATGGCACCAATGTTTCGACCACAAAAGGCTTGATTATATTAAAGTAGTATTATAATATTTGTTTTGTAGCTATCATACTAATATTATAAATGCGAAAGTTTATAAGTGTGGATGTATACATGTTTGTTGCTCTTTCACGCAAAAACTACTGAATGGATTTGGCTGAAAATTAGCACATGGATAGTTTATAAGCTGGATTAACATATAAGCAACAAAATATCACGCTCCGACCAACAGGAGCAGAGTGACGCGGGTAAAATTGTGGCGCAGCTAGTAGGCACATAAATAAAAAGTTATTCAGCATAAAATATAGGTATATGTACTTAATACTTTTTACCGTAAACCATGATTAGATGGGCAGAAGCCTTGATCTTCCGCGTTTCACTTACCTGTGAACAAATAAAAAAAACATTAATATAGAAAATTCAGATCCAAAGGAAAGTACGTAAGTCTTCTTTGAAGGTACCTAACTTCTTTTGTGATCGTCATATGTTTTTCGCCACGAGGCTTTTGCTACTACTGGAAGTGTCCAGAAAGAGCAGGACTCTCGCCATATTAGAAGGGGACTTTGCTATAGTCATCGTATATCGTATATGATGATTGATGACCACAAAGTAATGTTGTAACCTTGTATCATAGATGTGCTGCTACCCATTGCTTGGTATATGTTTGTTATAGATTAACGTTCCATCCAACGAAAGAAATCTTTAATTCTTTACAAAGATCCAACAGAATCGAGAATCGAACCCAGGACCACTAATTAAGGAGGTTATCAAACAAACGATACGCATTTTTAAATTTACTGAATCAGTATAATTATACCTTTTTAAAATCTATACTAATATTATAAAGAGGAAAGATTTTAGTGTTTGTTTAAATTGAATAGGCTCCGAAACTACTTGACCGATTGAAAAATTCTTTCACTGTTGGGAAGCTACACTATCTCCGGTGAACATAGGCTATATTTAGGAAATAGAGGCCCGATTTGAAAAAAATAAAATGTAATAAGTACCCTTGTGCCATGCCGTCATATGTATTAAATTGTCATTTCGTGTGTATATAAATGAGAAATAAGTAAATAAACAATTATGCTGACTATTCCCAAGAATTTGGTTTTAATAGTTTTCTCCCGTTGACGTCCGCAGTGCGAGATACGGCGTTATAGCGTAGTAACAAGTAGTTATCGCGTCATCGAGTGTTTACGACCGTTTTACTGCTGCATGTTAAACTTTTTATGTTTTCGTAGTCTTAAATGACTTTTTATTTATAGTTTACATATGTTACTATATGTTAGTGAGATGGGTATGTGAGAAGTAAGTACTATTTTGAGGGCAACTCCCACTCTTTGAAATGAAATGACAAAGTTTCTTGATAATGTAGAAGAATCGATCGTACTTATTATAAGTCAAATAAAATAAAAAGATACAAAGAAAAAAAAATATTGACTAATTAATTAGTTTAGATTTCAACAGTTATGTTATTAAATTGAATTTAAATATAATAAGAATCAACTAGCGCGGGCTGGGATCGGGTCTGAAGCATAGAACGCGTCGCGCGCTTCGCCTTATGAGGACGACCGGCCCCTATCCTAGCTTCCTACGAGTCTTTCTCTATCTACCTACGTTGGGAGAAGAAAGATTATAAGAAACTCCGAGATCATTCTATGTTTATATATCCCGGTGTCTTAGGGACTATACGAATTATATATTCGTATAAATCAAACAACGCACGCTAACTCAGAACCACTATCCGTGGTTGGCACTATTCTTGTCCCCGATAGGAATCAAACCTAGAACACCAGCAAGCAAATGCTATAACCTCTGAGTCGTCAGTGCAGCTGACAATTGATAAATGATAAAGCGTAAGTAAAACAATTAAATACTTAAACTAAACTATTCTGAAACCAATTGATAAATTACTTTATAAGATGGTTGTTACAAATTATTCCGACCAAAGTAAAGTTTTGGTATTAGATCTAATACCACTGGTATTTATTTTTAGTATACGATCGGAATAAATTGTGATTGCGACCACATCATGATATCATTCAATAGGAGGTTAATTATTGATGTAAATAGATAAGTTAACTAATTATTGACATCCTAGCATAAACGTATACGACATTTAAAATTTTATAAAAAAAATGGCTTTCTTTTTTTCGGGCGGACGTTTATGTCACGATTCCACGAGGCTTTTGATACCTCACCGGGCATAAACAGGCTCCAGTATTACTAAATGGTTTTTAATCTACAAACCAAGCAACCTGCGAAAGAGGGCGCCCCCTGTGGGACTAGGAACTCACCTCAGGGCGGTCGATGACGGAGGGATTAAGGGATAATGACTTTTAGTTTTTCATAGGAGTCTCATAGGGTCTACGAGGGTATCGACTAGTTCTTTCGAAGCTAAGGGTAGGGAGGGTGATGGGGGACGAGACAAAATTAGACCCAAACAAATATACAATCATTGAAAGTTAAATAAAAGCTGGTAAAAATAAATCCTTTACAAAAGACTGTCGTAAATGAAATAGACGTATCAAACACAATCATTAATGTAAATGAAACGAAAACTTGTTCATTAAGTGAAAGGTAGTGTTTTGTTCATTACACAATCTCCATGGGGTAACGGTATAAGACTTGTTTACATCTCGCAGGTCGTGCGTTCTATTCGCGCTCCGGACAAAAATCTTTGTGTAAAATCAAAGATTATTTTCCGAATCTGGTAGATTGGGGGATTACTGTACCCGACTATCATGAAAATCGGGACCAAAGTTGTCATGTACTTTCCGAGGCACAGAGCCATCAGCTGCAGGCCTGGCAGATTAATCAGCCAGACCCAAAACTAAATCAAAGATTTTACACAAAGATTTCTTGCCCGGCGTGGCAATCGAACCCACGATCTGCAAGACTTAAAAGTTAGTAAAAGTAAATCGTTATTCGTTCGATATGAACATACCACATTTAGAATGTATTCGTAACTTCGGTAAAATAATAAGATGATTTATACTAGTTTATTGAAATAATGAAACAATAAATTTATTCAGCACTTAGGTATTTGCATACACTTGTACTTGTCAAAATCACAGTGAAAAAGAACTGTAATTAATAGGATATTATTCTTATTCTATGAATAAAAATACTTAGGTAACTATAACTAGCAAGTGCAACCTATGAGTGCTGCTAATTATAGGACATTACAGACAATATACTTAGTGTGTCCGTGTGTCATTAATTCCTCTACTCATAATAAGTTCAAATTTACATTAATCATTTATATTTTATTATTTATAAAAGCATACAATTTAGTGACACACACCTGGGGGCACCCTTATGGGGTTAGGACCACAACCCAGAGGTGCCACTGATATCAATATGGCAGGTTATATTTGGATTAAATAAAAATCCTTTTTTAAGTTGTTTCCCCTCACAGGTAATAAAATTTCATTAATAGGTACCCGTGGGTACTATCCTCAAGTAATTATACATTCGAATTTCAATTCATGCATATCCAACCATTGTCCGAAAACCCAATTAAAACTCGTCCGTATTCCCCATTCATAAAGTTGTTTATTCAACAAAATTTCTGTATTATGTTCGAATATCAAAATTCCCTTATAATTTCACAGCGGTGCAATTTGTATGGTAATCACTGCGTAGTTGTTCAAATATGAACACGGCCTTATTTGTTTTTTTTTCGATACTTGACTAAATAATAATAACACTTTAGACGTTACATACACATTTGGGTGCTGCGGACACGGTTGTGGCACCGCCAAGTTGAGTATGTAAGTGAGCCGTGCATTCTAAATTCGGCTGTATGGATTGCCGTATCAAAGACCTGGGTAATAGGGATCCTGAAAGTGTAGTGTCTAAGCAAATTTTTGTAAAATGTTGGCTGTCGGGTAGAAGGCCATCTCCTACAAGTTTTGATATGGGGCACGCTAGGCCACTGCTTTGCAAGATATTTTTTTCAATAGTAAACGTTTTATTTAACCTTTATTTCAAGTTCCAAGAATATGTTTTATGCATAGCAATAATAACAGCTTTTTAACGTATATCATAAATGCTTATAAAGAACTCTAGGTCATATGGCATATCTCAAACATTTAATATTAAATGATAAGCATTCATTTTTACAATTATAGATCGTTATTTTAATAGATTCATAAATAATAAACAATATTGATGTACAGTAAAGAAATAAGATTTATTAAAATTATTTTTGATATTAATAAATCAATTTTTTTGATTACAGATACATTTACTAATAATAATAATATGTTTAAATGTCTAGGTTGAATTGTGCAATTGATATCTTTATGTTATTTAATAAGACGAACAAATGTACGTACGTAAACGTACGATATGTTTTATTAAACTTGGCTCCATTTTGTCACGAAGTTTTCCAAGTATTTTAAATTTCAATTACTGAGAAAGATCCTTTTTAATTGTAGTCGTCTGATTGCATGGTTTTAATTGTGAAACAGAATCAAATGAATTCCATGTGCCTTTAGCTCAATGGCTCAGAAAAATATAATGATTCAATATGCAATTTTAACTTGTACATACAATGTTTTTGTGACAGAATCTTTTGAACGTCACGGGGTGAATGCCACTTAACAGCAGCGTTCAGCTATTTTCGTTATATCGATATTATTAATGACAACACGTGTATCTTTTGACTACAAATAAAAACTTAATTGGCGCCTTTATGTTGTACCATTTGTTAAAGAATTTTAAAAATGAATTTCATCAAAAACATCATATGCCTACCTGAGTTATCTGTACTAACATTTTAAAGAAAAATGATTTGATTATTTGTTTGTTTGCATTGAATACGGAACTACTAGACCGATTTCAAAAAGCCACATTATGTAGGAGTAAAATATATAATAATTATATAATAATATGTAATGAATAGTTTCGCCCGTGCGGTTTCACCTGCTTACCTTCCTTTCCCGTTGGTACTTCATCATTTAATGTAGCCCTTTTTTACTGCTGGATTGAGTAGCTTTTTAATGGTGAAACATTTTTTCAAATCCAACAAGATGTTCCTGAGACTATCGTGTTCAAGCAAACAAAGGAACGTTTCAGATTTACCTCTATAATATTAGTATGGATTATATGTAGTTCTCAACGATTATATGTATTATAATTATAACGCACGGGTGGTATGCTTATGTATTATACATATAAACCATCCTCTTGAATCACTCTATCTATTAACAAAACCCGCACCAGAATCCGTTGCGAAGTTTTAAAGATTTAAGCATACATAGGTAAAGACAGACAGCGGGAAGCGACTATGTTATATACTATGTAGTGATTACAACTAATATTAATGCAACCTTTTAATTTCCTCTTCAAGCCACTAACTACAAAAAACAGCTCATTACAGACAGATAAAAGTTTTAGTTACAGAACAACTGAGAGCCAGACCTCGGCCATACAAATTTTAATAGCTTCGTCTTAAATAAGAAAAATTCTTGTACAATTGTTAACCGCTCGTGCTAATGAAACCACCCAAGTCCACTCATTAGTGACAAAACACATATTTAAGATACATTGCTGTTTCAGTAAGACCGCTTAAAGAGTTTTCCTTGCAAGAGCATAATTGGACGCTGAATACAGTAAAACGTCGAGTGGTTTACAACGCTGTGGTGTCCATTCATTAGCGAAGGTATTCGCTCTCATACTTTTAAAGCCTTTTTAAGTAAGATAAGATTGTTACAATTTACCAGATTTCAGCGACCGCATTGCGATGGAGCTTTTAAAATGTTTTATGTGGGACAGTTTGCTTTTGAAAAGTTTTAGGTGATAGGTAGAATTTCACAACACATTAAATGTGTGTGTACAAAACCTCGCTGTTACTGACAACAAATTTTGTTATCAGTAACAGCGAGGTTTTGTATTAAAGTCATTAAACGAATTAAACGATATTTATTCAGCACTTAGGTATTTCCATACACTTTCACTTGTCAGTTATACACAATTAAATATGATTAATATAATTAAATACAAAATATCGCAACTGAAATCTATTGCGGATTAGCTAATGACCTGTATGTCAGTCTATTGTCACGTCATTTGTATAGTAATAACAATTATTATTTCTATAATCAAAATCTTAATATAATTTAGCTCTATAGAAGGAGAAACGTCTTTAAACAATATTTTTACGTATAACCGACACACGCCTGAGGGCACCCTTAATGGGCCCGGACCACGGCTCAGGGCATCGCGAATGCTATGATAAATATTACTGTAACAATAATAATATAAAAAAAAAAGAGGGAGTGATCACTAGCACGGACTACAGGCACTGGATCATCGGAATGGGACAGGGGGCCAACGCGGTCCTCGGTCTGTCCGGCGAGGAGCCTAGCCTAGCTAACCTGCAGGTTTCTCTAGCTACCTAAGTGGACGGCCCGGAGAAGAAACTCAGAACGAAACTCCGGTTTTTCATTAAATTTTGTTAGTAATTTAACAACTTCTTAAGATGAAATAAATAGTTAAGTTGTTTTCTATGCACGACATAATCTGTGACGTACTGGTAGCTAATAGCTGTCTGCGGAATGTGATATCATTAACTTATTTAATGTCTTTTTTGTCAATGATCTGGAAATATAACAAACAATTAAAATAAGTATACATTTTTTGAAGTGAAAACTTCTTTAGGTGCATTAAAGATTTTTGAGATGGGGAAAATACCGTGTCTGTATTCGCTATCTCAAAAACTACCCACATTTTGACTTATGTAGGCACTTCCGGAGCGCCAGTCCAGTTTTTTATAATGGAAAAGATGACACTTAAAAAGTGTTAGTTGGACAAATTAGTATTAAAATCTAGTAATAAAAGATTTAAACTAACAGACATGGTGACATGTATTCTTTTCGTAACTCCTAAACTAAGGGTTAAGTTTTCAATTTGATAGATATTGTATTGAAATTTAGTCTCAATACGTTATTACTATATTCCTCTCGTAATTTTTATCTGGGGTTTGAAGTATGCCCTTGGTTATGTGTCATGAAGGACTTCTGAACTATTTGTGGTCCACACAAATATCACACAGTCCTGACTTGGTATCCAATCACAATAACAGATATTAGTAGCAATTATAAAATATTCATAAACTCTTAAGTGTAAATGGAAAAGAATACAAAAGCTAGTTATTATGCTCAAGATAATCCTTTAAACTCAGATTGAAGTGTGTTTCAACTAAAAAACAAAACATACAAAAAAATCTACCCCAACAGATGTCCATTGAACTTGTACCGAAATAGATCTTTCAAGTTATTTTATTGATATTTTTATACACAATGCCTCATTCTTCATAACCCACCGGAGGCTAAGTTTGGTCCTCTTCGTCTCGTAGAAAAATTTAAACTTGAATCAGAGTCCCATTGGAGTGCTCTCAACGAATCTAAAAAATATGGCGATCTACTTGAGACACTTTACAAATATTGACGTGTTATTACAGGGATTATAATGGTTTTAAAAAAGCCCATCCATCAGGTATGTATCTTTTAGTCTTTTAGTTGTCTCATAGGATGTTGTCATCATCATCATCATCAGCCCGTATGACGTCCACTGCTGAACATGGGCCTCCTCCCGAGGGAGGGTTTTTGCCATAGTCACCACGCTTGGCAGGCGGATTGGTGACCGCAGTGTTATGTTGTAATACACAGGGGAAACGCTGCTGCCCGTTCCCTGGATCATTTGTTATAGATGATGTTATAACAATCGGGACCAACGGCTTAACGGAGGGTAGTCCCTCAACCAACCAGACCCGGAAAGAAATCTAAGAATTAACACAAAGATTTCTTGTCCGGTGTGGCGATCGAACCCACGACCTCCGCGATTTAAAGTGAGCCATTTACCGCTACACTACGGAGGTTATCGAATAGAAAGATATGGGAGGGACTATTATAAGCCGGAAAATCTAATTAAAAAAAAAGATAATTATAACCACCTAACAATCGTTTACCTAATCTCAAAATGACTGAATAATTAAATCGCTTAATCATCAGAGGATTTAATAAAGTCGAAATCATGAAAATCGTCGGTGTCAAGTGTTGTGATAAACGATGCCGGTGATTTGTCTCGGGAAGTAAGGCGAATCCACTTGGTACAGACGCTTCATCTCAGCCTCCACCGCTTTATATTATTTAATTACTATTGAAATAAATACTAATTTGGTTGCAATTATAATATACTCTAGGTTCCGCACGCCGTTTTACCCGCGTAACTCCCGTTCCCATAAGAAATTCATAATTAAATATAGTCTTACACAATTACTGGGCTATCTAGCAATGAAATAAATTTTCAAATCGGACCAGTAATGCCTGAGATTAGCGCGTGCAGCATACAAACAAGCTCTTCAACTTTATAAATTAGTATAGATAGACAACCTCCGTAGCGTAGCAGTATCTGGCTCGCTTCAAATCACTGAGGTCGTGGGTTCGATCCCCACACCGGACAAGAAATATTTGTGTTAATTCTTTCCGGGTATGGATGGTTGAGGGTCTACCCTCCGTGCCTCGAAAAGCACGTTAAGCCGTTGGTCCCGATAGTTATAACATCATCTATAATAATCGTATTTCAAGGAACGAGGATGCAGCGTTTCCTTGTGTGGTACAACATAATACTGCGATCACCAACCCGCCTGCCAAGCGTGGTGACTATGGCAAATGCCCTCCGTCGAGAGGAGGCCCATGTTCAGCAGTGGACGTTATACGAGCTGATGATGATGATGATAGATATAAAAATGATATCTATGTAAATCAAATTTAATTTCCCAATTCGTATGTGCATAGCTTAAGATCGTCTTAACTAAATTGGGTGATTCTTTTTTTTTTTGTTTTGTAGCTAATTCTGATGTTAAATTTTGTATGATAGACAACTTTGGAAAATATACGGAAACGGGCGAATTTTTTTACTGATGATATGGGGTACGGATGATTTAAATTGAAGATTGTTTTACTTTATTTGCTGAACGAACAAAACAGTACCTGGGGTACCTGAGCTTGGCTATTTGTGGTAGTTGGAAAAGTTCTGTCTTTTTATAGAAAGTGCAGCATAGTATGTGGAGAGAAAAGAGCGGCTTTTAAAAAAATGAGCATTTGGAGCGCCATTGTGAAGTTGGATCTTTCACCGACATACTTACGTGAAATATTACTACATATATTTTGCGTTAAAAAACATTTTACATACTTTTTTCAAGATTACTAGCAGTGTTTTTGCTTAGTATTCTTGTTCGTTCCTCGTGCTAAGCTAAAATGCGTTTGTTACGAGTGACTTCACGTCGGTAGTGCAATGGGTGGGGATCGAACCGGCGACCGCATGATCGCAAGTCCGACTACGGCGGCCGCTTCAAAAAGACTATTAGGACACCAATCGCCGTAGCCTAATGGCTAGCAACTCAAGTCTAAAGTCTCCGATGGGTTCAATTACCGTGATTTCCAACAAAAACCATTGTTTTTTTTTTAAGTTTTGAACACATTATGGAAAAGTTTACCTTATACTATATTTCAAAATTGAGATTAATAAAATTCAACCACCGGCAAGACTCGAACCTGCATCTTAGGTAAAGCCCTTAATGCCTGAACCAATTAGGCAACGGTAGAAACAAAGATAGTGATCGAAAAATAAAACTGTTGTGTTATATTAACGAATTCCGCTAAGATCTGGTTGGTTGGTCCCGATTGTCATAATTCCATCTATGACAATCACATACCAGGATACAGACAGCAGTGTTTCTATACTAATATATAAAGCTGAACAGTTTGTTTGCTTGCTTAGTCTAATCTCAGGAACGGCTGTCCGATTTTTAAAATACTTTCAGTGTTTGATAACCCATTTATTGAGGAAGTTTATTATCTATATTTTATAAGAAAGTTACAACGGCAACGGGAGGTATCCGGGTGAAACCGCGCGCGGAATGCTAGTAACATATGACGCTTACAAGTTTGTTTGCTTGAAAGCGCTTATCCCAGAAACCGGATCCGGATTGGAAAAATTCTTTCAGTATTAGATAGCCCTTGAATAGCATCTTTAAGCTATATTTTATTATAAAGTTCCTAAGGAAACTGGAGATACCTGGGTAAAGCCGCGAGCTAGTATAGAATACCTATAGATACCATACATTATACTGCGGCTGCCTGCCAAGCGTGGTAACTATGACAAAACTCTCTTCGAGTACGTATAAGAGATTTCTAATTTAGACATTAAAATAAACTCAACGCCTAGTCATGTACAGTTACACGCTAGGAAGTAGTATCATGTTGGTACAAACAAATGACCCCGAGTCCCCACGACGATATTGTTCAGTTTATATATTAGTATAGATAATATATCAAGCTATAGAGTTTGTTTACTTGCGCTAATCTAAAAACTGTGATAATTATGACAAAACCTCTTATTTTCCGAGGGGAAATACATTTACGCATTCCCACCGCCCGCGCCGCTGCAGCGTATTCGCGCGATGGGATATGTGGAACTCACCCTCTCCATAATGGCAAAAAAACCCTATGAGGCATGTCCGTTGACGTAGCAAAAGCCTCATGCCATAAGTCCTTCCGAAAAAAAAAACTTCCTTCGTAAAAATAAGATTTTATATTCCCACATTAGAAGACATCCAACTTAACTCACGGGAACGCATTGTTATGTACAGTTACAAGCTAGTGAGTAGTATCATGTTAGCACAAACAAATGGCCCCACGTTCTCTCGACGACATTATATTAAACGTCGCAAAGAGACCGCCCCGGGACACTCGTATTAGTGCCGGGATCAATCTGTCTTGTTTGCCGTTCTATTGAGTTATCGAGTTGGTACTTGTTGAATATTGAGTATTTATTTGATAGTTGATAAACGATTCGATAAAATGAAAACCGACTTCAGTGTAGGACACCTTTTTTACGGACAAACGTTAGTCACGAGTTTTGCTACTTCACCGGGCATAGACTGGAATACTACTGTGCCAGTCTTATAAAATGGTTTAAACTACAAACTAAGCGATCTGCGCAAGGAGGTGCCTTGTCTCAGGGTGGTCGGTGGCGGTGGGGGATTGAGGAATGATGACTTGTTGTTTTTAGGAGAATTTTGTAGAAGTTTCGTCGGAATTTTGATTAATTCAGTATGTACAGTTAGCAACATAAGTCGGTTAACACTTTTAGACATCGATTCTTACTGTTATTTAACGATTTTTCATGTAAAACTGTCCATTATAATTAAATTTAAACGGAAGTCAAATTTTCCGTTGATATATTTTGTTAAAGTAGCTGAATAAGTTATGACATCTCGTGTATAAGGGATTCATTTGTACCTGTATAGAGGCTAGCTTGTACTCGCAACTTCGTCCGTGTAGAATAGTTACTTTGGGCTAACCCCGATTTTTAAATATTCGTATTTAGTGCTCATCTCCTATTGCTTTTAGCGTGATTTCCCCTTAGCGACGTGTTATAAAAGAGATTGATACATTTGGATGATCGATCGGGTTTCGCCGTAGCCTAATTGGTTAAGGCATAACGGGCTATACCTAAAATGCAGGTTCGAGTCCTGCCGGTAGTCTAAATATATTAATCTGAATTTTGAAACTTGTAAGCAGTAAATTTTTTCATAAAGTATTCATTTTTTTCAAATATATTATTTATATCACTAAGTTTTTGACTAACTGCGCTGTTATGTATCTTTGTTAACTGTGTACAATAAGGTAATAATTATAGATTTATTTAATCTATCATTAAATCGTATATTGTATATATTTTGTGTTTTTGTCGAGTCTAGACACCGTTAAAAGTATTACAGAAGCCAAGCTAGAGAATTCCAAGATCAAAAGAACCTCCTTCCAACGGTTGAAATGAAACTTTGTAACAATGCGAGACACATTGAACAGTTCAATAAAGCCTTGTAACTGTTACACTAGTGTTTAAACTCGATTCCGCTCGGTGTTAGTCCAGTTCCGTGTAGAACTTTGTGACCTTCTTCGTACAGACATACTGACCTATTTGCTGTTACCACATACACTCTGGAAAATATTTTACTTAATTTTTTACTCGCACTGAGTTAGCCACAAGGATTTTGCTACTTCTCAGGATAATATATTACTAAAGTGATGGTATTAATCTAGATTTTGTAGGCGTTATAGCAGCATTTCCCATTTGCGACCTACATAAAAGAACGGGTGCAACCTACAATTAAAAACCTATCGATGCATCGTAAATATTCGTAAATAATAAACATTGTTACTATTAATAATGAACTAGCTGACCAGACAGACGTTGTCCTGTGTTAACTAACTCTATATTAAATTGAACTTTTAATATTAGGCGTAATAGCTCTAAACTAACCGTGATATGCACTAAGAGCATCACATATCTGTCAATTTTGTGTAAGTTACATTAGACAATTTTATATAGTGGTTAAGTTTTCTTAAAATTTCTTTTTTTCCACGCACATTTCTTATTTTTTTCTTTTATAAGAACCTTCTCCTGACACACACAAGAAAAAAAGAATTAGAGAAATGGGTTAAGCCGTTCACGCGTAATGCCGTGACCAAGGGAAATAGGGATTCATTTTTATAAACGTGTATTATTTAATGAAAATGTATTATTTAAGTTATTGTTAACTTAAGTGTTGATTAGTTAACTCGTAGGTTTTACTGATTAACAAATTAATACAAATGTATCGCTTTATTAGCTCAATTAGTAAAGAACTTCCAGTACCTTGTTGTAACATACTTTAAACCAAATCCTTGATGTTACTTCACACATTTAACGTACACATGATTGATGGAGTTTTCGTTTTGTATAAATTTCAACAGTTTACCCAGTAAAGGGTCTCAGAGTGAGGGTAAGTAATTATTTTATAGTCGGACTTAATTGACATGATTGATTACTTGTCTTCCATGTACAGTCAAAAACAGTATTTCCTTCACACTTACCATATTATTATTATCGATGATAATGTCACTCGCATATTAAAATACAGCCAAATACCCTTACTCGATAAATGGGCTATCAGAAAGATTTTTCTAAGTCGGATTAGTAGTCCCTGAGATTAGCGCGGTCAAGCAAACAAAGTACTTTTATCGAGGAAGGCTATATTTAATTATCAAGTTGCCACGGGAACGGGAGGTACGCAAATGGAATTGCGCACAAGAAGTATACTGCATAAAACTGAACTAAATGGTGCATAAGCGTCAAACCCCCTGAAACCCCTCTCCCTGACACAGGGGGATAAAGGACGTTACATTACTTTAATGTTACCACACGTAGTACTACCCGTTATTTAAGACACCTCATAAAATTTATCTCGCTCGGAGGTAGCCATCTTTTAATCACCTGGTTACTTAAAGCGCATATATTTTAGTGAAACTGTTTGCGAGTAACCCTCTCGACCATTAGTTTGCTAAGTTTAATATTAAGTTTAATATTAAGTTTAATTTATTTTTCATGTCTGTGCTGCATAGCCTCACAACTGTTGATCTTTGTACTATTTATTTTCACTTGTAAATTTTACATCCTGGTATGTGTCATTGTTTTGTTACATATTTTTGCATTTCCTCATTTACTTCTAAATATTAATGCAGAACCTTCAAGTTTTATACATATCTATAAATACTTATATGTAAATACTATTGTAATCTCGCATTTTGATAATGGCTAACAACATTTGTATATATTACCAAAACTGCCGAGGGATCAGGACCAAACTGAACGCATTATATATGAGCATCTTGTGTCACGCCTACGACATTATTATTTTGACTGAAACTTGGCTGACGCCTGATATTTCGGAGAACGAATTTATTGATCATCGTTATTCTGTCTTCAGATGCGATCGCAATCGTTCTGTCACTAATAAAAAGGACGGAGGAGGTGTACTTATAGCCATTTCCAAAGACCTGCATCCCTCTTCTCTTACACTTTTGCCTCCATTAATTCTACCTGAGCACACTATTATTAGAATCCCGTGTCATAATGACAAATTCCTGCTTATTGGCGCCACTTATATTCCGCCTAGTACAAAAGAAGATGTTTATATAAATTTCATCAACTCGTTCGCAACTTTTGTAGATAATCCCTCTATTGAATGCATTATTTTGGCTGGAGATTTTAACCTGCCTGAGCTGGAGTGGACTAACTCTTCATTCTACATGACCTGCTCTACTAACAGTGCCTTCTCTAATATCAGCCGTCATTTATTAAATATCTGCTCGCAATTGAACTTGAACCAATACAATAGTGCAACTAACTGCAACAGCCGTATCTTAGACCTATTTTTCTGCAATTCTCACGTAGAACCCTTTATTCCTAATGTATCCCTTTTACCTATTGACCATTATCATCCCGCCTTCTGCATATGGTTGCCATTTAAAAAACCATCTATGATATTAAAACAGAATAAAGAAAACAAATTTAACTATCACAAAGCTGATTATGGTAAGATTAATACTGAAATAAAAAGCACTGATTGGAATAATTTGCTTGGGAAATCTGCCCCCGACGAAGCTGTCTCAATATTCTATGAAAAAATTTACAAGTTCATTAAATTGTACACCCCAGTAACCAAATCTAAAAATTGTAATTTCCCTCATTGGTTCTCAAAATCTCTTTTGCACCTATTCAGAAATAAAACTTGTGCTTGGGTTAAGTGGAAAAAATACGGTAATACTGGTGACTACGAAATATTTTCCATTTATAGAGCAAAGTTTAAGAAAGAAGCAGACATCTGCTATAAAAATTACTTGGACACAATTGAAAATAGCGTGGCCTCAAATGTTAAAGCGTTTTGGTCCTACATCTCTAAGCGTAAATCCCTTAATAGTATACCTTCTACAGTTTTTTTTCAACAACAATCCTCTGATGATCCTATTAGTACTTGTAACCTTTTCACTAAATTTTTCCAATCAGTTTATGAACCTTCCACATTTGATTCCACTTCTTGGGAACCGCCGCCCCCAAATCCGGACAGTGATATCCTTCTTAGCAATTTACATTTCTCAGAACACAAAATACGAAAAGAATTAAAATCGGTGGATGCAACCAAAGGTCCCGGACCAGACGGCGTTCCCCCGATCTTTCTTAAAAACACGTGTAATACACTATGCCATCCTCTTTACATAGTATTTAATAAATGTATATCTAACGGCGTATTCCCAGAGATCTGGAAACGCGCAAATATTATACCGATCCACAAGGGTGGATCTAAGAGCGATGTAACCACTTATCGGCCAATCTCCTTAATATCGGCTCTCTCCAAAATTTTTGAAAGACTTGTCCACAACGAAGTTTACCCTATCATGCGACGTGTGATATTAAAAGAACAACACGGATTCGTAAAGGATAGATCCTGCATTAGCAATCTTCTCAGCTTCACATCACAGCTTTTTGAGTCCATAGATAAGAGACAGCAAATTGATGCAGTATACACTGATTTCCAAAAAGCATTTGACAAAGTGGATCACGAGTTGTTACTAAATAAAATTGCATTTAACGGCATCAGAGGAGACTTGCTTCGTTGGTTTACATCTTATATTACTAACAGGACTCAAAAAGTGGTGATCAATGGTTATGAGTCGCACTATATCCATGTCACGTCAGGGGTTCCTCAAGGATCTATTTTAGGGCCATTCTTATTTATCCTCTTCATCAACGATATTGCAAACAGCTTTCAACATTGCAATTTCTTGCTATACGCGGATGATTTAAAGATATATAAAAACATTACTTCTCAATCTGACTGTGTTGATTTCCAAAAAGATCTGGACCACTTTTCAGTCTACTGTTCGTCCAATAAACTCTATCTCAACTTGTCCAAGTGTCATAGTATAACGTTTACAAAAAAACAAAATATTATAAAACACAACTACCACCTTGGCAATACTATGTTGAGCAAGGTTACATGCCTGCGTGACTTAGGTGTTTTATTGGACTCCAAACTCCATCTTGATGCGCACGTGGATAGCATAGTCAATAAAGCTTACAAAATGTTCGGGTTTGTAATGCGATCATCTAGAGAATTTCGATGGCCCTCAACTTACTTAAATTTATACAAATCCATAATCCGCCCACAGCTAGAGTACGCTGTACCTATTTGGAACCCCTTCTACAAAAAGTACTCCGAAATCATTGAGCAAGTTCAGAGAAAATATCTCCGCGCTATGCACTACAGATGCTTCCGTAAAAAAATATCATACGAATCCCTACTAAAAAATTCGACCTTCTGACTTTACGCTCTAGACGCACTCTTCTTGAGATGATGACACTTTTTAATATATGTCGTAACAAATTTGACTGTTCTACTCTGGTAAATAGTTTGTGCTACCTGGTCCCTCGTACAGTGCACGGGCGTGAGTCCCGCTCTAAGCGCTTATTCGCTGCTCCATTCTGTCGTTCTAATTCGGGAGCTCGCTCACCGCTGCATCGCTTAGTTTATACTTATAATAATCAATTTTCTTCAGTTGATATAGTTTTCCTTAGCAAGGTTTCATATAAAAAGGAAATCCATAATATATTAAAAGACCAACATTAGTCAATGGGGATGTGCATGTTGGCTCTGTAGGATCGTCTAACCGTTACAAGATGCTCAATGAACTAATTAATAAAAACTCAATCTCTTCTTTTAATTTCACAAATAATCATTTCATTATAATATATGTATATTTACATAAACAAATATAGTTGGGCGACCTATGGCACTAATAGTACATTTTATTTATTTATAGTACAGGACCTGCCACAGAGTTCTTGAATTTGTGTCTAAGTATTCTTTCTATTTCAATGTTATAAAAATCATGTAATTATAATTACCCTAGGTTAAGTTAAGTTGGTATTGTCTTCATTCACAGCTAGCTATTCTGTAAAATAATCTGTGGATATCGTCGTTAGTAGTGTATATGCTACTCCTGCTAACTAAGTATTGTGATTACACTATTATACGCTACTGTTTGTTATCCCTAATGAAATAAAATAAAATAAAATAAAATAAAATAAAATAAGAACCTTCCTATGCCCTCGTAGACCCGAAGTCCGAGAGGGCCGCAAACTGTAAAGTAGAGCGACAGTTGCACAAAACTCCCCTAAAGAAACTAAAAGCCATAATCCCTCAATCTCCCCGTCAGCGACCGCCCTGAGCCGAGGTCCAAGTCCCACAGGGGACGCCCCGCAGCGCAGGTTGCTTAGTTTGTAGTGTTTAAACCATTTATCTAGGCTGGAGCTCTGCTCTCCTTTATGCCC
Organism: Nycteola revayana; assembly: GCA_947037095.2. NCBI lineage: Eukaryota > Metazoa > Arthropoda > Insecta > Lepidoptera > Nolidae > Nycteola > Nycteola revayana. Next base: position 500,133 of record OX344844.2, read on the forward strand.
GGTAAAGAAGCAAAAGCCTCAGGGCTAACTACATATGTCCGTGCGAAAAAAAATAAAAAAGTTTGCGAATAAGTAGTAATTTTATAAAGCTGAGTTTGATTGTTAGCTTGAACGTGCTCAAGAAGTACTAAACCCATTTGAAAATGTCTTTAAGTGTTAGATAGTCCATTCATCAAGGAAGGCTATATGTATTATATAAAGTTCCATTCCAGGGTATTATCAGCCATAGTCACCACACTTGGTAGCAGCGTTGCCAGATTTTAATTGGGGCAAAGCGGGATTTTGGATTTTTTTAGGCGAAAAAGCGGGATTCTTTCCTCGAAAGCGGGACATAGTAATAAAAGTATGTTATCAGAAGTTTTTAAATACTTATCTTATTACATGCGCTTAAATTTATGTTGACATGACAATTTATATAAAAATACCATTACCTAATTAATGTATCCTAATGAATATTTTATATTAATTTAACAGTAACTGTCTGATTTAAATTCATATATCTACCTAAGTAGCGATGATGGTTAAATGAAGCCTGAAAATCGAGACTGAGCCCGTCCCGACATTTAATTTTGATAAAAAAATCGGGACGTCCCGCCAAAATCGGGACGTCTGGCAACGCTGCTGGTAGGTACCTACAATGGCGATCGATGGCTTAAGTTGTAATTATGTTCTGAGAGACGCAGGGACCGCTGTTACCCGTTTCCTGGTATACGATTGTTATAGATGATGTTATAGCAATCAGGATCAATGGCTCAACCAACTTGATCCTGAAAAAAGATTTTATCAAAGATTTGACCAGCGGAGATCGAAACCACGATCTACGAGATATAGAGCGAGCCTTTAATCACTACTACTACACTACTAATCAATACGTAGATGGTTAAAAATATAAATGTATTCTGGTTCTTTGTAATTGTGTGTGACACATTGAAGCATCATAAATCCTCTTAATTAAGCAATTAAGTCATTAGAGCTATATTCCATTACACGCAAAGAAAATAAAAGTGCTTTTTAACTTAGCCACGATCATAAACTTTGCATTTAAACGATTTGCAAAAAAGCCAAAATATATTAGTTGAGCGTCCGCCCAAAAAGATTAATGCTTTTAAAGAATTAATTCGAATTAAAATGCAAACGAGTTAATTAAGCATCGCTCGATTATTCTAACTTGTACTTTTAAGAGTTTAATGTATTTTGAATAACCCGTTTACTTATATAGTTCTTGGGTATCATATTATACAATGATGCATGAAATTTCTCCCTCTTCCTCACACACACACACATACACACAAACTACACATGACCACACACACAGCTTCACACGCACATACGCGTTTTAAAAGCACAATTAAGAATAATTTAAACATTTAATTTTTAAGTATCTATCAGTCGTGTACCTCATTATTAGTCTTAGTTTTGTAAGAAACCTAGGCTTGTAACATTAATGTTTACAAAGGCACTGATCTCTATGATACAGGGACATCCCTAATTCAGAGATCAGGGTTTCGATGTTTGTACATATCTACATAATACCATAAATAAATTCTTTTTTTTTATTATAAAAAAGGAAACGTTATTTAAGAATATTATGTAAAATTCCGGAGCTTTGGATGACATGTGGGGGCCCGAAGCCAACTCGCAGACGCCCTTTAGACCATTAATCTAATTGTGTGACACTAACCGATGATTATCCCTTTACTCACTATGAAAATGTATACAAGCACAATCCCCGGGTAGTATAATGCTATTACATAATATTAGTTGAAACATAAAGTTAGTCTATGGGTATGGGTGCTAGTGGATGAAAAAAAACTAGGTGTATGGACGGACTTTGGCCTCTGCCTAAACAATGATAGTATGATGTAAATGGCAGAGAGTGACTCGCTCACACGGTAGATGGGCCCCTCGGAAACGGCCGCTAGCATGTATTAAGAAGGAGGTGACATGGTCTGAGGGGTAGAGATACATCAAACTCATTTCCTTCTTTTCGTTTTTCCCAATCACAAGCCACTTGGGTCATGCTTATGCAGATGCTTATTTAAAACTAGTATTCTTGTTAACCCTTTGTGCTAAGCTAAAAATGCTTGTGTCACTTCTGTAGTGCAATGGGTGGGGCTCGAACTGGCGAGCACAAGATCATAAGTCCGACGCCCTAGCCATTGGGCTACGGTCGCTTTTTCTAATTCCGAGAACAACTGGAAATAAATTCGAAGTGGCTTTAATCTTAAATTCTAAATACCAAATCAAAATCAATTATTTAGAGTCAAATCAAACTTGTTTCACAATTTTCAGCAGTATTGAGAGTGATTCGTGGAATTTCATTATTTATTCACTCAATTAATTCAAAAATAGTTTTAAGGATTCAATGGTGGGGATTTTTACTTTTCTTACTTCCTTCACCAGCCCGTGTACGTCCACTGCTGAACAAGGGCCTCCTCTTTAACAGACCTTGTTAAACCAGGGTCGGTAAGGGAAATTACCGTAATCACCACGCTTGGCAGGCGGATTGGTGATCGCAGTAAGATAGAGTATTTTGGAGCTGATAGATGATACCGTGTGGTTTCCGGCTTAGAATAGACCACCCCATGTCTTCCCATGGGTGTCGTAAAAGGCGACTAAGGGACATATGGCTGATGGATGGGCAGCAGCATCTATTAGCTCATCAGGTTTACATCTTACTGCGATCACCAATCCGTCTGCCAAGCGTGGTGATTATGGCAATATCCCTTAACGATCCTGGCTTGCCAAGGTCGGTTAAGAGGAGGCCCAAGTTCAGCAGTGGACGTAAACGGGCTGTTGATGAGATGCTGCTGCCCATGCATCTGGTCTATATCCCTTAGTCGCCTCCTGCGGCACCTAAGGGTAGATATGGTGGTCAATTCTAAGCCGGAAACCACATGACCCCATTGGTATCGGTTTACGTCAATCTTATTCAAGTTCTTCAACATCAACAGCCCATTTATGTACACTGCTTAACATGGGCTTCCTTTTAAGAGAGATTATTAAGCCATAATCGTTGAGGGATACTGCCATAATCACCACGCTTGATTATGGCACCAGGCGGATTGGTAATCACAGTTAGATGGTATGTTGACCATCCATCAGCATCCCTTAGTCAGGTCTTACAACACCCATAGGAAGACTTGGGGTGGTCTTTTCTAAGCCGGAATCTATGGTGTCCGGCTATGGAATATATCAGCTCAAGTTTGGTAACCATCTGACTGTGATCACCAATCCACTTGCCAAGCGTGGTGGTGGTGCAACGTATTAAAGTAACACAATTTAAATTGAGACGATATTACGAAGCCCATCTTTTATAATAAAGCTTTAGAGTTATCATAAAATTATTCCAAACAATAGCGATCTAGTACAGATCCTAAATACGATTATTCCTCCGAACCTGTTATACAACGAACCACGTGATGACGCGCGTTATCTTTTGTATAAAACTAAATACGCAATGGATTTAAAACAATTGTTAAATAACGTCTGTTTTTGACGTGTTTAAACAAAATTTGGACAGTTTATTGGGATATTTTGAGTGCGGTAATAATGAATGGTAATGAATTAAAGTGTTTGTTCGCTACTTATGTTATAGGAAAGGTGGGGCAAAGTTGTTATAACGTTTCGAGTATTAAAGGTAATTTTCATAACCGTTTTAAAATAATTTAATTGAATACTGGTGGAATTTATTAATAATTAACTGTTTCCTTAAAATCATACTAATATTATAAATGCTAATCTAAATTTGTTTGTTACGCTTTCACGCGAAACCTACTTAAGCGATCATCATGAAACTTGTTCGTACATATTCTTGAAGGTATTAAAAGTAACATAGGGGTATTGGCTTCAATGCGAGCAAAGCCGCGGGTAAAAGCTAGTAATATATATTTTACGAAAAAGTTTTAGGCCTAAGTCCTGCCGGTGGTCAAAATTTATTAATTTCAATTTTGAATTTTATTAATATATACTTACATTACGGAGTAATGAGGCTTATTGGTTTAAATTTTGGTTTCTTTGTTGTTTACACTAAAGCCTTACCGTCTTTAGCCTAAACCGAAGGACATGCATGAGAAGATTGATTAATGTTGAAGAGATGAAAGTGGTATATCAAGATCGTAGCAAGTGAAGAAGTGGTCTCTGCCTGTCCCCTGCGGGAAAGAGGGGTGAATTTTTATGTAGGATTCTAGAATATAGAACCCTCAGCACCCTGCCTGCACACACGGCTAAATTACTTTCAGAGAGAACATTAGTTAATCCTATAAACTTCAAAGTTCATATGGATTTTATTATTCGGCGGAAAAACTACTGATCTATAATTATTTTGGACTAATGGATTTGACTGAAATATTGCACTGGAGCAGACTAAACTGGAGTAAAAGTTTGCCCAGTACCAATATAATGTATTGTCTAATGGAATAGCCCAATTTTATATTACCCGGCACTGGAATGGAACCTTGAGTTCCGAAATGGACATTCGTGCCACTACAACACTCCTCAAAACAAATTAGAGTGATAATGTAAAGACACACTTCAAGGCGTAGCGGTATAATTCCGCTTTAAGTCTCGGCAATCGTGGATTCGATTCTCACGCTGTACAAGATATTTTTGTGTAAATTTTAAGATTTTTTTCCTGGTCTGGTTGGTTGAGAAACTAAGTATATATACACCGTGTCTCTAAAATATCTATAACAAGCATCGGGCAGAGTTCCCTTATGGGTCACAACTTATTACTGCGGTCACCAACCCGCCCTCGCGTGGTGACTATGGCAAAACCGTCCCTGGGCAGGATGCCGATGTTAAATTCAGCAGTGTACTATATACGGGCTGATGATGATGATGAATAATGTAAAGTAAAGCCCTTTTGATGTATAGAAAGAGACTTAAATCTAGAAACAAACATACAATAGATACAAATATACAGAAAGTGTTTTCTTCAGCAGTTTTTAATACATCAGAGCTATTCCTAGACCTCGAGACTTTCAATGTGGCCTGGATATTACAATTTCAGATTTTTCATTAAGTACCCAATTTCGAAGGAATCTTCAAAGAGTCTGCCTTCGTATTCATGGAGTAGGTACCTATAGAGAAACGTTGCATAACCAGCGGGTATTACGTAAAAATGCGACAGCGGTCATTTTGCAGATTCATCGCAAAACGTAAAAAAGTGGAATTTTCAGAGCAACGCGAATTTTTTTCACGATATTTTTTTCATGATTATGTACAAGCAGAGTTTTAGCACATTATTAGTATAGAACTTCGTGCTAAGCTAAATTGCTTGATTATAACTGCACCGAAGGTTCAGTTTTTACGGTGGTTGCTTCTGAGATCTGGTGTCCTGAGTTCGATTACCAACCGGGACAATTATTTGTGGGGACCACTTATTGTAACTATTCGATGCCGTCGTAGATCCGAAGTCCGAGAGGCCCGCGAACTGTTAAATAGAGCGACAGTTGCACAAAAACTAATTAATTTCTATCTAGTAAATTTAAGGCGTTACGGCCTTGCCATTAATTCCATAACTGCAACTTTGGAAATCAGGCATTTACAATAAATCACTAAGCTGTACAAGTTATTTTAATTATGTACATAATAATTAAAATACCCTAAATCAAACTAAAATACCGTCTATCTCAGAGTAGTGAATATGTCACATAATGACTTCTTGCAATAAGCCGACGATATACAAGATATTGAGAGTCCCCTAACCGTAGAAACTACTTAAGTACAAATCAGCTAAGTTTTTATTACATAATTATTTCCTTGTCTAGTTTAACTACTAAATTGTTATGGCTTTCAAGTTTTGTTTGTTTGTTATAACCTCGAGTTAGTTCAGTGTCGGTGTATTTTAGTTCTTTAGCAGAAAAGTCGACGTGCATTAATGAAAGCAGAACTAAGTCTCGTCTCATTACACGGATAATAGAGAACATAGTAAATAAGAAATATTATTTCGATTTTTGTATACGCGTTTTTATAATCCAGGGTTGTTTTTTTTGCAAAATACTATGTTACTCGACTGCTTGTATTGTTATTTTTAAAATAACAATACAATCTGAAACAATTTTTTCTTTAGGGAAAAATTTGAGTATCAACCCTTAGTAATAAAGTTAGTGGAGTTTTATGACGAGGGCAGATAACGCAAGTCGGACTCACGCACGAAGGTTTCCGTACCATTTGCAAGTGTACCTGTTACCGTTAATGATATCGAGCAAAAAAGGGAAAAAAAAACACGTTTGTAGTATGAGCCCCCCTTAAATATTTATTTTATTTTTATTTTTTGTTGTTATAGCGGTAACAGAAATACATCATTTGTGAAAATTTCAACTGTCTCTATCGCGGTTCTTGAGATATAGCCTGGTGACAGACAGACAGTGAAGTCTGTAGTAGTAAAAGGGTCCTGTTTTTACCCTTCGGGAACGGAACCCTATAATACTGCCTTGATACTCAATAACAACTATTCAATATTAGGTTGGTACTTGTTCCTAGAACTGTTCTTGAACGCTTTCATCCGACCGGCTAGCCACGGCCGGACATAAAAACGCGCACGCCCAGACTCAGCATCAACAACATAAATAATTGTCCATGGACGAAATCGAACCCACAACACCACGACACAGAAGCAACTACCAATGAGTCCATATTGCAGTAAACTCCTCAAGGAGACAGACACCCTCCGATGTTCTCGACTTAATCTTAGGTTGATCGATTGCTAATTCGTCAAGTTGTCACACTGACGGCTCTTAATATCGTATGGATGAGTAACAAAACTATCTGCAAATATTATAAGTGGTCTATAAAAAGATAACAATTAAAAGCTAGACTTATATAGGTAATTATACAGTAAGAAATATTAATTTGTTTAATTGCTTTCATTCCATTAATATTTCAGGTTATTTACACAAGTTTGCATCATAGTTTAATTCTGCTGATCTCAAAACTCGCGTCTTCAATTGTAGACTATTTTACTGCAATGTTATGTGTTTGGTGTAAAACCATACAGTTGGAATTGCTATAAATCCAGAAAAAAAAACAAGTTCATAATTCTGATAATAACAATTTATAAACTTATGTAAGGTACTTCAAAAATATATGCACTCCTTTTAACAGTAGAAATTTCATTTATAGGGTTTACTTTAGTGAAGCTTTTTTTTAATATTAAATTCTTTAATCTAAATAATAAAAACGCAAGGTGAGGCCCTTTTATTTAAAAGAAATATGTAACAAACCATTATATTCTTAGTTTTAACTTATGACTATGTCAATAATATGATAATACAATTTAATTGCACTACACTGAGAGCTTTCTTACGGTCACGTGTTTGGAGACCACAATTTTATTTTTATGTTAGCAATACAAATATGCTACATCATACTCGTACAGCCAAGCTCTTTAGACTAATCACTTAATTGTTCATAATTCTACAAGTGGGACTATAAATATTTCTCTTTGCTTTAAAGCTGTCGCCAATTAATTTAGTTACACTGCGTTCATCCTATAGATGGATGGAGAGGGGAGAGGGTCGTAAATCTTGTTGCAGTACTACAGAGTTACAGACTGTCAGTGTAAGAATAATTCTATTTTACATTTATCTTTAATATAGAAAATGTATTATATCCAACAAGTTTGATTAATTTTCATTTGATAAGTTATAAGTCGGTGTATTTTATAGATTAAATAATCAATATTTCGGTTTGAAACTTAACGGCTTACCTAAATGTGCGTTAAGGAAGTTAATTCCTATAAGAGTACTTTAAATAACCTTAGATTTATACGAGTTAGTACTTCTTATCGGCTTTATCATTCAAAATGTTATATAAAACATATGTTATATAGAGCCTGAATGAAATGTTTTGAAATAATAAATATATTAGTTAGTCGATGCGATAAAATTCTTGGTCATGTCGCAGAGGTCTTGAGTTCGATTTCCGTCGGATTGATTGATTGGGGGCTAGCCTGGGAAAGCTTATTAAGCCGTTCGTCCTGATTGTTATAATATTAATACAATTGTTAATAGTTCCGAAGTACTGCGAGCACTTACATCTATCGTCAGTTTTTAGTCACCAACCTCCAGCGCGGCGGTCTTGTTGTTCATAAAATTCATTGTGCTCATTTAATAATTTAATAAACATTTAATAGTTTAATCGACCCAAATTGTGCTTATTTGTTCACTGACCTTCAACAATCATATACCAGGTGACGGGTAGCAACGTTTATTTCTGTATATTATTATGTTATGCTTTACTTTTAACACAAGACAGTATCGTGTAAAGTGATAACTGAAGTGTGAGTAAGTAGAGAAATTCCTTTGAAGTTATAAAACTCATTTTTCCCAACCAAAAATAATATGATATCTAATTTAATCAACTGTTAAAGGTATGGCATATAGAGGTATAAAAGATTACTAGCAGAATTTTGCAGTCTACTAGTATTCTTGTTAACGCCTCGTGCTAAGCTAAAATGCTTGTGTTACTAGTGGGTTCACGACGGTAGTGCAATGGGTGGGGATCGAACTAGCTACGGCTGCTATTTTGAAAACACTTTATATAGAAAATAAAATCTTTAACGCTTTTCTTAAAGTTTAATAGAAGACTTGAATTACCAATGTTAAAATCTTAGTGTTCACTTTAAAATAAGTATCATTTTGACATATTTATTTGTCTGCCTGCGGCGTGTTAACTTGAATGGCTCTGAATAGAGAAAATTTATTTAAATGAACTCCGGTTTAATTTAAAATTTCCTCAGTAAAATTCAATTAAATCGGTGCGCTATTTGAAAAAATCATTTGAACTGAACGCTATTATTATTATTGGAATGGAACAACCAATCCTTTCTCATTCTCTTATGTTTGCATCGTCAGTCCCTATAACGTGCATTGGAGTAAATTGACCGACACGAAAGGGGTGTTATTAAAATCACTACGCTTAGCAGATGGGTTGGCGACCGCAATGTTATGAAGTAATTTCTTGGCATACGAATTTCATAAATGATTGATGTGCTTTCTGAGGAAAGGAGAATAGTCCCCAAAAAATCAATCCTGGACGAGATATTTGATGTACCTGGCTATCGTCGAAGCCACCCGAAAATCGGCCAAGTACGAGTCGAAGAACAAATTCGCTCATTCGAACGACTTTTGATTTTTTTCGTTTGTTCATCGCATCTTTATGAATTATTAAGACAGATCTTTAAGATATTATAGTTAGCCAATCGATTTTAATAGTCCATGAAAATGTGACGTCACACCCACAAGTTGTAGGTATGCCCATCGCCTTTTTTTCGGACGAGCATTTATATAGTCATGAGGAATTTGTTACTTCACGATAATGGCGAGAAGACAGAATTATTAAATAGTTTATAAACTACAAATAAGGTAACCTGCGTAAGAGGGGGCTTATTTTAGAACTTAGTCCTCGGCTCAAGTGAGTTTTGTGCAATTTTCTCGGAAAGGCCTCTCGGAAAGGCGAATCTGCTCTTGGATTTAAACCGCTAGGCCCCGAAGATAGTCTTATTCTGTTTGTATAGTAAATGTATCAGTAGAAAACACAAAGTTTTCACAGTGCAAGACGGTTCGAATCCCGTATTGTTTACAGATACCTGTTCTCATACAATAAAGTGTGTATCTAGCGAGTGCAGTGTAATGGCGCGAGACATACCCCGTCTACGTAGCTACCTGCTGTAACTTGCCCTGTTTATTTCCGAGATATAAAACTCAATAGGTTTGTGGGTTCATCTAGTAAAATATGTTGATAGGAATGTCTTAGTTTAAATAAGATATTTGATACGTATGATTCCTCTGAGTTTCTTGCCAATTCTTGTTGAGTTGTGTGTCTTGCTGAGTTGTATTTTAGAACTGGTGGTGGTAAAAAAAGGGACGCATCATAAGAATATAATCTATATATATAAAAATCAATTGCTGTTCGTTAGTCTCGCTTAAACTCGAGAACGGCTCGGCCAATTGAACTCCTCGACCAATGTGCTATGTGCTGTCGCAGTGATGACTGATGAAATTGAGTTTCTGGATCACCCTCCCTCTTTTCTTTTAGAAAATTCTAGCATTTTGGCCTAGATCGCTTGAACCAGTTTTTGAAGATTGGATCAAAATACAAAAATATTAGAAGTGCATTGATATTTTAAAATGATTCTTTTCATAACTAATAGTAGGGTCATGTAGATGACCCGATGAACTTCGTATCACCTACTTAACATTAGTTATTAAAATCATTGGCATATCATCGATCATGGATAGAATAATTTTTTTAATCTTTTTTATTGTAATCTTATGGCGTTTGACATAACATTGACAGAATGCGTGCTACTCTTAGTGCACATTACGGTTAGTTCAGTGCTATCACGCCTTATATTAAAAGTTCTTTTTAATTTAGAGTTTTAGCTAAGACAGTACAAAGTCTGTCGGGTCAGCTAGTTAAAAATATATTCTAAATTTGAATTCGAACACATTATGAACATCATTTTTTTGTTTATTCCTTTTTCTGTAAAGAAATAGTTCATTGTGTGTAAAGGTTACAATAACATAATTCAGATGATGCTGAGTACATCCAGACTTGGAGCAACTACCTGTGGTTCGTATAATGGGAATCGAATCTAGAACACCAGACGTCTCAGAAGTAACTTCCTAAACTATTAACTATAAAGCCACTAGTTTAAATTGTATATAGTTTGAAAACCATTTCAATTTTAAACCTTTTAAACATTGATACGCGTACTCATTAGTCAATCCTAAAAGTTTTTTTTTTTTTAGGTTTACTAGCATACTTTTGCAGGCTACTAGTATTCTTGTTAACCTCGTACTAATCTAAATGCTTGTGTTACGAGTGGGTTCACGTCGGTAGTGCAATGGGTGGGGTTCGAACCGGCGACCTCAAGATCACAAGTCCGACGCCCTAGCCATTGGGCTACGGCCGCTTCTTTACTAAAAATATGTTTGAATTATTAATTATTTATCAACGTTGTAATTAACTAATCACCTGTCAAACTCTTGTTATCTGTGAAATAAGTTTCCGAATGCATAATTAATTTCATCTGAATATCGTATTTGATAATCTATTAGTAACATTTTCATTCCGAATCGTATGACATGTGTCATTGGAATGCTTTATTCATATTTCATAAACTGAATTTAATTTGACAGCGAAGTTAACCGTTATGGCAGTTGGTTGTTGCTTTGATTGAGTATTGAGTAACCGGTTGTAAATAAGACATATTTTCATGAATGCCAACTTTTTTATCATCATCATCAGCCAGTATAACGTCCACAGCTGAACACAGGTTTCTCCCCGAGGGAGGGTTTTGTCAAGCGGTTTGCTGATTGCACTAGTTTTATTGTTCTTAACACTTTAATTATTACACAAAACTCTTCTTAAAAAGAACTAAAAGCCATAAGCTCTCAATCTTCCCGCCAGCGACTGCCCTGGGCCGAGGTTCAAGTCCCACAGGGGACACCCTCTTGCGCAGGTTGCTTAGTTTGTAGTGTTTAAACCATTTATCTAGGCTGGAGCTCTGCTCGCCTTTATGCCCGGTGAAGTAGCAAAAGCCTCGGAGTTAACTACATATGTCCGTCCGAAAAAAACCTTTAATTATTAATTTTATCAAAAATCTTCAGTGAATCATTAACTAAACCAAACTTAATATTTCACTTCACGTAAAGTAGATATTTTAACGTTGAAAGCAAAGAAACAACTGAGAGAAATCCGCATATTATTTATATGACACTATTCGACAAGATTTTATGTGACGCGGAGAAAAGATCGCTGTCCGACACATTTACACAAATATTGGGACGAAACGTAAACATTGTGATATGTCGATATTATGTTTATCGTTGGTCATAGACAGACTAGGTCACACTTGCGTGTACTATGAATGATGTGTACAAACAGCTAAATTCCAAATATATATTACTATTGAATTACATTATCTTCATCATCAGCCCGTATAATGTCCACGGCTGAACGTTGGCCCGAGAAAGTGCTTTTGTCATAGTCACCACGCTTGGCAGGCAGGTTGGTGACCGCAGTATTATATTATAACACAGTGGACAGCAATAGACATTATATGGGCTGATGATGATAAGGATGAGAAGGAAAATAAATATCTTATACTAATACAAAAAGCTGAAGAGTTTATTTGATTGAACGAGCTAATATAATATAACCATTGGTACATGAAGTTCTTACAGGAACGGTAGTTACGCGGGTGAAACCGCGTGCGGGAAGCTAGTTAAATAATATAAATATTATCATACAATATGAGAGTACCAGAAAAGCCTCCTATGCCATACGTTTTTCTCTCACAGATCACGAATCAAATACAATTGTTAGTCCCTGCGACGTGGGTTTATTTCCCCAGAGCTGGAGTTAAAATAAAAACTCAATCATGAATGAATTGTACGAAATTACGTTGTCACATATCATAAGCAAAAGCAAATTAATCTCTTGTATTTCTGCTTTGAATCATTTGCATCAATCTATAGGTACATTTCAGGAAGTATTTACATTTATATATTTTACAAGCTATTGGTACCCAAAATTTCCTTTCCGTCCCACCGACATTTCTCAATTTTACTTTTGTTCAAATCTTGTTACTACAATAATTACGAATACAATAAAAACTGGTCAAGTGCGAGTCGGACTCACGCAATAAGGGTTCCGTACCATTTTCAAGCGTCTACCTGTTGCCGTTAATGATATCGAGCAAAAAAGGGCAAAAAAAAAGTTTGTTGTGTGGGAGCTTAAATATTTATTTTATTTTTATTATTTATTGTTATAGCGGCAAAAGAAATACATCATCTGTGAAAATTTCAACTGTCTAGCTATCGCGGTTCTTGAGATACAGCCTGGTGACAGACAGACAGACAGCGAAGTCATAGTAATAGGGTCCCGTTTTTACGATTTGGGTAGGAACCCTAAAAAAGGAAGTAACCAAATTGGTCAAGTAGTTCTAAATTAATTTATTATTATTCAGATTTTCCCAGAAAAATCTGTTATAAAAGTGAAATTAATTCCTGCGTAGCGGGGGAATTTACAAACGCGTCAAGCACAGACACAAAGCACACATAGTCAGACTCAGAATGACTATCTGTAGTGCACACATTAAGTTGGGAACCGAACCCAAAACATCTAGGCTAACCACTGAGCCTCTGGTGTAATAAATTTATACAACTTTTTATCGTGATTGTTATAACATATTTAATTCATTTCATGTATAACTCCATTTTGTACCCATATTTGCATAATAAAATATATTTTATCTTTAAATGATTATTTAAATCGAATGTATCATAATCCTCTGTAGAGTAGCGTGTAACCCTGCCTTAAATTTAGAAAGTCGTTGGTTCGTTTCCCGCTTCTGACGAAAAACCCTCCGTGCCATAGAAAGCACGGTAAAAAGTTGTTCCCGATTATCATAATATTTATTATCTATGACATTCATATACCAGATAACGGCTGGTAACTATGTCAAGATCCCCAATCCAAAAGGCCCATGTTCAGCCGTGGACATTATACGGTTTTCAATCGCGGTGCAATTTTAAGGCAAATTATTTATTAATTTTACATTTTGACATAGAAATGAGTACGGCGATTACGTGTCTATAGATACTATACGTTATGTGTACTAATCGCGAAAGTTTGTAAACATAGCGTTAGTGACATAGTTGCAACATGACTGCAACACTAGTTGAACAGAATGAATGAATCCTTACAACGCTGATTCCTATTAATATGATTAAGCTATCAATCGTCCGTCTGTTTATAACTATGAGCATCACAAATATAATGTATGTTACATGTGATGTTATGTAACAACAAATCTAAATATAGTATACACACGCTCCGTATATAGATATCATATATATGTATATTATAACCATAATATTATCGTTGAAGTGTAAAGTAATTTATTAGTCAAGATTTTTTTTTAATTATCATTGTTTATAATAAGTACGATCGATTCATTACACATAAGTCTACATTACCAAAAAATGTTTTCATTTTCAAAATTAAATCATTTCATAGCGAATAATAATGATGTTATTTTTTTACTTCACTAGTCAAATGACACCTATCCATTTAATTTTATGTGCAATAGTGAATTTATCTTTATAGATACACATAGAAAAGTAATAGTGGTTGCCGAGAGCTCGAAATTCGACCATTATAAAAAAATACATAAGTATACTGTGCTACCTTTTCTATATACTAATATTATAAACGCAAAAGTTTGTAAGAATGTATGTTAGTTACTCTTTGACGATAAAACTACCGAATGGATTTGACTGAAAGTTTGCATAAACATAACATATAGGCTATAAAACATAACGCTACGATAAATCACCTACAGTTAGTTTACGTGGCAATTTCTAAAACGTTTTACAGTTATAAGACATGTTTTAAAATTACATGAACACAGAGAACATTCAATTAATGTTCAACACAAGAGTTTGAGACAAATATCAAAACCACGAACAATATACTGAAAGACAGAATAATTAAAAACACGAAGAATAAATTACATTATAACGTTGTCAACTGCACATTTATTAACATAATTTACAAACATCTTGATTACTTATTTATATTTATGTTATTAAAATTTATTTATATTCTCTTCGGGATAATATATAAAACTAGCTTCCACGCGTGATTTTACCCGCGTAACTCCCGTAAGATTTTCATAAATAAATATCTATACTAATATTATAAAGCTGCAGAGTTTGTTTGTTTGAACGCGCTAACCTCAGGAACAACTGATCCGATTTAAAAAAAAATTTCAGTGTTGGATAGTCCATTTATCGAGGAAGGTTATAGGCTATATTTTATTCAAAGTTCCCACGGGCACGGGAGCTACGCGGGTGAAACCGTAGGAAGAACCGTAGGAAGGGAAGCTAGTATCCTATATAGCCTTGCTGGGTTACCAAAAACTGAAAGAATTTTTCAAAACGAACCAGAAAATCCTGCGTTCAAGCAAACAAACAAACTCTTTAGCTTTATATATTAGTACAAGAATCCCGCGCACTAATGCTTATAGCTTTTCTAGATAAATAGACTTTCTAAAACTGAAATAATTTGTCAAATCAGACCCGTATACCTGATATTAGCGCGTTTAAGCAAACCAACTTTTCAGCTTTATATATTAGGAAAGACATAGTGCTGCAAACCAATTTTAACTGTTGCGGCCAATCTTTAAAGAGATTAGCCACCTACACGCATATTATAGTGCAAAAGTGACACATTATAGTACACTATTCCTTTATTCTTAATATCTGGTTACCGACACGAGTGGTGAGAGATCAGGCGTCACGGCTTAACGTGCTCTCCGAGTCACGGGTAACAACCACCAACTACCACACTTCGGGCTGCTACATTAATTGAATTAATAGAAATTTCTAGTAATTTTTCTTAATAGATGTTTCTTTCTACCTATTTAAATTTCCTTCTCTCGCAAGTCGAAGTCCAAGAGAATTGTTAAGAAATGATTAATATCTTCTTCATAGGTGTTTTTTGTGTTGTATTCTATGTGTGAATTAATAACAAGAAACTTATTATGAATTAGAATATATGGATTAATAGATTATGCTATCCTTAAAATCGTAATGAAATAAACGAATATATTTTTATGAAATTTAGATTTCAATTTTAAATATAAATAGTAAGATATCATTATCTATTATAAATTTGAGAGTACTCGTCATATTTTATTATATTTTCAGTTTTTGTTACAATTATATGCCATAGTTCATCTCAGACCAGCGCCTTTTATTCCGAATACGTACCTACAAAATAAAATAAGTGCTTAATGTAAATGTAAGTAAACTTGAATAAAATGTTATAAGAAATCGTTTTGTATAATAAAACAATGATACAACGTTTTCCGATATAATTTTCCATTCATACATGCCAACGGTATTTTCCGCGTTCAATATTCAAGTTTTTGTCAAATAAATTTATTATTTTCTGGTGATTCTGTGAAAATATCATGCTTATATGTACGACATTTATTCAAAGATTTGGAAGGAATGATCGATATTAATTAAACAAGGCTCTCAGACAATAAATTACATTTAATAGAAAGTCAGCTGAGTCGAATAAACCGCATTTGGTGTAAGCATAAATTTGTTTGTTCCAACAATATGAGTAAATAAATAAAAATTTAAACTGCCTTATTTGACGAGTTGTATTTTAATGAACCACAGATCAGGGGGGATTATGCCCCAGATCTGGCAAAAATGTGTTACTAAGTTATAATTATCGAGAGCCTTTTAAGCCTTTCTGGTAAGGAGCAATTCTAGACCTAAAAAAATCTGAGACTTAGTACAGTGGTAATAATAAAATAATGAATTTATTCAGCACTTAGGTATTTACATACACTTGTGTTGGTCAGAATCACTATGTTAGATTATTATTATTATTATTATTCTATGAATTAAACTAGATTAACAGGTAGCAAATTGTAGGATATTACAAACAAAGTAGGCGTCCGTTAGCTTCACAGAACAGAGAAGCTTGTGGTTAATTCCTCTACTCATAACAAGTTTTTTTTTTTTTTTTCATAATAATTTAATATTCAGATTAATTATTGTAGGACCTAAATAAAGGTACCCTGGACCATTGTCTTAACCCTCAGGTATATGTCACTTAAATATATTATCGTAATTTGTTACCAACTTGCTTGCTTATTTGTTTGGTCCTTAGGAATAAATGACAAATGGACGACCAAAATATATTGTATATTGTCTGTAGATTTTAAGATTTGCTGTGACCTATTTCTTGTAATTATATAGAGTTAGAATAATAATCTATCACTACAAAGTATAAAACAAACTCGCTTCCCATCTGTCTTTCTTTGATTTAAAAATACGCGGTTAATTTCTTTTTAATAGATATTGTGATTTAGAGATATGCTGTATCAGCATTGCAACCATGAGAAGCCGGTCGGGTTAAGCGCGACGTTATAAAAAATATTATGACTTACTAGAAGAAATATTTTTTATAGTTAAAATTCATTTTGTTTTATTTTAAACTATTAATTTGATTTGAGATGAGTAAGATAGTAGTGTTTTATCCGTAATTAGCAAGCCTACTGAGTATAATTTTGATTTTTATTATAGGTTTTAACCATCTGGTAAGTTTTACGTTAATTATAATACATAATTATGTTTTGTGCAGTTGCAAAAACGCCTTTAAGCTAAAGATAATTGTTCCGCGAATTAAGGAAAAAGGTTGATATTTACTTTTTTTATTTTGCACGAACTTAAAGATATAATCTTCCAGCTAATTTATACAGCTCTTATATAACTCATTGTCATCACGCTGACTAAGTGGAGCTAAATACCGTTTTTGGTTACATTCAAAGAGTAGTAATAGCAATTGTCAATGAGTGAAGTAATTTACTCGTAATACATATTATGTTTCACGCTTCAATTATATAGTTAGTTATTATATACTTAATATGACAGGTATTTTTAATAATATGTAGTATTAAGCTACGTATAATAAAAAAAATGTTACGAAAAGTTTAAAACAGTCAGTTTTTCCGGAACGCTATAATCTGGACATCTTTAAGGCTAAAGTGAACAGACACTTTCTAGGCAAGCGTGTATCATCTTAGGCCTTATCTTCGTCTTCCATCAAGCGAGATTATGGTCAAACGTAAGCCTATATGTCATAAAAAAAAAGAAACGCTGCTACGGCGTAAAGCTCGCTATGCTACGCCAAGCATTTCCGTAGCATGTGACGCGGGTGGTGCTACAAATTTTAACGTAGCGATTGTACACCGTATAATATTAAATTTATTGTTTAGAATGATATAAAAATTTATGTAATAAAGAATGTTATTTTTTTTTAATTATTCTGAGTTTATTCGTTGCAAACAAAAATACAAATGTTCTGTCTTGATAATATTAGTAGAGATTATTATTATAGACTAAGAGAGGGATTATGGAATACTAATAATTACTTTAGTTAATTTTATTAAAATTTAATATTTATTTTATATACATAAGTCAATTTTACTGTTTCAAATTTACTTATGAATGTATTAATTACTACGATATTTATTCATTGATACTAATATTAGTTTTAAATTAATAAATAAATCTTTCATTTAAGTCGAATAGCCATTGGTTGAGTCAGTAAAATTGCCAAATTTATATGTAGATCACCATTATCATCATTATTTTTGTAATTTTAAGATGCATCCTACCGTCATTTATCACATTTTCTCTAAACAAAGCCTTATCCTACCCCCGAAATATTCAAAATATGTTTATTTCTCCAAAACACATCGTTATCGTCCACAAAACTAACAAAAATCCTCAAAATTCATAATTTTACATCTAAACTTACCGTGATAACTCGACGTAAAGTTTTTCCGTAGAAGCGACGTACACCCCTCCTGTACTCCGACGGTTACTGGCGATTTCTCACGGGCGTCCAACTTATATACCCCGCCGAGGTGCGGGGGCGAGGGGCGGGACTGTTAGAAGCTCCGCCCAATTTTGATACAACCTGGTGACGTCTGCCGACGTCATGGTTGGGAGTTGGGATGCGTGACATTTGGATTCAATAAGGAGATAATATGAATGATTAATTTTGGGAATAAACAGGTTACGTAATTATGTCGACCGCCTCGTTGGATTCAGGTTCGAGTCCCAGGAATATTTTATTAAAGTTAGTTCTATATTAAAATGTAACCAGCTCAAACTTTCACCCTTATTTAGTCATCACTTATTTAGTCGTAAATCATCTTTTATTATGCGCACAGCCAGTGAGTGAAATTCTTTGCCTGCTTCTGTGTTCCCGAGTGCATATAATCTGGGTCTCTTCAAAGTCATAGTAAACAGGCATCTTCTGGGCAAGCTCGCTCCATCTTCGGCCTCATCTCGTCTCTCGCGGACTCGATTGGGGTCAAGAGTTAGCCTATTATAAGTAAAAAAAAATAACAATTTCATCCGTGCCTCTGAGTGCACAGTCTGTGTAAAGCAGTCGATATCGATGTTTTGAGAGAAAACGAATTGAGAGTGCAACTGTATTATTATATGTACACACTTTTAACCTGCTTAAATGGCTACCAACCTATGAGCTCCGTCGCTAAATCAATATTATTTCGACTAGTATATTACTGTATTAGCCTGTTTACGTCCACTGCTGAACATGGGCCTTCTCTTAACAACCTTGGCAAGCTAGTCGTCAGGGATATTGCCATGATCAACACCATTGGCGGATTGGTGATCGCAGTTAGATGGTGAGTATCCTTATAGCTGATAGTTGCTGCTGCCCATGCATCAGACCCTCTAACTGCACCTATGGGAAGACGTAGGGTCTATTTTAAGCCGGACATCACACGGCCACACTACACTTGTATACTTTGTAGTATAAAAAAGTGTTATTAGGGACCTATCTGTCCCTCTATAACCTTTGAAATGAAATGAAATGAATGAAATGAAAACGTTTATTGATAATGTAGACGAATCGATCGTCCTTATTATAAGTCAAATACAATGATAATTAAAAGAAAAAAGAAAAAGAAAAACAATCTTAACTAATAAATTAGTTTACATTTCAACAATTATAATGTTATTAAATAAAATTTATTAATATTGTTATGGCATGTCCGTAATAAATCGCTTATTATAAAATATAATTAAGATCAACCAGTGCGGGCTGGGATCGGGTCTGAAGCATAGTACGCGTCGCGAGCATCGCCTTGCAAGGACGACCGGACCCTATCCTAGCTTCCTACGAGTCTTTCTCTATCTACCTACGATGTGAAACTTACTTAAAAGATATATTTATATTATTAAGGGGAATGATTTTAATGTTTGTTTGTATTGAATAGGCTCCGAAACTACGGGACCGATTTGAAAAATTCTTTCAACGTTGGAAAGTTACACTATTCCCGGATAACAAAGGCTATGTTTAATAATGAAGTTCCCACGGGAACGGTTGTTACCTGGGTAAAACCACGCGCGGGAAGATATAACATAATCTTACAATCATAACATCTATATCCAACATATTTTAACTCTGGAGACTTAAACCAGTTACATTTTAACTGAACTTAACTTTAACGATACCTTTTGTGGCGTAGCAGTATAAGTCATGTAGGTCGTGGGTTCGATCTCCACGACGGACAAGAGATCGGTTGAGGGACTACCTTCCTTGCCTTACAAAGCACGTTAAGCCGTTGATTCCCATTGTTATAACATCATCTGTCTAACTATCGTATACCAGGGCAGCAGAGTTTCTCACATGCGTAGAGACTATGTTGTTAACCAATGGATTTTATATGGGAAGATGATTCTACAGACACATAAAAAGAGCATTAGGAACGGTTTTTATTCGTCTAATCATGTCATGTCGAGTATCAAGACAAAAACAGAAGTATTCGCGAACAACATCGTGGACAAAAGCTAGTATATTAATTAAACTGAGCTCATTACACTCATGCAAAGCGAAGGCGGGTCTTTGTTATTATTTATAATAATCATTAGGTTTACTCAGTTCCTAGAACAATATTCTTTACTTAATCTGTCAATTGATATTCTCGGAATATTCTATTTTTATCGTTAGTCTCTTTATAGTTAGATGTCGTGGGTTCGATTCTCCGGCGTGACTACTATTTCCATGAGCCAGTTTATCAGCTGTAATTTGTAAAGTATACACACACATTAAATAAAATGTATAATAATAATAGTTTTTATTCACGTAAACCTATCACAAATATATATGCAAATAGTCAAAATATATGTTGTCTTATGGCCAGGGCGTCGGACTTGTGATCTTGATGTCGCCGGTTCGAACTCCAGCCATTGCACTACCGACGTGGACCCACTCGTAACACAAGCATTTTAGCTTAGCACGACAGATTAACAAGAATACTAGTAGACTGCAAAACTCTGCAAGTAATATTTTTAAGGAAAAAAAAAAATAGTTTATGTTTATTATAATAGTTTGTATAGCTTTAACCTAAAATTTGTCAGGTATGAAAACACAACATTATTGAATAGTTTAAGTTCTGTCATTTGAGTATGTTATTATTTAGACGGACCATAAGTATACCGTCGGATATGTAATATATTATATCGACAATATATCTGTACACAAAACAGACAAACAAACAGATGGACGTCAAAATTTTAGTAATATGGTTCTCATAACACCATGCGGATAGGGAACCCTAAAGACCCAATTAATTTTGCAATGTTTTCTATACGTCAGCTCTTAAACTACAAGTGATGATGGACAAACAATAAACGTTAATTGTGTGGTTTAATATAGTTAGTCACTTGTCGTAAAATAAACGAACGAACTCATAAACTAACCGACACTTAATATTTTATTATAGCGAATGATTCTGTGAAACTTGCTTTCGAGACCTGGTTTTCTGGGTTCGATTTCCACGCGGGACTTTTTATTTAGTTTAATTCAGAAAATTTGTACTTGTGTATTAAACTACTATACATAAAAGTTTTACTTCCAGTAAAAAAGTATAAAATGTGAAATGTTATTTGCTTGCTACCTCTACTTGCTACTTCTCAGCATGATGCTACGGTGCTACGAATGTCGTAGCAATGTCGTAGCATTTTTTTTCTGTATATATAAATAACTGTGGAATATTATTATATTGCCACGAGTAAACGAGTCTAGCGAAATTAAGGAAAAAAAAAATACTAGACCTCGGACTGGAAGTTGATAGTATTTCTCTTATTTCATAAGTATCTCTTACAATCACTCATCAGCAGTCCGTATAACGTCCACCGCTGAACATGGGCCTCATCCCGAGGGAAGATATTTGTCATAGTCACCACGCTTGGCAAGCGGATTGATGACCGCAGTATTATGTTGTAACACACAAGGAAAGCCTGCAGCTGCTAGTTTTATTTACTAGCTTCCCGCGCGCGGTTTTACCCGCATAACTGCCGTTCCCGTGGGAACTTCATAATTAAATATAGCCTACGCCATTCAGGATAGTGTAGCTTTCCAATGGTGATAGAATATTTGAAATCGGCACAGTAGTTTTTGTATTTATTCATTACATATACATGTATTTTTGTCTGTATATTACAGACAAAAATACAAATCATTCCTTTATAATATTAATATAGATATAGATTTTTAATAAATTATAAATTTCTTCACATTCAATCTAGATGTATGCCCCTTGCAAAATATATTAAGAATAGTTACTTTTTACGTTTATGAATATTTATTTAAATACTTAGATCGTGATATTGTGATAAGTGTAGGCGAACATTATTATTATATAATATTAGAATAATAGTATTCCTATGTTCCCCTAGTTTGCAAAGAACCTTCCGATGGCCTCGTAGACCCGAAGTCCGAGAGGCCCGCGAACTGTAAAGTAGAGCGATAGTTGCACAAAACTTCCCTAAAATACCAAAACTCAAAATCCCTCTATCTCATCGCCAGCGACCGCCCTGAGCCGAGGTCTAAGTCCCACAGGGGACGCCCTCTTGAGCAGGTTAAACGAATTAAACGAATTAAACGATATTTATTCAGCACTTAGGTATTTACATACACTTGCACTTGTCAGTTATACACAATTAAATATGATTAATATAATTAAATACAAAAATAATATAATTAGCTAATGACTTGCCTGTCAGTCCAGCGTCACGTCATATGTATAGTTACAACAATAATTACCTCTTTAATCAAAATCTTAATATAATTCAGCTCTATAGAAAGAGGCTCGTCTTTAAACAATATTTTTACGTATAAGCGACACACGCCTGAGGGCACCCTTAATGGGCTAGGACCACGGCTCAGGGCATCGCTAATGCTATGAGAAATATTACTGTAACAATAATAATATAAAAAAGAGGGAGGGATCACTGGCACGGACTATACTACGAGGCACTGGATCATCGGATTGGGACAGGGGGCCAACGCGGTCCTCGGTCTGTCCGGCGAGGAGCCTAGCCTAGCTAACCTACAGGTTTCTCTAGCTATCTAAGTGGACGGCCCGGAGAAGAAACTCAGAAAGAAACTCCGGTTTCTTTTTTCCGTCTTCTTTTACTTGATTAATCTTTTTTTTTTATATTCATTATTTATTACATTTAATTATTTACTTTTTAAAAGGATGTGGGCTAGTGCATGCTCAAAACCGTTACTGACTAAATTGTAATATAATAATTTATTCTACTCAAGCTAATAGGAAAACCTCTTGCATACTAAAATAAGAAACCAACGGCAATTGCACCCACCCACATTTACAAGATTAGACAAGCTATACGAGATCAACCAAGACGACAACAATGCAAACAAAATTAAACAAAAGCAAATAAAACAAATAACTCCAGCAACAAGCCGACCAGCCACCGCAAGCAGCACCCGTTCACGAGTATGACGTGTGACGCAGCCATCGCCTCCCTCGCCATATTAGAGGGAAGGAGACGACCCGCCCCACACCGCCACCGCAAGCCATGACATTCATTGGGAGCATGACGATCTTACAGCTAGGAGCACGTATCAATTAATTTATTGCCAGGTTGACCTTGCTTAGTTTGTAGTGTTTAAACCATTTATCTAGGCTGGAGCTCTGCTCGCCTTTATGCCCGGTGACGTAGCAAAAGGCACGGGGCTAACTACATTATACTTTAACTCTAACGGTTGGACCTACTTTAACGGGACCTTCACTGGTAGATAGTTAATTTTGTAAGGTATAATATATATTATTTTGTCTGTCTGTTTCTTTCTCCGGGTACTCCGCCAAATACGGGACCTTCATTGTGAGATACCTTATAAACCTTGCGTGGACAAAGTCACGGGCAGCAGCTAGTAAAACATATAATCATTAACACGCTTAAAGCAATTATATTTTTCGTCATTTTATTACTACAATTAGCAGTTACTGTTAGTTCAACTTGAGTGTTTATCGTCAATAAAGCGAAGTGTGACATCTTACCGTCGCCGAGTGCTGACGCGTCGCTGTTAACTTCAATTGGCTCAGTAATGGTCATACGATTAATATTTTATTTACCCTGTTATTAATCATAGATATAAAGTTATAAAATAATATTGTATTTTCGTACCTGACAGCTTTTAGACTAAAGCTATATAAATTACTAGCTTTCCGCGCGCGGTTTCACCCGCGTAATTCCCGTTCCCGTAGAAACTTTATAATAAAATAATCGATCGATAAATGGGCTATCTAACACTGCAAGAATTTTTCAAATCGGACCAGTAGTTGCTGAGATTAGCGCGTTCAAGCAAACAAACAAACAAAATAACAAACAAACTCTGCAGCTTTATAATATTAGTATAGATTATAATAAGTAGCAATAATCAAATAAACTTAATTTAACACAGTAAATTGATAAGCCAAAATATGTTATGACTATTTACAAATACCTGTAATAGGTTTACGTGAATACAAACGTTTTTTTTTATTGTGCTGTTTGAATGTCCTCGGTTATTCTGCCGTCGTAAAAGGGCACAACTAATATTTATTCCAAAATTCTACAAAAAAGTAGCTTCCGCGCCTGGTTCCACCCGCGTAACTCTTGTTCCCGTGGGAACTTCATAGTGAAGTATAGCTTATAGCCTTCCTCGATAAACAGGCTATCTAAAACAGTCTTTTTCAAATCGGACCAGCAGTTCCTGAGATTTGCGTGTTCAAGCAAACAAACAAACTCTTCAGCTTTATATATTATTATCTAATTTTTGCTTTATATATCCTACATATATTATAAACGCGAAAGTTTATAAGTATGGATGGATTGATGAATGGATGTTTGTTACTCTTTCACGCCAAAACTACTGAACGGAATCAGCCGAAATTTTGCACCGGGATAGATTATACGCTGGATTAACATATATGCTACAAAACATCACGCTCCGACCCACAAGAGCAGAGTGACGCGGGTACAACCGCAGGGGCGCAGCTAGTTAATATACGATTATAGATTAAAGTCTAATTTTACCATAAATATGCACCAGATATTAAACTCAACCAACTTTTGTTGTTACCAGGTGAATAAAATGTGAGAAATTTTCATAATTTATTTATGTTCCAGAACTGTATGAATATATAATTTCTTCATTTTTGTATCTGATTCTGCTCAACAACTTTTTCTCATTACAATATTCGTTAAACAATATCTTAATAATGGAATTAACTTATTTTCCCGTTAAAAGTATAACTAATTCAAGAATAA
This sequence comes from Nycteola revayana, assembly GCA_947037095.2. Classification (NCBI taxonomy): domain Eukaryota; kingdom Metazoa; phylum Arthropoda; class Insecta; order Lepidoptera; family Nolidae; genus Nycteola; species Nycteola revayana. The sequence continues at coordinate 525,329 of OX344844.2, forward strand.
GGAATGCTTTACATTGTAATTAGCCGTTATCTTATCATTATCACCGTACGTAAGTCCACTGCTGGACATTGGTCTCCCACAAAAGGAGTTTTGTCATAATCTATACGCTTGGATTAAGTATGACTATTTATGTTAATCTCCGTAGCGGTATTTGGCTCGCTTTAAATGTCGGAGGTCATGGGTTTGATCCCTACGCCGGACAGGAAATCTTTGTGTAAATTCTAAACATTTCTTTCCGGGTCTGGTTGGTTGAAGGTCTACCCTACCCTCCGTGACTCGGAAAGCGCGTTAAGCCGTTGATCCCGATTTTTATAACATTATCGATAACAAGCGTATATTAGGGAACGGGCAGCAGCGTTTCCCTGTTTATTTAAAACATTATACTGCGGTCACCAATCGAAGCTGCCAAGCGTGGTGATTATGGCAAAACCCTCCCTCGGGAGTAGGCCCATGTTCAGCAGTGGACGTTGTACAGGCTGATGATGATTTATAGAGGTTAGATCTATCATATCAAAGTTCAGACCTATTTAAAACATCAAAAACATACATTTCTTGTATCTGTTGCTCCATGCACGACGAATTAACGCTCGCCTTAAATTTCTTTCTCTTAAAGTAAATATTTCTTTCCGGGTCTTATTGGGTACAGGACTACTCTTCGTGCCTCGGAAAGCAGGTAAAACTATTGCTCCTGATTGTTATAACATCATCTTAACAACAGGTAGCAGACAGAAGCGTTAACCTTTTAGCTTTTTACCATATTTTTTGTACATAATACTGCGGTTACCAACCCGCCTGCCTAGCGTGGTACATAAAGCAATACCACCTTCTAGGAAGGCCCATTTTATTTATTTATTTCGTACCCGTGCGAGGGTGGTTCGCTACAATTAGTACGTATTATATGAGTGTTTATATGTCCATAAGCCCATGAGGGGACGCAGTATTGTTGTCGAGGGCCCCGCCGAAGGGCCCCCAGAAGCTGATATGGTACCGTGGGATACTATCGATGGGAAGGAGCACCTTGGTGGTTGTATTGGGTAATCGTATGCTTCGCCTCTACCAACTTCGGGGCCACTTAATGAAAAAGTCCCAATTAAGTCTTTAAAAGATTTTTTGAGTAGACACAGAGATATAATCTTACTTACTAAGCCCACGCCATGTTGTAGTCTGTTTAAACAATACGTAGAGAACGATCGAGTGCGCCAATGAACACACAAACGTGTTGACCGACCAGATTAGATGTTACAAGTGTTTGTCTTCACCAAATGACATAATACTATGTTTGGTCACTACATAGTAGAAAACATAGTTTCTTCCCACTGTCTGTGTGTCCGTGTGTCGCAATGGATTTATTTAATAGATAGAGTGATTTAAGAGGAAGCTTTATATGTACAACTAGCTGCGCCCCGCGGTTTTGCCCGCGTCACTTTGCTCCAGTGGGTCGGAGCGTGATATTTTGTAGCCTATATGTTAATCCAGCTTATAAACTATCCGCGTGCAAACTTTCAGCCAAATCCATTCTGTAGGTTTTGCGTGAAAGAGTCCAGAGATCCATCAATACAAACAAACTTTCGCGTTTATAATATTAGTAGGATAACGGGAGGTACGCGGGTGAAACCGCGCGCGGGATCCTAGTTTACAATAAACTATAGATATATAACCCGATGCAGCTCCACGGAAGGTAGAAGGCAAGTAAGAAAGAAAATACATTTATTTCAGTACAACACAAAAGATGGACAACCTCCGTAGCGTAGCGGTATTTGACTCCATTTAAATCTCGGAGGTCATAGGTTTGATCCCCACACCGGACAGGAAATCTTTGTGTAAATTCTAAAGATTTCCTTCCGGGTCTGGTTGGTTGAGGGACTACCCTCCGTGCCTCGGAAAGCACGTTAAGGCGTTCGTCCCAATTGTTATAACATCATCTATAATAAGCGTACATCAAGGAACGGGCAGCAGCGTTTCCTTGTATGGTACAATATAATACTGTGGTCATACTCTTCAGCTTTAGCTAACAAGGCAAATGACATCCACCTTATGTTGTGTGGGATAGGGTCCCAAATACAAGCACAGCTAGTGCCAGTACAGGAAATTTCCTCTTACCCTGGCAACCATCATGAATCACTTTCTCGTAGACCCAAAATCCGAGAGGCCCGCGAATTTTAAAGTAGAGCGACAGTTGCAGAAAACCCCCTAAAATACTAAAAGTCATAATCCCTCAATTTCATCGCCAGCGACCGCCCTGAGCCGAGGTCCAAGCCCTACATGGGCGCCCTCTTGCGCAGGTTGTTGTTTGTAAACCATTAATTAAGATTGGAGCTCTGCTCGCCTTTATGCCCGGTGTAGTAGCAAAAGCCTCGTGGAAACCAAGTCCTTCCGAAAAAAAAACAATCACTTTACTTCACATGTCACCAGCCCTTTTATGTCCACTGGTGAATATGAGCCTCCATTTAACAGACCGTGGCAAGCCAGGGTTGTCGAGGCATATTGTCATCATCATCACCCTAGGCAGACGGGTTGGCAATATCAGTAAGATAGTAATTAACGTTACCAGCTGTATATGGAAGACCACCCATGGGAAGACATTCGGTGGTCTATTCTAAGCTGGTCGTGTAGTTTCCGGCTCAAAATAGACCACCCTATTTCTTCTCGTGGGTATCGTAGGAGACGACTAAGGGGTACAACTGATGGATGGGCGGCAGCATCTATCAGGTTAAAATCACTTACCATTTTCCACTTCCACTGGAATCAACAATCCGCCGGTCAAGCGTGGTGATTATGGCAATATCCCTCAACATCCCCCCTGGCTTGCCAAGGTCTTAGAGGAGACCCATGTTTAGCAGTGGAGATGTCAGCTGTTGATGGTGATTCTAAGCTGGATACCACAGGACTAACTAGAAAACACACGAAAAGTGGAGGTTCTGAAAGGTGGAGGCACTTCCTCCGGTACTTGGAGGAGCACATCATCACGTCTGAGCATTTTTCTTTCTTTTTTTTCTTGCCTTACATTTATTTTTTGATTTCAGTGTTAAGTCAGGTACTGGCGCAGGGGGCTCTGATGGAGTGGTTCAAAACTTCAGTAGGCAAAGTACAAGAGGGTGCCGAGAATGTGTGGAAATGTGCCAAGACACCAGGGGACTTCACCAAGTTTGGAGACAAATCTAAACAGGTGAATAGATCACAATTTTTGAAAATAGTAATTTTGAACCTGTAGTTTTAGGTTGCTTGGATCATTTATCCACAGTGACTTCTAACCAGCTATCGTAATGCATTATTTCTGCCGGTGATTGTCTAAATCTATGATTTGTCAAACAAATGGAAGTCGCAGGACAGTTTCGTCGCACATCCATAGAGAGAATAAACGTCTGTGAACCTGTGCGATTGAGTAAATACGCAAAAAGAAAAAAAAGCGAGTGGGGAAAAATGAAACTGGAACTTTTGCTACGCGGAACTAACGAGTTTGGGGAATTTAGCTACTCGGATAGTTCGCTCTATATTCAAACATGTAGCGTTGAATGAGTGTGTTTATAGAGAAGCGACTTCATATTAATAAGGATTAGAGTTGCCATTAAAATTAAATGTCATAAAGTAAATAAATAAAGTATTTATACGGATATTTGGCGTCGGTATATTCCGTCTTTTTTTGCTTAGAAGATTGCAAAGAAAAAAAATACATGTTATACTAGAAAATCAATCAATGTATGTTATCAGTGATGGCATAGGGTATCTGAGACATGATGTTATTCACTGTGTCTCTCATAAACATAGTATTTTTTTAACATTGAACTTTCCCAAAAATTTAATGTTCAATCTACAAGGTTAAACACACAACAATAACAAAACAAGATGGGTTATGTTTAAAAGTGTAATTATATACATATCATATTTTACTGCACTGGTAACTCAGTGGTTATGGCAGTTCCTTCTGAGACCTGGTGTTCTGGGTTCGATTCCCAGCCGGGACAATAATTTGTTTGAAGTACAGATGATTGTTCTGAGTCTGGGTGTGCTTCGTGTCCGTGAATTGAATGTTTGTAAACTCCCGCGACACTGGGATTAATTTCCCTAGTGCGGGGAGTTGTCTTAAAAAACAAAGTAAATGTAATGATTGTTTCAGACTCAACGCAATTTTACTCTCTCCGAAGTGCAGCAGTGTGACGGACGGGACGGACATTGCCTTTACATCATTTATGATAAAAACATGGTGCTGGATCTTACGGAGTTCGCTGATTATGTGAGTATTTGTTCAATCGGTTCAGTGGCTATTGATTCATTACCAGGTATCGGAATAGGTTGAGCTTTCAAATACGAAATAATGTAATTTTCAATGTAAATTATAATAAAGACATGTTTACGATACCGGTATTCAAACAGATTGGGTTGAAAATACAATGTATCTCTTGTATATCATATCTCTAACATACTTATTGTCCATAATCGTCACAATAAGGACAGACCGCCTTATTAAAAAAAAGAACAATGAATGACGCCTGGTGTGTGATCTTGTAAATGCATCAGTGTCAAGATTTAATCATGTAATCTTATAATTATATAAACATAAATTTACATAATACCTAAAAAAAATTAACACGCCTAAACAATCCTTGATAAAATCTATATCTGCTTAAAAAATCTACCTACTCCGATCCCTGTTCATTACAAACAAAAAAAATATGTTTAATTTTTATAATAGTAGGACATATTAGTAAGGGTTCCGTACATGAAAGCCCGCGGAACATTTGGCACACTAATATTTCATGGCGGCGTCAGGCTCAAAGTGGCATCGTCTATTTGTCAGTTATGACTTATGATACGATTTTGTTAATAACACTTAATATTTACATCATCATCATCAACAGCCCGTTTACATCCACTGCTGAACATGGGCCTCCCCTTGCCATAATCACCACGCTTGGCAGACGGATTGGTGATCGCAGTAAGATGTAAATCTTGAGCTAATGGATACTGCTGCCTATTCATCAGCCATATGCCCCTTAGTCCCCTTTTACGACACCCATGGGAAGTCATGGGGTGGTCTATTCGAAGCCGGAAACCACACGGTTTACATACTAAGTCGTATTGTTTGTCTTTTCCTCAAGGAAAAATAAATACATGTTAAAAGTTTTTATACATACATTCATTTCTTTTTTCATATGGTGTATTTATGTTGCTGATATAACAACAAATTAAAATAAAAAATATTTTAGGGGGGCTACCATACAACACGCATTGTGTGACGTGTTGACTACTGAGAATAATAAGTAACATCGTGCGTGGCCATTTTTTTGTAAAGAGGGCGGTAATCCATGAAAGGTAGGGAACCTGTACCATAGAGTAATAGGCTGTCACAAGTTACCGCATAAAAGTTTGTCAGCGTCAGGAGCCCAACTATAGCTTATACAGTTATTACACGGGTCAGAGGCGACGCGGCGTGGGCGCCGGGGGCGCCGGGGGCACCGGGGGCGGACACCTTGACAATTGCTTATTTATTGTGAACGTATTTAATTGATGGACAGGTTTATAGAATTGTTAACTTGAGTTTTATTTATCTAGCCTCAGATAAAAATGATAAAAGAAAAAAAATTAATTATGGCAGACATAATAACCCTGAACTAACCGTGATGTGCACTAAGAGTAGCACGCCTTCTGACAATGTTATGTATTCGAAAATTTAATATGGTGATTAAGTATTCTTGATGTTTTAAAATTCCGGGCAATTTTCTTATTTTTTTCTTTCATAAAAACCTTCTCCTGATAATAACAAACTTAACAAAAAAGAATTAGTGCAATCGGTATAGCCGTTCACACGTGATGCCGTGACCAAGGGAAATAGGGATTCATTTTTGTTAAGCGGCCGTAGCCCAATGGCTAGGCCGTCGGACTTGGGATCTTGTGGTCGCCGGTTCGAACCCCACCCATTGCACTACCGACGTGAACCCACTCACATTGCAAGTACCCACAACACAAGCATTTTAGCTTAGCACGAGGGGTTAACAAAAATACTAGTACACTGCAAAACTCTGCTAGTAATCGTTTAAAACAAAAAAAATATATATATATACTAGATTCCCGCGCGCGGTTTCACTCGCGTAGCTCCCGTTCCCGTGGGAACTTCATAATTAAATATAGCCTATGTCATCCGGGGATAGTGTAGCTTTCCAACGGTGAAAGATTTTTTCAAATTGATCCAGTAGTTTCGGAGCCTTTTCAATACAAACAAACAATTAACTTATATTAACTAAGTGACACACACACGACGACACGAACGAGAAGTTACATTAATATGGTTTCTTTTATCTGTTTCCAGCACTGTGGTGGTCGCAAAGTGCTGGAAGATGTCGCTGGAACTGACGCCACGGAGAAGGTGTTCAGGTCTGGTATGCCGCTCCAGCTGTTCAGGCGACTCCTCAGGATATTCCAAGTGGGAAACCTTGTAAGTGGTTTCAATACATATCATCCTCTATCGTCTATTGATCAATATAGGTCTTTCCCGAAGGGTGAGTTGCCTTATTCACCACGCTTGGCCGACGGAATGGTTACGGGTAATAACATATTGTTAAAAAAATATATTATGTAAAAAAGGGCCGTTGTGCGTTGCTATAGCAACGACAACATTAAAAGTAATGTCAAGATTTTTTGAAGTTTGTGATTGCTCTATAGCTGCTCCATAATCTGTTGCCTTTATAACGATATCCCACTCAGGGTCCCATATGCCCAGTAAAGTAACAAAAGCCTCGTGGCTAACTACATAAAAACAAAAAGTAAAAAAGATCCTCCCTATATCCTACTGTGAGATTGAGACCTCGTATTGAGGGCAGTCGTAGGGTATTAGACGACTGATGACTTATAGATGTTTAGGGAAGTTTTGTGCAACGGTCGCTCTACTTTACAGTTCGTGGGCCTCTAGGGCTTCGGATCTATGGAGAGGGTTCTTTGCAAACGAGGGGTCGGAAGGGTTAGAGTAACTAAAATTCATTTTATTCGAAATCTATGCCCCATTGAATGGCAATGCTTACCTTCTGTAAATACCCCCACGCCGGACAGGAAATCTTTGTGTAAATTCTAACATTCCTTTCCGGGTCTAGTTGGTTGATGGACTACCCTCCGTGCCTCGGAAAGCACTTTAAGCCGTTGGTTCCGATTGCTATAACACCATCAATAACAATCGTATATAAAGGAACGGGCAGGAGCGTTTCCTTGTGCGGTCACAACAATATTGGTCACCAACCCGCCTGCCAAGCGTGGTGACTATGACAAAAACCCTTCCCTGGGAGGAGGCCTATGTTCAGCAGTGAACGTTATACGGGCTGATGCTGATGATACTAACATAGGTGTTCTTTATATCCGCAGATAAATGACTCTGGCTCTGTGATAAAATCTGAGTCGTGTGCATGGTGGGCAAACCTCGCTGGACTCTGCTGACAACAATGAAGGATAACAATGCTATAGTATATATTTTTCTAGAAAAAAAAAGGATTAACCCACGTTTTTACCGGACCCGTGACGTAGTTACTATATTATTTAGGCCAATAGGACAGTCCTAATAAATACGAACACTTTAAAAAAGGTATATGTTAAGATAATAAATAAATTTATAAATAAATTTTATTAAACAGTTATAAAAAAAATGTATTGCCTATTCTTCTATATATGTATATTGTATCTATATACAATCCGCGGTTTTACCCGCGTTACTCTGCTCCAGTGGGTCGGAGCGTGATATTTTGCAGCCTATATGTTGATCCAGTGTATAACCTATCCTGGTGCAAAATTTCATCCAATTCCGTTCAGTAGTTTTGGGGTGAAAAAATAACAACCATCCATCCATCCATCCAAATTTACAAACTTTCGCGTTATAATATTAGTAGGATGAGTGTTATAAAGAGTAAAGATTTGTATTTTTGTATGTTTATTTGTTACGAATAAACCCAATAACTACTGGACGGATTTGGATAATTCTTTCACCTATAGAAAGTTAAGTTGTCCCAGAGTAACTAAAGCGATAATTAATAATTAATTTTCCACGGGCACGGGAGCTAAGCGGATGACACCGCTTGTAGAAGATAGTATAATATTATTATATTATGTACACTCATTGTTAATATTAAGTGTTTATAAATAAATAATGTAAATGGTTTATTTGTTTATTTTTATACCTAATTATTTTAATAATAATCTACCTATATACCTAAATAATAAAACTGTAGAGGTCGAATGTCTGTACATAGAAAATAACACTAACATCCGAGTCAGGGGCATGTTAGTAGTAAAATAGAACACATCCAGATTTTTTGTTGTTTTGTTTTGTTTCTCTTTATTTTTGTACGGGCTAATCTCCGAAACTCTTGCATCGATTTACATAAAATTTTGCATGGTACCTTACATTCCCGGTCGCAGAAAATTAATGAATTCCCGAGGGATAGTTAAAAAACCGAAGGAATAACAAACACCACGCGGAAAAAGTCGCGGGGATCTGCTAGTATTTGCTGTAATACCTACTTTAAATTTGATAGTAATTTATATTTTGATTTCTTCTACCCTATTAATGAAAGAAAGCTAATTTTTTATCTAATAATGTTTGTTTTTGTAGTTATCTTATAACGGCTTTATTTATAGCGGCTATTTAGGGATCCATACCTAAAAGGTAAAATCGGTACCCTATTTCTAAGACTCCGCTGTCTATCTGTCCTTCATTAGGCTGTACCTCATGAACCGTGATAGCGTGATAGTTGAAATTTTCACAGATCAAAAATCAGAATTAAACCTAAATATTTTGTTAAAAAATTTAGTTCCCTAGTATTTTTTTATGTTAACAATCAGAAAACGGAAAATGATTAGTACCTACTGTTTTCTACCTCATGCCTCAAATGCCGTTTTTTGCTAAAATCATGCGAACAATTTGATTTTGAGGTATTATCACCCAGGTGATACCTCAATATTAAATTGTTGAGAACCCAAAATACGCGAGTCCGACTCGTACTTGGCCGGATATTTTGACGTTTTGCAATTATTCTGCAAAAAGATCGGTGTCGCATATTAATTGTCCTAGGTTTGGGTTGTTATACGCAATTGGGTAGGTTATCAGACTATTGAATCAACTTATAAGGTTGAAATGCCTAAGATTAGATCAGAATCAGTAATACCTAGGATGTAGGTATATAGTGACGTTCTCTTAGCAGTTAAAGCATGCGTAACACTGATAGCAATAGTTAAACAGATATGATGTTTATTATCATTATTATATCTAAATAGCAACAAATATTATCTACCAGATATCGCGAAATTTTGCAGATATTCCGTTACCGTTGACTAATACACATGTAAGTATTACTTTTGTCTTTTTTCTATACTAATATTATAAAAAAGTAAATATGCGGCTGTAGGGGGTAATCTCTAGAACTACTGAACCGACTTTGCAAATGATTTTACTGGCTTTATTTTAAGTCAAGATTTCTACATTAGCAGTTAGCTAATTATACAATCTTTTTTTTTGTTTTTGACAAAGACTTTTATGCAAACCTGCAAAAAATATTGCAAATTACGTATATATTGGCATATCTATACTAGTATTATAACAAAAATACATTTGTTTGTTTGCATTGAATTGACTCTGGAACTTCTGCACCGAATTAATAAAATCACCATTAGATCCAGGTGTAACATAAGCTATTTCTAATGATGAAGTTCCCACGGGAACGGGAGTTACGCGGGTGAAACTGCGCGCGGTTACTAGTAATTAATATAAATCCATGTAATTTCAGTATCCATATAATATTACTAGCTGCGCCCCGCGGTTTTACCCGCTGCTCCAGTGTGTCAAGGCGTATAATCTATCCAGGTGCAAAATATCAGCCAATTCCGTTCAGTAGTTTTGGCGTGAAAGAGTTACAAACATCCATCCATCCATATTTACAAACTTTCGCGTTTATAATATAAGCAGAATATGTATTGTAGTTGAATTGTTTTATAGAGCACCTACTACATTGTCTCAACACCAACCATATGGTAGACGGGTAGAGAATATCACTGGCATTAAGTCCGCCTATGTACTTTTATAGTGATAAAGTTATTAAATAAATAAAATAAATAAATTTTCAGTAAATTAGTGATTTTATTATTGAATTTTAGTGCAAACTTTTAGTAAAATAACAAACGTACCTTCATAAAATATGTCATTTAAATAATGAATGAATTTACAAAGAATAATGGATATTTTTATGAGTCATTAGAGTCAAAGTTATAATTTATTTATGCATTTAGGACACAATTCAAATGTTTTAAATCATGTCCTTAAGATGCGTTCATTGTTTATTTTTTCTATCGTTCACGACGAGGCAAGTCTGAGGAGAACTGTCAAGAAACTCAGCAGTGTTATGTGTTACAAGCCATTTTGTCATTTATATAATCTGTATTTGGTAATGTACCTTTTTACATAATTTAGCGTTGCAAGTAGCTTTAATTTATGAACAGATAGTTTCCTAATATGTGGGAGTTTTTTATAAAAGTATTCCGAAGTGCCAGTCTAATATATTGAAATTGTAGTGACATCTATAGTAGCCGCACAAAAACTACGAGAAGGTAGGTATGTACCTAAGTATATGTCGCTTTCTACTCTGCTCTAATTGACTGTAGCGTAACTGCGTAATACATTCATTGCATGCTATTATTTATGGTATGAAGAATTCCAAACTACTAATTATTATGCATTTTTTGTTGCTAGTAAATTAATTCACTATAAACTTGAAAAAACTAGGATATCTGGTAGCATAATCTCGTTTGGTTAGCTTAGATTAAATGCCATAATAATTAATGAAATAATAATATAATAATTATGCGCATTCAGTGAAACTGGCAACTAAATTTAACAATATGAGTGGCACGAAAGTTTATCCACTTACGATTCGTATTTTTTGCCGGGGGATAAATAACGTTCATGTACAAAAAAAAATCTGATGTCTTTACTTTTAACATGATAAAATATTCAAATTATAAAATAACTGTAATAAAAGGCCTCGGTATGCGATTAATGTTTCGCCAACCTTTTTATATATGACATATATTTATATAATAATATGTCAATAATTAATATTATATTGCAAAAATATTCAAATTATAAATTAACTGTAATAAAAAGCCTCGGTATGCGATTAATGTTTCGCCAACCTTTTTATATATGACATATATTTATATAATAATATGTCAATAATTAATATTATATTGCAAAAATATTCAAATTATAAATTAACTGTAATAAAAAGCCTCGGTATGCGATTAATGTTTCGCCAACCTTTTTATATATGACATATATTTATATAATAATATGTCAATAATTAATATTATATTGCAAAAATATTCAAATTATAAATTAACTGTAATAAAAAGCCTCGGTATGCGATTAATGTTTCGCCAACCTTTTTATATATGACATATATTTATATAATAATATGTCAATAATTAATATTATATTGCAAAAATATTCAAATTATAAATTAACTGTAATAAAAAGCCTCGGTATGCGATTAATGTTTCGCCAACGTTTTTATATATGACATATATTTATATATGACAATAATTAATATCATATTGAAACAATGACTTTGACACTTTACTAGATTAATCAATACGAATTGCTTATGTTGACTGATAACGATTGATAACAAATAATGACAGACATGCTTTTATTTGGTAATCTTTCACGACTAGCCAAAATGTAATTCATAAATTGATAGATAGATAAACTCTTTGTTGTACACTAATAAAAACAAGAACACAGAAAACTTACAAATTAAAGGTATACAGAGCATGTACAATTGGCGGCCTTATCACAAAATGTGATCTCATCCAGGCAACCGAGGAAGAAGTCAAACAAAGGCGTTTGAGAGAGGGGTAGTGTAATAAAAAATTGAAATAGGAAATAGTGTATTTGTGATTATATGTATATACATATATATATATATATATATATATATATATATATATAACGATATATAAAATATATACTTATATACAAAAATAATTATATATTAATATAAACAGGAATACATCTAGTGTTGTTGAGTGTTTCGTAGTGACAGGTAATGGCCATTGACTCGTCTTTGAAACTCATGCAAACTTTGCGATCGTCTAATTTCCACGGGCAGTGCATTCCACAATCGCACACGTTTTACTATAAAAGATTTATCTAAAAAAATTGTGGAATGAACTAGGCTTTTAAGCCTGAGGTTGGATGATGATAATATATTATCTAGCCATAAGTATTTCATGACTTGTAGCTATGAATTTATTTGGATATGATATACATAAAGTGCTTCTATAATACCTATATCGACAACCTCTGTAGCGTAGCGGTATTTGGCTCGCTTTAAATCTCGGAGGTCGTGGGTTCGATCCGACGCCGGACGAGAAATATTTGTGTAAATTCTAACATTTCTTTCCGGGTCTGGTTGGTTGAGGGACTACCCTCCGTACCTCGGAAAAAGTTAAGTCGTTGTTCCCTATTGTTACAACATTATCTATAATAATCGAATATCAAGGAACGGGCAGAGCAGCGTTTGGTACCACATAATACTGCGGTCACCAATCCGCCTGCTAACCGTAGTGACTATGGCAAATACCCTCCCCAGGAGGAGGCCCATGTTCAGCAGTGGACATTATACGGGCTGATGATGATGATGATCATTCCTATATGCCATCTGCACCCCTTTCACAGTAAATGTTACGGGGAAAGGGTAGCAGGTTAAGGATGGCCATAGTAGCTCATTGTAGACACTAGTTGACCTTATATTTAAAACCTTATATCAGGTAGATAGGGATAATTAATCTGAAATTTAAAAAAAGTATATATATAACTATAAGTATATAACATGAATAGCATAAAAAATCCATAAATAAAGTACTGTACCTAATATTAAGGAATGTGTATCAAAATTAAATATAGCTTTTAGCCTTGTACAATAATTCCGTGTGGTTTCCGGCTTAGAATCAACCACCATTTATGACCTCCCATCATCATCAGCCCTTATAACGTCCACTGCTGAACATGGGCCTCCTCCCGAGCCAGGGTATTTGGCATAGTCACCACGCTTGGCAGGCGGATTGGTGACCGCAGTATTATGTTGTACCACACAAGAAAACACTGCTACCCGCTCCTTGATATACGATTATTATAGATGATGTTATAACAATCGGGACCAACGGCTTAACGTGCTACAAGACCCGGAAAGAAATTTTGTCCTCCCATGGGTGTCGTAAAATGCGACTAAGGTACATACACCTGATGTATGGGCGGCAGCGTCTATTAACTAAAGTTTACTTAACATTATACTGCGATCACCAACCCGCCTGCCAAGCGTGGTGATTATAGCAATATCCCACAATGACCCTAGCTTACCAAGGTTTATAATGAGGAGGTCCATGTTCAGCAGTGGACGTAAATGTGCTGTTAATATATGATGATTTAACACCATGCAGATATGACTATCTTCATCGTTTATATCTATTGGAAACTGAACGATCATAATTTATTACCAATACCTATAGATCCAATGATTTCCGTGTCTGATTGATACTAATTTTAATATCCTCGTATTATTAAACATCTTATCTTGAACATAGTTATCTGTAAGATAAAAATGAATTGTTGGGACTAACCCAAAAGTGAATAATGAAACGCGTCATAAAATACTGAAGGTATAGTTATTTACATCTAAAACTAAGTTATATAAGGGGATGTTAATATACGATGATAGCTTCCGCGCGCGGTTTTACCCACATAATACCCGTTTCCGTAGAAACTTCATAATTTAATATAACTTATAGCCTTCCTCGATAAATGGGCTATCTAATAATGTAAGAATTTTTACAATCGGACCATTAGTTCCGGAGATAATCGCGTTCAAGCAAACCAACTCTTCGGCTTTATTTATGAGTATAGATATCTCCGTGGCGTACCGGTATAGGTCTTGCTTTTAGCCTCGGGGGTTGAGGGTTTGATATAACAAGAAGTCTTTGTGTTAAATCTTAGATTTTCGTAATAGCATGGTTACGAAACGAAAGTAAGTACCCATAGTCATATTTATAAGACGTTTTTCATTGCTTCAAGAGTTCTTAGTAACTCAAGTGTCTCAGGTATACCTGATCAGATTAAAAGTGCTTGTGATCTGTCACTTGCCACTACAAACTAATCGCACTTATCCTATTATCAATGTACGTGCTTTGTGGAAAACTCATTTAAGCCTATAATTATGTTGCAAGGATAACCCGATGAATACAATACACTTTAAATGTAAATATTCATTCATTTAATTATCAGCCCGTATAATGTGTACTTCTAAACATTGGCCTCCTTTCAAGGAAGGATTGTTTCCATAGTCACCACGCTTGGCAGGCGGATTGGTGACCACATTATTATATATTAACACACACAGGAAACGCTGCTATAGACAATTGCTATAGATGACGCGTTCTATACTTCTGACCTAATCCCAGCCCGCGCTGGTTGATTCTTATTATATTTATAATACGCCACTATCACATGCCACATTGGTAGATTTAAATTCTATTTAATAACATTATTGTTGAAATGTATACTAATTAATTAGTCAAGTTTTTTTTTTTTCTCTTTGTATATTTTTATCATTGTATTTGACTTATAATACCTAAGTACGATCGCTTCGTCTACATTATCAATAAACGTTTCATTTCATGATGTATAGAATCGGGATCAACGGCTTAACGCGATTAGAAAAATTGAGACTAAAATTTTAGATCTTTCACAAAATATTTCTAAGATTTCTTCTCCGGCGTGGCGATTGAACCCTCTGAGCCTTAAAATGTGACTTATGCTGCCACGCCGCGGCAGTTATCAGTGCCTTCGTTAGTTAATTACAAGCTGATGATGTCCAACTTCTCATGTAAACTTTCTGATTACTTTCAATAGTTAGGCATTCATTTAGGTGTCCCGGGACCAGCATGAGGCTATCAGCTTAGAGCCTCTTTAGTGTGTGCCGCTGTAGATCCTGGCTTACAGGAGTTATAGTGGCGGGATATGTGGGAGGGATCAGTCCCAAAAAAAAAGCTTATGGTGTTTTTTTTTCTAGATCCACAATGGCTACCATAAAATATTACACGTGGGCAGAGATAGCACAACGCAATGGTAAAAACGGCCAGCCTATATGGATCGCGTACAAGAACTCCGTCTACGATGTCACCAAATACATATACGAGGTAAATACCTTTATCCTCAGTGTTTATTTATTTATTAAGTACTGTCACATCACATACATGCAACACTGGTAATAAACTTTACAATAACGTTAGTCCTGATGCACATGACAATACAGCATAGCGTTTGCTATAGATTGGCTATAAAAATCTATACAAAACATGAATTAACAAACGAAATAGCCCAGTGCAGCTTGTAATTTGGCAAAGAAAATAATAATAAGAAAGTAAATATTCAGCCAGAGATAGCAGCATTCAAGGATCATCATCTTCCTGCCCTGCTCCAATTATTTGTGCTCGGCGCAATATGTCATCCTCTTCCATTTTCCGCTATTAGACGTATCTTTCATACTCACACCTTTCTTACACAGGCCTCTTTCTTTCTCACATCATCACTTTTCAATCCATCTTATTTTTTTGCCTCCCTCTCCCAAACATATACTCCCATCTTCATATTCAGTAATGTTCTCGTTATTCAGCTTTCAAATTATTTAAAGTCACCTGTAACGAGCCATCTGCACAAGACATATTAAACACAAGTGCTCTCTCTATTCCTTTAGTCTCAAAATTCGGTGAGACTGTTCTATCGAAACGACTGTTTTCCGACCGTAAGTAACCTGTTAAACACATTCAAATACGTTTCTTCACTTGACCATACCAGAGCAACCGATTCCCTTTCAACTTTTCTATCACAGGTGCCACTTTCAAACTTCCCCTTATATAGGTACTCATTCCTCACCTTGTACATTTCAAAGCCCAACACTCAGAGCCATACCTTATTACAGATTCATAGATTTTTACTCTATTGCTATGTCAAATTATGTAAATTAGTTATTAACGCATTTAAATCTTATTCCAGCATCCGGGAGGAGAAGGGCCAATCGCAGAAGAAGCTGGTACTGACGCTACAAAGGCCTTCGACGAGGTCGGACACTCGTCTGACGCGAGAGAGATCTTAGCCAAGTTCAAAATTGGAGAAATTGTAGAGGTACCGTGAAAATACATATTTCTATAAACTAACATTATATATAGAAAAAGCCTCCGTGGTGCGGAATAAGGCTCGCCTTAAATCTCCCAGGTGTTGGGTTTAATTCCCATTTCACAAAAAAAAATCTTGGTGTGAAATCAAAGATCTGGTCTGGTCCACTGCTGAATATAGGCCTTCCGCGATGTTGCCTTAGTTGGTAAACGCTGCTGCCCGTTACTTGATATACGAGATTGTTATAAATCAGCGTTCGGCCAACTTTAGGCAGGCAAAAGCCACCAAATGGTAAAATAAACTAAAGGCTTGTGATATTAACCATAGATTCTACCTGATACCTACTTATAATTGTTCATATCCCATATAGAGAATGAAAATCTTGTTCGTTCGCGGGGAGAGCGTAGCGCGTTCTTAAGGCTGGATCCACAGTATACGGTCGCTCGCGGTTCGTTCATGCATTCATTTTGATATTTATTACTTATTTACAAAACATTAATAACCCGAGTAAGACGTTCGCACATGGCCCATGCTCGCGTGTTGCCGACCGTTTTTATTAGAAGATGTTATAACAGTTTTCATGTTCATAACATTTGGCTTTAATTCCGCCTTGCTCGGAGGCAACACGCCTAAAGCATGGAACAAGAGCGAGGTGGTGTTGTTCTTTAAGAAAGCCATGTCTATAAGCTGTTCTCCAGGGTTTTTAACCAGTGCGTGTTGCCAGTGATGACCTATGGATCCGAAACGTGGTCCTTCACAATAGGCCTTATGAACAGGCTCAGAGTCGCTCAACGAGTTATGGAGAGGGCTAGGCTCGGGGTTTCTCTACGAGATCGAATCAGAAATGAGAAGTTACGTAGAAGAACGCGGGTTACCGACATAGCCCAACGGATTAGTTCGTTGAAGTGGCAATGGGCAGGCCATTATAGCACGGAGAACAGGTGGCCGTTGGGGCCGAAAAGTTCTCGAATGGAGACCGCGGATCGGCATACGTAGCGTAGGACGTCCACCTACTAGATGAACGGATGATCTGGTTAAGGCCGCGGGATCACGGTGGATGCAGGCCGCTTCTAACCGCAACAACTGGAGATCTATGAGGGAGGCCTATGTCCAGCAGTGGAGGCCCTACGGCTGAAATGATGGACATTCGGAGCCAGCGGCTTAACGTGCTTTCTGAAACACGGAGGCATAGTCCCTCAACGACTTCCACTAATAAATGGGGTCTAAAAGCATGTTGCTAGCAACACTAACACGTTCACTTATCCCAATAATCCGCGCTGAGTCAACGGTACGTACGTATTAATGTAAGTCTCGGCTGCACTTAACCATGAGAGCCACTTAGATACTACTCAATACGTATACAATAACCGATAGTAATGAACTCCGGGTAGGGCGTTATGTGTTATTGAATTGCGGAGAAAGAGGGAAATCGGGTTTAGTAATATAATTGGTAATAAGGTGTTTCTAAAACTTATGCCGAGAAAACCTCCGTACCGTAGCGGTATTTGGCTCGCTTTAAATCTTGGAGGTGGTGGGTTCGATCCCCACGCCACATGAATTATTTGTGTGAATTCTAAGATTTCTTGCCCGGTCTGGTTGGTTGAGTGACTACCGTCCGTGCCTCGGAAAGCACGTTAAGCCGTTGGTCCCGATTGTTATAACATCATCATTAATAATCTTTTATCAAGGAACTGGCAGCAGCGTTTTCTTGTGTGGTACAACATAATACTACGGCCAAGCGTGATCATTACGGAGAAAACCATCCCTTGGAGGAGGCTCATGTTCAGTAGTGGACGTTATACGGGCGGACGATGATAATGACATATTATTAAAAAATAATAAATGTTTAAAAATGTAAATGAATACATAATAAGCAGTTTAATTTTTAAATAATTACATAATACATTAAAATAAATACAATATTATCTCTTAGTACCAAAATGCTACATTGACCACTAACTGCCTACTTTACAAGACACCTCAAAGCTATTATCAGCTAAGACTAGTCACCCATCCAGGCACACAATACATCAAACACAAAAAAATATATAAAAAAATGTTACCTATTTAAAATTAAACTTTAATTAAATGTTTTATGCTATAGTGTTTTAGTTGTAAGCGTTATGCTAAATTGTAAACTATAGAGTAATGTTTTATTTTTATATATATATTATACCTCTATTGTATAAAATGTAGTGCCTAACGGGGTTCATGTCTGGTTCTGTTACTTTAATATAACATCTTTTTAAAACCCATGAAAGCAATAAATAAATAAATATTACTAAAAAAGCCATAGAAACTACGAAAGATAATTCAGTAATCTTATTATATTGACGCCTTCAGAATTTGTGCATCCGCTTCATTTTCGGCCTCCGAAAGTATGACCATGTGTCAGAGCTTCGGTTGCAGTTGAAGTGGCTGCCTATTCGACGGCGTTGGGACCCTCCCGACCGCAAACATTATGCACAATATACAAAAATACAATCACCTGTCGGAAGACACATTTTTTAAGCGGAATGAACACTAGATATTTTTGTTTTTTTTAATATAGATATATATGATTATTAATAACTAGCGGCCCGTCCCGGCTCCGCACGGGTGAACATTTCATGAAAAATATATATTATATAGTCTTAACATAGACTTTACTCTGGGATAATGTAGCATTCTAATGCAGAAAGATTTATCGAAGTCCGTTCCGTAGTTTTTGAGTTTATTCCAAACAAACATCATCATCAACAGCCCGTTTACGTCCACTGCTGAACATGGGCCTCCTCTTAACAGACCTTGGCAAACCAGGATCGTAGAGGGATATTGCCATAATCACTACGCTTGGCAGACGGATTTGTGATCGCAGTAAGATGTAAACCTTGAGCTAATAGAAGCTGCTGCCCATCCATCAGCCATATGTCCCTTAGTCGCCTTTTACGACACCCATTGGAAGACATGGGGTGGCCTATTCTAAGCCGGAAACCACACGGCACAAACATACAAAAATATAAAAATTCATAGATAAGTTTGATAACACTTCTAATTGAATAGCCGCGCGGTTCCACCAGCGTAACTCCCGTTCTCGTAAGAACTTCATAACTAAATATAGCCTTCCTCGATAAATGTACTATATACACTGATAGAACTTTTCAAATCGGACCATTTGTTCCTGAGATAATCATGAGTATTTAATAATCTAATCAATGATAATAATTATCATATTTAATAACTTGATAAAAAAAATATTTGCAAGTAATTAATCGTATTTTGATATCTCTAAGTCGTCTTAACGATTTATTATCGCAGTTAACGAGAAAAATATTTTGGAACGTAATATGCCCATATGAGTTTGCAACCATATCGAAAAAGTCAAAACAAAGAAAAAGTCTAGAACGTTCCTTTTCACTACTGCTGACTGCACCTGTGGCTCAGTGGTTACGTCTGTGACCTGGTGTTCTGGGTTCGATTCCCACCCGGGACAATTATTTGTTTGAACCCCAAATAGCTGAGTCTAGGCGCGCTTTGTGTCCGTGAAATGAATGTTTGTATAGTCCCCCGCGACACAGGGATAAGTATTCCCAAGGGCGGTTGTCTTAAAAAAAAAAGAAATGACAAATAAAAAAATATATCTTCCAACGCCATGAAGCAATAGAATGATCCCTACTGGGGTTTTTATCGTTAATCATATTTAGTGTTCTTCAAACGAGGCTTCAAACAGCACTCCTATCAATGTAGACAGCGGCTTGAGGCTGCACACTCTTGGCACAGCTTAAATCCATGAGCAGCGGTTAACGCTTACAGGTATGCCGCTTGCTCGTCTACCACAATGATACTCCGTGGAGGAGCGAAACATGTGTCTGGTTCAGCTGGTGATTGTATTTTTGCATTTTGTTTTTGTCCTTTGTAGAAACTAATATATAAAACTGAAGAGTTTGTTTTCGTTCGTTCTCAGGAATTACTGGTCCGATTAGAATGTATATTTCAGTGTTAGATAGCCCATTTATCGAGGAAAGCTAGAAGGCTATATTTAATTATGAAGTTCTTACGGGAACAGGAGTTACGCGAGTGAAACCGCGCGCGGGAAGCTAGTACTAATTTATAAAGCTGAAGAGTTTGTTTGTTTGAACGCGCTAATCTCAAGAACTATTTACGCGAGTTAACCGCACGCGATAGCAAGTCGTGCAAAAAGTGCATCCTAGTATTTAAACACATTTTTAGCGAAATTAATACCTACTAGATATTTTGCGTTTTAAATTTAAATATAAAAAAGACTTTAACATCATCCTGATAACTACTTATAATTACAACCTCCGTAGCGGTATTTGGCTCGCTTTAAATCTCGGAGGTCGTGGATTCGATCCCCACGCCGGATAGGAAATCTTTGTGTAAATTCTAAGATTTCTTAGAACTCTCTGGTTTCCGTCTGGTTGGTTGAGGGACTACCCTCCGTGCCTCGGAAAGCACGTTAAGCCGTTGGTTCCGATTGTTATAACATAATCTATAATAATCGTCTATCAAGGAACGGGCAGCAGCGTTTACTTGTGTGGTACAACATAATACTGCGGTCACCAATCCGCCTGTCAAGCGTGGTGACTATGGCAAATACCCTCCCCCGGGAGGAGGCCCATGTTCAACAGTGGACGTTATAAGGCTGCAATTTAGATAACAAATAGAGAGATAGGCAAAAATAAGTAAAAAACAAACGTAAGACTTTAATATCTTTCATTACTAAAGAAGGTCCCACAATTCCAAACAGTACTATCTGTTTTAGATCACGACACATGATATATCAGTTTCCAAGTAAAACTGAAGCTGTGACAATAGTCGCTGAGTAGTGACAAATACCGTTCATTCGAGTGAATGGAACGAATGAAACGAACAATAGTGACCGATAACGCCTAACGCTTGTTTTAGCTTGATTGGATGTCACGAATGGTTGACTCCTTTTGTTTTTAATCTTGAACTGGTATTTTATATATACGAGTGAAATGTTACGTTACTTGTTGGGTGTTAAGTTTGGGATGTGCGTCTATTTCAGTTGTGATCTATAAATAGAATTACTTGTGAGTAGGTACTTATATATATAAAGCTAGAGTTTGTTTGTTTGATTGCTTGGACGCTCTTATGTTCCCACTTATCCGATCAGTCTTTTTGCCCTGAAACCGGACGCCGGACGTGGGTGTTCACATTATATCCGAATGTCAGTCTGTTTTGCCGGAAGGTCGGTGGTTCGACTCGCCGCCAGTTTACGTTTGTATTTCGTACGCGATGGACGGCGACGATGATGTTCTTATATTGTGGTGGTATTTGAGACGAATGAGACGAAAAAGAAGTAGAAAACGAAGACAACATTGGGTGCATCCTATACTTCGAGACCGATTTTTCTTCAGTCTTGACGCAACGTTCGTTCACACTCATTCAATCCGGGAGTTTTGAATGATCGTCGCCGTGGCAAAACGTCCGTCAAAAATACTAAGATCAGTCTATTTTCCCGGATCACTCATAACATGAACAGCTCCATACAAATTGTACTGCCATTGGCACATCCGTCTATTTAGACTGACCGAGAAAAAAGACTGGTCGGATAAATGGGAACGGGCTCTTAGGGTCCAATTTGAAAAAATATTTTTATACCTATTGTTTCATTAAGTAGTTTAATGAGTTAAAAAAACAGTCTGTGAGACTGTTTTTTTACAGCTATATCTAATAAGTAGCTTCCCGCGCGCCATTTCATCTACGTAGCTCCCCTGTCCCATGGGAACGTATTTTTTTTAATGGCGTTGAAATCGATTCAGTAGTTTCAGAGTCTATTCAATGCAAACATGAAATCAAATCCTTCATGAATATCTTTAAAATATTAGTATAAGTAGATATACATATAATAACTGCTACATTTAATAATAATAATTTCATCTTAATGTTTCAGCATGAACAGAAATATGACGCCAACGGCAAAAAGAAGAAGCGTGTAGTTTCAGCGCAGCCTGAGAGCGACAGCAGAGGCTGTCTTAGCATAGTGACGTGCGGCCTGCTCGGCTGACGACATGAGACTGACTAGTTGTAACGTTACATATAGGTTAAGTGATCATGGAATTGTAATATATTTGATCTACCCACTGCTGGACGGTGATGTTAAAAACTGTTGGTAATCAAAACCTAGTTTAAATAACGAAATTTTGTAAATGTAATAATTTATTTATTTATTTATTAATAAGGCACGTCAACAACATGAACACAAACATTATCTGATGACATTATTTAGCTTAGGTCTAGTGTTCACATACATAACAGACATGCACATCATTCTTAAAATATAAAAAACAACTCACAAGGAATACAATAAAATCAAAATATTAAATACTAAAATTACTTAAAACTACGTTTACTATATTTAGCTATTAATAAAATATAAATATGATGTTGAGTATGATGTGAGTGCAAAATGAGTTATGTTATCATTTACAAATTTTCTTTATTTTTTTCTTAAATTTAATGTGATTATCATGAAATATATCCAAGTTTCGAAGTATATTCCAATTATTATATGTTGAAGTTAACCTGGCTAAAGGAGCATTTTGTCCTAGGTTGGTTTTATGCTTTGGTACTTGAAAATAGACCTTGGTTGTTCTTCTAGCATTAATTCTAGGCACACATATAGCAATTATATCTAAAAGTTCTGAAAGACCTAATGTTCCTGTCACCAATTTTTTTAGAAATACCAAATCGAACAGACGTCGGCGTTCCTGCAGGGTCACCATTTTTAAGAATGAAAGGCGTTCACAATATGAACACCTACTGCTAATGCCTGGAGCTATAAAAGCCAGATGCCTAGTGAACGCCCTTTGTATTGATTCGATGCGTTCGCAGTGTATTGAGTATTGTGGGTTCCAGACAACACTACCAAATTCTAATATAGTCCGTACAAAGGCATTAAATAACATAGTTTTTGAGACTGGATTTTTGAAATCTTTGGTGTTTCTCTTAATAAAACCAAGCATCTTCAAGGCTTTGTTTACAATATTGCCGTAATGTGGTAAAAAATTTAGCTTGCTATCGAGAGTTATTCCCAAGTCACGTACCTCACTCGTAATCGAAATTTCATCATTATTAATATGGTATAGTGTTGAAATGATAATTCTTTTTCTGGTGAAACGAATATGGTGACACTTGGATGCGTTTAATATCATGCCATTTTCTCCGCACCAATTACATAATCGATTGAGATCGGCCTGCAAAAGAATAGCATCTGCAGCAGAGTCAATGGTTCGGAAAATTTTGAAGTCGTCGGCAAACAATGAGCATTGACAGTGGTGTATACGCTGAACTACATCATTTATAAACAAGACGAACAAAATGGGTCCCAAATGTGAGCCTTGCGGTACTCCAGATGTGGCAAAGTAGGATTTTGATTCATGTCCGCTAATGACTACTATTTGAGGTCTATCGGCAAGATAGGAAGTAAACCAGTCTAACATCTTATGGCATATGCCATATTGGTGTCGAAGTTTGTCTGTGAGAACCTTGTGATCAACCTGATCAAATGCATTGGCAAAATCGGTGTAAACCGAGTCAATTTGCTGGTTGTTATCAACTGCTTCCATAATAGGCGTCAAATAGGAGACAAGATTTGTGACTACCGATCTTTGCTCCTGAAACCCGTGTTGCTCAACATTAATAAGTGAACTCGTATGTTCCTTCAAGACAGGGCATAAAAACGATTCAAATACCTTTGACAAGGATGAGAGAATCGATATAGGTCTGTAGTTACCTACGTTAGACTTATCCCCTTTTTTAAATATAGGAACAATCCGAGCTCTTTTCCATTCATTAGGAAAGATACCGGAAAACAGAGATTGATTAATTATCTCTTTTAGTGGAAATGAGAGCTCCGAAGCACATCTCTTTAGAAATAGCGGAGGAATGCCATCAGGACCTGTACCTTTGTTAGAATTTAGCCGTTTCAATTTTAAAAAGATGTCTCTTTCGCTGAATTGTAACTGTGCTAACGGATTATTGTGACATTGACTTAGCTCAACCGCATTATAGCAAGGTGTGGGGCGCCCGTCGTTCATTGTATTTGATTTATAGATAGAACTAAAATGGGAGGCAAATAAATTAGCAATATCTAAATAAAATAATGTCTTATTTTTTCATAGTTAATGAATTGTAACAATATTTTTTTTATTAAAATATGTAGGTGACCTACATGACTTTTATAATACCGTAAAATGCTGTAACTTTGCCTGGATTTTGACGTTTTTTGTTCGTATCTCTGAACCTATTTATTATTACGGATTCTAAAGACTTTCAGATGGAAAACAAACCTTATGCCTTGCCAGGTAGAACTCAAATCTATTCAGATCATGTCTTTTTTCAAAATTACAAACACTCAAAGTCGTAGGCAAAGTTGTAGGTAAAAACCACAACTTTGCCTAGAAGGATATCTCAAAAAATATATTGTTGATATTTTTAGTAATTTTTTTTCCGTGTACATGAGACACCGTGCTTGTCCCGGACAGTTATATCACTACCCTGAAGGTAATGTATATGTTTTTACTGCTGATAGGCAATGTTGTAGCAGGTACCACAAACTTTTCACACAAAAATGTTGATGACTCTAGGGTTGTCCAAAAAATAATACGGATTATTTTGTTAAAATTTTATTCACTGTTTTAAAAAAGAAAACAAAATAAAACAAAAATCACAAATTTAATGTTTTTTTTAAGCAATACTGACTCATAATTATTACTAAAAACAAAGACTTAACTCAGTAGTTGTAAACTATAATGGGCAAGTCTAAAAGCGTATGAGGACAACCAAATTCTGCTGTAATATTCACTATATCTGCGATGTGGGCTTCTTCCTCAGTTGTCAACTCTGTAGGGCGACAAAATGGTTTAGCATCGAGCTCCTGGTTTTCTCCTGCTTCGTGTATTATTCGGCATTTTTTCATATAACTGCAATAGAATTAAGACTTACTTAAATATAAAATCACTCTTGCGTTTCGATTTGACCGGTTTCTAAGATGTGTAAATTTCATGCAAATATAATATGTACATGTGTAAAAATATATCATTATTAAAATCCAACTAGTGACAACCCTAGACCCAGGCAAAGTTGTGTCACTCAAGATCTCAAAACAGTGCATAACATTGCCTGCTAAGTTATTTTAATGAAATCGTGTCCTTTTAATAAAAATATCAAGCAATACGGAAAGTAGATAGTATTTTCTTACCCTTGGATGTAATAGCTGCACGAAAACACCTTTTCTTTAGCTAAAACTTCAAAAGTTATATGACACTAGAAATTTTCACCCACTTGCACCGGTGTTTGTCGCACAACTGACAGAGTAAGAATGAAGCTACCATTACAAAACAATAAAAATATGTTGCCCAAATAATGTAAAGTCATTACCAAATGGTAAAAAATTCAAAAAAACCAAGAAAACGCGAAATATCTTAATTTAAACGAAATAGGCAAACTTGGGCTTAGTTGGCAAAGTTGCAGCGTTTTACGGTAGTTTATATGTACAAATATAATTATAATAAATTTATTTTGTATTTATTCTTTTTTTATGGGTTTTATCGCATAGCTATGTCCAGAATAAGTCATCCCATTTTGTATTTATTGTTATTTTCATTAAATGTCTGCATATAGAGTGTATAGGTATAAGATATGATATGACAGACTGATGCCGAGTAACTTGTGCAAAACCGTGAGCCACAATTAATTTTATTTAAATCTGTGCTTAATAGCTGGCTATACATATACCCCCATCTTAAAAGCCTCGTGGCTAAGTACTTATGTCCGTCCGAAAAAAGAATACACACACTTAATTTCTGACGAATAAGTAGTCCCCGACACTAACGCATTCAAGCAAAAAATCAATCCTGAATTCTAGGTCTTTCTACACACTGTAAACCATACCTACTGGCATATAAGATGCATACCTATACCTGTGGATATACAAACAAACATATATATTCCACATCAATATGATTACTGTTTGAATCCATCAGCGGAGCCCCGGGGCGCTTGATTGACGGCACGACGCGGCGCCAACTCGTCCCTGATTCATTTTATTTGGATTTATTACTGAGGTTTGTGGGTAGGTACCTACTTGAGTATTATTTATACCTCAGTAGGAAGAAATTATCAATATTTGTTATTTTTTCTCGAAGAGAGTCAGTGATTTTAATGCCGCTGTGTTTTTTTTACTAGGCCAATAATTTTATTTCGGAGACCGGTGTATCATAATAATAATTATATATGTAATACACAAAAATTAGAAAAATATTTCACCAACGACATTTTACAACAACCTCCGTAGCGTAGCGGTATTTGGCTCGCTTTAATTCTCGGAGGTCGTGGGTTCGATCCCCACGCCGGACAGGAAATCTTTGTGTAAATTCTAAGATTTCTTTCCGGGTCTGGTTGGTTGAGAGCAGTAGCGTCTACTGACCATAACAAAAGTTAGTCGAGCAGATTCATTAATGCTAATGTTATTAATCCATCAAACGAATGTAAATAGGTAGTAAAACATTAACAAAGAGCTCATAAACGAGAAAAATATAAAAGATATCTTATTGAAGTATAAAGGAAACTTATTTTTATTTAATTTAGAAGTGGAGGTAACTTGCCGCGAAGCTTTCACCACTTCGACGTAGTACTGTAGATCAGGAGAGTTCTAGTTTCATATTTTATGCTATGGTACAGAGGTTCTCAAACTTTATAAGTCGGAGCACTAACGGACTCAGTATTTTTATTTTGACAAAAGATGTTTATAAGCCCGGATAATATCCACAGCTGAACATATTCCCCTGAAAGGGTGTTAAATACCCCAAAAGCTAATTATTAACGTTATTTCTATAATCTTTAAAAAGCTAAAAACATCGGTTACGGTTAAATTGAGTAAGTAAACTAAACGCTTGCGACTATTAATATATCGCCTAGCGCCATCTATTGACGCGAGCGGTAAACTTATGTATTAAAACCAGGGACCATTTTGGTTACCCATTGAAGGGGTTTCTGATAGGGTTTTGACAAAGTGTTGTTTTAAAACCAATTTCATATTTGTTACACTTTTTTACGAAAACCCTCATCAATGGATAACCTCTTCCAAACCTTTTCGATTGGATTACCTGTACATTCAAAAACCCATTCGTGGTGGGTTATACTTTTTAATGGTAAGACGTTTTGAACGGGTTACCCCTTCAACGACTGTAACAGAGTTACCCATTCGGACTACAAGTATTGTAATTTTAACTCTCGTGACTTTATTTTAAAATACTAAACTGATTGCATTCGGTAGGTATGCGTCAAGTCGCAACACGCAGTCTAGGCCCTAGCGACTTATAGTTACTATTGCAGAGATTTTAAAGTTCAATGTATTTTTTTCTTAAATGTTCACCAGGATATTAAGCTATCACCGTCGCGTACTTTTTGCGTAATGCGTGCACAAACATTTATACAGACAGACAAAATGTTCAAAAATTGGTGATTTGGTATCTTCTTCTTCTTAGCGTGTCGATGATAAATTAAATCTTCCCGGCCCAGAACTTAGCTAATTTGACCGCACTATTTGTGGCGTCCATTAAGTCCTGCTGCGAACAGGTGACAGGACAGGCAGGACAGGACACCAAATGAGCCATGGACTGCATTTCTGCATTTGGTATCTATATTGTTATATTTATACACCACGTTTCGGATCCATAGGTCATCACTGGCAACACACACTGGTTGAAGACTTTCGTCTTTAGGCATTGAGGAATTTTGGACGAAAAGACACTGCGAAGTTTCCCGAACGCTGCCCATCCGAGTTGGATTCGGCGATTGACCTCCTTCTTGAAGTTGGACCTACCTAATTGGACTATCTGTCCTAGGTATACATACGCGTCAACAACTTCACGAACCGTATTCTCATTCATAGGGGTAGGCACAACATGGACGATAGACATGATTTTCGTCTTGTCCATGTTCATTTTAAGACCTACCCGTTGGGAGACTCGGTTGAGGTCTTCGAGCATTGTACTAAGTTCTTCCATCGACTTCGCCATGACCACGATATCATCAGCGAATCGAAGGTGAGTGATGTATTCGCCGTTAATGTTGATGCCTAGTCCTTTCCAATTTAGAAGTTTGAAGGTGTCTTCCAAAGTGGTCGTAAACAGTTTCGGAGAAATAACGTCTCCCTGTCTTACGCCTGTTTTTAGTGGAATCGCCTTCGTACTCTGTTCTTGTACTCGGACCGACATTGTGGCGTTTCTATACAAACATTTTAACACTTCGATATACCGATAGTCAATACGGCATCGCTGGAGAGACTCAAATACGGCCCATGTTTCGACCGAATCAAAGGCTTTCTCGTAGTCCACAAACGCTAAACAGAGCGGCAAGTTATACTCTTCGGTCTTCTGTATTACTTGCCGCAGCGGATGTATGTGGTCTACGGTACTATAACCTTTTCGGAATCCGGCTTGTTCGGGAGGCTGAAAGTCATCAAGCCTTCATTCGAGACGATTCGCAATAACCCTAGAGCTAACAGCTTATAGACATGACTCAAAAGCGAGATGGGCCTGTAGTTCCTTAGTAAGGTGTTATCGCCTTTCTTAAAGAACAGCACCACCTCGCTTTTGTTCCATGCTTTAGGCGTGGTGCCTCCGAGCAAGGCGGAATTGAAGAGCTTCTGAAGGACTTTAAGTACCGGTAATCCACCCGCTTTCAGGAGCTCTGATGTGATTCCGTCCTCACCCGGCGCTTGTTGTTCTTTAGCTGTTTCAGGGCCATGCTTATCTCGTACAGGCTGATGTCCGGGATATCCTCGGTATAGTGTCGGGTCAGTTTGGCTCTTGGGTCTGTAGCCGCACTAAAATCAGGCTTGGTAATAGAAGCGTAGAGCTGCCCGTAGAACTTTTCGACTTCCCTTAACACTTCCGCTTTTGTCGACGCAAGACTGCCATCATCCCCCTTCAGCTTTGTCATCTGGCTTTGCCCAATAGACATATCTCTTGCAAACACTTTGGAGCCCTGGTTCCGCTCTATCGTATCTTTAATACGCGACGTATTACAGCTACTTTAAGCTACGGATATCGTGTCGCAGGGATTTTTTAATTCGTCTATTAAGCTGCCTATGTGACTAAACATCATCGGGAGATTGCAGTCTTAGCGAGCGTCGTTCAACCAATAGGTTAAGGGTGTCTTTAGAAATTTTCTGAGTTCTACTGGTACGGCGAGCCTTGAAGAACTGAGACCCTACCGTATGGATAGTTTCTACGAGCCTGTTGTTGATCTCGTCCACAGATGCGTCTTCATCTAGACAATCGAATCGATTTGAGAGCTCGAGTTGAAAGCTGTCGGGGTTATCGATCTGAGCGCGAGTAGGTCGGAGCGTAGACTTTATCAAATGGGACCGTTCAAGTTTAACATTTATATTCAATGTGCCTCTTACTATTAAATTATCACTACCGGTTTTCACCCTGTGAATCACAGAGACATCATTGAAAATCCGTTTCTTGTCGGTCATGATGAAGTCGATCTCATTTCTCGTGGAACCATTGGGACTCAGCCAGGTCCATTTCCTGTGAGGCGGCTTCTGGAAGAAAGAATTCATCATATAAAATCCTTTTTTCTCCAGAAAATCGGCCAGCCTCTGTCCCCTAAGGTTCCGTTGCCCATAACCGAAGTTCCCCACTATCAACTCGTCCTCATCGTTTCTCTTGCCCAGTTTCGCATTGAAATCTCCAATAACAACATTGAAGTGAGTTTTATGAGTATGTATGGCCCAACTGATGTCCTCATACATACACTCAACTTCTTCATCTGGGTGTGCCGAGGTCGGTGCATAGACTTGAACGACCTTCAGCAAGTATCTTTCAGATACTCTGAGTGTTAGGTATGCCACCCTGCTAGAGACACTGTCGATGGTAATGATTTTGTTAATGAGGGACTTGTGAACGAGAAACCCGACACCACCTTGGGACTGTTGGTCGCCCTCTCAGTAGAAGAGCAGGTTGCCAGATTTCAGGGTCATCGTGTCCTGTCCCTCTCTACGGACTACAGACAACCCCAGAATATCCCATCTGAGCCTGCTCAGTTCTTCTTCCAGCTCAACAATCTTTTCCTCGGTCCGTAAAGTGCGCACGTTATGTGTTGCCAGGGCCAGTGTTCGCCTTTGAAATTGGTAGCCACTCGTCTCCCGGGGATTCTTAGCACCCCTAGCCCCGCCAATGCCATGACTGCTACCGTAGCCAGGCCTAGCGGGGCCGCCGGGAAATAAGGGAAATTTTGCCAATACTTGCTACGCTTGACAGGCGGGTTGGCGAGCGCAGTATTAGGTGTTTTAGTCCAAGCATACGCTGCTGATCGTCTTCTGAATTTCCCTTGGCCGGGTCCTACGGCGCCCACGGGTGGAGATGGGGGGCAACATTCTTACGCCGGTGCCCGCGGGTAAGTTCATTTTCAATATTCAGACGTTATTAAAACTTAAAAAATAAAGCACTATTCTATCAATCCGAGTAAGAAACACTTATGAACGATTCTATTACGATTCCAAACTTCCAAGGTCAATACCTATTCCTACACTCCAACGTAATTTAAAATGATTTGATTTAAAACCCTTTAATTACCCCAACAAACCCTTTCAAAGGGTTATCGTCTTCAATTGGAAATCATACAAGAGCCGGCAACACCTTGTACTAGTTAACTTATTGATAGGGTTACCCTAACGTTAGTGTTATGAAAGGGATACCACTACCAAGAGGTAACATTTTCCGTTGCTGTAGGCGAACAACGTGTAACACTTTCGAAAGAATTAACTTATATTCGGGGTTGTACGGTCCCTGATTAAAACTAATTAAAAGTATTTGCTTTGAAACACAAGTTGGTCTATTGGTGGGTCTTGCATTGTTTTGCGTATTATACTCGTATGTTTCAAATTATGTAAAAATGGTGTCTCTTTTATATCATAATTCTTATTATACAAATATTATGTTATCTTTGTTTCTGGGTGAACCTGAAGAGTTTTTACTCATTATTATTTAATTATCAGTCTATATAACGTCCATTGTTGAACACGGGCCTCGCTTGAAGTAGGTTTTCCTATAGTCACTAGGCTTGGCTGGTGAGTTGGTGACCGCAGTATTATGCACAGTATTAACCAGTAGGTATCACGCACAGGATTAGTATGTGAACTGACATGCACAGATAAACCCTGTGCGTAATAATATAAACCAATTGCTTAACGTGACTTCTGAGACACGATCGAATGATAAAGTTAGGTTCAGTGCTAAAGGACAGAGCGGCACAAACATGTTAACGTCTCATAGCGCCTCATTACATTTTATACCCCGTCTACACATTGGGGATATCTGAAATAGTGAATAAACTAAGCAGCTTCAGGAGTTTTAAACTTCGTAGAAGAAGGTCACTTGCGAGGGATAGATACGGCTAGTTGTGTCAGTTTTAGAATGATAACATCGGCATCGACAGCTTTTTTATAAAATGAGAATAAACTAAGTATTTTTAATATGGAAATTACTTTTCGTAAAACAATCGCTGAATCTTAAATAATAAAAACCTATTATAGCGTAGATAAATAATTAAAAGACAACTTAAAATAGTAAAATTCCTAAAATAACAACAAAAATACCTTATTTATTAAAATTTTCAAGACCTTTATTTCTTAAGTTGTTTATTAGTTTTTAAGATCTTTATTGCTTTCATGGTAGGTAGATACATTAAATAAACAATTAAGAGCAAAATTGCGGCTGTTAATATACCTATTAGATAAGTATACTTAGGTATATTAACAGTCGAACTTGTCTACTGCATTCCCAAGTTAATATCAGGTGTTATTTAGGTAATTTTACTGTGATACCTCCTGATTAGGACAGAGCCGCTTTAATTTTAAAACCGTATACCAACCAGAAAGGGCAACAGAGTTTCCTTATGACAATGGCAAAAATGAATCACGGCACCAAAATAAAATAACTAGAAATTGACATTATAAAAGCACCATGCCATACAATCGGTACAATTTAACGGACTGCAATGCTACCTGCGTTCCTGCGATGTATACTCTAAGTAGGTATATATAAACTGATTAGCTTCCGGCGCGAGGTTTTACCCAGGTGACTCCTGTTCCCGTAGGAACTTATAATTAAATATATGGCCTTCCTCGGGATAAATGGGCTTTCTAACACTGAAATAATTATTCAAATTGGTCCTGAAGTTTCTGAGATTAGCTTGACCAAACTCTTTAGCTTTATTTACTACTATAGATAACCTCTTCAGACCAATAACTTATTAGTAATCTCCTACATTAACTAGTGGAAAAAATCCACAGTTTTATGTAAGCGATCCACAGAGAGCGACTTAAAGAGACGGTATTAGGTACCTACTATGAAGGTACTTAGTGAAGTCCCTTTGGATAGCAGTCCCTTTTAATCGGCAGTACGTGATGTCTAGCGAGTATTGTCACAAAGATATACTTATGTAGGTACTATTAATGCAAGATTCAAAATTTTACCAAAAGAAAATATAAGTAAAGTAAAGCTTAGTAGGTAATCAATTCATGAAATGGCGACAAGTCATTGGAAATAATGAAATAATGAATTTATTCAGCACTTAGGTATTTACATACACTTGTACTTGTCAAGATCACAATGAGAACTGTAATTTATATGTTATTATTCTTATTCTATGAATAAAACACTTAGGTAACTATAACTAGCAAGTGCAACCTGTGAGTGCTGCTAATTGTAGGACATTACAGACAATGTACTCCGTCTGTCCGTGTGTCATTAATAACAATTGGAACAATTTGCGATCCTATGATGCCCCTCAAGTTAAGTGGTAAATCTATAAATCCGTAATAAGGCCTGTCGTACTGTATGACTCATTGGTGATCGACTGATCGACGGACAGCGGAGTCTTAGTAATATGGTCCCTATTTTACTTTTTTGGTACGGAAACCTAACAACAAAAATCAATATAATTTAACTAAAACTGATTTATGTCAAACTAGCTTCCCACGCGTTGTTTTACCTAAACTTCATAATTAAATATAGCCTATGACATCTAGGGACAGTGTAGCTTTCCAACGGTGAAAGAAATTTTCAAATCGGTCCAGTAGTTTCGGAGCCTATTTAATACAAACAAACAAACAATCAAATCCTTCCTTTACTTTATAATATATAGCTAAGTGTAGATGATTTTGAGATTCCCACTGCTAAGGTTTTAATAAAAACTATTATTATCATTGGATAGCCCATCAAAGCTTATAAATGGTCTATTCATGACAAACTAATCTTATTTTGGTACAAAAAATATGGCACATGGCGATATCTCACACCTGCTGTAGCAAGCATCCAAAGTAGCTGTTTTTTCAGACGGTTATTTATGTAGTCAGCCACGATGGTTTTGCTTCTGCACTGGGCATAAAGGCGAGCAATGTGCAATCGTGATTGATGGCCAGCGGAGTCTTATAATCTCAAAGTTACTTACTTAAAAGAATAAGCCCGGTGAAGAAGTAGCAAAAGCCTCGTGGCTAACTACATATTTTATGTCCGTCCGAAAAAAAAACTACTATAGGTAATACTACAGCCAAATTGAATTGTTTATAAACTACAAATTAAGCTACCTATGCAAGAGAGCACCTCCTGGGACCTCGACTCAGGTCGATCTATAGCGTGATATGCAACTGTCACCCTACACTTAGCGGGCCTCTTGGACTTCGACATTCTAGTTAACTTTAAACCAATTTGGCTAGTTTCTTGGAAAATCGTAACCAAATTTCCGAGCTATCGGTTAAATAGTTTGAGCTGTATTGATAGATCAGTGAGTAACGGTTCGGTTCCTTTTATATTACATATATGTAAGATTAATAATATCTGTAATAGTACTAAGATAGTTATGAAGAACAATAACAATAATTAAACGTTGCGGGAGTCGAATCTACAGTTCATTACTATGTTTGTCCCATAGTTAAAAACTTAACAAAGTGAAATGGTAATTTCAAATTAAAAGTACATCCAGATGAAAAAAAATCACGAATGAATTCAGAGATTTACATAAAGTGCACTAATGCATTTTTCTATTTAAACTGTTCGCTTCGTGCTGTTGCATAATGCGGCTTAAATTGTAGTAGGTAAATGCCGCGAAAGGTCAACACACTAGGAAAGTAATTTGTGTTGCTTCTATAGTATAATAAGTAAACTTAAAGTATTGTAACATGACTACATTAGCTATAAATACTAAAAAAAAGTGAATACCTAGCTTAATATTAATTATATATTAATTATGTGTGGACTATAAAAATTCAGTTGTAAGACTACTAGCGCCACCTAGTTGCACAAGAGAATACTATTGTAATTGAAACACGTGTGTAAGATTCATTATATCCACTTAAGTCGCAAATATAAATACTATTTAACATTATAGTACGAATAAGTGAAGCAATTTAATTAATAGGACATACATAATCATGTTTAGAACTCTTATAATATAGAAATAAGTATGGCGCTTAGCGGCATCTAGTATGTTAATTCAACAACTAGAATACATAGTAACAACGTTGCTCATGACGACGACGCTGTTCCTAAGTCAGTGTGCTAGTTCCTAATAATATTGTAGATGGCGCTAAATGTAAGATAATTATTTACTTAAATTAATAACTTTGTAATGAATAAAATATATTAAAATAATTAAATATCATGGAAGTAACATTCTCAAAGTGAAAGAATGATTCGAAGTATTTATTAAATCTATGACACACTCAAGTCACGCCAAATTTGTTAAACCGATTTTGATAAAATTTGACCCACGTAAGCTATTAGCTAAATCAGTCATATTTGATTATAAGTACTCAACTGTTGATAAGTACAAAGGTTCCTATTTTCTAACCTAGGCAGATGAGCAATGAGCGATGTTCTTTTTTCTGTTTAAGTTTTGACTACTTTTGACTAAGACATTAAGAATTCGGTCAATAAAGTCAATTTATAAAATTAATATTGTTTTTTATTTTCAAGTTTTCATTACTTTAATTGGTCAACTATTGGTGGCACATTGGTCATTAACTGGAGCGCACTGGTCAAACTTAGGCACATTCCCGGTTTTGGTACATGCCCATCAAAACGGTAAATATTTGGGTACAAATAATGCATCGATTTTGGTACATTAGTAAACAATAAACCGTTTCACGTTTAAATTTCGCTAATACTATGATAAACCAGTGTCGAGCTTTTCGAAGTCAACATTTGTTCTTACGCGGTTTGGGGCTGGTACGCTGGTACCTACGCCCAACCTATATATAACTATCTTCCTACATGCGGTTTCTCCCGCTTAGCTCCCGTTACTGTGGGAACTTTATCATTAGATATAATTAATTAGCCTATTTTATTCCTAGATATCGTAGCTTCCTAATAGTAAAATATTTTTTGATAAGCCAAATCCTCACTAATATTATAAACGCGAAAATTTGTGAGTATGAATGTTTAACAAACATTCATACTCACAAATTTTCGCGTTCTTTCACGTAAAAACTACTGAATGTATTTGGCTGAAACTTTGCACGGGGGTAGTTAATAAACTCTATTAACATATAGGCTACAAAAACTGAAGCTCCGACCCACTGGAGCAGAGTTAAGCGAGTAAAACCGCGGAGCGCAGCTAGTGCCAAATAACAATCAAATCTTTCCTCTTAGTTAAATAATAATAATAAATAATTTATTGATTCTGAAGTTGATACATGCGTTAACGAATTGGTATAGATATGTTGCAACTAACAACCTTTAAGAAATTTATTTATTTAAGTACCTATGTATACTTAAGTAACTGATATTTGTAAATAATACTTACCTACCAATACTTACTTTAAATCTGACTTGGTACCGCGTAATGGGCGAGTCTCATCTTTCGGGAATTGAATCCCGACCGCCGTCGAACGTAGTACCACTACTGCATAGTACCACAATTAGGTACACATACCAGTTAAATTTACTAAATTTATATTTCAGTAAGTAGGTAGTACTTAAGTTCCAGTTCAGCTAATAAATTAAACGTTTATGTGACTTATTTACCTTAGATTTTTATTAAAAAGAATAGGAGATTTAACTACTTACTCATATTTATTTATATAATAGTCATATGTAACAAACTCTTATCGCTTATTAAACCATATAATTAGTAAAATTGGTGCAATTAGTGCATTAAGTACCTAGTACCAATTATCTATAGATTCAAATCAGTAAGTTTTATTATTAAAAATAGGATATTATATCCTACTAATAAAGATTCTACTTATTATAATCTCTTGATGGAATCAGCTATATAATATACACTGATTTTTATCAAAAAATCAATTTTATTTGAGGTAAGTGTATATTTGTAATAGTTAATTCATAAACTACTGAACCAATATTGCCTTAGGAAGGTACATCAGAAATAAGGATACCTATATAAGAGACTGCCACGGGAGCTTGAGCTAAATGAATAACTATTATACAAAATGTACTGCATATTTAACCTTTTGAACGCCAGAGCAAAAACGCATGAACTTGCCCTCAACGCCAGGCCACAAATTCACCGCAAATACCTACGAAAAAAATAGGGATTCCAAAACTTCATCGATAATCAATTTTATTTTCATTTTCGTCTTTAATTTCGAAATATAATGTCCTTATAACATTGAAATTTAATTCAACATTACATTTCTTCCTATTAAAGTAATAGTTATACACTATTTACAGACTTGTATAATACCGTAATAACAGATATGAGACTACAATATATTTAAATATAATAACTGTAGGTACAACACTATTCTTGATCTGCTGTCTTCATATTGTGACCATGGCGTGGACGGCCCGCCATTTTAATAACTACTTCGCTTCCGAAATAAGGATGTGGCAACGTAATATCTCGTTTATCGATGTTCTAGTACAATATTATTTTATAATAAATGAAACACGTTTTTTAAATCAGATTTATAATTCCGAATGTAACAGGTACTTAAAAATATATGATTGAAATAGGTTAAGAAGGTAAATAAAAACTATGAAAAAATAGAAAATTTTAATAAAATGTTATACAGTATGTACTATGTATACATGTTTTTAAATATTAAGTTCTATAAACCTGGCATAAAAAGTAACAAATTAAAACAATTAACGATTATATATAATTATCACAATTACCAATCAGTCTTATACTATTATTATTATTCCAAAAATTCTTCGTCATCTGAGACTCCTTCTAATATGCGAAGAAGTTCTTCCGTAGTCATTAAATTCCCACTCATTATAATAGTCACTTAATATAAATCTTGAACTCGATATCACAAGTAAATTAATCATAAATATTATTCATTCACTTCACTAATTTCTGGTCGCCGCGCTTGTGACGTCACGATATTGTCGTCTAGTCGTGACCATGGCGTACAGGGTACTGATAATTCGGGTTGCGTTAGGGATGCGCTTGAGTTGGGATTAGTGAATATCGAAATTCGACCCAACCAAATTTTATTTTTGACTATGTAGCTTATTGAATGATTTTTAAGACTGGTTTTATAAAATTAATGCTGCTTTATCCTAGTACCAAATTATACCTAAAATAATATATTCCAGAGGAAAGTTTCGAATCGATCTTTGATTTGAAATAATGATATTATCCAACATGCGCTACATCACTAGCGGTCACGCAGTTATGACTCTGGCGTGTGAGGACATTCTTTTTTCAGAGTTTATTTCTTTCTTTTTAACGTAAAATTTCTCAATATTTATAATGCAATTTAATTAGTTTTATGGAAATAAATAAATTTTGGACCTTCTATTTTACAGGTATATAAATAAATAGGCATTAAAGTAATGTTTAAATAGTTTATTTCGTGTTTTAATGTACCGCTGTTTTTGTCACATATTTGTGTCGTTGGCGCTCAGGGACAGTTTTCGCTTGTCACGTATTTGTGACCCTGGCGCTCAAAAGGTTAAATCCTAAATGCCTAGGTCATAGATTAAAATTACTTCTATATTATTATAAGTAGGTAGGTAAGCGTTATTTCATAACCAGTATGAAATATTACAATTTACATTTATAGAAGTACCTACAGGTAAACAATATGATAATAACTAAAGACCATGATTCAGTTAAATTACTCAAGATTCTAATTAGAAAATAATTATACTAAGTACCTACACCTATCATAAGTTGTCAGTATTCTGAACAATCCTTGGTGTTTCCATTTAGTGAATGTATTTACTGATAGTTCAACTTATCTGTGCGCGCGGCGCTATGTATGGGTAAACCTTAATGTTTATATTCACAAATTTGCATTTAAAGTTATTATAAAAAATGAATAATAAACAATATAATATAGTAAGTAAAGATATGTATTATATTTTATCAACTGGACATTCTTTACTGCACGACCTACTTAAATTATGACAAAACAATAAGTTAATGAAATAACAAATTAGTTTGTTGATTACATAACTGGTTATCTTGTCTGGTCGACGTGGAAATGAAAGTTGCGCTTATCCAAATCGTTTATTCAAGCAAATGAACATAATATGAACAAACTATAACATTAAATTTATCTACTTAATGATATTTACATTTCATAACTCGCTTACCTTATTTTTATAATATGATTACTCTACATACATCTAGGATACTTATCCTAAGTAAAACGCAGAATACATATTTTAGCAACTATCAACAGTAAAATATAAGTGCATCGTTCAACACAAATTAAAATATAAATTTGTCTTGCTTGATAAACAATATAATACTTACACACAGTCCTAAGTAAAAGGTTCGCGCCAAAAATAATATTCTGCGTTTTAATTTATATCATTTATTATTTACGGATCAGTATTTTTATTGATAACATTATCAATGAAATTGTCATAGTTATGTATGGAGATGCCTCTTCATCTGTTAGGAGTATTCATTCTTGTCCTTGTTCCATTTATACATATTACATGGTCTGTCATTGCTATTTTATGTTTTATAAGGCTTCTGATACTGGTGCCTTACAATTAAT
The DNA here is from genome assembly GCA_947037095.2 of Nycteola revayana. NCBI lineage: Eukaryota > Metazoa > Arthropoda > Insecta > Lepidoptera > Nolidae > Nycteola > Nycteola revayana. The sequence continues at coordinate 564,556 of OX344844.2, forward strand.
TTTTTAAGGACTCGATGAGTGTATACTCCTACTTATGAATTACAAGCCTCTCTTCACAATGGTCAGGCACAAATACCCCGCATGTCAGTCATCAGGCATTTCATCCCTTAGCCCTTCAATCAGATCAGTGGGGTCTCTTGCTACCTATCATAGCCTCAGCAGCACTCTCAGCAGGTTGCACACACAAGATACACCTTTGACCCAATGCATAACAACAAAATGCCAAAAAACAACAGCTGGTCATTTAAAATATAAATAGTGCAAACTACATTGTGATTGGACTAAAACTAAGAAACAAGTCATCAATGAATGGCCATCATGAACATAAATCTTCACTATGTGAAATCTGTTAAGTTGCAGCCATTAACAAAGAGGGGATATACATATATATAAATATATTTGTATAATATATTCTAGCACTCTACAAACTCACTTCATGTGTCCAAAATATGAACTCTGAATAACTTTGAGAAAATTCTTTGGAAACAATAAAGCGGAAGACTTTTCATCAAAACCAAAATTTAATGTGTTGTACTTGCATCCAATCAATATTACTTACCGTGGCAGACAACTCATGTACCTTGGTGAATATTGTACATATGAGTGAATTTCAAAATATAAAATTACTAAACATAGCTGTGTTGTATAACAAATCCAATAACATACAAAAAATATCTAGTACAAGTAATAAAACTTAAGTCTTATAATTAACATGAATCTATAATTCTGTGTGTATCTAGGCATGTGACGTTTATATCCAAAATAACTACTTTACAAACACCTCCGGTCAACATCGAAGCACAGAACGGCACAACAGGCACTTAAGTATAACTCCTACTTGGCCCACCAGCATCTGATACAGAACTCATGATATATAATATCTATCTATATGCTACCATAGGGGCACAGATCAGAAACAATTTAGGAATTGATGTAGTCGCATACATTATTTGATATAATTAATTATTAAAAGTAGGTAAATAAAATATTTTTAGTAAAAACTCTATGAGGACATTTTCTACACAGACCCATTTAACATACAAAAGACTCATATACTATATTCAATATGATTTAGAATATACCGTAGTCCGAGAAACGCACTCAGTGTTTTTAAATGTTGAAATATTATACAATGTAGACACCACCACAAGAGGTCAGTCACAGACAGCTCACTGCTGCTGGCTCGACTGCGCCGCCTGGCTCGCCGACTTGGTGATCACTATGGTCTGCTTGCCGCCGACGCCGGACTTGCCCAGCTGCAGCATGTTCGAAGGCAGGGTGATTATCTTGTTGCCGCCCACCGTGTTGGTCGACACCAGCTTCACGATGGTGGCGCCGGGCGCGATGCCTTGCTGCGAGCCGACGGGCGCCGCCGGTCGATTCTGCATCATCGCCATCTTAGGCATCGTCGCGACCGTCATACCTGTAGATGTCTTCACCAGCGTGACGTACTGCGGCGCGGAACCGGCCTGCGCGGAGGCTCCCGGCGTCTTCTTGATGATGACGGGGATGCCCGCGTTGCCGCCCGCCTGCCGCAGCACCGTGGCGCCGCCCACCGCCGCCGTGGACGTGGTGGCCGTTTGCTCGCCAGACTTCGCCGTCACGATCTTGTAGACGGGCGTCTTGACCTGCTGGCCGCCGAGCGTTCCGCCCGCGATCTGTATCGCGCCGCCGCTACTCGCGATGACCGGCAGGTTGCCCGCGCCCAGTTTCACTGGCACTCCGGCCGCCACCTTGGTTTGCAGGTTCGCGACGCCGGCTTGAATCGGCATGCCGCCCGCGGTCTTCACTAGGACGTTACTCGTTCCGATTTTGACGTTTCCGGCGCCGAGTTTGAGAGGAGTGCTCACTTGACCGACTTTCTGTACGCTGTTGGTCGTGATCTTGCCTTGGATATTAGCGCCTATTTTCAACGGCACCGTGTTTCCGGCGGCGAGTTTGACGGGGACGTTACCGGCGCCGAGTTTGACGGGCACCGCTCCGCTGGCACCGGTCTTGACCTGCACGAATCGGGGCGTGCCGGGGCCGCCGGCCGTGGCCGACCCGAGCACTATTTGCGCATTGGATTGCGCCGTGGAGACGCGGACGGTACCTGGCGTCGCGACACCGCTGACGATCCTGGTGACCCCCTGCGGCGTGACAGCCGCCACCTTGATCTGTTGCGATGATCCGGGTGTCGCCGACCCGGCGGGCGACTTCACCACTGTCTTAGCTTGATATGTCGCCTGCTTGAGTGTAGGAGTGTTAGGCGTGATTTTGACGGCGGCCTGCGCCGGAACCTTGATAGCGGCGGGGACGATCTTCTGAGGTGTGGAGGCCAGCGGCGCCGGTGAGGGAGGCGCGGCGCGAGCGCTCTCGGCTGCGGGCGACTGGGCGACGGGCGATGTGAGACCAAACGCCTTGGCTGCGTCGGGTGGAGTGGCGACGGGCGACGCGGGCGGCGGCGCTGTCACAGGTTCCGACGCTGAGGGGAACCGTGCAGGAGTCACCTTACCGCACTTCTGAACTTGAAGAACATATGTAGAAACAGTGTTCATGGTTGGCCAACATAGCTCCAGTGATGTTGTACCAGCCCGCACGAGGGCTACTCTGTTAGCTTGTGGGGGTACACCCACTTCCAGATACCACAAATCTTTACAACAAATCTGGTTATTCCATGTTTTCCGGTAGCCATCTCGTCCAGACCAAATGTATAGCCGGGTTTGGATTGCCACAGCACTGTGTCCGGCACGGGCCCTTGGAACACATTCTTCAAATTTATCTAAGGCTATGTTGTCCCAAGTCATTGTCTCCAAGTTGAGTGAGGCCAGAGTATTAGTGCATTTCCACTCTTTCTCATGTGTGGCAAGTTTGGATTCATCAGGAACAAGAGGCACCCATCCACCGTAGACATACATATGGTGTCCTATGACCGTTGCAGTGTGCAGAGAGCGTGGAAGAGGTGGTGGGCCTCCCACTTCAGGACGAGACCATGACATGCTGTCCACATCAAGTACCCACAGATCCCCGAGGCGTGAACCACTCATACCACCATATATGATCAAAGATGACTTTCCACTATTTCTATCTGTGTAGGAGACTCCACTGTGCGACTCACGGGGCGGAGGCGACTGTCCATATGTCAAGGGGATGTCCCATACCGTCATTGAAGAATTAGGGTACAGCTCCAAGGTGTACAGATCATTGAGGTACCTTGGTATGTTGTTCTTGGGGTCATCGCTCTCATTAGCCAGTCCACCGAAAAGGTAAACCTTTCCATTAAGAAGAGTGAAGCTGTGACCTAGGCGAGGGCAAGGTGGCAGACCTTGCTTGGGCGGCAGGGGTTTCAGACGCTTCCACTCCCACCGTGAGGCCTGTAGTTCGTACAAATCGTTAGAATACTTGCCGTACTCCACCATGCCGCCAAAAACGAGAAGGCGCGTTCCGTCGACCACGAAGCCGTATGCAGCGCATCCTGGGGGCACTTCTCCTTTCGTAACCGGGACGAACCATTGGTTTGTGGTAGTATTGAAGACGTGCAGCTCATGAACAATCCCTTCGTTTCCGCCGCCGAAAACTATCATCAAATCTTTTATGGCGACCGCGCGATGGCCATGGCGAGGACGGGGCTGGGGGCCGGTCGGGTTGTACACTTTTTGCCACTTAAGTACGGCGTTTTCCTTCATTTTTACTATACATTTGTCACTAAAAGCTTTACACCGTATGTATCGCTCGGGATGCGTATCTATAGCATAGACAATGAGAAACGTCGTAAATAAGCTTTGAAGAAAATATTCAGGTAACTCGAAGCTACGTAATAAATTCTGATTCGGAATTCTCTTTCGCACTCATTGAATACAGATATGAGTAAAAAAAAATCACCTTATGAAGCTTCGAGTGTATAACAAAAATGGCGTTAGCAACAGTATTGCCAACATCACGAATACGAAAAGAACGGCGTCGGACGTCAAGAAGTTGTCTATGTTTCTATATAGTTTTAAAATAATCAGCCAGAATTAATAGTACTGATTTTTTGAGATTATCCAGCACTGTAACCATTATAACACTTTGTGTAAAATAAGTAAAAATTTTTTTTACTAAATACTACTAAATGAAATTTGATTGTGAGATAGTATTGTCTTATGTTACAATTTATAATAAGATTATTTTAACTTACAAAACTAAAGAACAAATATTTATTACATATTATATCAAATACAAAATTATTATATAAATCCCGGCGACATTCGTTTACCTAAAACTATTCTTGTGACGTAGCTACTCTTTTCCATGGCTGGATTTATTGAGTCACTAATTTTACGCCATTTTTCTCCCGGGTCCCCGTTAATGTGACTTACTGTTTCTTTAGTTTATAATTATTTGTAATATTATAAGAGTATATTTAATTAGTAAGCACTAACCTATGTCGAGTTAGATAATACACATTAGCAAGCCAATTCGAATTCATCCTTCCTATTTAATATCTCACTTTCAATTTGTGTGTACAAACCATGCAAAAAATCTTCGCTCATCTGTCAACCGTCTCCTTCTCGGTGTCCTTCTTATCGTTCTTTATTCTTCGTTCAGACTATTCTTAGGAATGTCTTGCCCTCTGAAATTAGGATATCAAGAGACGCTTTTCCGTCAAAAAAGAAGTCAAAGCCTGCATGCGTAATAATAATATAATGCCGGGCATATCACCTCGTCTGGCAACGAAGATAATAATTTTATGGGGTGGAACACCGCCAAAAGTTCTTATAGTAGGAGAGCCCAAGCGGGGATTTCGGGATTTACTAAAGCGCGGCAGATTAATATACAGGGGGATACCTTGTACCCGGTTAAGTACCTCCACAAAACATGAAGCCCATATATAAGGCCGCCCGTGAAGGATACAGGATCAGATTAGTAAAAAAAAATTGACCATTAGAAATTCTCGAGCGCGTCAGATTAAGGTAGGGTGAGTTAATTACATCCTTAAAAGTGTATATTCCACTAATCTGACAATTTGAGAGTGACGTAAAAAAAGGGGAGGGCAACAAAGTTGTAAAAAAAAAACGTCATCTCGACATTCTCGAGCGTAGCTAATTTTTTTTTTATTTTGAAGGAAATAATTCAAGAATAATGAAAAATATATAATCTGACGATTTCCGCAAGCCGAAATAACAAAAATTCGTCGATAAAGTTAAATGCGTGCAGCTGCGTGATGCCTACATTTCCTTCTCCGCGTTTCTATTCCTCTCTCACTCTTTCTCTATCTATTACTCTCTCACTCCATCCCCACTCTGGTTTCTGTTGCCATGACGCCATCACAGCTGATCATAAAGACTCGTTCGTGGCATACTGTTTACAACGTGTTTCCAAAGTTTTGGCTTTTTTTGCTATTTTAATATTATTTGTGTGAATTAAAGTTTATAAATATTTAATATGAGTGACATTAAATTTAAATGTGTATTTTGTGGTGAAAGTACCTTACAAAAAACAATTAAATTTACGGAAGAAACATTAAAAAAATGTGTAAATATTTTGAAATATCGGAATATATTAGCTCAAATGCATAGAAATATTATTTCTTTGAACTCAGCGAGCTCATAATATCACATAAATTATATTTTGAGCTCAAAAATGTCATAAGTACAATTTTAAGCGCCCAGGAATGGAATTAGCGGGAAGTTGCAGGGATGGCCTTTTAGGTGAACCGTTTTTCTAATTTTTTTTTGTCAGATCAGGCGAATCCCTCTAGATAATCGTCAGATTATGAGACAGTACGTTTAGAACATAAAGATGAACCATATATATCTTAATCTGACGCGCTTGAGTATTTCAAAATGGCGAATTTTTTTTGAAAATGGCTGCGAGTTTGCGTCCCATCGAAATCGTCAGATTAGTGAATGAGACCTTTTTTTTGGTGCACTTAACACTCCCTTAGAAAATCTTACGCGCTCGATTAAATTTTTTTTTTTCATTTTCAACCCTTAAATACAACCACCCGCATCATGCAAACGATCAGATTAACATACGTACATTATTAAAAATACGAAAGGCATTGATGCTATCAATATCTGACGCGCTCGAGGATGTCCATGCAACAGTTTTTTTTTACATATTTAAAAATCTATAGCCGCTTCCCCCACCGATGTAAAGGTATAACATATAACATTTTTTTCTTCTTATCATCTAAGCTTTGCATCCCAATAGGTCTCTACGACGCTCGAGTAAATCCCCATTTAGCCACGTGGGCTCCCCTACTATTACCCAGTATTTTATATCTGTTAATGACTGGTGACATTTCTTAATAAAAGAGAGGGAATATTATGAAAGAGGGCAATTCATAGAGACGAAGGTATTGAAGATGTAATTGTAAATAAGACAGCCGATAAAATTATCCCTAGATATTTGGCTATGCTAAAATTAACTGAAAACTGAAATTTGCTTTGGCATATATTATGTGAAACTAAAAGAGCATCTAAATTGAAATACCAACTTTTATTTATCAAAACCATTTTTCGTCGCAGTAAGTATATTATTATGTATTGGGCTACCACAAAAATGACATTGTTATGTAATGTTTAGAAAAATAATTTACAATAAACAAAACATGAAAATTAGGCACCTAATTAGGTTGGAATTCTTAGTTGCATAAAATTTATTGCGGTATTTTAAATGCAGCACAAAAACGTCGTTTCACAATAAATATAGTTAATTTACCATTACTACATTATCTCTTAATTTTAGTCTTAGTCTATTATGAATTTAAAGCACAATAAGGTGGTAATAAATACGAATTTATTACATTTAATAGTAATTTCTAAAATAGGTGTAGGTTTTTGAATTTTGAGTTATACTACATAAGCAACTTTAGTAATTTAGTTCATGCTTAATAATAATAATACAGTACAGTATAAGGCATAAACCTATTTGTACGAAAAAATATAAATGATTTTAGAAATATTATTAGTGATGAATGTTTCATGTTTATTCAATTTCGAAATTCATATTGCACAAGTTATTTATTTTTATTGTGTTTTGTTTCTATTCACCCCTTTTTTAAATTTTGTCTATGACCAAATTCTGCTGTGTGTTGGTGGTGTATCCGAATTTAACTAATTTCTTATTATGTTGGTGCCCTTGATGCAAAGCGCGGCAAACGTTTCCCTTCAAAACTTCATTCATCAATCTCATTCCCATTGTTTTTCCTTTGTTAGTTGCGTGTAATAATTACGGTGATTCTAATAAACTAGTCATAACACGAATATCCGCGAAGTGTGTTTGCCATTATACTTCTGAAGGCGCTGGACATTTTTTTATTTTCCTCACGCAGTTTAAATTCGATTTCAATGGTTCTTCGGAAAATCTAAAAAAATATTAAAACACTAGTAAGTATTGTACTATGTACGTATTAAATTAATGTATCAGGATCAATGTTTTTACATTTTAATATGATTTCTTTTTTAAATATACTTTAAGTTATTAACATGTATTGTAGGTACAGCTTTTTTACTGTTTGTACATACATTCCTACATTTTATGTAGTTATTATGAAGCTGAAGAGATTTTGTTCAGCTAATCTCTAGCTGATTTGGAGGATTAATTATTTTACAATCTCAATCGACACATTAACAGAAGCAGTTCAAGCCAAAGAGAGTTCCTAACCAGTGTCTAGCGGAGGTGTGTTCGTTAATTTTACTGAAGTAGGTAATTAAAACAAATAGGTAGATTATGAACCAAAAGGTAATTCTTTATATATTTTGGTTTATAGGTCGCCACGTAACGAATAACAAGAAATGATTATATAAGAAATATGCAGCGTACCGTCTATTTGTTGCTAATTGGTAATTTTAATTGTTGACATTTTGTCGAAAACCAATATTGCATTAAGTACCTATAATTAGGGTTGCCAACAAATATAAAACATAGTATTGTAGGCCCGAGGGAGGGTATTTGCCATAGTCGCCACGCTTGGCAGGCGGGTTGGTGACCGTAGTATTGTGTTGTACCACATAAGGAAACGCTGCTGCCCGTTTCTTGATGTACGATTATAATAGAATATTTATGTTATAACAATCGGAACCAACGGCTTAACGTGCTTTCCGAGGCACGGAGGGTAGTCCCTCAACCACCCAGACCCGGAAAGAAATCTTAGAATTTACACAAAGATTTCCTGTCCGGCGATCGAACCAAGACCTCCGAGATTTAAAGCGAGCCAAATACCGCTACGCTACGGAGTTTGTGAGGCTGTAAACATTTATTTATTTTATTTATTTAAGTGTTAGAAAGCCCAGTTATCGAGGAAGGGTATAGGCTAATGAGTGTCACGGGTAGCCAGTCGAAGATATACCTAGTCATATCGTTACGTAATAATCTATCCGTGATCAGCCTGCCCTTGCTTGCGTGTGAATGTTACAAACTACCTAGGTATTTAAAAAAACAACCTGTTAATTAAATATTGTTTCCGGCATAGGAAATGAAAAACAAAATACATGAGAACATTATATTAAAGTTTTGATTACCAGAAGCATTTGCTGTTAATATAAACTTTTAATGGAATTCGGAACGTGATGGTATTAAAAATGTTTCGGTAGATTGACCTTTAGGTACCTTATTATTAGAATTTTCAACAAGAACTATGATTAGACAATTATTTAAATTTTTACTGTGTTAAAAAAGTTAAATTTGGCACTTATTCATGACTAACTGCTGCCCGCGACTTTGTCCACCTCAAAATAAGGATTTAAAGACAAAGTAACTGACAGACAAAATAAAAAGTAAGTAGCCTATTTTAACATAACCTTATACCAGAAATTTGTCAAGACATAGAAAGCCTGGTTGGGGGAAAGAAATTTTTATTCATTAAATGAATTCACAAATAATAAATTAAAATGAATGAATTGTATTAAAAACATAATTTAATATTTGCATGTCACTTCTATGACTAAGTGTTAAGGATCTATGCTTTTTATTAAGACCGAATTGTATCAACACTTAATGAAAATAAATATATTTATTCATTCACACATTCATACACTAGAGAAAGCCTCGTCAAAATCGGCCCCGCCACTTTTGAGATTAGAGGGAAAACCGGATGGACAAACTATTTTTAAATTTCGTTTTTGTTTTTTGTACCAAGGTACATTCATATGCATATAGTAAATACATGTTATATTTCAATTAGAAACAGACACTTCAATTTTATTTATTTGTATAAAAACATTACTTTTGATACCGGTTTACCAAACCTGTCACTAGATGGCGTTTGGCTACATCTTGCAACGATTTCGTTCACGCCGGCCACCTAGGCTCGTGCATATTATTAAAATTTGCGAGTTGCGATTTGGTTCATTCATTAGTACATCTAATAATGAGGAATACAAGGTCAGCGATTGTAGTTTTATTGAAAACTCAAGCGTAGGTACATCACGATGGGAACCCGCAGGTAATTTTCAGTTCACGACAACTACGGTTACAAATGTAAATTCTTTTGTTGCTATAAATTCTATTCTATCTTTGAATTATTGCTAAGGCTGTCGATAAGTATACAGTAGGGTGGTCCTTACTCTTAAGAAAAAAAAACTTTAATTTCGCGGGGCACCACATAATTTGGTTATATACCTTAAGAAACTACTTCAGTATTTTTTTTGAATTTTTAAAATGACATTTGACAATGACTAAGGTTTGAATTTTAAATAAAAACTCGAAATATGTATTTTTGGATTCTTTTATTCATAAAGCTAGGAGCGCTACTTGTAGACGCCATTGCAATTTGAAACACGATACTATGACTTTTACAAATAAAACGTGTGCGCTCTCAGTAATGACTTATTAGAAGTAAAGTGCAGGGCGGGCTAAGTCTCGACGCTTCGGTTCAGAAAAGGGGTCGAGGAGAGGAGGGGATAAATATCGATTTTCTATGCGAGTTTCACTTGCACGTAAAATGTAATAAAAAAACTTAACAAACACTTCCACTGCTGGTAGCGACCTCGAAATCGTAAAAAAAAAACATATAAAGAGGTATATAATCAAATTAAAAAGTGCCCGGCGGATATTTTAAAAGTCGAAAAATAAGGACCATCCTAGTGTACAGGCAACGAGGCAGTCACCTATATATTTATATATATGTATGGGACTGGCTCGTTGGCTATATAATATTGTTTTATAAGTTTGCTAGCTGAGTTTTGCTTTCTACTACTGTTTTTGTTAACACCTTGTGCTAACCTAAAATGTTATGTTACGAGTGGGTTCACGACGTGCAATGGGTGATGATCGAACCGGCTACCACAAGATCACAAGTCCAACGCCCCAAGCCATTGGGCCGCTTTATATGTAAACATAAGTTAAACATATATCTAATGATCGCGTTACCTAAATACCGCTCCTTATAAGCTCAGGCATTTCTAGTATCTGTCCCGCTATGTTTGTTTATGACTAACATCTAAACTATTGCATACTAAGCGGGAATACCAGTAGTTACATGCTTAGTATTCCAGAACTAAACTAGGTACAATGAGCTTACATCTTAGGTGGATGAGTTTATTTGGGGATGTCATGTTTCATTTTGATCATTTCTATTGCCGTAGCAAAGGAGACAGGTAGTGATATATAACAGTCTCAAGTAAATACTGAAAGATAAGCATTGTTCGTGAATACGACCGTATACTATAATACTGTTTTAGAATTTTAAGGTATAAGCAAGTTTTATATTTAACTAGCTGCGCCTCTCGGATTTACCCGCGTCACTCTGCTCCAGTGGGTCGGACCGTGATATTTTGTACCCTATATATTTCAGCCAAATCCGTTCAGTAGTTTTTGCGTGACAGAGTAACAAACATCCATCCATACATACATACAAACTTTCGCCTTCATTATATTATTAAGGATACTAGGTTCCTACGCGCGTTATTTCCGTTTCCATAGGAACTTCATAATTAATAAATTAGCCTTCTTCGATAAATTGGCTGTATAAGCACTGAAAGAAATTTTCAAATCGCACTAGTAGTTTCTGAGTTCAAGCAAACAAACAAACTCTTGAGCTTTATAATATTAGTATAGTATACACTTTAAAAGTACCAGACAACCTCCGTGGCTTGGCGGTATAAGAATTGGACTTGGAAATAACGTTAAGATGTTATTACGGAATGGAATAACTTTATCTATGAAAATCGCGTATCTACCAGGAAATGGGCAGCAACGTTTGTTGACAAGACTGTGTTGCCGTATTCACTCGCTATCCAAGCGTGGTGAATATGGCAACACCGTCTCCTACGAATGCCCATGTTCAGCAGTGAAGTCATACCACTATGAAAGTACATGGCGGACTTAATACTAATAGAATATTCTACCATAGAAAAGATCACATAATGCTGGCCGATCCTTTTATAAAATCGCTGGATTTCATCTAATTAAATCAGCAAAGAGGTAATCCAGTTTCAATTTCTAAGTAAGTAAGTATATGACAGGCATATACCTATTTTCGGAGCACCTGACAAATACTCGTATTTAATAAAAGTTATGTTAATTAGTAGTTATGCAAAATTAACTATATGAATCCAGTACTACGACAATCCAGTAGTTCGATGTACTCCTAGGAAGTGCTACAGAACTACGGCTCGGTGCCAGTTGCCGGCACAGTTAGTTAGATAATTAACAACTTGTTTGCGAGTTCTGTTTGACAAACTTACGGACGTTACGTAGCGCCTACGTCAGTTGAATGTAGTTTAATTAAATAATCTGATTAAAAGTTTGTGTACTTATATTGGGAGTGCAATCAAAGTTGGCGAGGTGTTGGGGTACAATTATTTTAAAACTTTGTAAACTACAAAAACCTGCTAATTTCCAATTACTTTAAAACTATGAGAAAGTGCATACTTTAATGGAACGTGTGTATGATTGTGATATTTGTTCTAGCTTTTGTACCTATATAATGTTTTTTTAAGAAAACTCATGCACTAGCGTGAAACTTACGACAGAAACACGCTTGTACAATATCAGAATATACAGAAAGCAAAGTTAATAGAAATCTATCCCTAGACATCACGTTTCGCCGAAAACATTATTCGTAGATACCTCGGTCCATATATTACTACTACAAAATAATATACCCGATACACAAGAATACACCGCACAATACATAAACACAAGTGATTGTACTCAATAAACGACTACTACAGGGCAACAGGCCTCTACATATGGTTCTTCGAGCCGGATATGAACCAGCGACCTATGAATAGCAACAGGCAGCAACGCCAAAACAATACAATCTGTACTGCAGATACCAACTTACGTAAACAAATATATTACATAATTATACTTGAAAATCAGTACCTGCACGTATAATACATTAATGTGACGCCAAAGTAAGTTAATAATAAGTTACGTATAGACTAATTAAAACTTATAACTACCGGAGCAGCCATGTTGGGAACCATTTATTCTAAAAGCATTTTCACGTTAGTTTCAATTTTAAAAGAATTAGTAGTTAGCGAGTGCATGGAAAAAGTTTGTAAGCGTCGGGCCCAGGTGTACACTTCTAGAATGCGAGAATAATTGTGGGTTGATGAAAAGAGGTAATTTTGCTAAGAACAACTTTAATTGCTAAAATGAATGGGACGCTTCTTTCGCAACTTTTTTTCTCCATCGCAATGCTACTTTACTCATAACACGATGAGAGGGTTTCAGGTATAACCCCCATGTACACCTCCAAACGCCAGGGTCAAGGACACGTGACAAACGTCAAGTATCCATACATTTGCGTTAGCGAATATCTGCTAGCGATGCTCCGCTGTAGTGGCATTTTGTTCATCATTTTGCGATCAAGTTCTCATGGTTTTTAAGGGATATTGCCGTAATCACCACGCTTATTTGGCAGATTGGACATCGCAGTAAGATGGGAGTATCTTTGAGCTGATAGATAATGCTGCCCATCTATCAGGTATTTCCCTTAGTGGACACCCACATGAAGATAGGATAGTCTATTCTAAGCCGGAAACCATACGGTACTTTTTAAAACATGCTTTTAAATATGCCTTTAGGTTGCTTTGTTATTTATGGTACATGGTCATACACTCTTATTCAGTTGCAGATTTGAATTTTTTGTCTAGAAATTTTAAATATCCTACTTAAAAACATCGAAGTACCAGCCCAAACCGGTGGTATTTTACCTGTGCCTCGGAGAGCATGTTAATTCACCATTCATGTCGATATAACCATCCCATCTTATATTGAGAGTTAAGGAATATAGAGTGCATCTGTGTTTGCGCACACGATTGTGCACTAAATTCCTGCGCAGATCTATCAAGATTCTCTATTAGTATAAAAACACAATAAACAAATATTACATAGATAACCGTTTGGGCAAAAAATGTGTATGCCAATAAATAGTTAAAGTAACTGGACCAAAACCTACGTTCTGCCCATTTGAGTATGTTTCGCCGGACCGTCTCATGTGGGTCGTGTTAAAACCGGCAGTAGAATAACCCACTGAGTTTGTTTCGCCGGATCTTCTCAGTTGGGGCGTATTGGATCCGGTGTTAGCATTAAAGCGCGTCCGTCGTTATATACTCATGATCCACCTAAATAATGACAATTGTTCTAACCTACTATAGACAGAACAAGCTATTTGACACAATATAGTTAAATAATAAACTAAGACGTTAAGACTAAAATAATAACTTAAATACTTGTTTAATTTGAAAATTTATAAAATATGATAATTATAGATACTAAATACTAAATTATTGTTTTGACTATTTGCAAGTGCCTGTAATAGGTTTACGTAAATAAAAATGATTTTTATTTTATTTATTTTATTTTATTCAGCAGTCTAATCAAGATTAGTAGCCGTGGGCGAAATCAGTCGCGAGGACTATTAAATTATATTGTTACTAGAGACCCGCGTCGGCTTTGCACCGCTGCTATCAGTATAAAGGAAAGGAAAGTATAAAGGAAGGTTTATATTATGTATCATACATCAGTATGTATGATACATTCCTTCCTTCCATTTGAATCACTCTACCTATTAAAAAAAAAGCATCATAATCCGTTGCGTAGTTTTAAAGATCTAACATTACATAGGGACAGACAGACAGACAACGGGAAACGACTTCGTTTTATACTATCTAGTGATGGCCAAACGGTATCCTGCTAGAATGCTAGAACAATTAGTTGCTTAGATTTCGGATTATTAGCTTTTCAGAAATATAGGTATTTTTGGTTTGCATGAATATCGGAGTTAACGTAGTGAACATTTTTAAAATCAATTTGGTATGTTAGAATAAATGTAGTGGATGCTTTTTTATCATTGTCTTGTACATTGAACATTTGTAAATAATGATTTTAAATTAGTATAGATATGACCTTTAACAATCTCAATGTTGCCCCTTGAACTCAGGTACCTATACATTATTGCTACAAAAACAAAATTCACTGAAATTATTGAAAACACCTAAGAAAATTTATTAAAAAGAACCCTTAGTAAAATCATCTTGATAATATCAGTTACTAGTTAAATTGAAATTATAATTATATACGCTCAGATCGAATAAAAAATACGGAGAAGCACTGTCGAACAATGTAATGGAGCCAGTTTTTATGTTCATGAGAGTGGATAAAATTGTTGCTATGATTTTTAATAGTACCTCAATGTTATAAACTGTATGAAACTCCCCTTAAATACTAAAAGCCATAATCCCTCAATCTCATCGCCATGTGCCCTCTTACGCAGGTTGCTTAGTTTGTAGTTTTTAAACGTTAGCTCTGCTCGTCTTTACGTCCGGTGAAAAAGCAAAAACATCTTGGCTACCTACGTTTTCAAAGCTGTACTAAAAAATATTTTAGTAAAAAAGCGTACATTATACCCTAGGTGAATATTTTAATGACCACTTTTTAAATTAATATAATTGTTAAATAATAAATCTGTATTATAGCTGTAAAAATTTGCACGCCGAAGGCTAATATGAAATGGACTGTATTTTTTGTAAGAACTCTGTGAACACATATTTATGCGAATAAATTATTTGATTTGATTTAAATCCATCGGAAAAAAAACGTTATAAAAATAACGTGAAGCTTTTGTTTGTACACCCTTTAGAAATAATTAAGTTTGTAATGACATCATGCATCTGATGCTACGTCAGATCGACTGACAAGGTCTGACAAGGAGTCAGTGCGTTGATTGCAGCGCTCTACCTTTATGTTTTTCTATTTGCTTACTAATATTGGAAATGGTAAAGTTTATAAATGTGTCGATATTAGGAACGCCTATAGGCCTATACACCAAGACTACCTCATTGGTCTAGCGGTATTGTGGTCGGCCGTTACTAGGGAGATCCCTGGTACAAACCCCGGGTCGGGCAAAAATGTGTAACTAGAAACGTATTTTTGGGCTTGGTGTACTGCACTACATAGAGAAGCTGTTATGGCATGGCGTACAATACGTTAAATACATAATTAAGGATAGAATTTGACATGCCGATAATATCATTTATAACCTAAAATACATGTACAACCGAGACTATCATCATTTCAGCCGTAGCCACTGTTGGACATAGGCCTCCCTCATAGATCGTCTGTTTTTAGAAATTTTCATGAGGGGGGTTTGTCAATACTCGCCATCCTTGGCAGGCGGGTTGGCGAGCGCAGTATTCGGTGTTTTAGTCCAAGAAGATGCTGCTGCCCATCTTCTGAATTTCCCTTAGCCGGGTCCTACGGCGCCCACGGGAGGAGATGGGGGGCAACATTCTTAAGCCGGTGCCCGCGGCAACCGAGACTATAAGGGCTAATATTTCAGAAAGTTGTTGCCGGGTCTGGTTGGTTGAAGGATTACCCTCCTTGCCTGGAAAAGCACAATACGCTGTTGGTCTCGATTGTCATAACATCTATAACAATCGTAAACCAGGTACGAGCAGCAGCGTTAATTTAAAATTTATAATTTTTTTTATCTATTTTTATAAAATCGTACCAAACAATATTAAACTCAAGGTTAATTGATTTTATTCGATCGAAAATGTTTAAATAAACCACTAGTCTAGGCGCTCAGTACATTTTTTCCTTAAAGAAAACATGTATAATATATCCACAGATCCAAGTTTGTTCGCATTTATTATTAGTAGGATTGAAATTACTTTACATGAGAGAATAAACGACAGACAAGGAATGTTTCATTCCTAATCCTCCAATCTGCATGTCAGTCACTCAGACAGATGGATTAAATAATACCAAGAGGTTGTTTTAATACCCTATGTATTTCTACATTTTCTTTTAACTTTTTTATGTTCTTTTTACATATATGCAATGGTTGGCAACAATGTTTGGTATGACAGATTGTATCTAACTGTCACGTAGCTGTCAGTTCTTATATTTCTTTGACTCAACTCACATCTTTTTAGGGTACCTAACAACGGAACTCTATTACTAAAGGTCACAGCTCATTTCAACCACCCCTCACCGCCTCGTCGCACGGCGTCAACTCATTGTCGGCAGGTGGTCCACGGGTGGACGCCACGTTATCACCAATAAACGTCGCGCGTTCAACCATTGGATCCCGCTCGGTCAACGAGTGAACGCCGCGTGGTCAACGAGTGGACGTCGCTTGGTCCACGAATTTTCGAGAAGTCTGTTAACAATCGGCGCATCGCAAAGTATCGTCCTCGCGTGAATCATACGCGGGCAGCGCACGGTCCACTTGGGACCCGCGCGTTGGAAACGCGCAGTCAACGTAAGGTAAGCATGCGAGTGAGTTGTCACCGTGTCGTCCACTCGCCGTCCGCGCGTGGAGGTCTTACGACCGAGACGATCCGGTGACGCTACGGAGTTGATATAGTGAGCGCATGCCATACAAGTCCATATAAAGAATACTAGCCGCAGGAGGCGAGGCGGTGCGGAGTGGGTGCCGGGAGGCTCTAATGAGTACCTACGTGATCTTGAGACTTCGGTGTCTGTCTGTCACCAGGCTGTATCTCAAGTACCGCGATAGCTAGACAGGTGAAATTTTCACAGATGATGTATTGCCGCTATAAGTACCTACTTAAAATAAAATAAAATATTTTTTTAGGGGGGCTCCCATACAACAAACATTTTTTTTGCCCGTTTTTGCTCGATGTCAATAACACGAACAGGAAGCACTTGAAAATGGTACGGAACCCTTAGTGCGATAGTCCGACTCGTACTTGGCCGGTTTTATTTATCAGTTCTGAAACATTTTTCATTAATGCTCCGCTCCTGTTGGCCGTAACACGATGATATATAGCTTTAAGCCTTCCTCGATAAATATACTATTTAACATTAAAAGATTATTTTAAATCGGATCTTGAGATTAAGTCGTTTAAGCAAACTAACATACAAACTCTTCTGCTTTATAATATTAGTATAGTTTACCATCATTCGTGTGCGTCCGAAACGATTGATTTCATACCTAAAGCATTTTATGATATTGTTTATGTACCTAATTAATAAATGTTATAGAAATAACTGTAATAAATTGTAGAATAGAATTCCGCAAAATTATGTAGATAATTTATACATTGGGTTTAGATACTTAAATGATGCTGTACGTACAAGTGTATGTAAATATCCAAGTGCTAAATTAACTTCAGTATTTCATTAACACACTTTTAAATGGCACATGATTATTATCATAGATAATTTCAGTCGGAGGCAGTCGGATTCGAAACGGCATCTTAGGTTTTTTGGCCACAGCCCTATTAAATTGTTTAAAAACTACAAACTAAACCAACAACCTGCTAATAGAAGTGTCCCGCGTAAACCTCCCGGGACACTTCTTTTTGACCTTTCGGACCTCGGCTCTAGAAGGTTAATGGCAGGTTAGAGTAGAGTACACTTTATTGTACCAAACTTAGAATAGAATTTACAATAGATACATGACACATGCAAGTACACAATAAAATAAATGGAGGTACAATCGGCGGTCTTCACTACATAGTAAGTATAAAACAATGTCGCTTTCCGCTGTCTGTCTATAGGTACCTATATATGCTTAGATCTTTTAAAGTAAGCAACGGATTTTGATGCAGTTTTTTTCAATTGATAGAGTGATTCAAGAGGAAGGTTTATATGTATAATACATCAGCATTGCATATGTACGAAGCCGGGGCGGGTCGCTAGTATCACTATATAATAGTGATCTCTTCTAGACAACCGTTGGATGGACCAGTGCATTCTGACAGAAAAAAGGATGTTAGTAGTGGATTCTACTTACTTATACCTTTTTTATTGCTCCATGTATATATGTATATGATAGTGATGACTTTTCATTTTGCTAAGGGAGTTCCCTTGGAATTCAAGTATGCGAACGGTTAGGAAGGTTCACCGTAAACTAAGAATCTAGCATTTAGAACTTTTAACTTTCTGCATACATACCAAAGTAACAGTAAACAGACCAGAACTGGTGGTAGAAAAAAGGGACGCATCATAAGAACACTAATTAACACTATATAAATAAATAATATTTTGATTTTGTTTTTATTGAAAGGAATACCAAAACATCTTTTATTTTAGATACTTGAAAATTTACTCAGCACGGTCATAGTTACGCATAATAAATAAAATAGCGCTACATTATTTTATTTTCCATTTAAATTGCACTTGTAAACAACTTCATTACACATGTAAGCTCTAGCAAAGCGAACGTTAACTTTAAAATGTATTGCAACTTTAAAATGGCAACGTTTAAATTAAACGGTAATAAAAGTGTCTACATTGATGGTGTAGGTAGTAAAAACTACAAAGAGATCTTAAGTCTGACTAAGTTTTAACGGCATACCTTTGACTCAGTGGTTACGATAGCCGCTTCTTAGACCTGGTGATCTGTATATTGAACATTAATATTATAATTTCTGTTCAAAAAACTTGAAAATGATTATATAAACTTAATATGAAAAAAAAATGTTTGTGTACGAAAACGTGATCTGCTATTTTGAGACATTATAGGTCTAGTTAAAAAACAAGAACGCAATCCTTTACTATTTAGGTATATATACTAAAATGACTGCTTTCATCTACATCGCTTTCATCATCACTTTCATCTCTAAATGTCACGTCCATTTTAAAATATTTCAAAAAAGTGTTAGGTGACACTTTTTGAAATTATTTTTATATGAACCAGAACTCATAGTGAGTGATAGCTGGAGACCGTTGCATGAGGGATAACCCTTTAATTGAAAGCGTTCATATGTTACATTTCGGCGAGTTATAGGTCGTGGCTTCGATCCCCACGCCGGATAAAATATAATTGAGTAAAATCTAAGATCCGGGTCTGGTTGGTTGAGGCACTACACTCCGTGCTACGGAAAGCACGTTAAGCAGTTGGTCCCGATTGCTATAACATCATTAATAAAAAGTGTTAGTCAAGGATCAGCAGCGTGTCCCTGTATATTACGACATCATACTGCGGTCACCAACCCGCCTGCCAAGCGTGGTGTCGTAGGCAAAAACTCGCCTTCGGGAGAACGCCCATGATCAGCGTGGACGGGTTGATAATTATACTCTTATTGGCAAGCACATAGCATATAAAAGAAGAATTTTAAATAATGAAAATTACGCTTCTGCACCGCACTGATCAACTGATTATCATGAAATTTTGCATACTATACGTTGTCAAAAGTAACTTTAATCCTAGCAAAAACACCGCTCTCCAGGGACAAAGACTTTCTGTGACAGACAGACATCAATGCATACAATATACATCTAGTTAGTTTTTACGACCGTAACCATGTTCAATCATCGTCTACCTAAAACCGTAGTGCATTGACACACACAGGATAAAAAGTTAAAACAGAAGGTGAATCTGCAGAGAACGACAAAAAATTACATTCTAGCTGCTGTCCGCGACTTTATCAACGTATATATAAATAATTAATCAAGATGTAATAAGCTATATAACTACGAAAGGCCAATCGCAATCGGTACTATCATTTCGGAGATAAGGCAAAATAGCCGGGCAAACAAACAAACAGAAAAAAGAAGCCTATAATTAATTATATTAAGGTAGAATGGGTACGCTTGTGCCAGGGTACGGTAGTGACATCGGTCATGACAGGGAAACTGTATAGTTTTGCTGATACTTTGCAAGGGAAAGCCCAAAGTCCCTCAGCGAGCTAAAGAGGTATGCTCATAAAAGTCATAATAAACTATTTCTTGGTAAATTTACACCTGTCACGACTGACCTTGACCCTAACTCCTGTCACAACCGTCTTTGGGGTATGGCCGGTTGTGACACCTTCACTTTTTTCCCAATAAATAATGAAATAATGAAATTTATTCAGCACTTAGGTATTTACATACACTTGTACTTGTCAAAATTACACTGTATAAGACTATATCAAACAAAAGTATCACTTAAGTAGCTAAAAACATTGTTAAAATTATTTGATATTACAGAATTTTTAATCAGTCTGTCCGTCTGTCGTACGATAACAACAAATGTACATATTATAGTAAGATACCTTAGAGGTAACAGGTCTAAAAATTCCAAGAATCCGGCCCAAGTCTAAGCGACATCCACCCTTAAGGGGTTAGGACCAACGCTCAGGGTGCCACTGGAGTAAAGAGCAGATTTACGAACAGTGGTGGTGATCGCTGGCACGAGATCACAGTTCGGGGAATAAGCAACAACGCGGTCCTCGGTCATGCCGTCGAGGATCCTACACTAGCTAACCTGCAACCTTTCACTAGCTACCTAAGTGGACGACCCGGAGAAGAAAGGAAGAAAGAAACTCCGAGTTTTTTTTTTTTTTGCTTTAACAGATAAACCGTATTTAGAGACATCAACGGCTGTCCCATAGAATGGCTGATTTGAATAGATGGCTGCGATATCTACGACACAAAACATACTAGTTTCATTAGATAATCATCATCAGCCCGTATAACGTACACATAGGCCTCCTCCTGAGTGAGGGTTTACCATAGTCACCACGCTTGGCAGGCAGGTTGGTTACCGCAGTATTATGTAGTAACAAACGCTGCTACCCGTTCCGTGGTATACGCTTGTTATAACAATCGGAACCAACGGCTTAACGTGCTTTCCGAGTCCCACAACCGACCAGACCCGGAAAGAAATCTTAGAATTTACACCTCCGAGATTTAATCCGAGCCATATCGCTACGCTACGGAAGATGGTTGAATAATCAATTTGCCACTGTTAAAATGATTATAATAATAGTTTCCTCTGTTTTACAAGTGAGCTGTACACTACGCCACATAAAACGGTTCAACCGACTGAAACTTCGATAACCGCAAAGTATTGAATTGAATCGAAAACATTGTTTATACGCTTTGAGCACGTGCAAGAGGCTCTTGAACCAATTCAAACTATTGTCCCATCCATGAGATAGTTTCATTTAGTATGCTTCATTTATAAGACGTACTACATTAACTTTGTACCTACCCCTTTTTACGAAAATTGCGCAGACGAATCGCGTGGTTACACCCGCGTAATACCCGTTCTTGTACGACAACCTCCGTAGCGGCGCGGTATTTGGCTCGCTTTAAATCTTGAAGGTCATGGGTTAGATCCCTCGCTGGACATAAAATCTGTGGAGAAGTTTTTGCGTGAAAGAGTAACAGGCTATACCCACGTGCCCTAGATCGGATACCCTATAGCTGATGAAGCATTGAAATTGAAAGATCATAATAGTGTATTCTGTGTACTGTCTGTAATCATAACTATAAAAATAACACGTGTTCTGTCTTAAAATAACTTATCGGATCTGTTATATTAGCATAATGTAAATAAAAGTTCTATAAAGACAACCGATTGGTAAATTGTGTAAGCCAATTAACTAAATAATGACAGTAACTGAACCAAAATAATTATGAAATGCCCATCTGAGTATGTTTCGCCGGATCTTCTCAATGAGGCCGCGATGAAACCGGCAATAGAATACCCCACTGAGTTTGTTTCGCCGGGTCTTCTCAGTTGGGGCGTATTGGATCCGGTGGAAGCATAAAAATGCGTCCGACGTATACTTATGGTCCATCTAAATAATAACATACTCGCAAGTAAATTATATAGGCTATGTTTAAATATGAAGTTGCTGCTTTACTTTTACTTCATTACTTTCCTCCTAAGGGTAAAACTGTGCACGGTACAGTACAGTACAGTACTGTAATAAAAGAGTGTTAAAAAAAAACTGAACTACATTTCTGATTGGTATACAACACAATATCAATGGGACCTTTTAGGTTTTTCAATTCATTTCAGTTTACAGCTTCGTGTAATAATAATATTTTATTCACTGGATGTGAATATTCAATGAGAACTAATTTAATTAAATTAGGGTGTCAGTGGTAATTATTTGGGACGTATAAAATTATATACAGTCATTTATTATGTACCTACAAAGAATTATTACCTAATAATGAGTTATTTGCCATAATAGATAAAGCTGAAGAGTTTGTTTGCTTGAACTTCCTAATCTCAGAAACTACTGGTCTGATTTGAAAAATTATTTCCGTGTTAGATAGCCCATTTATCGAGGAAGGCTATAAGCTATATTTTATTATAAAGTTCTACGGGAACGGGAGTTACGCGGGTGAAACCGCGCGTCGGAAGCTAGTAATATTATAAAGAGATAAGTTTGTGAATTGTTTGTAAGGTTGTAGGGGGTAATCTTTGGATCTACTGAACCGATTTTGAAAATTCTTTTACCAACATAAGACCGTATTATTTTTGAGAGCATAGCTTACATTAAAGAGAAGATTGCACGGGTAAATCAGTTTTGTATTGCCGTGTTACCATGAATAAACATTACTTAACAATTAATTAATTAAGTACGAAGGCCAACAACTAAGTAAAAGACATTAATGTTAGTTGATGTCGTTCCTATTAGAAACATTGAGAGAAGAAACGCATAAATTAATTGTGTTCATTACAAATGGGTCCCGCTTTACTTTTAATTTATTATTTAAACATCCTTTAGTTACAATTTTGTGATTTACTTAAGTGTACACTTAAACAATTTAAGTCCATTACGTCTCGCTTTGATATTGACAGCAGAGTTTGAATTATAGCTAGCTGCGCCCCGCGGTTTAAATCCGCAACTCTGCTCCAGTGGGTCGGAGCGTGATGTTTTGCAGCCTCTATGCTAGCAAACTTATAGCCAAATCTATTAAGTAGTTTTTGCGTGACAGAGTAACAAACATACATCAATATATTCTTACAAACTTTCGCGTTAGTAGATACCTACGTACCTAATAGTAGCGCCAGGAACGAAATATCCTTCGGCAGTACATTTACTAAAATTCGAACGATACAGAGAAGATTAGCATGGCCCCTGCGCAAGGATGACACGCAAAATCGTCATCATCATCACCATCAACAGCCCGTTGACGTCCACTGCTGAACATGGGCCTCCTCTTAACAGACCTTGGCAAGCCAGAATCGTAGAGGGATTTTGCCATAATCACCACGCTTAGCAGACGGATTGGTGATCGCAGTAAGATGTAAACTTTGAGCTAATAGATGCTGCTGCCCATCCATCAGCCATTGTCCCTTAGTCGCCTTTTACGACACCCATGGGAGGACATGGGGTGGTCTATTCTAAGCCGGAAACCACACGGCATCGCAAAATCGTAAAGCATTCCAATTTTTTTTTGGAACGCTTGTGTCTCTGCGGAGACGCAGACGCACGGCGGTAGTCCTGGTTGTCGATCTTCTCGAGTGCCCGGGGCCAGCGTTGGCCAGCGTCGGAGGCAAGGCTACCGTGGTGGTTTAAGTGGGTACCGGATGCCCCGGCTCATCAGCTACATAGAACCGGGAGCAAGTGAAGGAGTCCCACACGCCCCCACCGTTTTTTCCCTAGACAGTGGGAAGTCTATAAAAAAATTCCACCACGAAAAAAAAACTAAAATGCTTAAGTTACGAATGGGTTGGGTGGGTGCAATATAAGGGGATTGAACCGGCGACCACAAGATCAGACGTCGAACGCCCATTGGGCTACGGTCGCTTCAACACAAAATTCTCATCAGTAGGTTCATTCATCATTCATCATCAGCCCGTATAACGTCCACTGCTGAACATGGGTCTCCTCCCGAGAGGGACAACAAAACGCTGAAACCACACAAGAAAACGCTGCTGCCCGTTTCTTGATATACGATTATTATAGATGATGTAATAACAATCGGGACCAACGGCTTAACGTGCTTTCCGAGGCACCGAGGGTATTCCGTCAACCAACCAGACCCGGAAAGAAATCTTAGCATTTACACAAAGATTTTCTGTCCGGTGTGGGAATCGAACCCACGACCTCCGAGATTTAAGGCGAGCCAAATACCGCTACGCTACGGAGGTTGTGTAGGTTATGGGCCCAGATTATGCCTGTTGCCTCTAATTAGTTGTAGAAGTAAATAGGTAAATATTATACATAAGGCCTTGTCTAATAAAAAATAGACTTTAAATACTGTCAGATCCATCCGCCGACAGTCTTTATACGTGTCGTATTTTATGCAATATGGCGTAGCACATTTAATTTTACTGCTGAAGCCGAAAAATGATTCTTTAGTACATATTGCCAATAAATATTTATTACAGCAGAAAATAACATTTATCTTTTTGTATTAAAATTTTACTGTGCCATAGTTTTAGTACGGCATTGCACGTGGCGCGTTTTAAATCTCGGAGGTCGTGGGTTCGATTCCCACGCTGGAGAAGAAAATCTTTGTGTAGATTTTAAGATTTCTTTCAGGGACTACCCTCCGTACCTCGGAAAGCACGTTAAGCCGTTGGTCTCGAATGTTATAACATCATCTATATCAATCGTATACAAGGGCAGCAACGTTTCCTTGTGTGTTGTATCATAATACAGCGGTCACCAACCCGACTGCCAAGCGTGGTGACTTTGGCAAATACCCTCCCTCGGGAGGAGGCCCATGTTCAGCAGTGGACATTATACGGGCTGATGATGATGATTGCAAGTGGCGTAGAATTATTGTTCTACATTTTTATTAAAATAATACATTAACGTTTTTTATACACAGTATTTTTTGTCATCGTTAAAACTGAGCGAAATCATTTAGTTTTCGTAGTAGAATCAATCTTAAAATTACAGATTAATATGACTTCAAAACTGTGTAAGGGATCTCTTTCGAATATCATTTTTTAGGGTTCCGTAGCCAAATGGCAAAAAACGGAACCCTTATAGATTCGTCATGTCTGTCTGTCTGTCTGTCTGTCTGTCCGTCCGTATGTCACAGCCACTTTTTTCAGAAACTATATGAACTATAATGGTGAAACTTGGTTAGTAGATGTATTTTGTGAACCGCATTAAGATTTTCACACAAAAATATAAAAAAAAACAATAAATTTTGGGGTTCCCCATACATAGAACTGGAACTCAAAAAAATTTTTTTCGTCGAACCCAGACGTGTGGGGTATCTATGAATAGGTCTTCAAAAATGATGTTGAGGTTTCTAATGTCATTTTTTTCTAAACTAAATAGTTTGCGCGAGAGACACTTCCAAAGTGGTAAAATGTGTGTCCCCCCCCCTGTATCTTCTAAAATGAGAGAATGATAAATCTAAAAAAAATATATGATGTACATAGCTATGCAAACTTCCACCGAAAATTGGTTTGAACGAGATCAAGTAAGTAGTTTTTTTTTAATACGTCATAAACCGTAAACCGCAATTTACCTTTCATTCAATCAACTATTATTAACATCGATCAGAGTTACAACTAGCTACAGGAACGTTTATACTATGTTACTTGTTGTATTCTTGATATCAAAAATAGGTAGGCACTTGCAACTAGTAGGTACGGAACCCTTCGTGCGAGAGTCCGACTCGCACTTGGCCGGTTTTTTTTATTCTAGCAGAGTTTTGCAGTCTACTAGTATTCTTGTTAACCCCTCGTGCTAAGCTAAAATGCTTGTGTTACGAGTGGGTTCACGTCGGTAGTGGTCGGTGGGGTTCGAACCGACGACCACAAGATCACAAGTCCGACGCCCCTAGCCATTGGGATACGGCCGCTTTTATAAAAAAAATATATATTTCTTTTGCAAATATGTATTTTTTTTCAATTTGAATACCTATTACCGTTTTGATAGTAGTATCTATGGCAAAAATATAACCGAGTAGGTAGGATATTACACTTAAGGGCCTATGCACACTACGTCTTTTTTACGCGCCGTCGACGCGCGTCTGTAGCGATACAGACGCGATACGCACGCGAGTCAGACGCAGCCAGCAGACCTTTGCACACCTGTATACGCGCGTGTGTAGCGATACAGACGCGATGCAAACGCGCGTGTGTATCGATGAATTTCAGTTATGAAGTTTTCTGTGTCGAAAGGCTCCATTTTTTTGTTCCAAAGACGTGCGGTGCACCAAATCACTCGATTGCTACTAGCGTAGATTCACACTTCCCTTTCCCTCGTTGCGGGGGAAACCCCGTCCGTAGGGAAGGCGCGCGCGCTAGACGCGCCGGTGCCGCGCGTTTGTATCGATACAAACGACAACAAACTGCTCTGCAGGATAAAAACGCGCCGGCGACGCGCGTTCCCAAAACGCGCGTCGTACGTGCCGTTTAAAAAACGTGGTGTGCATAGGCACTAAAGGTAACATATTTCTTGGGTATACATCACTACGTAGTATAAAAACAAAGTCGCATCCCACTGTCTGTCTGTACCTATGTATCTATGCGTAGATTTTTAGAACTACGCACCCGACTTTGATGCGGTTTTTTTAATAGATTGATGATTCAAAAGAAAGGTTTAATATATCAGCATTACACCCGTGCGACGCCGGGGCGGGTCGCTAGTAGACAGTAATTGAGACATAATTATATAGGACAAGAGATTTATCCACGCAAAAAAAATAAACAAATTTATATTATTTATTAACTTTATAACTGTAATTTTCACCACAAATGTGTTTCATGTTTGCAATTCTCGCCGGAACACTGAAAAGTTGTATTCGATTAATAACAATCATAATAAGTATATAGAAAATGACACATCGGTGTTATACACACAAATATAGTATTGTAAAGAAACCTTTTAGAGCTCCTACTAATAAATATGGACAAACTATTGAACTTCATTCATCAATCGTTACATTTTTCCATTAGATATTTTATAACTACTGAAACCACACAGTGCCGTGTGGTTTTCGGCTTAGAATAGACCACCCCTTGTCCTCCCATGGGTGTCGTAAAAGGCGACTAAGGGACATATGGCTGATGAATGGGCAGCAGCATCTCTTAGCTCAAGGTTTACATCCTACTGCGATCACCAATCCGTCTGCCAAGCGTGGTGATTATGGAAATATCCCTCAACGATCCTGGCTTGCCAAGGTATTTTAAGAGGAGGCCCATGTTTAGCAGTGGACGTAAACGGGCTGTTGAAGAAGAGAAGAAGAAACAGTTATATAAAAAGAAAAGTTACTTACAAACGAACGGCAGTTCATTCCCGTGCACTTTAAAATAAGTTGATTAATTATTTTTAGTTAATTATTTAGGTATACAAAGATAACAGACAATAAGTTCGCTATTATAAATCGGAGGTCGTGGGTTCGATCCTTATGCCGGATAATAAATCTAAGATTTCTTAGTATAAAATCTAACATTTTGTTCCGGGTGTGGTTGGTTGAGAGCCTACCCTCCGTGTATTTGTTTTGTAAATTGTGTAAATTTTGTATAGCCATTGGTCCCGATTGTTATAACATCATCTATAACAAGGGTGTACCAGGGAAGGGGCAGCAGCGTTTCCCTGGGTGTTACAACTGCGGTGGTACCGTCTACGGCACCACCGCACCGCAGCACAGCGTGCTGACTACGGCAAATACCCCACGGGGGTCCATATTGGCTCACCTAAAATTCTTTACCCGAAATTGTTCTTCCTAATGATTTGTAATCCGAATGATCACTCTGCCTAAAATTTTTCATCCTAAAGTTTTCATTCATTCTATATGTAGTGCTACCGGCGATGTTCATAACACTTATGTTTCCGAAAATTGTAATTAATAATACCATTAATGTAAATATACTACTCCTACCTACTCCTGTTTTTTATCATAACGCTTTTATCCGTTGATGATTAAAGGTCGTTTCACTGATGTTTGTCTTAAATTAATGAAATTCATAAAACACGACTCATTTACTGTTTATGGCCTGGGAGTTTATACCGCAGTTTTAACCGTACCTATACCAATAACTATAGGACCGATTCGGTACTGGCACCTTCGTTGTGGTCACAGTTCTAACCTAATCTAAGCCAATAATTATGAATAGGACCTTAACAAAAAAGGTATGACTTAGACTTAGAATAATAGTTATGTTGAGAAAATATAGGAAAACAAATAAAAGCATAATAGATGTTTATTGCTACTGACATTATCAAGTTGAATGCTTCGGAATTATGAACATTAGAGACAGAGTAGTTAAGAATTGTGATTGTTAGGAAGTAAAATGTTAGGAAGAACATTTTTGGATTTCCAATTATCCGAGGTGAAAATTGTGAATTTTGGCGCACCCACCCCACGGGGATGTTCAACTGTGGACGTTATACGGGCTGATGATGAGGTATCTATTGAATATGTATATCTTTCCTTACCTAATTATGTTTTAGTAACAGTGATAAAATAACTGTAATGTACTTACATTAGACAAGCAGTATTCTCCAGTGCACTGTAAACAAATATAACATTTAGCAATAATGGTGTTAGATCCGCAAAGGACTTTTCTACTTCTTCAACAGCCCGTTTACGTCCACTGCTGAACATGGGCCTCCTCTTATAATACCTTGGCAAGCCAGGATCGTTGAGGGATATTGCCATAATCACCACGCTTGGCAGACGGATTGGTAATCGCAGTAGGATGTAAACCTTGAGCTAATAGATGCTGCTGCCCATCCATCAGCCATATGTCCTTTAGTCGCCTTTTACGACACCCATGGGAGGACATGGGGTGATCTATTCTAAGCCGGAAACCACACGGCAACGCGAAACCACACGGCAAAGGACAAATTTCTGAAATCCACACCTACATTTGATTATGCTTATATTTTCAACGCTACTATATTCTTTATAGTACACCAAAAAAAGGAACTTTAGAAAACAGACGAATGTAAATAATGTACACACGCACATGTTGGATATAGCACTAAATGACAAATGCCGGATTGTTACAGGATGTCTTAAACCAGCCCCGGTTGGGATGCTGTATCCATTGGTTGGCATTGCCCCCCGGACGTCCGCAGAGATGTGGCCAGCTCTATTGAAAGGGCTAAAAAAGACACCGACACCCGGCACGCTTTACACACGCGGCTTCTGAGCTGAGCTCTCTGGGTTACCGGCACGGTAACCCAGAGAGCTCAGCTCAGAAGCCGCCACAATTTCATAAAAGCAGTGCCCCCTCTGGATGGTAATGCAAACCAAGCCCGATTAGGTCTTTGGAAGGAGAGGTTCCCAACGACTCTACCTATTCCTCCTGCGGAGCACCTTCCACCTGGTCATGAACTTCCTTGGCAGACTTGGAAGTCCTTAAATAGATTGCGGACTCAAGTCGGACGAAGCCGGGAGAACATGAACAGGTGGGGGTATAGCTCAGAGGTTGCGTGTCCGTGTGGTATCTCCCCCCAGACAATGGCGCACCTCATATTCTGCTCTGCGTGCCCCAACACCTGTACACGCGAGGACCTGTGCAACGCCACTGATCATGCTGTGTCAGTGACCGAGTACTGGTCTTCTCAAATTTGAACGCCAGGTCGACACGAAAAGAAGAAGAAGAATGTACAATGGGCGTTCTTATTGCTTGCTGCGATTTCTTACAGACAACCTTAGGATGGAGAGGAATTATTATTAGTGAAACATAGTACCTAATTAATCACAGGTCGACAAGGTTTTTGTCCCACTAAAAGACACACATTTATTTAACACTTCAGAAAATGATGGGTGTTCCATCATTAAAATTTTGCTATCACATCTAATTTTTGAGATATTTGACGATAAATAATACAAAAGTGGCATTTAGGCCTTTTTTAAACATAGGTGAATAAACTAATAAATCTATTAATAATAAAATTGTATAATGACTGTTTTTGTAAATAGCTATTTTGAATTCCAATTAACATTTATGATTGTGTTGCTGTAATGTTTCGATGTGAAAATATTAACATTTGAGTGCCATCATTAAAAACTCCATACAAAATGACTCTATTGAAATATATGAAAAAAATATAGATCAACAAAATCTTTAATATCTTTGCATTCGAAAATTAAAGAAACTTATTGTAAAAGGCATGAAAAATTACACAAATGTTTGACTATCAATCTAATATATTAACTTGACTAAGTAATAAAAATATGTGACTATGTAAAATAAATTTGCATATATAGCTCAACCAGCATATTTGTATATGTTTACGAGCAAAAATATCTCAAAAATATGGGATGTGATGTGTGCATTCTCATAAATAAGTGTTCAGTTTTTTAATCATACTGATTACTACATCAAGATAGTAGTTCTGGAACTCTGGAACTTGAAAAAAGAGGGATCACTAATACATGGAGTTAAATTGTTAAATGTTTCTTTCTTTCCTTGGAATAACTTCTAAAGGTTACCTAGGGTAGAATTTTTGTCGGCAAGGACCGCGTTACTCTCCTACCCCTGCCCGCCATCGTGGCTGCAGGTCCGGTCCGGAGGAGAATATAATATTTTTGTTATACCAAATATATATTACACATAATGAAATAAAATTACATATATTTTCACTGCATGCAACTGTTGTAATGAATAATACAGTTCGTACTTACAAGGACTTACCTACAATAAGTAGCTCGCATATGTAAAACCATAGTATAAAAATAATAGTAGATTTACTAATATCACTACTTATTTTTTTATATATATGAACTTGAAGCGGCCGTAGCCCAATGGCTAGGGTGTCGGACTGGCGATCATGGGGTCGCCCGTTCGATCGCCATCAAGAATACTAATTGACTGCAAAACTATACTAGTAATCTGGCTTCGCTCGCATTTATATTCTTATACCTACCTCCAAGAATATGTGTACTAAGATTCATAATGGTTAGTAGTTGTTAAGTAGTTTTCGCTTGAAAGCGTAACAAACAAACTTACATACACATTTATGATATTAGTATAATAGTAGGGATTAAGTTTTACCGTGGAACATATCGCTACTAAAAGCGCGAAGTTTAAATAGCTGAAGTTAGATTATTCCCGGAATATGAAAATTGTTTAATTCCCTATTACTACATTAGCACGTGACATAACTAGCGATGAACTCAGACTCGTCTCGATATATCAGCGATGGCCAACCGGTCGATCGCGATCGACTTGTCGATCCCAGCAGCTATGGTAGTCGATCAACTGAGGTATATAATAAAAAGTGATATTTTAGTCCATGTGAGTCTACAAATATGTGCAGACTCACAAATATCAGTCAAAAATACCTATTTGTCATTCGATTGACTTACACGAAACGTGATTTAACGTTAAGTATACCATATGGTCGATCGCAACTAGTAAACAGTCGATCTTAAGTCTTATTAAGTTGGCCACCCCTGCGATATATCATTTACGTTAATGAAATAGAATAATACAACTGTATTAATACTAATATAGAAAATTCAACATATTTTTCAAACTATTTGTTACTCGCGGATTGACTCGAAGACACTGTTCCGTTGGAAACAGCGTCTTAAAATATGCTTATGACACTCACAAATAATGTCACTTTCTATCGGTAAAACATTTTTCTAAATCGGTTTTTTAGATGTAAATCCCCTTCCTTACAACTATCAAACTCTCGATCTATACTAATATTATAAAGAGGAAAGATTGTGTGTGTGTGTGTGTTTGTAATGAAAAAACTACCGTGCCGATTTCAAAAATTCTTTTACCATTGGAAAGCTACATTCACCCTGAGTGACATAGGCTATATTTAATTATGAAGTTCCCACGGGAACGGGAGTTACGCGGGTGAAACCGCGCGCGGAAAATTAGTTTATAATATTAGTGTAGGTAAGTAAAATACTACAACTATGCCAAATTTATGATACTAATCCATCTATGTTATCAGAACACTATAATGTTTGATATTCATTCAGTTCTGTTCAACAGCCGGTTTACGTCTACTGCTGAACATGGACCCCCTCTTAACAGACCTTGGCAAGCTATGGTCGTTAAGGGATATTGCCATAATCACCACGCTTGGCAAGCGGATTGGTGATTGCAGTGAGAAACTAACTTTGATCTGATGGATACTGCTGCCTATCCATCAGCAGTATATACCTTAGTCGCCTCTTATGAAACCCATTGGAAGATATGGGGTGGTTATTAGTAGTACTTGCAAAATAAATTATAGAATTCATAAAATCATGTCTCAAAAGTAACAACTCCACGAGTGCAGTGTTGTCTGGTAAAATAAATCCTCCATATGATGTCCGATCTAGAATTGTTCAACCCATGCCTTCCATTGGGTGTCGTAGAAGGCGGCAAAGGGAATTTTTGGGACCTGTGCGTTTTTTTTTTTCACAAAATATAAGCTTACGTTTGACCATAATCTCGCTTGATGGAAGGCGATGATAAGGCCTAAGATGATACATGCTTGCCTAGAAAGTGTCTATTCACTTTAGTTTTAAAGATGTCCAGATTAAAGCGTTCCGGAAAAACTGACCCCGGCACAGAATTCCATTCCTTAGCCGTCCGCATTATGAAAGAAGAGGCAAATCGCTTCGTGCGTATTGAAGGAATGTCTACAACTATACTAATGCACTCATTCACCCATTCGTTGCCGGGAAACGCATTTATCGTAGCATTCCCAAGGCGTTTTTATTGTAAGGCCGACAATAAAAATATTAGCTAATTCTATGCTATATGGGTCCCGACCCCAAGTAACTTGGCATAAGGGCTGGAGAAAGAATTATTCTATTAATATTTCTACACTGTACGTATTTTTGTGGTTGTTATTTACTCATCTGTGAACGTCTAGTGAAGCGACTGAACGAGAACTAAAACTTACAAGATTTTATATTCTCTACGCGAGTGTGAGCATGAGGGCCGGTTGAATATCATTAAGTATGAATAGAAACGTGGGAAAAATGGTAATTCGATGTAAGAAAAATTGTGTTTAATAGTTAAGTATACTATTTGCACATGGAAATAATAAGGTCTGGCATAAGCTGTTGGTTCCGGTCGTCACAATATTCTTCATGGCAATTGTGTACGAAAAAACGGGGTGCACCGTTTTAAACGAGACACTGTGCCTGCTGAGATCACCAATCAACCAAGATTTTGCCATAGTCACGACGACGGTGGCAAATCTTATTTAGAAGTGACTATTTTGAAGGAGGAGGATTATAGAGGGTGACAAATGACTATGAGATGATTTTTCGTCACGTAACTTCAATTGAATTTTTGTGTTGTACTTAGGTTTGCTAACTTTTTTTTTTAACAAGAAAATAGTAGATTGTTTATCTAGGGAGCAAACAACTATTTTAAAGGCGAGAGTGTATTTTTTAATCCAGAGCGGAGCGAAGGATTCTAGAGTAGAATCCCGAGCGGAGCGAGGGATTCTTAAGAAGAATCCTGAGCGCAGCGAGGGATTAAAAGTATGTCACTCGAGCTTAAAATAGTGTTGCTCCCGAGGTGGACACTCTACTTTTTATCACCCTTTATGATAAAATAAGTAAGTGCAACTTATGAACAAGAATTTATTTACGTACAATGAAGAACCATAAGACATAATAATACTTTCACTTGAGGAAGACGCACTCATTTTTTATAATTCTAAAATCTGAATATGAATCAACTACGAACGAAAGCAGAATGCATTTAATTTCGCGCGTTGTTTATTTTTCATCAACTTTTTTTAAATTTGGCTCGCTCGCAGTTTTTCAGCCAGTCACATATTCAATACATTGTTCCCGCATGGTTTGTGATTCACCTCTTTGCTGATTGAAACATTATTAACAATATCCACATTCCAAATTCAAATCAATTTTGGTCCCTAAGGGATTAATGAGCTATTTTGGTCCCTGTTTACGAGGAATAAACTAGCTCTTTTTGAATAAATGTGATAAAAAAGTATATTTAGGTCTGAGAAGAATATTTAACAGTATTAAAAAAAATGAAGAGTGTCACACTTGCTTGGTATCTACAATATTTGACATAACATATTTAAAAAATTGGGTTAGCATCTCAGTCTAATATACAGGGTTACAGGAAAAGTCGACCTAGATCCGTTAAGGGCGTGTAGTACACATCATTTCTGAATGATTTCACTATGGAACCCCCCATCCTAAACTTAACCGTTTTCGAGTTTTTCGAGTTTTAATTTTTTTTATGAAATAGCCCAATTTTTCGGCTATTGAATTGAATATTTTGAATTTTTTTGCCTCTTATGATTATTTTTTTGGTTTTTTACATGAAGAATGAGATGCTTAATGGCCTCAATGACTAAAATTGCACGTAAGTTAACTAAATAGGTCGTTGTAGACGATCGAAACCTAAGAAAATAAGTACAAATTATAAAAATTTTTTTTTCTTTTCTGTATATCGCAAAAAAATATTATGGCATTTGCTCTGCAGATGTGCTTAAAAACATCTACATTTTATCAGCTATCCAACGAGGTATAACACTCTAGGGTATTTATTAACCTCAAAGGTGAAACTTAGTTTCTAAGGCTACATGGCAGTCAGAATAAATAGCGCTTATTTAATCTAATTAATTTGA
Source organism: Nycteola revayana (assembly GCA_947037095.2). Taxonomy (NCBI): domain Eukaryota; kingdom Metazoa; phylum Arthropoda; class Insecta; order Lepidoptera; family Nolidae; genus Nycteola; species Nycteola revayana. The sequence continues at coordinate 599,232 of OX344844.2, forward strand.
CTTAAGTTCAGCATCATCATTTCAGCCTCCTGGCTTCCACTACTGAACATAGGCCTCCCTCGGCTGGGTACAACCTTCATGCATCCATCGATGTCCCGCTATCCTGACCTAGGAGATCATTCAGTTTTTATAGCTTTTTTTTTTGTTCAGATCGTCGATCGTACAAATAATGACCGTACGCCAACCATTAGTTGAGCGTAAGTGACTAGTTACTGGCTTTTGTTTGGAAAATAACGTAATCGGTGCGTTGTTAACGCTAATTCGCATACAAAGTCACTCACGCTCAACTCATAGTTGGCGTACAGATCGTCAATGATTGTAGTAAGCTAAATGAAACAATAAATCAGTTCAAAATAACATTTATTCACCTAATGTTTTTGAATAATTTTTTATAGTTCATGTTTTACGTGTCCACCTGTATTTCGCACACATTTTCTCATTCTTTCACGTAGTCCACTTTTCACTACACCAGTGGTTAATGTTCTTCTTATTTCGTTAGCAGCATTAATTATCCTTTCTTTGAGAACTTCCACTGACGATATGGGGTTGGGCTCACTGTAAACGAGGCTCTTCATGTGCCCCCATACATAAAAATCCATGGGGGTCAGGTCGGGACTTCTGGCTGGCCAGGGTAAAGGCCCACCTCGTCCAATCCATTTGTTAGGATAGTTAGTGTCCAACCATTCCCTAACGCTTCTTCTGAAATAAGCAGGGCAGCCATCATGTTGAAACCACATGTCCCGCAGTAATTGTGATGGGAGATCATCTAGTAGATCACCTAAGTCACCTCTTAAGAAATTTTCATAAGTTTCACCATTCAGATTGTCTGGAAGAAAGTAAGGCCCAATCAAATGGTTGGAAATGATGCCCATCCACACATTTACACTAAATCGTCGTTGTGACCCCTTTACTCTTTTCTTATTTGGATTGCCTAGTTCTTTAGGAGCCCAATAGTGTGCGTTATGGTAATTAGTAATCCCGTCCTGATCGAATTTGGATTCATCTGTCCACAATATTAATTTTAGGAAATTCGGGTCCTCGATATCTGCATTGAGCATGAATCTGCAGAAGTCCATGCGTCTCGCGGGATCTCCTTCTTCAATTACATGTACCGGCGTGTAGTGGTATGGATACAGGCCTGCCGTATGAATCGTAAACCACACTTTCCACTGAGTTAGGCCCAGTTCACGGGCAACAATATTGGTCGAAGTGGTTGGGTCTCTTCTGAACCGTTCTACGATTTCGTTGTCTTGTTCCTCGTCGTCATCAATGACACGTGGTCTTCCCAAGTCCGTACGTCGTCGCGAAACAGAGCCAGTTTCACGAAGTCGTCGGTAAACTCCGTCGAAAACGCTCACATCAGGTACTCGACGGTCGGGATAGCGTCGTATGTACTCAGTCCGAGCTTGTGCGGACACGCAATTGCAGTATCCGTAGCAGATAAGCATATCCGCATATTCCTCGTTCGAGTATGTTGCCATTTTCAACAGTCCAGTATCACAAGCACAAATCAGAGTCCAGTAAACAAGCACAGTAGTCACAGTTAGAAAAATCAGTCCAGAAACAAAGCCAAGTCGAGTGGGAATCCGGAAGCACAATAATTCGCATCTACCATGGACGAGTCGCATGAGCAGACTAAAATGGATGGCAAGCAAACAAACGACCAAATACAAAACAATGGGCATGTTGTATCCCCAAACTTGTTTTTGCACATTATTTTTCTCACTCTCACCTGCATAAATCGTAAGTTGTCTCGCTCACACGCACCGGATTAACGTGAAGGACAATAGCCGAGGTACCCGTTAGACCTACTACCTGAACCTTTTTAACTATGTTTTTTTCTATGAGTTTAAATACAACCCTAGGTTGTTATACCTCGTTGGATAGCTGATAAAATGTAGATGTTTTTAAGCACATCTGCAGAGCAAGTGCCATAATATTTTTTTGCGATATACAGAAAAGAAAAATATTTTTTTATAATTTGTACTTATTTTCTTAGGTTTCGATCGTCTACAACGACCTATTTAGTTAACTTACGTGCAATTTTAGTCATTGAGGTCATTAAGCATCTCATTCTTCATGTAAAAAAATCAAAAAAATAATCATAAGAGTCAAAAAAATTCAAAATATTCAATTCAATAGCCGAAAAATTGGGCTATTTCATAAAAAAAATTAAAACTCGAAAATCTCGAAAACGGTTAAGTTTAGGATGGGGGGTTCCATAGTGAAATCATTCAGAAATGATGTGTACTACACGCCCTTAACGGATCTAGGTCGACTTTTCCTGTAACCCTGTATAGTGTTAAGCATTTTGACGCTCAAAACAGTAGTTTGTATACTTTATTTTTGTTCAACAGTAAAAAGTATCATCATCATCATCAGCCCGTATAACGTCCACTGCTGAACATGGGCCTCCTCCCGAGGGAGGGTATTGCCATAGTCACCACGCTTGGCAGGCGGGTTGGTGACTGCAGTATTATGTTGTACCACACAAGGAAACGCTGCTGCCCGTTCCTTGATATACGATTATTATAGATGATGTTATAACAATCGGGACCAACGGCTTAACGTGCTTTCCGAGGCACGGAGGGTAGTCCCTCAACCAACCAGACCCGGAAAAAAATCTTAGAATTTACACAAAGATTTCCTGACCGGCGTGGGGATCGAACCCACGACCTCCGAGATTTAAAGCGAGCCAAATACCGCTACGCTACGGAGATTGTCTGTAAAAAGTATAATGAAGTGAAAAACTAGGTACGCCACAGCAATAGAACCGGTCTCCCTTATTATCTCCCTTATTATCCATAGGTGGTCTAAACTTCTTTGTCTAACAGCAATTCATCTATTTAGTATCTAGCTAGGTGAATTGATTTGTAAGTGAATTCAAGAAATTCCACCTTATTTTCAAATAACATTCCGTGCGCGGTTTCACCCGCGTCATTCCCGTTCCCGAAGGAACTAAGTATATCATTGAATGTAGCCTATAGCCTTCCTCGATTAATGTGCTATCTGACACTGAAAGATATTTTGGGACTATGATACGCAAAAGTAATTTTATATATTACCTCTTAAAAATCATACTAATATTATAAACGCGAAAGTTTGTAAGTATGAATGGATAGATGTTTGTTACTCTTTCACGTAAAAACTGATGGCGATTTGGCTAAAAGTTTGCACGCGGATAGTTTATAAGCTAGAGTAACATATAGGCTACAAAATATCACGCTCCGACTCACTGGAGCAGAGTGAAGCGGGTTAAACCGCGGGGTGCAGCTAGTTTATCACAAATATTTAAGGCGCGGTGAATAGACGACTTTTACGTATTAGTTTTGTCACTGTTGCTCCGCGTAGAAATGAAAGAGAAGCGAAGAGACGCCGCGATGGCGCAACGTTTCGTTCGACTCGTTCGAGTTATTAAATACATTAATCCTTGCAAATATCTTATTCCAATCGATAAATAAAAACAACAGTTCCCTTTATTATTATATATTACATCACTGTTATTAATATTATCAAGATTTGTTTATAAATAATACAGTTACAATTGCTACAATTTCAATTTAAATGGTTATTTTATGGTTTTTTTTTATCGAGAAAATTTACCTGCTACCCTTTTTAGCTGCTCTAAAATGTAAACATTTGGCAAGCCTATTTTGTCTAAGTACAGCGCCTTAACGTAAAAGTATAAAACAGATTAATGGTTCATGAAATAGCTTCCTTCTAAACTTTGCAGGAATATTACCATACGATGTCGCGACTTCGGTACTTTTAGTGATATTTATTTGATATTAGTGTAAGTAGTACATTTTAGTTGACGTTGACTGGCATATAACTTGCATGAAGAAAATTAAATGTGAACGTTCTTGGGTTTATTGAATTTCTTGTAACTATTTAAGTGCGCAATACATAATAGTATAGTGCAATCATATCAGCCGGTTGTCGTACATATTTGAGCATAGACGTCCCATAAATTTATGCGATATAATCGCGCACAAATTTGGTACCTAACACATTTTTTTGCCAGATTCAGGGCTCGAACCCAGGGCTTCACGGGTTAGAGTGGAACATATTAGCGTTAGGCCATCGAGGTGAGTATCATCATCATCATCAGCCCGTATAAAGTCCATTGCTGAACATGGGCCTCCTCCCAGGGAGGGTATTTGCCATAGTCACCACGCTTGGCAGTTGGATTGGTGGCCACAGTATTATGTTGTACGACACAAGGAAACGCTGCTGCCCGTTCCTTGATATACGATTACTATGGATGATGTTATAACAATCGGGACCAAATTTACACAAAGATTTCCTGTCTGGCGTAGGCCTCGAACCCGACCTCCGAGATTTAAAGCGAGCCAAATACCGCCACGGCGAAAATGAATGAATGAAAATAAATTAAACATACAAAAGTCTACTCACACCCGCATTGCATCGTATTCCGCTACACTGTAAAAGTAAATTGAAGTTAAACGTATTTTTAAACTTCTGTGCTTATTTCTTCATTTCAACAGTTTACGTCCACTGCTGAACATAGGCTCCTCTTGCTCCTGGTTTGCGAATATCTGTCAAGAGGAGCTGTATTCAGGGATATTTCCATACTCACCACGCTTAGCAGGTGGCTTGGCGATCGCAGTAAGATGGTAAGTAACCTTGAGTATATGCTGGCGCTCATCTATCAGCTATAGGTCCTTAGGTAATAATGGAAATATCCCTTTACGATTCTAGCTTGCCAAGCTTTTATTATGAGGTCCGTGTTCTTGTTTGAAGCGGCCGGAGCCCAGTGGTGATAGTGTCGGACTTGTGATCATAACAAACGCTTGCATTATTATTAATTAGTGGGAAGTATAACTACGTGCATTTTTAATGTTTGACTAGACTAAGTTCCCTTATCCTCCTGGGCCACAAGGATAGCTAGTGCTCTTGGAGTAGGTGTACAACAATTCTTCGTAATACTGCTGGCCTTCTTCCATTCTCCCACGAGCTTTGGCGACGTTCATCACGCACAGGAACATAAATTTAATTAATAATGGCTGTGATATTCTGTAAGTTTGTCCTTCCACAGTATATCAGCTCATTGGGCGCTCAAAGGTAGTGCATGGTATCTCTCTTAAAAATATATAAAGATTAGTTTTATATAGGTAATTACTTGTGCTATACACATGCGGCCGACACACTGAAATGACAAAGAAAAAGAAACTGTATATTAGAAAAATATTAAGGCGTTATGTTCGCATTTTAAGTATTTATCGAAAATAGAGATAGAATATGAAGGAAAATTGTAAAATACAATTCTTTCTTGTTAGTTTAATTATAATAAACGAATAAAAAACCATTCTTTTTCATGAGTTTAATTACAAAACCCTTGTAACATTAATTTATTTGAAAATAAACAAACAAATGATACAAAAGAGAATATTAAATCGTTCGTGTGTAACGAGTAAATTTATTTTTACGGCACAATTCTATACAGAAATCTAATTTAAATAAATTCTAATGAAATCGATTGCTTTTTTTATTTTATTGGGCTTTTTTTATTCTTGACCTGGCATATGGCCGAGTTGTCGGACATGCGCTCATGTGGTTGCCGGTTCGACCCCTAACCATTACACTACCGACGTGAATTCGCTAGTGACACAAGCATTTTAGCTAAGCAAAAAAATAAGCTAAGAGACCAAGCAGACTAAGCTGTGTGATTTAGAAATAAAACTAAATACTACTCTTTGTGGTCGGCTAAATATCTCAAATACGAATAAGGGAAAATTTCATTTACTTTATTGATCCTCAGTCTAAGACGACCCTTTTTACTCAATGTGAGGACGCCTAGTTTTATTCCAGCCAATCAATCAATTATTATCCGTCATCTTTTATATCGTATCTAGAAAGGACTTAGCTATAAGAGCCAATTGTTTTGAGACTGAATTGGTTCGCTGTAAACAGACTTTGTGGACTATTAGGCTACGTAGCCTCACTGAAAAGCAACTGACATAAAGCTGAGCGAGTAAACTTGTGTCTTGTGAAGAAAATCTTGACGGCAGTTTTAAAACTTGCTCAGAAAGGACAATGGGCAAAAATGTGTGGAGTCTGGGACTACCCCCCAAGAGCAATGAGTTGTATGTAGTTGAATAGGTTTTTTAAATTCGAACAAAAATTATGAAGACAGAGTTTTTGTAACTGCTGCGACCTACAACTTATTGCTATTGGAGGGTGGTACCAATATGCCCAATGTCCTTTACAACGCCATGACAAAGTAAGAGATTTTTAGTCTTTGTCTTAGCTGAGATAAATGCTAACTTTTGGTAGTAAAAGCTATGTAAATTAAAATGACTTCGAACCTCTGTAAAATCTAGATTAACTTGTATTGCAAGACACTAGAGCTCAATTTGCCATGAGCATTAATTATTGCTGTCTCCTTGAGATAAACGTTTTTTAGTAAAAAACAATGGTCTAGTTTAAATTTTTATTCGTTAGTAATACTGATGGCAAACCGTCCTTAAAATTATCCACCATTATCATCATCAAAATCATCATCAGCCCGTGTAACGTCCACTGCTGAATATGGGCCTCAGGCGGACGGGTTGGTAACCCAATATATTATAATTATGTGATGGTGTAAGTAATTGTTGCATAACCGAATAAATAAATAATAGATAAATAAATAAATACCCACTAGTTATTATGTTTGAGGCTAGGCTAAGTTTATTTGACTAGTGGGGTCTGAAAAAAAAGAACAATCCCCACAGGTGGGGATTTGTAGGGGTTATGGAATAAACCTGTGGAAGAACAGGGCAAAGCTGCTGTCAAAAAATCGGGTCAGGTTGTCTTAGGAACAAACTTCCGTGCCTCGGAAATCACCAGATAATAGTGCGGTACGTTTAGGTATTGGTATACAGGTGGTCCCAAAAACAACCAGACACGGTTATTTTAAATAAAAAAGTTTAAAAAATTACTTACTCCGGCTGAGCATTGATTGCTGACGCACTGCCAAAATGATATTAGATTAAAAATAATTATAAAATCAACCAAAAAACATAAACAAAATTTATTATTAAAGCTAAAATATTATAAGCACCGACTTCGTCAGCCTGAGGTTCGATTTATCCGTATAAACTCTCTATAAAAATGTGTTGGTTCAAATAATAATATTGAACTGTTTTAAGCTACCTACCATGCTCCAGATTCCTTGATTTCTAGATATATATATTTAGCAGAATTTTGAAATCTACTAGCATTCTTGTTAACCCCTCGTTCTAAGCTAAAATGCTTGTGTTACGAGTGGAGTGGGTTCACGTCGGTAGTGCAATGGGTGGGGATAGAACCGGCCATCACAAGATCACAACCGACGCCCCTATCCATTGGGCTACGGCCGATAACATATATTATAAAATAGTGTCTACAATCATTACTTATTTACAAAATCAACTTACCGTTGTAAAACATTTTCCATGTTCATCCAACTAAAAATATAAATTCAGAACATAAAGTTTGTATCGACCCGTACGAGGGTAATTATTAGGAAACAAGTGTTTTACCTACTTATATAACCCTTTTCTATCAACAGATAATATTCAAACGTAATAATTACTACAATCCACTTACTAAACTAACACATAGAGGAAAAGTAAGGCTGTATGGTTTGAAATTTAAAACTTAATTTTTGACTGTTAATTAAACACTTTTGATATTATTAACTAATTTGACATGGTTCTCAAATTATATATATTGTTATTATCTTTGTTGCTGTTGATTTACCTTACATTTAAGTGAATTTGACAGCAACGTTTTATTCATTGTGTTCTTTATATTATTGAATTAATTTTAATATGTAATTTAAAATAGATTATATTTATAGTAAACAAAATTTGCGTGCCTTGTAAACCAGGCGGAATATTGTAACTGTATTTTATGTGCCTATGCCAAACCACCCGGAAATGTGCCTATATATTCCTGCTAATAAAAGATTGACGTAGTTAAGCGAAAAGGATCCAATCCACACCGTTACTTTTGAGCTTTCTTATGGTGAAAAAAAAAAAAAAAAAACTACGTCCAATTATGATTAAAAAATAAGGCGATTTCACATAATTCTTAGAAATCTCTAGTTTATCATAAAACTCGAAAATAAATCTAAGAATTTACACAAAGATTTCGTGTCCGGCTTGGGGATCGAACCCACGTCCTCCGAGATTTAAAGCGAGCCAAATACCGCTTCGCAACGGTTCTATATTAAAGTGTAGTGGCACAGTGACTTCACAACTTCATAGCGATGATATGCCGATCATACCACGAGGAGATGGTCTTACCCACGAAACTCTCCGGGTGCCCCACCAAATGCTAATACCTTATGGGGGCACTGGGAACATCCGGTGCCCCTTGAATGCCTTTGATTTGGCCAATAGACAGTGGTGCGGTTTGTCCCTACTCCACGCAGCAATGGTTTAACGCCGAAATGCACAAACATTTTTTTGCTACTATACTTATATATTAGCTGTTCATGCCCGGCGTCGCCCGTGGATTTTCCATACTTTGTAAAATAAGACAAACTCCGTAGCGTAGCGGTAATTAAGCTCGCTTTAAATCTCGGAGGTCTTGGGTTCGATTCCAACACCGGGCAAGAAATCTTTGTTTTAATTTAAAGATTTATTTCCAGGTCTGGTTGGTTGAGGGACTACCGTCCATGCATCGGAAAGCACGTTAAGCCGATGGTCCCGATTGTTATAACATCATCTATAATAAGTGAACCAGCGAACGGGCAGCAGCGTTTTCCCTGTGTTATACGTTACGACATAACACTACGGTCACCAATCCGCTTGCCAAGCGTGGTGACTATCGCAAAAACCCTCCCTTGGGAGGAGGCCCATGTTCAGCAGTGGACATTATACGGGCTGATGATGATGAAAGAAGATGTTTTTAAAAGATTTTTGACTCACTCCTGAAGAACATCCATCACCAGAACACTGAAAATTGTACAAATTTAGAAATTAGGCTGACACCCACTTTGGACCATCACGTTAGTTTTAAGACACCCTTATCCTACCGGCCCTTTCCCTCTCTCCCTCAAGTCCTGAGCAGTAAAGTTAGACCACCAGTTAGAGCCGTGGTTCCGAACCTGGGGGTGATTACCCGCGCGGGGGTAAATCAGCTTTGCACTGGGGTAACAAAATTACTTATGATTTGTATTTGCTTGTATTAATACATTTTAAGGGCTGGGTGAAATTGGTTTTCCTAATACTTAGGTCATAGGGGGAACAATATTGAAAAGATTAGGAACCACTGAGTTAACTCAAACTCAAATATTTTAATGCATTCCACGTGTAGGTATTACATAAGGTGTTACAGATAATATTATTTTTTTAGATCCAACATGGACCCTGTCGGGCACAGCAAAAATGGAAGAGAGGAAGTCAGCCATTGGGCCAGCAGGAGGGCCAGCCATTTTAATCATTAATTATTATCATATATATTTTTTTATATTTTTTTATTCTGTTTTATTTATATTTATTAACATTAACTTAGGAACTAGTTTTTTAAATATATTTAGTATATTATATTTTTAGATATTTATTATTTATATTTTCTATATGTATTTAGTTATGCTCTATGTTTATTATGTTTTAAATAATATAGATACATTTAAAATTTATAATTAATTATTTGTTTTATCATTGAAGTATTCATTTATAGAGTAATAACATTTATTAGGGTAACGAATCTTAACCATTTGTGCTGTTAAGAGGCTTAATGAAATTCACTCACCGAACAATGAGTATTAGCTTTAACTTGTTTGTTTGTAGTTGATTTATTGCATTACAAAGTTAATACAATTATTATACTTAGGAGGGTGCGGAACCATGTTTTATAAAGCTGAAGAGTTTGTTTGTTTGAACGCGCTTAACTCAGGAAATTACCATGTTTCGTATCTTTACTTCTCATAGCATCATAGCGATGCCCCGTGGTCCTAGCCCATTAAGGGTGCCCTCAGGCATGTGTCGCTTATACGTTAAAATATTGCTTAAAGACGTGTCTCTTTCTATAGAGCTAAATTACATTAAGATTTTTATTATAGAGGTAATTATTGTTGTAACTATACATATAAGGTGACGCTGGACTGACAGACAAGTCATTAGCTAATCCGCAAAAGACTTTAGTTGCGATATTTTTGTATTTAATTATATTAATCATATTTAATTGTGTATAACTGACAAGTGCAAGTGTATGTAAATATCTAAGTGCTGAATAAATATCGTTTAATTTGTTTAATACTAATATTATAAAGCTGATGAGTTTGTTTCCTTGAACGCGCTACGCTCAGGAACTAGTAGCCCTACTTTAAAAAATCTTTCATCATTAGACCTGAGAATACATAATACTGCGGGCACTAACCGGCTTTCCAAGCGTGGTGACTATGGCGAAAACCCTCCCTCAATAGCCTCCTATGTTCAGTAGTGCACGTTATACTTGCTGATGATGATATTATTATTATTAATAGTGGGAGATACCAAAGTATTTTTTGTATAAAACCTCCTTACCCTTGCATCACAGTCACTTGAAATTGTCTGTAAAACATAAATAAAACAAGTGTCAGAGATTTACTTACTTATAAAAAAAATAGTATAAAGATAACTACAGCACTATGCAAACTAATCCCTGTGTCGCGGGGAATTTACAGACACATAATCCACAGTCACGAAGCACACCGAGACTCAGACCAGCTATCTGTGTAACAAATAATCCCTGGTGGGAATCGAAGCCAGGACACCAGGTCTCACAACCAATCACCGTAACCACTGAGCCGCCGATGTAATTACATACATATAAGTGTCCCTGGTGGGAATTGAACCCAAAACACCAGGTCTCAGAACCAATTACCGTAACCACTGAGCCAGGTGTAGTCACATACATATAGTACCTATGTTGAAATTTTACGTATGGAAAATGCTCAATATGGAATTCTAAGTTAATAATAGTGTGGAAGGCTCTGTGACGAAGCGGTATAAGTTTTGTCTTAAATCTCGGAGGCCGGGTTCTATTCCAAACAAATCTTTGTATAAAAACTAACATTATTTGTTTGTTTGTATTGAAAAGGCTCCAAAACTACAGAACCAATTTCAAAAACTCTTTCACCACTAGAAAGCTACGTTATCCACGAGTAAAACGTTAAAAACGTTTGGCTTCAGAAACCTACTTGCGTAACACTTCCTAGAGACCCTGTACCCAAATAAAATAGTAGTACGCATAATAGTGTGATGTTCTGTGAACTATCTGTAATTGACCTCCTTACATAATAATATATTATATTCATAGACCGCTAGTTCTGTCTCAAATTCTTTTATTTTTCTATTAGTATAAAAACACAATAAACAAATATTTCAAAGACAACCGTTTGGGCAAAAAATGTGTATGCCAATAAATAGTTAAAGTAACTGGACCAAAACCTACGTTCTGCCCATTTGAGTATGTTTCGCCGGACCGTCTCATGTGGGTCGTATTGGATCCGGTGGTAGCCTTAAAGCGCGTCCGTCGTTATATACTCATGGTCCACCTAAATAATGACAATTGTTCTTACCTACTATAGACAGAACAAGCTATTTGACACAATATAGTTAAATAATAAACTAAGACGTTAAGATTAAAATAATAACTTAAATACTTGTTTAATTTGAAAATTTATAAAATATGATAATTAATAATAATAATATTATAAAATATGATATTATCTAAATAATACTTAATACTAAATTATTGTTTTGACTATTTGCAAGTGCCTGTAATAGGTTTACGTAAATAAAAATGTTTTTTTTTTTTTTGTTTTATAACAGACTGAATAAGTTATATTTAACTATGAAGATCCCACAGGAACACTACGCGGTTGAAATTCCTACTAATATTATTATTGTGAATGTAAATAGGTTTGTTGCACTTTCACGCGAAAACTACACTTTGTACACATTCTTGGAGTCATTAGAAGTAATAAGGGACATTGGCTTCAAAGCGAGCAAAGCCGCGGGTAAAAGCTAGTATTCAATATACTTATTTGCTTGGCTTACCTGTATGAACATCAACACAATAACGGTGAATATTATCGAACGCATTGTCAATCTACTGATTGTCTATCGCCATCTTAACGTGATTACTCGCTTGCTTCACGGATATTAGCTATTTAGATTGACTTTAGATTGATGTGAAATTATTGTTATAGCAAGATAATTGGAAACACCATTGGAGGGCTGCATGTAATATTCATAGGAAGCATGTGACATGAACATGAAACGCTAGATGAGCCATATCACATTATGTAGCAATGATACTTATTTCTGAAAGTATAAATAAATATAACATCAACAAGCGGCCCATGGTTAAGGCGATTGGCGATCGCCGGTTCGATCCCAGAATCCCCAGAATTCCCAGATCCCACTCCCGAAGTTATGCCCGGTGAAGTAGCAAAAACCTGAGCCTATTACAAATGTCCGTTCGAAAAAAAAAAACTCCCGAAGTGAACCCACCCGTTACAAGCACAAGCATTTTAGCTTATCACGAGGGGTTAACAAGAATACTAGCAGACTGCAAAATACTGTTGGCAACGTGTAAAAAAAAAACTGGAAGATGACTGCATAAAATAATTTAGGCTATATTTTCTAAGTCGATGTCTTAAATAATCGAAAATGCTATCAGCCATTGTGTGACAAACTTTATTGTTATAGTTCCCGAATGGTGTTCCGCGGAACCCTGAGGTTCCCTAATAGGCTATCAGGGGTTCCACGAAAATCGGCACAAGGCTGTGATTTTACGTGAAAAGCGATGTAACAATTATTTCTTATTCAAGCTACGGATTCGGTTAAAAACGATCAAACCAAAATGGTAACGTCTTTTGGCTGCGTTTTCACCAAAAGCCAGAGGTACAAGTGAAATATAACACGTTTCCTCAGAGTGAAACGAAACGCTTGCGACTTAAAATGTGCTTAGTGGCGCCATCTATTGTCGGCCGACCTAAATATTACAACGTCATTGCCTTTTGAGGCTTAAGAATTTCTATTTATCAAGGGTTATCAGTGTATTCTTGCAGCCTCGTAGGACACTAGTGGCAATTTCTGTATCCTTTGTTTCATTTTACAAACTTCATAACTAGCAATCATTACCAGGGAATGTCGTTTCTACCAATGACCATGATCTTACAAACCAATACCAATGTCAATGCCATACACTAAGACTAGCATTTAAGTTAAATTTAGTCGGCCTCGTCCGAATGTAGCGGCCCGCAACATCAAAGACCCAACAAGTCTCTTGTTAGTACCGATCAGTAATTTACTATGAAACATCAGACGAATTTGGATAATCTCTATAGCAACAAATACAAAAAGACATATAATACACAAAAAGCCAATAAAAGGGTTTCTAGACTAGAAGCGGCCGTAGCTAGGGCATCGGACTTGCGACAATGAGATCGCTTATCACGAAGGGTGTGTAACAAGAATAGTGTGCAAAAACGCTTGTAGTAATCTTTATTAAAAATCGTTTTTTTAGATGGTGGTCTATATGTAATTAGCCAGAAGGCTTTTGCTACTTCACCGGACATAAAGGCGAGCAGAACTTCAGCCTTCCTTTCCTTTAGTCTAAAATGATGAGAAATCAGACACAAGACGACGGCATAACGGGCTCTCCGAGGAACGGATAGAATTCCACCAATTTTCTGGTTTCGGCCTGGTAGGTACTTTTTATAATATAAAGCACACAGGTATTAACGCGACGAACAGCGGGCAGACCCGTCTGCCCGCGACCACGATCAATAACTTGATCGAAACGTCAGGTAATATAAAAAGGTAATTTTATCGCGTTAATACCCGTGTTATGATACGCGAAAGTTTATAGGTACTTTTTTCTTCTAGAGATTTTTTTCTTTTGCCCAACATGGGATTCGAACTAGGTACCTAATTACGGTACGAAAATATTACCGCAGTACCTAAGAGCATTGCTATCGAATTAAGGGTTGAATCGCTTATCTGATACACCATTTCCTAAACCTGTTAAACTTTTTAGAAATTTGCTATCAAAAATACTGATAAGGGTTGTAAATACATTTAACCAATTCGTGCCAGACTAATGACTCGGGGTTTCATATTGCTGAAAATTTTGTTAATTTGTTGGGCAATTTTTCAAAGCAGTTTATTTGATAGGTGATTAAATATTTCCCTTAAATAAGTTTCTTCAGACTCATTAGAGTCGATTTGAGCCTAAATGATAAACTATTTGCATACTAATTTTGTGAAACATGATGTAGCAGCAGTATAAGGCTTGCCTTTAAATTCGGGTTCGATTCCAGCTCCGGATAAAAAATCTTTGTGTTAAAAACTTCAGATGCCGTATGGTTTTCGGCTGGCTGAGTCCTGGCTTAGAATAGACCACTCCATATCTTCCTATGTTGAAAGAGGCCTCTAAGTGACGTAAACCTGATGGATGGGCAACAGCATCTATCAGATCAAAGATACTCCCATCTTACTGCAATCACCGCCCTTTTTTTTTCGGATGTACTTATGTACGTAGCCACGAGGCTTTTGCTACTTCAACGAACATAAAGGCGAGCAGAGCTCCAGCCTTAATAAATGTTTTAAAAACTACAAACTCGGCTCAGGGCGGTCGCTGGCGATGAGATTGAGGGATTATGACTTTGAGTATTTTAGGGGAGTTTTGTGCAATTGTCGCTCTACTTACAGTTCGCGGGCCTCTCGGACTTCGGGTCTACGAGGGCGTCGGATGGTTCTTTGCAAACTAAGGGTCAGGAGGATGAGGGGGAACGCGTCGCGTTCGCGGGCGCACTCTTCTCCGGCGGGTCGGAAAGAACCGAACCGCCTGTCAAGCGTAATGACTATGGCAATATCCCTCAACGATCCTGGCTGCCGAAGTCTGTTAAAGAGAAGGATCATGTTCAGCAAACGGGATGATAAAGTAAGAACAGGCATGAAGAATAAAAAAATCTATTTAGACCGTCTGTTAGATTACCAAAAAATATTGGACACATCTTTTTGTTTCTCCTCAAACAAAAAATGACGACGATACATCGTGCTGAAATTGTTATTGCTCTGTATCTTTGTCAATTTATTGATTTGATAAATAAAAAAATACGTGGCCAATATTTTTAGTAACTAACTGACGGACTAATTTACTTATTCAGATGCGTGTTGCCGCCCAACGCGACGCGCGGCGCCTCTCTTTCAGTGAATGAGACCAAAGTTATATTATCTAGCCGAAATCCGTTTCGATCGAACCTTCTTGATTTGTAGTAAGCGCTTGCCCTGCAGTAATTACATCTTGTCTACGTGTTCTGAAGAACTAGACAAGTTTCGACCGTATAGAATCGACTAACCTTGAGTTTAATTTTATTTGTCACGATTATGAAAGTGATCATTATTTAGAAGTTATCGTGATTTTTAGAAAAGGCTAACGTTAAGTTTTAGTGATTCAATCTAGCATCTAGCTCAATAAACGAATCGGCTGATGAAGCGTTTGCGATAATTTAAGCGATAACTCCACAGTAATTCTTTTTTTTTTTTGGTGTTGTGGAATGTCTAATACTTACCGTGTTTCTTATGAAACACTTTATCTTGAAGTTATAATTTATTTAACTTTTTACACCGTACGACGACAGCCATAAGGTTGACCTCATATTGGGCAGGCGCGATCTTTGAGGGTGTGAACGATAACTGCCTAGCTGCCTGTTCTAAGATTAGACCACCCCATGTCCTCCCATGGGTGACTTAAAAGGCGACTAAGGGATATATGGCTGACAGATGGGCAGCACCATCCATCAGCTCAAGGATAATGCGCCTGCCAACCGTGGTAATTATGGCAATATCCCTCTAGGATTCTGTGTTGCCAAGGTCTATTAAGAGGAGGTCATGTTCATCAGTACTTCAGCGGGCTGATTAAGTAAAGTGACACTCACTCTTATTCAAATACCTACTAGTTTTAACGGTAAGAGGCCCGACGGAATGACTTTGGTGCCCTGGAGGATGGG
This sequence comes from Nycteola revayana, assembly GCA_947037095.2. Taxonomy (NCBI): domain Eukaryota; kingdom Metazoa; phylum Arthropoda; class Insecta; order Lepidoptera; family Nolidae; genus Nycteola; species Nycteola revayana. Next base: position 615,232 of record OX344844.2, read on the forward strand.
ACGGCCTTTGGTGTGGGACGCTACGTGCGTCGACACCGATTATTTTGTCTATTCTCTTACATTGAGAAACCCGTTTCGTTGTCTACTACCATTATAATAAAAGCTTAATTTTCATAAACATATTTTGGGTACTAGTTAAGAATACACCTTGAGGGATAGTTCCCCGGGGAAATTGCTAGACATTGATATCATCTTTGTACAGAAACATGTTTAACAGCTATGTGTAAACTTACTCCGCGAATTTCCCTCTGGGGAAACCACGAAATAACGAGTAACCTTACAACCACGTCAGTATATGAGAAAACATTTACAACACAAATATATAGTAGAATATAATAAAGTCAGAAACCACGATATTAATACCTACTTTATATAGACAACTCTTGCACTAGGGAAATAAATCCCTGTGTCTCGAGGATATTTACGAAAATTTACCGACAAAAAGCACACCCATATTTAGAACATCTAACTTTGCGACACCAATATAGTTCCCACGGGGGCTGACGTTGTGAGTGTGGTTTGTCGACAACTACCGACAGTAACGGAGGTATGTGGCAAAAATAAAAAAATATCACGACCAACTGAGGGTAGTTGCCGAAACCTGCGCTGTTCGATAACGCCGTTGTTGACACTCATCAGTCTATCCGTGACCACGACTGGTGTAACTCATGTCGAAACGTAGAATTATTAAAAAGGTAATTATTTGCCTTGAAATTGTACCGCGATTGAGACCCGTGTCTACTATAAATTATATGTACAAATAGCAAATGTTTAAAAACATCAGCTAACTTTAGTTCACATTAATAGTTGTCCTGAGTGGGAGTTGAACCCTAAACACCATATTGCCACAATTGTAGAGGATTGAAGAAATAATTATAAAACAAAGTATGTTTGTAATGAGCTCAAAAACTACTCCATAAATTTTCTTGATGTTTTCACAAACATTAGAGTGATTCCTTAAAAGGTTTACATGTATGATTTATCATGGTTTTGTGCAACTTATGCTTATTTCCATGCAAAGGCTGATTTCAAACCAATAAACAAGACGAAAATAGAACTGAATCGTTGATTTTACTTTGACTTGTTGATTCGACTTAAAGCAACTTTAATTTGGTTGTACAACCCAATTAGCGTAGAATCAAAGAAACGTGGCTCGTTTACTCAATTTCGTTAAAAGTAGGCTACTAGTCAGTTCCGTTAGTCAGCAATATAAATATTGGTTGAGAGCCTTTTGGTCGAATATTTAAGTAGATACTGATAGCCGTTAGTACGGATGTTACCAATTGGTTAGCTACTTAATGTTGTGTGGATTTCAAATTCACTAGATTCGGTTTGGACCGTCTCGACTCTTGGATGGGCAGCGTTCGGGAAACTTCGCTACGTCCTTCTGTACAAAATACCTTAATGTCTGAAGACGAAAGTCTTTTATCAGTGTGTGTGCCAGTGATGACCTATGGTTCCGAAACGTGGTGCTTCACTATAGGCCTCATGAACAGAATAAGAGTAGCTCAACGAGCTATGGAGAAGGCTATAGCTGAATAGTTGTCGACTGACGTCCACCAATTAGATGGATGGATGATCTGGTTAAGGCTGCAGGATCACGATGGATACAGGCCGCGTCCAGCCGCCACAACTGAAGATCTATGAAGGAGGCCTATATCCAGCAGTGGACGTCCTACAGCTAAAATGATGAAGATGAGATTCTGCAAATAGACCTGCAGCTCATTTGATGACCAATACAACTCCCGCTTCGCTACCGATGAATACGTACATAGATTGTCTGGGTTTATTTTTGACAGCATTGTTGTAGTGCATCGATGTTTTTTCTTTGTATAATATGTGTTTTTCTGTGTAAATGTACCTAATCATAAAATTATTTTTCTGTCTTTCTTTCTATTTCTGATTGTAAGTAAACATTTACTGCCGCTATAGACGCATGCACAAGCTGTATCACTCGTGCGAGTTCTGGCAATCTAATTCCTAACAAGTATCACAATAAGGTTTCGGTGTGGTGTAGGCGGATGTGGTTCTCCACTTAATTGTGTAATCAATCAAGTTATGCCACTGTTTTTGTGATCGTGACCTTTTAATGCCATCTGGTGGCTTTTTGACTTATTATGTTTTGTACAATAATAAGAAATAAATAAACCAGACATAACCATATCATCACGAGTCAACAGCCCGTATATCGTTCATTCCTGAACCTGGGAGAAGGGACGGAGGAGTATGAAATTTTGCACACTTACTAATATATAAAGCTGAAGAGTTTGTTTGCTTGCTTGAACGCGCTAATCTCAGAAACAACGGGACCGATTTGAAAAATTGTTTAAGTGTTAGATAGCGCATTTTTCGAGGACGGCTATAGGCTATATATTTTATTATGAAGGTCCCACGGGAACGGGAGTTACGCGGGTGTAACTGCCCGGGGCAGCTAGTAGTTTATATAGAGAAGGTGTGTCCTCCTTGACTGTGTGGATTAGGACCCGCTCAATATGGGGTCAGCCTTAGTGTTCACCTGTTCCAAGACATTATACCAGAGGTCATTCCGCCACCGTCGGGTTAAACACCTAACTTAAGTGATAGTTACGGAGCACGCGAAACTAACTTCACTTCACAGACAAATTGATTATATAATCGAATCTAGCTATTTATGTGGAAAATGAACATTCATTTTAGCGTTAATGTTATTTGTGACCTTTGAAACACGTAAATTTATTAGCGAAACTAAGATACCTTCATCGTGTGCGCGGTTTCAACCGCCTAGTTCCCATTCTTGAAGGAACTTAATAATTAAATATAATGAAATAAAGAAAATTATTCAGCACTTAGGTATTTACATACACTTGTAATTGTCAAAATTACACTGTATAAAACTAAATCTAACTAAAGTATCACTTAAGTAGCTAAAAACATTGTTATAATTATTTGATCTTACAGAATTTTTTATCAGTATTTCCGTCTGTCGAGCGATAAGTGACAAATGTACACATTATAGTAAGATGCCTTAAAGGTCTAAAATGAAAATTAACTTCCACTTACTAAGTCTAAGCGACATACACCTGAGGGCACCCTTAAAGGGTTAGGACCAAAGTTCAGGGTGCCACTGGAGTAAAGAGTAGATTTACGACGATCCGGCAAAACATACTCAGATGGGCATGTGAAAAGGGTTTTAGTTCAGTTACTTTCATTATCAAAATTAGCATTCACAATTTACCAATCAGTTGTCTTCATACAATCTTATATATACAGGGTGTCCCAAAAGGTTAAGTAGCTGGGAAAGGGGGTGATAGGGGTGGACACAATGGTCACTAGAAAAAAAAAAAAAATCCGCTCTGTGTATTTAAAAAAAAATGGCATTTTTTTAAAACTTAAAATTTTACACCTTGTTATTTTTGATGTTGATGTTGATGACCTTGTTGTTATTGAAGGTTACATAACAGCATTTTTTTTAAATACAGCCATATTTGTAGATACAGTTAGCACAAGGTGTAAAATTTTTAGTCTTAAAAAATGCCATTTATTTTTTTAAACACCCAGAGGGTGATAAGGTCAAAATAAAATTCTGTAAGGTGAGATAATTACGTAATAGCTTAAGATAGAAGGTCCCTTAAGTAGGGACTGAATAAATTAACCGACTTGGTATTACATAGATCTCACAACGTTTTACGGTAAAAGAACTGCGTTACGAGACTTGGGTTTTTTTACAAGTATGTTTTTGATGGCATCTCATTTCTTTTTGTAAATAGTTGTACTTTTTTCCTTTGCTTTACAATTTACATTATTTTTTTAAATACCAACAATGGATTTTACCACTCTGTCACTTGATGATGAGCTTTCCAATTTTTGTAGGTTGTGTTCCTCTTTTTCTTTACCGGTACTACTTCTTGAACTTCAGCTACAGTTTTTCTCAAAGCCCACTCCATTTCTCTATGGGTTTTTCTCGATATCTTTGATGCAACAATATTAAGCATGTCTAGACATTAAATGCTTGGGTTCCGTACCCAAAGGGTAAAAACGGGACCCTATTACTAAGACTTAGCTGTCTGTCTGTCTATCACCAGGCTCTATCTCAAGAACCGCGATACCTAAACAGTTGAAAAATTCACAAATTATGTATTTCTGTTGCTATAATAACAAACTAAACATAAAATAAGTATTAAGGGGGGGGTCCCATACAACAACTATTTTTTGGCCTTTTTTGTTCGATATCTATAACGGCAACAGGTAGGCACTTGAAAATGGTACGGAACCCTTAGTACGCGAGTCCGACTCGCACTTGGCCGGTTTTAGTCTATTGTATTCACAAATGGATTATTCCTGCGCTTTAATAGTTCCAAAGTAGACTTAAATTTGATGTAAACCATCCAGACTAGTAACTCTGTGCCCTTATTTACAAAATAACTTAACTTACGCACATATGAATATCCACGTACCTAGCTGGCATGGCAACATTCACCATATGAAACAAGAACAGATGCGTCGTATACTTTTTTATGCTTTATTGATATTCGTCGCACTCGTCAAACGTCATTTAAAATTAATCCGTATGTAAAATTGTTATCTCTCATTGGTTATAAATATTGTCAATGTACCTAATCGAAAACTACAACATCAAGCTTAACAGAGGATTAACATGAACTTATGTATGGCACTCACGGCCTTCTGGCTTCCGGCCTGTCAAAGGTTTTTAAAATTACGAAATTGATGAACTGTTTTTGATGGAATTTTGGTACAACTACATAATACATGTCCGATTATGGCCTTTTTTAAGACAGCTCCCGAACTAGGGAACAAGCTAATATGTACATAAGTAAATTTAAAGCTACCTAGTTAACATCAAACTGTGTATAAAAATATTTGATAAAATTATTATATAAATATAGTTTGTGTCAGATTAATAAAACGTGGTTTGTGTGTATACCTTCGATATCACAGTAAGATTTGTTAGTTGCTTGGAAGAAAGTGACCGTCTTTCTGTGTTTCGAACGGGAAGCGTGAAAGCCGTGGTGTAAGTTTGTCCAGGGGAATGCAAGAATGTTACGCATCTCCTCCGCCACCGCGGTGTTCCGGCACGGGCAGTGGGGTATGTGGGACTCGCCCTCTTCATAGCAGTGGAATGCTAATCATTACATGAGAGTAAAACCCTTGGTTACTCCTCCGACCACAATTGGTGAGGGGCCCAGGTACTGTTGCCTATCTGGGATACCCTCTGGCAGCGTCCGCGACTCAATTGGTGTTGCGGGCTCTCCTGCGCCCAAATAACCAGTTTCAGGGACGCCCAGATTACACGGGGTCCCTACTTCTCAAGGGACCGCAGCCTCCTGCTGAGACATGGCTCAAGCGGGCAAGCCACCTCCATCAGACGCTGTTATGATTGTTAGTATCCTATCGTTCATAGCACAACTTATGTACTATCTTACTTTTACAATCCATAGTTTTTTTTTTTTTTTCCTACGACTTTTTTTTTTTTTTTTTATTACTTATTAAATTAATCCCTGTGTCGCGAAGGTCTCACCGCTCAATAGATTCACGAAAACAAAGCACCCCCTGACTCATTACAACTGTTTGAATTTCAGACGAATAATTGTCCCGGGTGGGAATCGAACGCAGAAAACCAGGTCTCTGAAACAACTAACCTAACCACTTAGACACCACCTTTCAACATAATTACATCTAGGTCCCTATCTACACCTATTCCTCCATTAAATCAAACATATTCATGTACACTGATTCACTGACTGCAAATGTAACTTTGTAATCCTATACATTTATAAGAAATAACAAAGTTATTAATGCAGTTGATAAAACTGAACAACTGGACCGAAATTGCAAAATGTTGGAATTTTCCCATGAGTTTTACACTAAACTCTCCTAATACTCAAAATTTGAAGCTTCTACGTCTGCTAGAAGTGCCTAAACATTTTGATGATCGGTCAGTCAGCAGTGAGCGAGTGACAAAATTACCGAAAATACCAAACTTTGACTAGTTATAATTCGTAAAGTACTTGTTCAAATTGAATGAAATTTGAAATATACTGTAGTTTTACAAAGCTTGTTTAGTAACTGAAAATTCAGGCTCCTATCTTTATCCACAACGAAGTTATAGGGGGTCGAAAATCGGCTGAGTTGCTTCGAGAAAAGATAGGTACGGCCGTGCACTTTTTTTTTTTTCTTACTCGACTTGGGGGTGCACTGCCGTGCCCCCAGATTTAATTATGAAGTTCCCTCGGGAACGGGAGAAACCGCGTGCGGGAATCTAGTTTTAATATATATTTTCATTAAATAGCATTAGTAGGTATCGTTCTTCAGAGTACTTCTAAAATATGATAGGCATTTTCACTAATTTCGTGGTTTATGTAAAAGTTTGCAACGAAAACTTTTTGTAGCGTGCAGCTGGTGTTAGTAACATATTCATTACAAAAAGAGTAGGACCGTTATTCATTCTAATATGTATTTACGGTTTATGTGGGATAAAATCAGTAGGAGAGCTAATCCAGCAAATAAAAGATGGTAATCTGTTCGATCGTGTTTTATTTTCTTCTTTTTCTTCTAGACACTTCTTACTTATGCGCACGTCTTTCGTCTAGCATCTACCTTTCCAAACTCGCTTTAACTCATTCCGATATTCATATTTTTTTTTTTTTTTTCCGGTGTTAATTTCATTTACCCATTCCCACCGCCGCTGCAGCGTATTCGCGCGCTGGCAATGGGATATGTGGGAGTCACCCTCTCCATAGCGTGCTATGCTAAACTTATACCACGAGGAGAGGACCCTACACCACTAAAACCTCCGGGACACTCCTTCGCTTCGCCATTGGCGGGGGCCGGGTACGCATGAGTAATCCCGCGGTACCATATTGGCCCATTTACCGCGTTGACCCCAGTCCCTGTCGTGTGATCCAGTGCCTGTAGTCCGTGCCAGTGATCACGTCCTCTTTATTTCTCTTTACTTCTAGCTTCAGCGGCGCCCTGACTGACGCAGGCGTGCATCGCTTAATTTTAATAGAATTTTGCTTAGGACGTCTGATCTCGCCACTTGACTGGTCAAAATATGCTATAATATTTTACTTTTATTCATAAAATGTTTGTATAAAATAAATATACTTAGGAAAATTATAAAAAAGTAATATTCAATATTAAATTATGTTTACATTTATTTCACGTGTGCTAGAAGTCTGTCAGTCTTGTGTTAGTAAATAAGCTCTTTATATTAACGTTAATAAGATATTAACGTTAATATAAAGAGCTTATTTACTAACACAAGACTGACACATTGAATATTACCTTTTTGTAATTAATTTTGTAAACCTGTTGCCTGAAAACCTCCAATATGTATGATATGCTAGCTTTTCGCGCGCTGATTCACCCGCGTATTATCAACATAACGCCCCTATAGCTTTCTTCAATAAATGAGCTATCTAACACTGAAAGAATTATTCCAGTCGGACCAGTAGTTACTGAGATTAGCGCGTTCAATCTACCAAACTCTTATACTTTATATATATATAGTTGTAATTATTTATAATGATATTATTAATTTATTTTGTTATTGAGGCAAAATGCTTGCTTTATATCAACATCATAAATTATTAGGTAAAATGAAAACTTACTCCAAATAATCCGTGAAGCGCATTGGTGTCAAATACGTGCTCTGTATTAAATAGGAAACCAAATAAACTACCTAAAAGGGACTACGGCTCAACGTGCTCGAAGTCCGAGTAAGGGGCCATCCATTAACTACGTAACACAAATATCATAATTTTTTATCCCTTCCCCCACTGGTCTTGTTACATTTGTAAGGATTCTTCCTTCTATGTAGGGTTGATAGGTCGCCAAACCTAGTGGCCGGTTTACATAATAATCAGCGATTTTATAAAAGGCTTTATTAAACAGTTTGACTTTGACAAAAGGTTTACATTTATTAATAGATTTATTTACAATTCGTATACGTTGCCCTTATTTCGTGGAGACGAGTTTGTAAAACTATATTAGTGTAGAGCGAGTATGAACTCGCCCATAACACAATTAAAATCACATTATTATGTTCATATAAATACGAGTTGAAATTATTGTCAAGTTTTTTTTAATCATATCAAGATGTCCTCTAGTCACACGATGTAACACCTCTTCAACCCTATCCCTTTCTCTTAACGTGTGACATGATTTATGGATGCTCCTTAATTCCTTACTATAAAGGCGATTCGTTGGTCATAGAATGCTAATCAAATTTGTGCGTTTATTATAGACTAGAGGAGTCATAGAGTAGGTAGAAGAGACGGATGATATCTTCATATCTGATTTATACTATTAACCTTCCGATGCCCTCGCAGACCCCAAAATACGAGAGGTAACGTAGAGCAAGCGTTGCACAAAACTCCCTTAACAAAACTAAAAGTCATAGGCATAGTCAAAATATACATGATTGGTCTGCAAGCTTGGCAAAGACTCAAATCCAAGCTAAGAAAGGTGTAGTCACTTTTCTTATGATCAATTTAAAACCAATAAATAACCATTAAATTACCAAAACTTATATTAAGTGATATTCAATATGTCTTTCAATCAAATTTTACATAACTCTTTGACGATATCGATTCGATATAGACATACGTATAGTCTTAAAAGGGAGGCTTTAATTCAATTTACCACCCTTACGTAAATTGTAAGAGATTTTAGTTTACACATTTATGACTTAGACACAACTTTGATTTTACATTCAAACAAGATGATATTGATTCCTCTAAATTTCTTGCCGGTCACCGAGTACCTTAGCTTGCAAAGAACCTTCCGATGACCTTAGACCCCAAAGCCCGCAACGTTTAACGTAGAGCGGTACAGTTGTAGTTGTCACTAAAAGCGTTACTTTCTAGTTCTTCTCACGTGGCCACGTCCAGAACTGGTGGTGGAAAAAAACCAAAAAGAGGACGTATCATAATAACATTATTTGAATGTGTCTATGTGAATAAAAAGACAAATTGACTTTGATTTTGAAGATAGCAAAAAAAAAATTGTCAAGTCACTTTTATTAAATTTTAAAGTAAAGTAAAATACTCTTTTCATCCCACCATCTCGGAAAGAGTATTTTTAATCTTCAATATCTGAGTGGAAAAGCCGTTTTTATTCTCTAGAGGATAAAGTAAATTGAATTTAGAACATCGTGTGCACTAAGTTTGTGAATTAAAAAAAACATTAAACCTATTTACTGCTACCTCTATGGTGCCGAATATATCATACAACTTTTTTTTAATTTGTTAAAAACACAGACTCGGAACCTTCTTGGTGTTCTTTTTTCAATTTGCTTTGTACGCGGTTCTTTACGCGGCATTTTTTCACGTCATTGTTAAACCTTATATTAAAAACAAGAAACTTGAAAACAAGTGAAAAAACTAAAATTAGTGATTCTAGCGACGAGGAAGTTTGTTTGACGCCAACAGAATTGACTGAAACTGTTAATAATGCGCATTTCCTCGCTGAGGTGGAATGAAAAGTTACGTGTTGCACTCGAGTGCAAAGATTTTTCACCTCGTGCTCTTTTGATTCCCTCGCTAACGCTCAGGATTCTAATTGAACACGCGGTTAAAAAGCAACCTTGCACTCTTGTATAACAAATAACTATTATTGTACACCAGGAATGATACAAAATAAATTGTGCAATAATAACAAAGTACAAGTCTTATCGCTGCTGCGATTTCTTCCAGACAACCTCAGCACGAACTTGTTACAGAGAAATCAGAGCGGGGTAGTAAGTATGGGTAAATTTTACATTCAGACACTTTGTTTTTATACTTTTTTACTCATCCTGAGAAAGGATTTTTGCCATCGTCAGCACAGGCGGGTTGGTGACCGCAGTATTATGTTATAATCATACATAGGGAAACGTTACTGATATACCATTTTTATAGGTAATGTTATAACAATGGGGACCAATATACGATTATACACAAAGATTTCTTGTCCGGGGTGGGGATTGAACCGATGACCTCCTAGATTTAAAGCGAGACGAGCAAATTTTAAGGGTATTTATTTTATATAATCTAGCTTCCCGCACGTGGTTTTACTCGCGTAACTCCCGTTCCCGTTGGAACTACATAACTAAATATAGCTAAAGCCTTTCTTGATAAATAGATTATCCAACAATGAAAGATTTTTTCAAATTGGACCAATAGTTCCTGAGGTTAGCTCGATCAAGCAAGCAAACAAACTCTTCAGCTTTACATCCCTACTTTTATATTATAAATGTGAATGTCCGTTTGTTTGTTACGCTTTCACGCGAAAACTACTCAACCGATCATCATGAAACTTTGTACACATATTCTTGGAGGTATTAGAAGTAACATTGGATACTTCAATGCGAGCGAAGCCGCAGGTAGAATCTAATATTAGTAGGTATAGATAAGAGCCGTGTCAGTGGCACTTAATTAAACTGGTATAAGTATAGTGCGTATGCTAATTAAGGCATGAATTAGGTTGGTTCGACAACCTAAGTAGAGTTGAAATTAAATTGGTTTTACCTTTGTCAAACATACTACGGAACCCTGTTGTTATACGGGCTCATTGACGAGATAATTAAAAGGGATTCTGACAATTTTATATTTAAAGGCTTTGTCTTTGTATTAAACGGGATGAAATTACTACCATTTGGTTCCCCATAGTCACCACGCTTGGTAGGCGGGTTGATAACCGCAGTATTATGTTATAACATACAAGGAAACGCTGCTTCCCGTTCTCTTGAACTCAGACACGGAATTTTTTTTAGAATCAACACACTTTTTTCCATATGAGGTCCACAGGGGGCGCCGTCTTGTACAGGTTGCTTTGTTTGTAGTTTTTAAACCATTTATTAAGGCTGGACCTCTGGGGGCCGAGTCTGTTTTTTTTTTAATTATTGTGCCACCGTAGTGCCACCATGATATCATTATGCCAAAAATGGTAATCTACTAATCTCACTATGGTGTCGGCGCTGGAATGGCAGTCGGTGTTGCTACCGCAGAAAAAGGCCGTCTACAGAAGTAGTAGATTAGAAGTAGAGTAGTAGTAGATTGTAATGTTTATTTAGGCGATTTCTAAACTTATAAATGTATCCATTGCTATTATATTCTACTACGCTAATTTCATCGTGGCGTCATAATGACGCAATTATGACGTCATTTGGATTAGTAGATTACCAAATAGGAAAAAACCGACCATTGAACTGTTATTGACAGTTCATGGATACGCCATTACGATAGTAGACTCGGGGCCCTGCTCGCCTTTATGCCCGGTGAAGTAGCAAAAACCTCGTGGCTACCTACGTAAGTCCACCCGAAATAAAAAAAACTGAAGTATAAACAAAATTCACGACCTCGTTTTTTTATTGTCCGCTTGACCTAAAATGCCCCATATAAGGCAACTCTTCGATCGAACAATTTTCCCAGAAAACAATGAGTAAATGCCAACTTAATATAACGGCTAGAGCATTAGCTTAGGAGTAAACAGAGAGCATATTAAAAACTACTAAAGCAGCAAATTGAAGCCTTTTACAGAAGTTTGGAAAATCCAACTAATTCACTTTTGTGTAGTCAGCAGGAACGCAATGGCTGTACGCTACATTTGTACATGTTTGCTAGTATTAAAGTTGATACAAGCATTTTTTTCGCTGACATAAACATTGTGAAATATGAAATGAAAACGTAGTTAGGTTTAAATGTGAGCGTTCAATCAATATTTTTCCGATTCTATTTTGTAATTGTATTTGATAAAATATTATTTTTAAAACTGCGCGTTAAATTAGAATTTTATAAGCTATATCTACATATAAAAATGAATCCCTGTTTCCCTTGGTGACGGCATCACGCGAATAGCTAAACCGATTTCGCTAATTATTATTTTGTTGTGTGTGTTATTGTCAGGAGAAGGTTCTTATAAAAGAAAAAAATAAGAAAAATGCGTGAAAAAAAAGAAATTTTAAGTAAACTTAACCACTTTATAGAATTTTCTAATGTAACTTACACAAAATTGACAGAATACGTTTTGCTCTTAGCTCTTGCACATCACGGTTAGTTCAGAGCTATTACGCCTAATATTAAAAGTTTAATTTAATATAGACTTAGTTAACACAAGACAACGTCTGTCGTGTCAGTTACTTTAATTATAAAACTCAAGTGGAAATCTGTATTAGAGTTTTGGTGAACCTTTGTGAGCGAAATAAATATGACGGCGTGCCGACGATGCTGAAGTAATTTCTGGACGAGACTGATAACTGTCACTCTGTCGGAACGTCAAACGAGCAGCCATCTTATTGTCATTATTGCGTACTTTTTTGAACTGGAAGCGTCAGTGGTTGCGCGTCACTGACGGATCGCCGATACTATTTTAATTCACTGGAATCTTCACCATAATTTCTTATTAATCGCCCAATAAGCCCACGTATGACGGAGTCGCCTAATGATTGTTCCAATATTCAATTTTTTTTTATTATGATGATTAGGCGGAATATTTCACAGAAAAATCTTTCGCTTTATAAAAGGTTTTTTGAAAAAAAAAATCAGTGACGATTAACGTTACCTACGTTTTTTATCAGGTTTTTTTAACAAGGAGACTAGTTGCTAATTAAACATCCAATTATTCCAGCATATTCGTATAATTTTCTCTATTAATAATATGATAATTACATAAATTTTCGGATACTTACACATAGAAGATTTTGGTATTAGTTCTCTCTAAAATAAGCCCAAAATCATTAGTTTTTGAAGTTATTGAAAAAGTATATACGATTATACATAGTTCGATTGACCTAAGATACCTAAATCATGTCGCTGAGTAGCAACAATTACATCAGTAAAAATAATGGTGTAAATAAATTGGAGTGCTTAGTTAATTATAACAAAGTAGTTTCATTTGTGATCATAATTAATGGTAATTATCAAATATATTATTTTACGACAAACTTAGCTTACTTTTTTAATTAATAAGTACATGATAAAGTTACTTACTAAACAAATATTACAAATTATCACATATTTTCGTTTCTTTAAAATTACATTCGACATTGTATTTATGTACAAACAACTATCATATATAATTCATTCATACTTACACAAAACATTATTTATATAATTATTATTATTTAAATAAATTAACCTAAACACTAAGACATTTAGTAAAATTTTATAGATTAATAGTTAAAAAATTAAAAAGAGTATCGCATTTTTATTACAATAATTATATTTTTTAAAGATCAAAATGTATTATGAATCTATTTATGTATTATGTATGCCTTTCTCTCATAGGGATAGCGAAGGGACACTACCAGTATAGATCTTGGCACATCTCTTTCGAAATGTATTTTTATTTTGCATATAGCATAATATGCAATTTAGAATTAAACTTATTTACTTTCTTTGACATCATTGGTTTTGTCGAGCTAGAATTGGTGATGTTCCTCCACGAATTAAGATCTTCTTTGTTGGGAGGGGTGATGTGCCTGTATTTTAGTGCTCACTTATTTATACTGTTGGAACTCTTATTGCGCGATTTAGGATACTCAAGAGTTGTAGGTGGCGCTACTAGTCTTCTATTTAATTTGTAGTTTTAGTGCGGCTATTGTAGGTGGCGCTGTAATTATATTTAAAACATTTTAAAATAAGTTCAAAAATGTATTGGAAATAAGCACCAACTTTAACTACCTATATTTATAATGATATTTTAATTTAAGATTTTCAACAACATTTAATTAAATAATTGTACATGTAACATAATATTTTAGCTATAATAATATAACCAAGAATATATTTTATAAGCCGAAATGTCAACGTTAAATTTTATCTTATTTATAGCTTATTAAATTAAGCTATGGTATTACATACATTATTTATGCTAAGACATTATATTCTTACGTTATAAAAGACTACGGTTATCTTATTATGTTTCAACCTCCACCGAAAAACTTAAATATCGGTTAGAATGACCTGCGATAAGGGTAAGCTCACGGGTTGAATAAAAAAGTGGTCTGTAGCGGAGACCCAAGCATGCGACCGTCGCATTTATGCAGACCCCACGCCTGCGCGGTTATATACAAAAGTTATCCGTTGTGGACTCATGCAGGCGGTCATCGCGGTTATGCAGACCTACGTGGTTCTATATTAAAGTGCAGCATCGCGTTGATGCGATGAAATCCCCATCGTAGGCACGAGCTTATCTTAGTTTTTGCATTGAGAATGCTGTTAAAACTAACTCAGAGCTCAGCTGGTAATGATGAATGAATATAAATATACCTATTATAACATAGAAATCATCAGTTGTGTAAGTACTCGGTTATTTAACGGTGCAATATTAGTAATATTATTTCTAGACATCATTAGTTTTTGGGCCCAATTTGAGCAATTACAGTATAAGAATTTATCTAGTACATTTCTAAAATGTTGATCTGGTAATAATATTTTGAATAGAAAAAAACTCGTATTAAGTATGTATTTTAAGTTAAGATGAAAGTTTATTTATTGGTAGTTACAACAATATATTTTACAACCAAGACTTGTTAATATTAATTCAGGTCTAAGCTTATTACAAGTGTGTATGATTCTGTTTAAAGTACAATTATGAATTTTATCCTATGAATTATTATAATTAAAAAGAAAAAAAAATGGTATCTATCGCTATTTTGTTTTAACGCCATTATTTATGAAGTTTTGATTTTTAAATTGTGTTACGTTTAATTGTGTATCGTGTTATTGAAAATTAGCTTATGTTACATCATTATCTAACTTAAAATCTTTATAAAGCAGTTGCTTAGCTTCATTATTATTACAAAGAGTGGAGCTAACGCTGTTCCTATCAGTTATCAACAAAGTGTTCATCTTCTTCGGGGTATCCTGCCTCCATTTCTCGCTGCAGAGGCTCGTGGTCTCAGTGCCGTAGTAACTACATCTCCTGGTTTTCCTATCCAGTCTGTTTCTTCTATCATGAATCTCACTGCGGACCCTGACGAGGTGACCACCTTCTGAAGTGTGGTTGACCATGGTTTCTCGGACGCTGGAATGCTCGCATCTCTTCTTTCTTTGGATTTTTCCGCAACAGAGGGTCTCTGTGAACGCGTTCCGGTACCTGGGTAAGACAAGTTTTAATTAGATTTTGAATGCTAAAGTGAAGTGTTAATTGGAGTTTACGGTTCGTTTAAGGATATTTGCATCAAAGAGCTTTAGGTAGTCGCTTAAAGCAACGATATCATTCATATTTCTACCTAAATAATACAGAACTAAAAAACTTTACAATTCAAATTTTGTGTAAACGCAAAAATAACTTGATCATTCAGGATTTTCATCTAAAAATATTCAAGTTTAAGGTATTTTTGTCAGTTTTCTTTACTGATTTGTGTTAAATTCTCAAGAGATAAAAAAACAATAGATTTAACTAAAACCCGTTTAAATTCAATATTGTTGAAATATCTGTAATGAATACCATTGACAAACAATATTGATAAGTTTCTAAAACAACTTAGCCGCGTCTGGGGAGCATTTAGTAAAGATTTTAGACATGCAAAATAAATGGGATCGAAAACAGATACCTGAATAAATCCCTAGGGTCAAAATAGTTTTATAAATAGTTTATGAATTAGAATAATGAAAAACGTTCGCTATGATTTCCCTAAGGATTTATAGCCTGTAAAGGGTAAGAATCTAGTAAATTGTAATTATTTTAAAATCGAAAATGTAAAAATTTATCGACTAGATTCCCGCGCGCGATTATACTCACTTAACTCACAATCCCGTTAGATTTTAGAATTAAAACTTTCGTGAGTGGTACACATATTTATATTAACTATCCGGTTGTACTCACGATTTGTCATCATTGGATATGTCCGACTAGTTTCGAGACCATTTCAACTCCATTCTCAAGGAGTAGTCGACTCGACGGGCGGCGCGGCGCCTGGCAACTAACTTGTCGGACATATCCGATGATGACAAATCGTGAGTACAACCGGATAGTTAATACAAATTAATCCGTAAGATCTTCATAATTAAATATAGCTTATAGCCTTCCTCGATAAATGGGCTCACTATCATTGAAAGCATTTTTCAAATCGAGTCAGTGAATACTGAGATTAGTACGTTCAAGCAAACAAACAGTATAGAAGTATAGATAAAAATATGTGAAATAAAATTTATGATTTTTTTTCACAAACGTAATTGAGCTGGTGCGGGATTTTGGGGTGGCTATTGCCCAGCAGTGGGACAGTATGGGCTAGAGAAAAACTTATGTCTTCACATGATACAATCTACTGTAAAAGGTTTGCATATATTTTGAAAGCACCTTATATAATATTTTATCATTGTATCTTTATCGGTGAGAGCGACCTTTCTCGAGCAACTGTTGAATGGTCAAGAAATAGCACAATGGGGTGGTTTTAGTAAATTATTGTATTCCCTTTCTTAGAAACTTGAGAGCTTTATAAAGAAACTATTTTCAGTATTTATTGTACTACAACACAGATTAAGACGTGAGTGGATGAAGGTGATAAGTCACATAATTTAAATTTGGAGTAAATCAAAGTTAAAGTTTCACTTTTATTTTTCGAGATAAGTCGCTACAAAACTAATGTTTGTATTAAACTATGATGCCAAGTGGTGTAAATAACCTGAAATATTAATGGTATGAAAGCAACCAAAAAAATTTATAGTCTTTATTATTTAATTTGAAAAAAATTCTTGACATACTTAACTCCTTTTCTCATAAACAAAAATAAACTTTTCTGCAAGTTTAGATATTGAAAATGAGGTGCTAATATGAATTTAGTTGCCTTGTAGAACCTTAAATGGACGGTTTAAGATCGGTAGTCGTATTGTATTGACGATACACTTACGTCTTTAATTATAAAAAAAAACACATATTTAATTGAATTCATCACACAACTTTACATGGCAGTTAAAAGAAAATTTCAATAAAGATACCGGCAGGATTCGAACCTGCATCTTAGGCATAGTCCCTATAACTTTTATAAATCTCTTTTTAATGTTAAGTATGTGGTTAAAATTTTTCATAATGTGTTCGAAAATAAAAAAATGCGGGCGGTGTCATCGTTTAAATATTTACCTACTTCCAAATCAATCCTAATTTGGAAATATATGTCGAGTAATGTTAATCATTATCCATAGATGACATCTACATTTTACTTAGAGACGTGTAAAGAGAATGATATATTTCGCCGACTGGTTGGGATCCACCGTGGACAAATATTCTGATTATTAGAAGCGTTTCCACATAACAAATTCAAATCCTGCCGGTGGTTTAAATTACTTTTCCGTAAAGTGTTCTTAAATACGATATAAATACCATTAAATAAATAAACGTAACATATTGCTAAGCTCCTATGACTGATAGTTCAGAAAATGCATCACGAAAATCATAATCATAATTGTCACCTGTGACTCATAACGTTATAAAGTATCGGGTTGACAGTCGCCGAGATGTAGTAGAAGGCTCCAGCCACGTAGAACAGGTACTCGTTGATGGTGTGGTAGTGAGGAGACGAGGTCCCGTAGATGAAGAACAGGCGCTGGAAGTGGAACGGCGCCCAGCACACGAAAAACGCCACCACTACTGCAGCTGTAGACAAAAATATATGATTACTTATAATTAACCATCGGCGTATAGTACTGTACAGTGAACTCTTTTCATGAACGTGAAGCGCAGGCCACACCGCCAGTGGGTGAGCGTGCTAGCTAGGCGGGCGGGCGATTCCAGCGAAGCTACTCGTTCACCTCGTTAGGTGCGCCCGATTCGCTCGCCCGCCCGCTACGCTAGCTTAGCACGCCCGCCAGCGCCCGCTTGCCCGGTTCGTTCGCTCGTCATGCAACTGCGCGCTAGTGACAATGGACAGAAGGCTATCCTCTAGCTCTCCCATCCGCACCCCCCGCTCCGCCCGCTCGCTCCGCCCGCCCGCCTAGCTCGCTTGCCCACTCGCTGCGCTTGAACACCAGTGCCGTAAATATCCTTTTCTGCGCCCAGTGCGAGCTTCTATGACTGTGAACTTGGTTTTTGTAGGTATTTGTTTGGTATGTTGGACGTTTCGGCTATTATACTGGTGTCTCACTCACTAAAACTCTAACGTAAGTTCACTAGTGCAAATGCGATGCCCTATTAGGAGCATGCCGAAAAAATAATAGTCCAACGGTCCTATCTGGTCTAGCCATTCTTGCACCCCCCAGAGTCTACGCCCTGTGCCTGGGCACCGGTGGCACCGCCCTGTTTACGGCACTGGTGAACACATACATTTAAAATGCCTTTCTTTCATCACTAGTGGTCTATCTATCACACCCTGAACAATCGTGTTATTGATATGTGGAACAAGCTTTCAGAAAGTAAAATGTCTGCTAAATCTGTGAATGCTTTTAAATGTCGTTCGGATAAGTGGTTTGAAACAAACCTTTGACCAAGAAAAATCATCATCATCATCAAAAGCCTGTTTACGTCCACTGCTGAACATGGGCCTCCTCTTAACAGACCTTGGCAAGCCAGGATCGTAGAGGGATATTGCCATAATCACCACGCTTGGCAGACGGATTGGTGATCGCAGTAAGATGTAAACCTTGAGCTAATAGATGCTGCTGCCCATCCATCAGCCATATGTCCCTTAGTCGCCTTTTACGACACCCATGGGAGGACATGGGGTGGTCTATTACCAAGAAAAATATGTTATGACAATTTTATTCATTGGACAATAATGTATCAAATAAAAAAGAAGAAAGAAAATAATATGTATTTGCCAGAATATGGTGACATATATAGTGTTACAGTTCCGGCATACTCTGTCCCTTAGGGCGTGCAAATTATGTACTTTATATATAATATCAGGAATATCAGGTCAAATTACATAATTAGTCAATTGCTGATATTTTTTTGGATTTTGTCTTATTGTCTATTTATTTTTACATTTTGTTTTATCCTCTAAGTATTCCTTGGTGGTATAATAGTTCTCATTCAGAAGAAAGTCATAAAGTTTGCATTTAAATTGCTGGCCTATTTATTATCTTTTTTGTATGTTGCGGATGATCATTGTACAATCGAATTGTCAAAAGTCATTCAGACTGCCAAAAGACTACTCCAGTGCTGTGATATGGCAAACTGTAAGCTGCCTTGTCGTTGCCTACAAAATTTCGTAACCGTATCGACACTATTGAGACGCGAACACTGCTTGACCACCTTTTGTTCTGGCTTAGTTGTGATACGTGGAAACAAGCATAACTTGTACAACAATCAACAATCACGTTGTCAGAAGGGGACAAAAGACTTCACCATCTATCTCTGACAACCGCAATTGTAATGATAAATGAGAGTTTACTAATAATTTCCGTTGTTAAAGCCGAGATATAAAGGGAATTATAACTTTGAAATATCATAAATATTATTGCTACTTTTCAAACAAGTGTAATTAATATTATTTGGATCGTGAAAGGACCAAAGTAATGCGGCAAACAATACAATGCGGCTTGTTTTTAATTATCGAGGCAATACCTTATCAATTTAACCACAAATTTATTTAGTAATAGCTGATTTTTCAACCATCAGATAAAACATATCATGGGCGTAAATTGAATTGATGTCAAAACTGATGTTTTTTATCTGGGGGTTGAAAAATTTGTCATGAATCATCATCATCAGCCCGTATAACGTCCACTGCTGAACATGGGCTTCCTCCCGGGGAGGGTATTTTCCATAGGCACCACGCTTGGCAGGCAGATTGGTGACCGCAGTATTATGTTGTACCACACAAGGAAACGCTGCTGCCCGTTCCTTGATATTCGTTATTATAGATAATGTTATAACAATCGGGATCAACGGTTTAACGTGGTTTCCGAGGCATGGAGGGTAGTACCTCAACCAACCAGACCCGAATAATAGGTGTATTTGTCATGTGTAGGTATATCTATTATTATTAACAAAATCGGAATATGCTACACTTAACATCTGCTCCTTCAAAGTTTTACTACTTTATTAAGATTAAGATTGTACCAACTAATTATTCTCACTCAAAGACCTCAAGGTCTTCTATCTAGCTTAGATAAGCCTTAAATTATAAGCGCTTTATTAATGTGTAGGTATTTTAACTAGTTTATGTTACAACATGATAAAATAATGATCATAATCTGAAATACTAGCCCAGCTGTGTTAGTGTCTCAGAGAGAAATACCATTGACAAATATTTGATGTCCCAAAAGTTTATGGAACACTGGCCTACGCAACGACTTAATAAAGGAATCAATAAAATTTATGGTTTATCAATTACTAGCTTCCCGCGCGCGGTTTCAACCGCTTAGCTCCCGTTCCCATGGGAACTTCATAATCAAATATAGCCGATGTCATCCGGGGTTAGCGTAGCTCCCCAACGGTGAAAGAAATTTTCAAATCGGTCTAGTAGTTTCGGAGTTTCGGATCAATTCTTTCCTCTTTATAATATTAGTATATTCTTTATGATATTTGTAGATATTCATAAATTAGCGACCCGCTCCGGCTTCACACGGATGCTTATGTATCCTACTATAGTAAGTAAGTATGGATGGATGGATGGATGTTTGTTACTCTTTCACGCCAAAATTCCTGACCGGAATTAGCTGAAATTTTGCAACGGGATAGTTTATACGCTGGATTAACATATAGGCTACAGACATCACGCTCCGACCCACTGGAGCAGAGTAACGCGGGTAAAACCGCGGTGCGCAGCTATACATATAAACCTTCCTCTTAAGCTCTAACATTTAACTCTATCTATTTAAAAAAAGTTTAAAGTCGTAATTATTAGTGATGATGATCATCATCATGATCAGCCTGTTGTAGTCCACTGCTGAACATAGGCCTCCCCCATCAATTTCCAGCGGGAACGATCGCTAGCGACCTGCATCCACCGACTCCCCGCGACCTTTATGAAGTCGTCGGTCTATCGTGGAGGCGTTCGTCCTACGCTGCGCTTGCCAGTTCATGGTCTCCACTCGAGAACCTTTCTGCTCCATCGGCCGTCAGTTCTTCGAGCTATGTGTCCTGCCCATTGCCACTAATTATCTTAAACACGCAATATCAATAGAAACGCAGAGAACTGATGGATGCAGCAATTGTTCCCTCTGGAGAGGGATAATCGATCAAGTGGCATTTAAATCCATAAATGTATTTGCTATAATTTTCGTTTTCAATAATGTCATTTTCCATAACTTTTATTCACCATAATATAAATAAAGACAATTTAGTACAAGCGCCTGCAATTTTTCAATTTTCAAATGAAACTAAACCTCATATGGCGTCTACTGACTAAGCTCGACGGAGCCCCGCTACTTCTGGGTGGTTTAAAAAAAAACCACGAAGACTAAGGCGGGAGTTCCGCTTCGCTTCGCTCCCGTCTTAGTCTTCTTACCTAACTTATCCGAGTCGGATTGCACTGAGTCGGGGTGTTAACGATAATTAATTTCGACCTAACAATATTATGTACTATTTTCATAATTATATCAAATGTTGATTATGTCAAGAGTCGATTATGAGATGTGTTACTTATGGAAACTAATTATTATGATATATGTTGCTATAGAAAGTCATTTAATGGCAAATAAAAGTTATCACTGTTGAGTTGTTAAGGCAAGCGTTATTAGTATAAATGATAATAGTGCAAGGAAATATTATGTGCGAGGACCATTATGGCAAACAATAATATTACAAATGAGTTTATGGAAAAAAGAGAATACCCTCTGGAGATCTATGAGAGTCCTAAGTTTCTAGTTTTTGTGTTATTTGATCCTTTTCTTTAATAAATTCAAAGGAACAAGACATATGTCTAAATAACCCAAATACGTTTTATTGTTTCGTGTCCTTCGACCGAACTCAATACTAACCCTCCGTTTAACTGAAATAGATTTGTCTCCTGTCCTACATCTGTCACAATCAAATTGAAGGGTTATGGGATATTGTATTCAATTCCAATTCATATATTCATATAAAAATGAATCCTTATATCCCTTGATCATCGCATCAAGCGTGGACGGCCAGGCAATTTCACCAATTCTTCTTTTTTTGTGTTATGATTGTCAGTTGGTTGGTTTTGGTTATAGGAAAAAAAAAAGTTTACCTATATTAAGAAAACTTAACTACAATATTATGTTTGCTATGAAATTGATATAACTGTCCGTTGATTGAAATGACTGTCAACGATTGATTGAAAGTCACATTATTTGAGTGTCATCCTACTAATTATATTATAGGAGTATATGCGAAAGTTTGTATGTGTGGATGTATGTATGTTTGTTACTCTTTCATGCAGAAACTACTGAATGGATTCGACTAAAAGTTTACACGCGGATAGTTTATAGGCTGGATTAAAATATAGGTTACAAAATATCACGCTCCGACCAACTGGAGCAGAGTGTCGCGGGGCACAGTAGCAGTAGTAACCTATATTTTAAGTCGAAGTTCTCACAAAAACTGGATTTACGTGTGTAAAGCCGCGCAGGACAGCTGCTATATTTATAAATTCTTTATCACCAATCCGACTGTCAAGCGTGGTGACTATGAAAAATCCCTTGCTCAACAGTGAACGGTATATCGGTTAATAATGATGATAATAATTATCATAGTTTTCATCATTTTTGTGGACGTTATAAGGGCGGGCAGTTATCGAATATTTTGTTACAGTCATCACGTATTTAAAAGAAAAATGTAGGTGTTATTTTTCTGCTATACCAACTCAATTAACTGCACGAATAGGGGAATATCGCCACGTTACAGAATACCACATCAAAATAACATCATTGATTAATGTTGTTTGGGCTCACGGGGGAAAGGGGAAAGGGTTGGCAGGAAAAGTATGGTCGGTTATTCAAAGGTTTGGTGGATTTAATAATACCTATATTAATCTCCTTATCATACAAACACATTGCGGTGCTTAACACCTTGCCCACACCAAAATGTGTTATATACCTATTGTGAACTGTATGTATAATATCAGGTCACTTGCCACGTCAGGATTAAATAAAAATATAGTCTTTATAACTTAAGGCGCGGTGAATAGACGACTTTTAAGTATTAGTTTTGTCACTGTTGCTCAGCGTAGAAATGAAAGAGAAACGAAGAGACGCCGCGATGGCGCAACGTTTCGTTCGACTCGTTCGAGTTATTTAATACATTAATCCTTGCAAATATCTTATTCCAACCGATAAATAAAAACAACAGTTCCCTTTATTGTTATATATTACATCACTGTTATTAATATTATCAAGATTTGTTTATAAAATGAAGACGTGAGTGGATGAAGGTGATAAGTCACAAAATCACAATTTCGAGTAAATCGAGTTTAAAGTTTCACTTTTATTTTTTAAGATAAGTCGCTACGAAACAGATTTTTTAATAAAACTATGATGCCAAGTTGTGTAAACAACCTGAAATATCAATGGTACGTAAGCAATTAAACAAATTAATATTTTTTATTATATAACTTCTAAAAAAACTACACATAACTCCTTCTTCCATAAACAAAAGTCAACTTTTCTGCACGTTTAGTTAGGTATTAAAGTAGGAATGTAAGTTGTACTGTCTTAATTATAATATAAATAAAGACGTGAGTTGATGAAGGTGATATGTCGCATTTTTGAGGTTTTGTGTTTTTTTGCATAGATGAGCTTGAAATGTCGATGACTACAGACTACTGGCCTTAAACCGTCGATTTAAGGCTTATTTTTCAAAATAATTTGTTGAAAAAGGTGTTATGTACAGTTAACTTTGAAAATGGCACTGGATGAAAGAGATATGGGCCCATATCACCCTCTTCCAGATAAATAAAGTAAAGACTTTGTTTTTCTCTCGTGGAAGAAAGTGATATGTACGTACATAACACCTTCTTCCACTCAGCTTACGATGATTGAAAGACGCGATGTCTCTTTTTCGTGAATGAAGGTGTTACGTGACATGCATATCACATACATTTATTCACGACATTTAGTTATTTTAATTCTCATTCTGTCACATTATCGCGCATGTTTAGGGTTCCGTACCCGAAGGGTAAAAACGTGACCCTGTTTCTAAGACTTTGCTGTCTATTTGTCTGTCACAAGGCTGTATCTCAAGAACCGCGATAGCTAGACAGTTGAAATGTTAAGAAATGATGAATTACTGTTGCCGCTTTAACAAAAAATACTAAATAATATTGTTAAAATACTGCTGATGGTCACCCAGTAACGGAAAAAAATCAATGATGATTACAAGGATAAGCTTAAAAACATGGCGTTAAGTGTTAGTTTCTTTAAGTTAAAATTAAAAGTTAAAACATTAATAAATTTACACGACCAGGAGTAGTACAGGAGTTGAACTTGCATGTTAGGTATACTTAGCCTCTAATGCCTAGACCATTTGGCCACAGTGGAACCCAACCGGTAGTTGAAAATTTGAAATTTATCAACCTCTTTGTAACACGTCTAACACGGTAACACGTAGATCAGATGCCATCTATCGATAATAGTTAACAAGACAAACATGTCCAAAGTTGCATTTGGAATTACATTTTTAAACGATGACACCGCCCCCGTATTTACATATTTAAATTTTAGAATATTTTGAATTGAGCCTAATATATTAAGACTACCGACAGGATTCGAACCTGCATCTTATGTATAGCATAGCCCCTAATACCTTAACCATTCGGTCATGCTAGAACATTCCTTTGGGTAGTGATGATATTTTATTTGCGGAAAGCCTTTCGATCTTTAGTTCTTGTAATGTAAATGAGCAAGCAGTTCAAGGCAAAATTACCTTATTATTCTTTCTACTAGTAACCAACATGATCGTGAAGATTCTGAGATATTAATATATAAAAAACCAAAACAAATCGAAAAAACACCTTAGAAATACGCAGTAACGCTAATAAGTGCAACGTAAAAACGGAGGAATCACTAAAGAAATTTCGAACATTTGTGGGATATACGAAATAGTGTCTAAAACAATATAATATTATATAAGTAAAGTAAAATTTAATATTAATAATACAGTTACAATTGCTACAATTTCAATTTAAATGGTTATTTTATGGTTTTTTTTTATCGAGAAAATTTACCGAAAACGTGTTTTGAACACAATGGTCCCCCCATAAATATGATCAAGATTAACATATATTTTTTTAGCTGCTCTAAAATGTAAACATTTGGCTAAAAAACTGTTTTGTGAAGCCTATTTTGACTAGGTACAGCGCCTTTACTAGTTTCCTTCGCGCAGTTTCACCCAACATAGTTTCCGTGGGAGCTCATCATTAAATATAGCCATGTTATCATATTCATCTTGATAATAGAACAAACGTATGTTAGACAATATTAAAAAAGGTAAAAATATTTAAAAAAACTTGTCGACCCGTGCGAAGCCAGGAAGCAAGGCCGGATTTAAGGGAGGGCATCCAGGACAACTGCCCCGGGGCCTCCACAACAGAGGGGCCCCCACAACAGATATTTAATATCTTACAAATTCTGACGAGTAAATTCTACAACTATTATTTATTTTTTCGGTGTTGTAACTTTTCATTATAGTACTTTGTAGAATCATGATTAATGTAATATTCTTAAACATTGTAAAAACAGTTAGTCATCTATACTTGTTCACTTATATTAGACAATCAGTAAAATATCCGAATTATAATCGTCCTGAAAAGTAGGTATGTATACTTCAAATTTTCTACACATTTAGAGGGAATCTAATTTGTGATGGTCTCAGGGGGTCTCTTATCCTCTGTTGCCCCGGGACCTCCGGACTACTAAATCTGGCCCTGTCAGGAAGGGCCGCTAGTAGTTTATAAAGCACAAGCATCGCACGCCTGGTGTCACCCGTGTTACTCCTGTTGCCAT
Source organism: Nycteola revayana (assembly GCA_947037095.2). Lineage (NCBI taxonomy): Eukaryota > Metazoa > Arthropoda > Insecta > Lepidoptera > Nolidae > Nycteola > Nycteola revayana. The sequence continues at coordinate 641,061 of OX344844.2, forward strand.
AACAACTTCATAATTAATAGCCTTCCTTGACAAATGGGCTATCTAACACTGAGAGAACTTTTCAAATCGGACCTGTAGTTTCTAAGATTAGCTTGTTCAAGCAAACAACGTTTTAAGCTTTGTATATGTTACGGCTAATAGCCGAAGTGCGGCTACACCTAGTTTTAGCCGGCTACACATATATTTTATTCAGTATAGAGTACACTTAGATAAAACCAATCGGACATATTATTTCAACTTCACTTGTACATAGACTACACCACAACACAAAAATGTTAAATAAACTGAAGTTGTAACTTACTGTCGTTAGTATCTTGACTTATACTAATATATAAAGCGGAAGAGTTTGTTTTTTTGCTTGAATACTCTAATTTTAGCAACTACTAGACCGCTTTGCAAAATGTCTTCAGTGTTAGATAGCACATTTATCGACGAAGGCTATAGGTTTTATTTAATTATGAAGTTCCCACGAGTTATACGAGTGAAACCGCGTAGGAAGCTAGTGTAGTCATAAACCTTAAAGGGTTAATTATTATCTTATGGCGCAGGGCGATCCGTTTAATATGGCGGGTGTAGTGAAAAGTGAGAAGTTAATGATATAATTTCTTTTTCCCACGGCTGGTAGGGTCGGTACCTTATCTAAGTTATAAACTAATAATTTACTTAGCACGCGGGAAAATCGACTAAACGTGTTTCCAAGGGACGGGCGTCCTACTAATTAGGTTCGTAAATATTATCAGTTTTTATATTTTTTGGGAGCAAATTATTAGGGATGGAAACGTTTTCGGGGGCGCTTCTGCGTTCGGGCGTCTCTGTAAAAAAAGGAGTGGAACCAAGGGGGTGAAGGGGGACTATTGCAGTTTTTCGAGGGCGAGAGTCCAGGAGAGCCCACGATTTTTAGCTGCAGGAGCTGCCGACTATCGCAAACAAACAAACTTTTGCTTCTACTTTTTATATTAGTACTAGCAACCCGCTATGCTGATACATATAAACCTTCCTCTTGAATCACTCTATCTATTAAAAAAACCGCATCAACATCCATTGCGTAGTTTTAAAGATTTAAGCATACATAGGGATATAGGGACAGAGAAAGCGACTTTGTTTTATACTATGTAGTGATAGATGTATAGATTAGCCATACCTAATATTACCTAATTAATTCTATGCGTCTTTGTAACGTCTGGATAGCGGCAACTTTCGATTACTTCATCAGATTGTTTCTCCCGACCTACGCTAATTGCGAACCATGCAACCTCATAAAATAAACGGATTAAAACTTCCTTCCATATTTTAGGATCGACAATGTTAAACAGGTCATTCATTATAATAACTATAATAAGATATAACTTGAGTCATGACTTTTTTTTCACGGACTTACTTCGCCCGATTTTACTCGCGTAGATCTCACTCTTATATGAACTATATAATTCTTTTTTTTTTTCCTTTTTTCTTTCTTTTAAAAAAGACAACTCCCGCACTAGGAAAATAAATCCCTGTGTCGCGGGGGACTTTACAAACATTCAATTGACGGACACAAAGAACACACAGACTCAGAACAACTATTTGTGGTTCACACAAATAATTGTCCCGGGTGGGAATCGAACCCAGGACACCAGGTCTCAGAGGCAACTATCATAACCACTGAGCCACCGGTGCAGTCAAAATTAAATATAGCTTATGTTACTTCTGGATAACGTAGCTTTCTAATAGCGAAAGAAATTTTGAAATCGGTTCAGTAATTCCGGAGTCTTTTCAATGGGTAGGAGCTGTAGATTTCGGCACCCAACGTTGTGATCTTTGCGTGCGGAATCAGGAATCAATGAGTCGCGGCGACAACTCAGGGATTTATAGGTATATGTATTTACATGTAGTATTTACAATGCACTGTCTTTAAAAAATGTTAATAGATTTACAATGTCATAAGAAAATTTTAACAATGACATGAAAGATATTTTCCTAACTGTCAGTGTTTTCGGTGACGGTAAAAGAGCAAATGCAAAGAAACAAACAATCAAATGTTTCCTCTAATAATAGTAATGTAGATTTACGTTATAACAATAATTCAACAACGACTACAAACAATTTCTAAAACAAATGACAATGTCAAAAGGAACAACAAACGAGTGAACATTGAATGAAAGCATGAATGAACGAACAAGTGAGTGGGCGATTTGGTTTTATTTTCATGAAAATGTCGCCACTATTGAAATGAATTGCTATGTTGCGGTGGGCGTTATGAATGAAGGATTTGCGAACACAAAGCATATCTAGAGCTCAAAATTATAAGGTTAGATGTGCCATTATACGTCAGAATTATTCGTCGTATGTGCCTTTATCGTGAACTGGCACTTACGACCAAATGTTTCTGAAGTATTAGTACATCCGTCGTTATGCTTCTGAGGTCCAGATATCTGACTTTAGGAATAACTGATTCGGTTACCTTTTCTGTTTGGTTGTAACAATACAAATAAAATATGTTTTACATTTAAGGTAAGTGACCCCTACTTCGTGCCAGTACGTTATTTCGTGAGTTTTTTTCTAGCGCTTAAAATAAACAATTGAAATAGTTTTTATGTAAATTACACATTAGAAAAATATCTCTATCTAATTAATACCCATATTGTAGCGAGTAAATTGAAATAAATACAACGCTTGAACCGGGTTTTTATTTACCCTTATGTTGTCTTTACTTAAGTAATTCCGTCAAATACTTATCCTATTTTTTGTCAATCAATTACGGTCACTTATTCTAGAAATCTTCATCCCAAACCAAGGGCCACGAATTCGCAAAATTAAAAGCAGAGCTAAATGTTGTCACGAAATAGGAGCCAAAAAAGACATCCACTAAGAAGCTTATATAAAAAAAAATTTAAACCCAAATTATATAATTCATGCATTAAATGAATGTCAAATAATCAATATTCATCACCGAAAAGCTTTCAAAGTACTATTATGTTTAGGAATATTAATAAAAAATAAATGATTCTAAAGTGGCTTAACATGCCGAAACAGGGAACACTTACCTTACTGAGACATCTTTTAAGATTGGAATTCTACTTGTATACATACATAAGCGATTCCCCAAGGATCAAAAAGGTTCTCAACATTTAGGAAGTGAGGGTCTACTTTACATATTTTTCGAATTATCGCAAATGTTAAGGTTTGTGTGACATGTGACGGAACGATTGCGACTTGTCTATTCATTTCAAGGGTTTGATAATAGATGGCGTTGATCCATATCTCTAAAACTCGCAATCGTTTCGTTCACACAGGGGAACTTAAGCTTTACGTACATTTTGACCAATGGAATAATAAAGAAGTTGAGTGGGACGATTAGTTTTATTTGGACACCGCGGGGAGGATCCATATCCTCTGACTTCTATTCAGTAACAATGTAGTGTAGGTTCTTCTCTTTTTTCTTCTAAATGATTTTGTGCCAAATTACCACACTTGAAAGGTGAGTGTCAATACACCTACCTACTAAAATGTAAGCGCCATAAGTGGCTTTATTCATGACTAGCTTCCCAAGCGCGGTTTCACCCGCGTTTCTCCGGTTCCCGTGGGAACCTCATAATTAATGTCATCCGGAGATAGTGTAGCTATCCAACGGTGAAAGAATTTTTCAAATAGGTCCAGTAGTTTTAGAGCCTATTCAAAACAACTAGTAGTTACTGAGTTAGCTTCTTTTTTTCGGACGGACATTATCTAGTTAGCCAGGAGGCTACTTCACCGGAAATAAAGGCGGGCTGAGCTTCAGCCTAAATGGTTAAAAATTAAAAACTAAGCAAGTTGCGCAAGAGGGCTTCCCCTGTGGGTCTTGGATCTCGGCTCAGGGCTGGCGGGGATTGAGGGATTATGACATTTTTTTGGTGCTTTTCGCAAGCAAACAAATTTTCTATAATAATTTCTTTATATATTAGTAGAGATACACATACCGCCACTATGTACATACGACAAAAGAGATAGGTTACACCCTCTATGTCTATCAATGTAAATAAATATGCAAATGATTTTTTCTGCATGACAGCCGGTAATTCTGTATGTGCGAAGAGTTCGCTGCTAGCTACGTATAAATACACATAACAGAGAACTATTCTCATAAACGTGGAGATATAAATTAAAAATGCGTTTCATAATATTTAAACCTGTCTCTTTTGCTGACTGTACCTACTTTCTTTTTATCACAAAAATAAACATACTAATACCAAACCCTACACACCCTATTTATGCTTTGTTGTTGTGAGCCAAAAACCATATTTGTAATAGACCTTTCAGTAATGAAGGCTCAACTAACCGACATTGTCGACAGCTTGACACAATTGTATTGCTTCCTTTGTAACTAAAGAAAATGTATCAAATATTTATGAGATAATTGACCTTTATAATTAAGTATATTATTGTTTTCTTACATGTTTACTTCTACTTCATCGGGCATAAAGGCGAACAGAGATCCAGGCTTATTAAATGCTTGCAATAAAATGAAAAATCCTTTTATTGCTTGCAATGAACTAAATTTACATTTGAACATAATACTTTTTAACTATTTTTTCATCATCATCATCAGCCCGTTCAACGTCTACTGCTCAACATGAGCCTCCTCCTGAGGGAGGATTTTTGCCATAGTCACCACGCTTGGCAGGCGAGTTTGTGACCGCAGTATTATGTTGTACACACAAGGAAACGCTGCTGCCCGTTATTTGGTTCACGATAATTATAGATGACGTTATAACAATTGGGACCAACGGCCGGTACCATCCAGACCTGGAAATAAATCTTAGAATTTACACAAATGTTTCTTGTCCGGTGTGGGGATGGAACCCACGCCGTCCGAGATTTAAAGCGAGCCAAATACCGCTACGCTACGGAGGTTATACTACTATTTATACTATATTTATAATGACAAAAAAAAATATAAAAAAATATTTTAATAGGCAAGAACCCCTCTACAGGTGAAGGCCTCCTCCAAAGATGCCCATTTAGACCTGTCTTGGGCTATTTGCATCCCAATCTTATACTAATATGTACAGCTGAAGAGTTTGTTTGTTTATTTGAAAGAGCTAATCTCAGGAACTAATGGTTCGATTTGAAAAAAAATTTTTGTGTTAGGTAGTCCATTTGTCAAGGAAGGCTATTAATTTTGAAATTCTTACGGGAACAGGAGTTACGCGGGTAAAACCACGCGTGGGATGCTTGTGCTTTATAAACTACAAATTAGGCAACCTGCGCCAGAAGTTGTCCCGTGTCGGACTTGGACCTAAACTCAGGATGGTCGCGCTCGAGGAATGTGTCACCGAAATCTGAGAGGCCGGCCAACTGTAACGTAGGAGTTCGTGGATCAGAATTAAGCTCTACAAAGATATCGGTAAGTTCTTTGCAAACTAAGGATTGTCTTTCTCATTCTCTTTCTGATTAAATTCGTTGCGGGTCCCATGGCAGTTTAAAACTTTTTCCCGGGACTTGGTGAGCCTCGCTGCTCATTCCCATTTCCAGTGTGTGCTTCTGTTGATCCTGGCTTACAGGAGTTGAAGTGATGGGAGTGTGTGTGGGATTAGTCCCATAAAAAAAATAAGGATCGGGAGGGTGAGAGGGGGCGATTGCGGCGGAGTACAATTCCAACCTAAAACCGCAGGTCTGCTGGCCGCCACAAAGGGTGACTCAAGAGCATAGTTAATTGTTTTTTAACTACACATAAGTAAGATTAATATCCCTTTAGTGACCGTCGCCTAATTGTTTGTAAATAATTGAACACTTACCGTCTTATCTTGAGCTAACAGCCAACAGAAAATCGAGATGAAATTTTAATGTCATTTTGTTCAAATTTGGCGTTTACATTTATTATTTGAGAACGGAATGGAAATTATTTTGGTTGTGAATTGTGATTTATGACAGGGTGAATCGTTGGAGGGCGAATTGTAATAAGAATTATTATATAGAAAGGTGTTTGGAGATAAAATGGATACAAAATTCGTTTCAAATAGAAAGGTTAGATGAGGTTTTTAGTATTTGTTGTTATAGCGGCAATAGAAATACGTCATCTGTGAGCATTTCAACTATCTAGAACGGCTCATCATCTTCAGCTCGTATAACGTCCACTGCTGAACATGGGCCTCCACCCGAGGGAGGGTATTTGCAATAGTCACCACTCACCACGCTTGGCAGGCGCAGGCGAAACGCTTTTGGCCGTTCCTTGATATACGATTATTATAGATGATGTTAAAACAATCGGGACCAACGGCTTAACATGCTGTCCAAGGCACGAAGGGCAGTCTCTCAATCTAGCAGACACGGCAAGTCATCTTTGACTTTACACAAAGTTTTGTATAGAACCCACAACGTCCGTGATTCAAAATTTCTAAAGGTACGGTTCGCTTTAGGCCGTATTCAGAAAAAAAAAAATGGCAGCCTACCAGCGCTTAAAGAAACCGTTCCATGCAGGTAACCGGCGCAGGAATTTATATGAACAAGCGCCGAACGTCGCCGACAAGTTCCGAAAATCTTGTACACGCGCCGGTCAGGGCTGGCGTCGTCGTCCAAATCATCGTCCGATGAGTACGACATTTTTCTCGCTCTGCTTCAATCTTCTTGCTTTATGTAACTGTTACCAGAATGGACCAGCGCCGGTATCGCTGGTAGATCGGCGTCGGCTACCAGCTTTCTTTCTCTATACGACCTTATACAATTATACCGTGGAGGGAATACTTAAAGCATAATAAAAATTAAGTGCTAGCAAATTGATAGAACTAATGGAACACTTAAGTTACTTTTACATTCATTTTAAGACTTTAGTTGATAATAAAATCTAAAACTAAATGTAATTGAGAAAAGAATTTATCTAGATAAATGAAACCTCTCTATTTCCATAAATAATAGACTAAAAAGAACTAATTTGCGTGAGCCACAAGCGTGTGTAAGATGGGAAAACTTTTAATATAATGATGAAAACTGTTTGTAATATGCTAATTATATTAAATCCTGTAATAAACCAATGTGATCTGAGCTGTGTCCTGGGCATCGATTCTGCTAATTTAGAAATATTTTTAAGGAATCGCAATGCGGTCAGTAAACGGTTTTTGGGTGTCTGGTATTAATATAATGGGGCAATGTGTACGCTTCTATAAAAAACTTCATTATAATTTAAGATAGGCATGGGCTAACTATATCCGATAAAAGATTGGATATGTACCTAGTATATCATTCCAAAAAAGATATGTATCCGCTTAATATATCCGGGAGTGAAGTAAATTTATGGAGTGAGAATATGTTTAGATCTGGGATTGATGACGCCTCTTTCATCCACTGCTTGATGGAAGGAAGTTGGAGATCAGAATGCAAAAAATATTGTTCGGCGCAAGTATAGAACCAACGACCACAGATTTCAAGCGAACCTCTACGCCACGGAGGTTGAGGTTTTAGTCAAATTAGCGGAATTGATCCTTTGTAAAAGCGAAGCTATTCTTTTGTGAAATTGATGTATTCAAAGTGATTCAAGCTAATTTGGTTTTTTGAAGGCGTAAAATACGTATTAAATTACGGCAAGTTACATTGTGATGAAAATTTATTCGCATTAATACTTAAAGCTGCGAATAACGCTCAAGTTGAAATTAACTGTAATTTGAATATAGCTCAGTGCACATTTTCAATTAGTAGTTGAATGCACAAGTTGCTCAGTAGTGGCTGAGACCTAGTGTTCTGGTTTTAATTTCCATTCGGGACAAGTATTAGTGTGAATGTGAAAAAAATAATTGTTGTTTTAAGCGATTTTTTTTTTTTTTGTTGTCCGGGTGGAAATGCTTTGACGCATTCCCACCACCGCTGCAGCGTATTCGCGCGCTGGCGGTGGGATATGTGGGACTCGCCCTCTCCATAGCGTGGTATGCTAAAGTCATACCACGAGGAGAGGACCCTACACCACTAAAACCTCCCGGACACTCCTTCGATCCGCCGTTGGCGGGGGTCGGGTACGCATGAGCAATCGGGCCCCTCGACGGCACCCGCGGCCAATATGGTACCGCGGGATCTCCAGGGCCACACTGACAGTGGCCCATTTGCCAGTTGTTTTGAGCCTGGGTGTGCTTCCGTGAACTATGTGTTTGTAAAGTTTTTGTATCTTTAAATTACTAGCAGAGTTTTGCAGTCTACTAGTATTCTTGTTAACTCGTGCACGTCGGTAGTGCAATGGGTGGGGCTCGAATCGCACCTCAAGATCCGACGCCCTAGCCATTGGGCTACGGCCGTCCCCAAGACAAAGAAATTTATTGCCCCAGTGCAGTCATATTGTAACCCTATTTATTGGATTTTCAAGGTATTATAGGGCGTCTATTTTCTTAATATCTATTGGCAATCATCGTACTTTGTATAATCCTTGACTGAAAACGAAAATTCAGAGTGCATGTGGAAACCGTTCGTGCACGGGCTTTACTTACGCTCAGTCGACTACATTGTCTTCTAAATTCTTGTTAACAAGGGTAGGATTTACATCACGTGTATACGACCGATTATGACGTACGCGAGCCCCAGTGGTAATGTTCCTGCTCCTCATCAGACCCTCGTCATCATGTGCAATGGAAAGTACTCAATAACACAAAACAAACGAGCCCAAACTCGACTATCTTAGCGCTTTTATTAGTCTGAAAAGAAAAGTAATGGATACGTTTTCTTACACTTATTTTTACTTCTTTACTATATATTATTTATACTTATATACTAATATTGTAAAGCAGTCAAGTTTCTGAGATTGTAAACGTAACCGATTTTGCATATTCTTGTACCAATAGAAGACCACATTATTTGTGAGTTTTATATTTTAAGTCAAGGTTTCCACGGGAACGAGACCTACGTGTATGAAACCACGCACGACAGCTAGTATTCTATAAGAAGCCTGCTTTCGAAGGAGTTTTATTTCAATAGTTACCACGCTTGGCAAGACGGTTGGCGACCGCAAAACACTGCGGTATGTATCGATTGTGCTACAAAAAATAAATAATGTCGCAGAGAATACCAACGACTAAAACATCATCATCTTCATCATCTTCATCAGCCTGTTGTAGTCCACTGCTGAACATAGGCCTCCCCCATCAATTTCCAGCGGGATAGATCGCTGCGACTGACTCCCTGCAACCTTTATGAGGTAGTCGGTCCCTAAAACATCACGGAGTATCATTATAAAAAATACAATAAAAAATAATGATTACATGCTTACCCAACATCCTAATGATAGTCTTCTTAGACTGAGCTTGGCGTGCCTCTCCGTGCACGCTACCATTGACTCCGTTCAGGGTCCCAGGATTACCAGGCTTACTTGCATGAGTTGTTCTGTCAACAAGAAAAACGTTATAATGTAACATATTCTTTTAATTTGTATTTCATATTTGATAAAACCTACGTGGTGTAGAGGTCTCCGAGTTCGGGTGCGGGTTCAATCATTGGCGACCACGCCATACAAGTTGCCTTGTAAAATCTAAGATTTCTTTCCGGGTTTGGTTGGTTGATGGATGGTAAACGTGATTATGGAGGGATGGAGGGTAACTCTGAAAACACGTTTAGACGTTGGTCCCGATAGTTATATAGCAATTGTAAATATAGAGACACCAGGCGTTTCGCTGAATTATACAACATCCCGCCTGCTTAGCGTGGTGACTATGGCAAAAACCCTCCCTCGGGAGGAGGTCCAGAAGTCCACCTTTATACGTGCTCATGATGATGATGGGATAAAATAGTTTTAGGGGGCAAATATACAGTATTAAACAGTGGAAAAGCCTTACTGACTTTTTCGTTTTTTTTGCTAAGCTAAAATGCTTGTGTTTAGTCGGTTCACGTTTGTAGTGCAATGGGTGGGGATCGAACCGGCAACCACTTGGTTGCAAGTCTGATGTTTTACTAGCCATTGAGCTACGGCCGTTTATAAATTGCAGAATAATAATAATTTTAGGCCGCAATGTCGAATAGTTGTTTATCCCTCCCAAGGGAACTGTACATCGTTCCCGAATATTGTCTATGTGCTTTTCCTGAGTATAAATCTACTCCTGTGCTTAATTATATTCATTTATAGAGCCATTTGGTGCGATTCAGTAATCCAAACTTTTGTTTTAACTAAAGTTATTCTAATAAGATATGAAATGCAATTATATTGCCTTCGACGACGTTAGCCTCAATCTCATTAATCTTCGCGTTCGCTAGATTATCGCATTCAAGCAAACAAATAAACAAACTCTTCACATTTTAGCTTCAGCTTTAAATAGTATAAGATAAAAAGCTAAAGAGTGCTTGAATGCGATAAACTTAGCAACTACTAGTCCGATTTAAAAAAAAAACCTTTCAGTGATAGATAGCCCCTTTATCGCCCGCTTTAGCGTACCTCGATAAATAGGCTAAAATATTTTTTTACACTGAAATATTTTTTCAAATCGGAGATAAGCGCGCTCAAGCAAACAAACATACTCTTCAGTTTTATGTATTACTATAGATTTACTTCTATACAATACTTTCTGCAACAAAGTAAAAAAAGTTTCCAATTTGACCGCTATCGTATTTCCACCTCAAAATGTGCAAATTCCTCCCCACTTTCTCATCAAAACCGGAACCTTTCTCCTGCCTCCGTTTATTCGCTCCTAATCTGGCGCGAAGGCTCCGTCACTCTTGGAATTCTAATGTATCCGTATTGACAACTCTCACACGTACCTATCAAATGATCTCGGCACGTTCAAAGGAACTGAATCTATCTGAAACCCATGGGCGTAGCGAGTAGGCAGACGGATGGCTTAATAGAGAGTGGCCATCTGCAGGAGTGATAGTGCAAAATGAACAGCTTCAAGTGCTTGTCGAGGCACGACATACCAGCCACTTCCTGACTTTGATCTGGTAGGTAATTTTACTGAGAGTTTTTTTTTTAAGATTTCTAGGGTAATGCCTTGGGTCCGGATCGAACCGGCACATGATCACATGTCCGACGCCCCAGCCGGATGATCGGATGTTTTTGTGAAGGCCGAGAAGTGGATTTTTAAGTGTTTTCGACCAACATAGATTGCTACGACTTATTACTGTGTTTTATTTTGTTAGTCACGGTTTTGGAAGTGGTTTATATTTTTCCGTTAGTTTTGAATTTTTATTAGACATTTTGGTTAATCCAAAAACGAGTCGGCAGCCAAAGCATCTTCGATGATTAACCGATCGCTCTCCTGTACCTAATGTCGTTTTGACTAGGCACTCAAACACAGAGTCCTAACCTGGGACGTTATAATTTTTTTTATTTTTATTACATGAATAATATACTTAATGTACAACTAAAAGTAGCTAATTTAAAATAAAACTAACTTATAAAATACTACTATTCTAAATCTATTCTACTTGGCAAGGTTCCCAGAATGCTGGCAGCATTACCCCATTGAATGGCAATGCTTACCTGCTGTGCAAAGTAAATTACTAATTATTAATTGACGTTATAAGTGGCAAACATTTTAATGATAGGTCAACACTAGGATTATAACATAGTATACCGTTCGACTGACATATTTCCGTTTTGCCTCCCCTCAAAGTCAAGCACCACCGCCGCGCCGATTTGGCCCCGCTTGAGTTAACAATGTAGTTACGACCTTGCTGCCACCGGTCAATCGGACATAGTTTGGGATGACGGTAGTTCAAGGAGAAGGGCTTTATAAGGATAACGATTAAACTTGATAATCTAACCCGATTCGTATTATATGAAAGGACACATCTTTTACAAAATAGGGCCATGGTAATTTATATTCTGTTGAAATTATTTAAAAATGTTGTGCCCGATCCATGATGGTGTCCCCCACGTTATCTACCGTCCCCGTGGGAACTTCATAATTAAATATAGCCTATGTCATCCGGGGATAGTGTAGCTTACCAACAACTAGTTTTAGAGTTTATTCAATACAAACTAACAATCAAATCGTTTCCCTTTATTATATTGGTATAGATTAGAAACCATTCAAAAACCACGGTTTTTATAAAAACCGGCCAAGTGCGAGTCGGACTCGCGCACGGAGGGTTCCATACCATTTTCAAGTGCCTACCTGTTGTCGTTATTGATATCGAGCAAAAAAGGGCAAAATAAAAAACACATTTATTTGTATGGGAACCCTCCTAAATATTTATTTTATTTTATTTTTAGTATTTGTTGTTATAGCGGCAGCAGAAATACATCATTTGTAAAAATGACAACTGTCTAGCTATCGCGGTTCTTGCGATACAGCTTGGTGACCGACAGACAGACAGCAAAGTCTTAGTAATAGGGTCCCCTTCGGTTACGCAACCCTAAAAATCAGGTTGATTTAAATGTCTCACGTACCAGATAAACGCGTCACGTTTAAAGGAACTGAATTTTCCGCCGGTCAATCGTACGCAGCTTGGGATGAGGGTAGATTGAGGAAAACGACTTAACAACCATTACATGCAAACGGAATAAGGTCATATTAACACAGTAAGTCAATACGACCCTCTTGGTAGTCTACTCAATATTCGATTCTCATCGCAAGTAGTCAAAGTCAAAAATTCTTTATTCATATAGACACATTTAAAATATTTTAAATCATGTTTTTATGATGCGTCCCTTTCTTTTACTACCACCAGTTATGGACGTGGCAATTCTGAGAAGAACTGGCAAGAAACTCAGAGGAATCCTTTTTTAATAAATTTGATGTTACAATTATTATTAAAGCAGTATTGTTTGACATAATCAGACATTTTATAATACGCTTTTTTACATAATTTATCTTTGACATATCGTTTAAACTTGTTTGTAGAAAGATCTCTTACATTATTAGGAAGTTTGTTGTAGAAGCGTATACATTGCCACATAAAAGAATTGCTTATTTTGTGGGGACGTGTAGCATTTAAAACAAGGTTATGCTTAGTTCTAGTATTTGTATGACCAGATTTTTTTTTGTTTTTATTGTTTTGTAAAGATTACTAAGCTAAAAAGCTTTTGTTACGACTGGGTTCACGTCGGTTGTGCAATGGGTGGGAGTCGAACGGCGACCACTTAATCGCAAGTCCGACGCCCTAGCCATTATGCTACCGGCTAGTAAATATCGATCGATAGTAGTACATCCAAAATGAATTGTTTTGTTGAGTATTAGCAATAAGTAAAAAATCATAGTATATAGTATAGAAGTAGATTATCGATACTAATATATTAAGCTGAAGGGTTTGTTCGTTTGCTTGAACACGCAAATCTCAGCAACTACTGAATCGATTTGAAAAAATTGAGGAAGGCTATTGTCTATTCTATACTAATATTAAAAAGAGCAAAAGTTTGTATTTTTGCAAAACTTTCACAAAAACTACTGAAAGGATTTCGTTATTTCTTTCACCATTAGAATGCTACATTCACCATCAACATTTCAGCCGTAGGACGTCCACTGTTGGACATAGGCCTCCCTCATAGATCTCCAGTTGTTGCGGTTAGAAGCGGCCTGGATCCACCGTGATCCTGCGGCCTTAACCAGATCGTCCGTCCATCTAGTAGGTGGACGTCCTACGCTACGCTTGCCGATCTGCGGTCTCCATTCGAGAACTTTTCGGCTCCAACGGCCATCTGTTCCATCTGAATGCTACATTAAACCTGAGTAACATAGGCTATACTTAATTATGAAGTTCCCACGGGGACTTGATCTAGTAAAACCGAGCACGGGTAGCTATATAGTTTAATTAAAAAGTTCCTTCGGGAGTTACGCAGTTGAAATTGCGCGTTGAATGTAGTTATTTTACATTTAGCTTTAGTAAGGCAAGGCTATTTCTGTCTCTGTATGATCTATATTTAAACATTGTTGCATTCATGAAAGTTGTACCTTCGGGAACCTCGTGATGGAAGCGTGTTGAAACGTGACAACATCTAATACGAGCGATCAGAAGATATGTCTGTTCACTTGTGGATATTTTAACTTAGGTAGAATATATTAAATAATAAAAATAAATAAATAAAAAGAGCTTTTATTCACGTAAACCTATTTGTAAATAGTCTAAACATAGACTTTGGGCTTATCAATTTACTGTGTTAAATTAATTAAGTTTCTTTGGTTATTGCTACTTATTATAATAGTTTATAGCTGGGCTTATCGTCATTATGCTAGGCTTACAAACGCAAAATTTACTACGTTTTTCTTTCAAGTACATACATACATTTAGGTACAAGTTACATACATTTAGGTAAATAGCTTTAGCCTCAAAGCTGTCAGGTGTGAAAATACAATAATAATACTATTTTATATGATTAAATCTAAGTTCTATCCTTTGAGTATGCTATTATTTCGAGGGACCATAAACAACTCGACGAACGCGCTTTAGTTCTACCACGAAGATTTAGTTGGAGAAGATTCGGCGAAACAAACTCAGTGGGGTTATTACTTTACTTACCGTCCATTTATGTCGTTAGCTGAACATGGGCTGCCTTTTTAACATACCTTGTCAAGCCAGGTCGATAAGGGATATTGTCAGAATCACCACTATAGTACTCGAATTCATACAGAGATTGGTATTGGCTCGTTAAGTCAACAGTAGTAAGGGTCAACACGTCCGTTCTCGGCAACAGCTCGCAATGGACGTGTAGGGCCCTGTATGTATGTAAGGGCAAGTGCGGAACATGTTGACACTTTCCAGAATTTGGAATAAAACATTTTTTATATCTGAAATATTTAAGTTTTTTTTTTTTTTTTACATATCACATGTCTTAAGGGTTTATCAGTGTTTTTTAAAATAAATTCTTGTTTTAATTTTACTTAAACTTACGAAAATAATCAAATGTATTTAAAAACACCATATGTGTCCACAGATTTAACAGGCGATTGTACAGTAAAATTGTACCTGTAGACGGTGTTGTACCTAGGGACGGTTCACATTAATTATACCTACACTAATCACGGGTTCACAAGATCTTCTTTGGCCAGATGTTGCTGTTTAGAACTTGTATATGTTGGAATTGGTTTGCGAACTTGAGTTGCGCGATATAGGTTAGTTAAAATGTTAGGTGCTAGATGGCGTTGCTCGTCTACTTGAAGTTTGTGCGGCTATTGTAGATGTCGTTGCAACATTTAATGTGTAGACGCACTGCTATGTACACCAATTATGTATTTGAGGCAATTATATATCTATATACATAAAAATTAATCCCTATTTCCCTTGGTCACGGCATCACGCCTGAACGACTGGACGGATTTCACTTATTCTTTTTTTATTGTGTTCGTTATTATCAGGAGAAGATTCTTATGAAAGAGAAAATAAGAAAATACTTAACCACCATACAACATTTTTTAATGTAACATTAGCTCTTTTGACAACATAAACTTTTTAATGTAATCTTATGGCGTTTGATATAACATTGACAGAATGCGTACTGCTTTTGTGTACATCACGGTTAGTTCGGAGTTATTACGCCTAATATTAAAATTTCAATTAAATTAAGTTTTAATTAGGACAGGACTACGTCCTTCGGGTCAGCTAGTAACTTTATAAATTAAATATATACAATAATTTCAACCACGCAGGCGGATTGGCGATCGCAGTAAGATGGGAGTTTCTTTGCGCTGATAAATGCTTCTGTCCATTCATTACATTTAGTATATTTGTTTGTAGTTGTTACCCGCAACTTCTTCTGCGTAGATTAATTTATAATAAATATATAGATGTTTATAAATATATTGTGTGTTCCATAGTATTTTACTTACATAGCAACAGCAATAGATTAGTCTTAATTATCATCACCATCAGCCTATATAACGTCCGCTGCTGAACATGGACCTCCTCCCTCGGGAGGGTTCCGCCCTAGTCACTAAGCTCGGAAGACGGATTGGTGACCGCAGTATTATATTGTAACACACAAAACGCAGCTGTCCGTTCCCTTGCATACGATTGTTATAGATGATGTTATAACTATCGGGACCAACGGCTTAAGGTATTTTTGAAGGCAGGGAGGGTAGTCTTTGCCGCGGAGCGGGAGAGGGAAGTAGATCCCTCCGCTCACCCGCTCCGCAGACGGCGGGTTTCGGGAGTGGGGCACATGGCTCCCGCTCCCTTCGAGGCTGCCCATGAGGAGTAGGGACGCCTCTACACTCTGGGCGTCCCTATAATTGGGCAAATGGGCCACTGTAATTTTGGCCCAGGAGATACCGCGGTACCATATTGGCCGCGGGTGCCGTCGGGGGGCCGGATTGCTCATGCGTACCCGGCCCCCGCCAACAGCGGATCGAAGGAGTGTCCAGGAGGTTTTAGTGGTGTAGGGTCCTCTCCTTGTGGTATGAGTTTAGCATACCACGCTATGGAGAGGGCGAGTCCCACATATCCCACCGCCAGCGCGCGAATACGCTGCAGGGGCGGTGGGAATGCGTAAAAAAAATTTCCCCCCGGACAAACAAAAAAAAAAAAGGGAGGGTAGTCTCTCAACCAAGCCTGTAAAGAAATCTACAAAAAGATTGTCTTGTCAGGCGTGGGTATCGAGCTCACAGATAACCAAATCAGGTAGGTAATTAATATTATACGTACCTAATCTCTTTGTAGATACATTTAAACGCTCGACAGTAAAAAATAATACGCGACAGTTTCAAGGTCACACTGCAAGCGATTATAAGAAAGAGCTCCCGCGATTACGATGTTGTAAATCTTAAAATTGGCGAAATATTAATTAGTGTACTGATGTGTAGAAGTAATTAATATTTACTAAACACATTACAAGATATTTATTGAGACAGTTATTGGTATGTATGAGAATATGTTTACAAATTATAGCTTAATTTTGTATTTGTGATGAAGGTTAACGCGAATTTAATACCTTTTACATTAGACTTTAAACTAGACAATAATTAATGTCTTGTTCAAATCTCTATTTTTAAATAGCTTAAAAACATAATCAAAATATACAAAGTTGGTGTCTGCACATCTATGTACTTACTTATATTATTAAGCTTAAGAATTAGTTTGTTTCTTTGTTTACTTAAATGCTCTTTTCTCTGAAACTACTGGTCATAAAAATTCTTTGTGTGTTTAGCCCATTTTTTGAGGATAGCTTTAGGCTATATTCAATTATGAAGTTTTTACGGGAACGGAAGTAACGCGGGAAACCGCGTACGGGAAGATAGTATATGGTATAACGATCACTAATTCCATGCCTATCGCCATACTCCTTACCTAGCCAAGCGTTAGGACTATGGCAACATTAAAATTTGGGGCATTATCGTAAGCCCTCGAAGATCGTGCAGTCCAACACTCGGAGATCGTGCAGCGTTAACGCTGCACGATCTCCGAGTGTTGGTATTTACTTGCACAGCAGATAAGCATTGCCATTCAACGAGGCAATGCTGCCATGACCCTGGGAACGTTGCAAAAGCAATTGTATAGGATAAGAATATTTAGCATTGTATTTAAGTTAATTTTGACTTGCTATTATAAGTATTACATGGAATTATATAAAATAAATAAAAAAATATATATAGAACTAAAAGTGAATATTCTTAGTTCGCTTAACGCTGACACTGACTCCTCGCCTTACACCTACAGCCACCGGCTCAGGTGCGTTCAATTCCCAGGGATGACCATCTTCTGAATTAAATGGATGCGTTTAATTTAATTAAGCTTCCCATTTCTATGAGGTTTAATAGTATTTTATGCGTTATTTACATAGAGATTGCTAGTGTCGCTTAATGGAATACTTCGAACTGATTTTTTGGGCCTAAGGTATTAATTTACGGAGCGCGTTGCGTTGGGCGTCGAGGCCCGTACGAAAAGTTTAAAGAAAATAATATAGCTTCTCTGTAAACGCACTCATACAACGATGCTCCGTCGTTCTTCATATAAATCAGAACGTGTAGCAGACGTTGCGTTAAAATGACGGATGGTGACGCAACTCACCAGTTAAGGAAAGGTGCAAGGGAACTGCGTTGTAACAACGCAGAATTTAACAGCGTATCGATGGTGAGATAGCTGCGTTGACGCAACACTTGTGTGGCATTAACTGAAAAATCATTGCGTTGCGAAGACACAACTCCCATGCGGCATCACACTTATATGTTTGAATTTGCACCGCCCAACGGCCTGCGCAACGCGTTGCGTCTCCGGCCTGAAGTAGCTCGAACTCTTGATAAATGTGAAATAAATTTGTGAAAAAGATGATTAACTACTTTAAATGCTCCATGATTAATATTTTCGTTTTATATAAATAAATTATTTATTTTTATATTAATTATACAGATTTTAGGTAATTTTTAAAGTTTTAGAAATTAAATTTGATTTGACAGCGAAGTTAAGTCAAGAGTTATGTTAGTTGATTGTTACTTTGATTGACGTTCAAGGCAGTAGTTTTAAATATTATTATGCTTTCCAAGCAGTAGTCCGATTGCGATTTGACATCTGAGCAGCGTCCAACGAGGTTTTTGGTAATCTCAACACTACGAGTCGTAAATACATAAGACACATTGAACAACGTGCAACGAGCAACTGTTGGTTAGCAATTGGATTGCAGATTGCTTAGCATATGTGACTCCCAATCCGAAGGATTAATCGCTATGTTACCAGGGTAATTTATTGTTTATTAGTTGCCGACTGTGACTTCGAGTTTTTTCTTTATTTTGATTTCTTTGTACCACATTTTTGAATCCATTTTCTTTTTAAAGAAACTTGTCTTAGCTGATACACATCATAATAAGAATCTGCGTGCCAAAGATTTCATGGAAATCCATTCAGTAGTTTTAGTGTGATAAGCGTTTGAAGAATCAGACAGACACAGAGACAAAAATAATTTAATAACATTTTTGGTACAGAAGAATTTCATAGCCCAATATCCCAGGCCGTAGTCCAATGGATAAGGTGTCGGACTTGCGATCATGTGTTCGCCGGTTCGATCCGCACCCATTGCACTCATTACCGATGTGAACCCACTCGTTTTAGCTTAGCACGAGGGGTTAACAAGAATATGAGTAGTGTGCAAAAACTCTGCTAGTAAACAAAATTAATCAGTAATAAGGTAGATAAGGCCGTGTGGTTTCCGGCTTAGAATATACCACCCCATGTCCTCCCATGGGTGTCGTAAAAGGCGACTAAGGGACATATGGCTGATGGATGGGCAGCAGCATCTATTAGCTCCAGGTTTACATCTTACTGCGATCACCAATCCGTCTGCCAAGTGTGGTGATTATGGCAACATCCCTCTACGATCCTGGCTTGACAAGATCCGTTAAGAGGAGGCCCATGTTCAGCAGTGGACGTAAATGGGCTGTTGATGAAGGTAGATAAGTTTGAGAAAAAATCTTAGATATAGATAGATAGATTTGCAAAGTTTTCAGTTTAAAAAGTATTAAAATATACTTAACAATTAATATTTCTATTGAAATAATTAATACCTACTTACTCAAGTAGTTGGGACGCAAATAAAATAATTAATTGTAAAACTGAGATGGCGACAAAGTACTTAGATATTGTGAAAGATTTACCCACGACTTGTCGTAGCAAAATTATGATAATTTTAAAATACTCTTCTTTGAATATTGATCAGATCTAAACGCTCTCAAGCGAAATATCTAGGCTTATATTCTGTAATAATATTTCAATTCACTTAGGAAAATATGCAGGTACTAGCTGCGCCCCGCGGTTTTACCCGCGTCACTCTGCTCCAGTGGGTCGGAGCGTGATATTTTCCAGCTTATATGTTAATCCATCTTATAAACTACCCGCGTGAAAACTTTCAGCCAAATCCATTTAGTTCCATTTAGTAGTTTTTACGTGAAAGAGTAACAAACATCAATCCATCCATCCATCTATACTTACAAACTTTCGTGTATATAATATTAGTAGGACCAATATCAGAATTTATTATTTCTCAAATTAGCGATATGATTATAAAAAACTAAATATGGAAAATAATAATAAAAAATAAAGCTCAACCTTGTTTATAAAATTGAACATTCTATACTAATATTATAAAGTTTACTTAGACGCTAACCTCAGAAACTACTGATTTGATTTGAACAATTCTTTTACCATTAGAAAGCAACGTTGAAGTTTTTGCCAACCTCCGTATGGTTGGTATGGTAACCAACGTATTTGGCTCGATTTAAATCTCGGAGGTCGTGGGTTGGATCCTCACGCCGCCGGACAGGAAATCTTTGTGTAAATTCTACGATTGCTTTCCGGGTCTGGTTGGTTGAGGGACTACCCTCCGTGACTCGGAAAGCGTTAGCGTAAAAAACGTTAAGCCGTTGGTCCCGATTGTTATAACATCATCTATAATAATTGTATATCAAGGAATGGGCAGCGGCGTTTCCTTGTGTGGTACAACATAGTGAATATGGCAAATAGCCTCCCTCGGGAGGAGGCCCATGTTCAGCAGTGGACGTTGTACGGGCTGATGATTTTGTAGTTTTAGGCGGGCGGATCCGCGCGCGGTATGGTAGTATGAATATAAGTTTAACATAACTAAGATATTTGTAAACGAAAATACATATAAAATTTAATATATTAAAAAATCTTTATGCATATAAAGCCAAGGATACACTAGGGGACAAATGTCGTGCGACACGTGTCTCCAGCGACGTTGGGTGAAGTAACACGACATTGTCGGACTTTGGTCGACATGTTTGGCAACATCGCACGACACGTGTCGCCAACTACATCGAATGGAGTAGCGCGACGTTGCCGGACTTCGCTCGACATGTCTGGCAACATCGCACCGCAGCCAACAACACTACCTCGGTGGGTGTAATGATATCGATTGCCTTGTGAAACAAAACTTCGTGATGTCGCCAGATATGTCCGGCGAAGCTTCGCGAAGTTGCACGACTTCGCCTGACGTCGCTACGGACATAAGTCGCGCGATGTCGCCAGATATGTCAGGCGAAATCGGCTGGCTTCGCTTGACATGTCGCCGATACATGTCGTGGCACATTTGTCTCCTAGTGTATTCTTGGCTTTAAACTACAAATCAGAAAGTAATAAATTGAATATTTTCATTATGAAGAGTGGACGTTTGCTCCCTACAATGTCAAACGCTTTTATAATCTTTATAAAAGTCGTCCCTATAGGGTGAAGGGTCACAGGATCATAAAATATCTGAAATTGAGTTATAAATGAAATCAGACGAGTGAATTTATTCGTATACTAGCCTCCGCGCTTGGTTTTACCCGCTTAGCTCCCATTCCCGTGAGAACTTCATAATAATATATAGCTAATTTTCCTAATCGGACTAGTAGTTCCTGAGATTAGCACGTTCAAACAAACAAAATCTTTAGCTTTATATATTAGTATTTATGACTAAACTAGCTGCGGCCCGCGGTTTTATCTGCTGCAGTGGGTCGGAGCGTGATATTTTGTAGCCTATATGTTAATACAGCTTATAAACTATCCGCGTGCAAACTTTCAGTCAAATCCATTCAGTAGTTTTTACGTGAAAGAGTAACAAACATCCACGCATCCATACTTACAAACTTTCGCGTTTATAATATTAGTAGGATGAGTTTCATGCTTTTACTCTTTTGACAACCTCCATAGCGTAGCGGTATTTGGCTCGGTTTATATCTCAGAGGTCGTGGGTTCGATCCCCACGCGGGGCATGAAATATTTGTGTAAATTCTAAGATTTCTTTCCAGATTTGGTTAGTTGAGAGTCTACTCCCCGTGCCTCGGAAAGCACGCTAAGCCGTTGGTCCCGATTATTATAACAGTCTATAATAATCGTATAGCAAGGAACGGGCAGCAGCGTTTCCAAGCGCGGTGACTGTGGAGTTTCTTTCTGCCTTTCTTCTCCGGGTCGTCCACTTAGGTAGCTAGTGAAAGGTCGTAGGTTAGCTAGGGTAGGATTCTCGGCGGCGAGGACCGCGTTGCGCCCCTACCCCTGCCCTGTGATCCAGCGCCTGTAGCCGGTGCCACATCATCTTTATATTTCTTCTTATAATAATACTAGCGACCCGCCCCGGCTTCGCACGGGTACAATACTGATAATTATACTACATAATGTCTTTAAACCTGTAACAAACGGGCGAAATTTGGTCAAAACAAACAGAAACAAATTAATATAGGTACCTACTAAAACTCAGTGAAATAAGTAGGTGGGTATACTTTTATCGTATGAAATACCTATACTCTTCAGGACTAACAATACAACAAACACTAAATAAATAGGTATTCATGTATCTATCCATCATAGTTACAACGAACACAAAACAAAAAATTTGCCCTATAAATCTTAAGGATCGAGCGCGCATAATCGCATTCGGCCTACCTCCGTAGCGTAGCGGTAATTGGCTCGCTTTAAATCTCGGAGGTCGTGGGTTTGATATCCGGACCGGACATGAAATCTTTGTGTAAATTCTAAGATTTCTTTCCGGGTCTGGTTGGTTGAGGGACTACCCTCCGTGCCTCGGAAAGCACGTTAAGCCGTTGGTCCCGATTGTTATAACATCATCTATAATAATCGTATATCAAGGAAGGGGCAGCAGCGTTTCCTTGTGTGTTACAACATAATTCTGCGGTCACCAACCCGCCTGCCAAACGTGGTGACTATGGCAATACCCTCCCTCGGGAGGAGGCCCATGTTCAGCAGTGGACGATATACGTGCTGATGATGATGATGACCTACTAAAACTCAGTGAAATAAGTAGGTGGGTATACTTTTATCGTATGAAATACCTACCTATACTCTTCAGGACTAACAATACAACAAACACTAAATAAATAGGTATTCAAGTATCTATCCATCATAGTTACAACGAACACAAAACAAAAAAATTTGCCCTATAATTCTTAAGGATCGAGCGCGCATAATCGCATTAGGCCTACCTAAAACACGCGCTGTTATTTTGCGATAACTTCTAAGTTATTCATTAAAAGTATATAGTGTAGGGGTAAAATAATCTGCATGAAATGCTTAAGAATATTAACTCATTTAAAATGATAAGGATAAATACTGAATCCGTCTGATTAGCTTTACAATTACCGCATTAGAACTTATCATTTTTCTAAGATATAATGGATATAGCAAGTTAACCTTGAAAGATAGACATATGCTATCGCAGACTTTTTTGTAGATCTAAAAGAGAAGAATATTTGCCACCATACATTGTTTTGTTATATCTCATAGGGTTTAGGCAGCGTTTTCGTTGAAAGCTCCCAAATGGCTTAATTTTTTCCGACACCTCTGACAAATATCAATATATATTAGTCAAATGTACACATAAACTAAACAAATCATATACGTAAACCTTCCGGAAGAATCGTTCTATCGATTGGTAACATCCGCATGAAAATCGATGTAGTAGTTTTTGAGTTTATCGCGAACAGACAGACAGACGCGGCAGGGGACTTTGTTTATAATTATGTAGTGATGTAGTGATAGCGGTTGCCCGCGGCTCCGTGCGGATGTCGGTTACCGCTGCAAAAAGCCTACCCAGGAAAGACACGGTCAGCAAAATGATTCCCAGGTCAATTCACAGACACCGACATAAACATCGACAACGCAGTCATTATCCGCAGGCTGCACAGATTGTCTTTCTGTAGATGTTAAAGTTGTTAATGATGAAAATATAATTAATGATGTAATTAATAGGCATTTTAGGGATTAGGCATTTTAGGCATTTTCAAAGCTCTGAAAAGAACTGTTGTTTAGCTCTGAGAAGAACTGTTGATTAGCTCTGAGAAGAACTTTTGCGTAGGTGTAGTTTTAAGAACGAAATCTAAAAAAAATCGCACGAAAATTATTAGACTTCGCAACGGGCCGTGCAGCAGAAATCGTAATATTTTAATTTCACCATAACTTCAAAACCAAACGTCCAATTTTAATCATTCAAAGACCAAATATTATCTACATAATTTGTACTTAGTGATGAAATAATTTATTTTGATAAGGATTAATAGCATGAGTAAAATAAACGCGTTTAAATGTAGTCCAAAAAAAAATCAAGATTTCTAAATAAAAAAATGGTCGTTGTGCCTCACTCGACATAGACAGGTATAGTGTGTCGCGGACTTTTTTGTAGATATTTATAAGATCTATAATTAATTAGAACATTTTATGGTTCTATCTTTTATAGTTTAGGCAGCGTACGCAAAATAAGTAACTTTTCTGGTTGATTTTTTACACCTTGTGTCAGAAAAACCCAAATATCTTACGGAACCCTATTTTTTTCCAAAATAAAATTTAGCCTATGTTACTCGTGGATAATGTAGCTTTCGAATGGTGAAAGAATTTTTGAAATCGGCCCAGTACTTTTTGAGCCTATTCATTACAAACATACAAACATACAAAAATAGGTACAAATCTTTCCTCTTTATAATATTAGTGTAGATAACAGAAATTGTTGTCACAGGACAGACGGATTATGACGGACTATGTAGTCTGTAGATTTGTTATAGCCTACTTCTGTTAGTTACCTAGTCGGATATTTCCTTTTAGAGTAATAATTATCTGTTAATTATATCGCCGGATCTTCTCAGTTGGGGCGCATTGGATCCGGTGGTAGCATCAAAGCGCGTCCGTCGTTATATGCTCATGGTCCACCCAAATAATGACAATTGTTTTGACATATCATAGACAGAACAAGCATTTTGCGTCTCTAGCGACAATATACATTAATTATAATAATTAATTTCATTATAAATAAGTAAGTAATTATAAAAGGTTTATTAATAAACAACAAATGTAATTTAAGATAAATAATAATTAATTTTCAAATAATGTTTGACGATTTACAAGTGCCTGTAATTGGTTTACGTAAATAAAAATGATTTTTATTTATTTATAGTTTTTTATTTATCTTATAACATTGTAATTTTGACAAGAACAAGTGTATGTGAATACCTAAGTGCTGAATAAAATTCGTTATTTCATGGATGAATGGATGGGTGTTTGTTACTCTTTCACGCCAAAACTACTAAACGGAATTGGCTGAAATTTCGCACCGGTATAGGTTATACGCTGGATTAACATATAAGCTACAAAACATCACGCTCCGACCCACTGGAGCAGAGGAAAGCGGGTAAAACCGCGGGGTGCAGCTAGAAAAATATAATTTCAATCAGGATCTTCATAAACTCGAGAAGTTACATTGCAGACCTTAAAAGATCATGTTAATAAGTATTTAACCTTCAAAGTAAATTGAATCGAGTTTTTAATGCATTTTCTAAATTAACCGACTGGCTACTACAAACATTTATCAAAGCTTCAAAATATATATTTTAATTTTATAAAAGCAAATGGAGGTTCAGTTAAATGAATTATTTTCATATGAAAAACGAATGTTGCTGCAGAGTTTCGTGTATTTCATCATTCTGTTTGTTGCTTAATTATGTTGCAAGAAGACTGCTGGTTAGAAGTACGAGTAGGTATCAATTTGATATCAATTGGTGTAATGTAAATTTGTGTAAATTATCTTTATTTTAATATGAAAATATGGCAAAAACTTCTATCAAAGAAAAATTGTTTACTCAACATCATATCAGGCTATTATCGATGACTGCTGCACATGGGCCTCCCCAATTGATTTCCAGGAATCCGGGAATGATTGCTAGCGGGCTGCATGCACTGACTCCCTGCGACCTTTATGAGGTCGTTGGTCCATTGTGTTGGGGTCGTCCCACACAGTGTTTGCTGGTTCTTGGTCCCCACCTGACAATTTTTTCTGCCCTATAAGCCGTCAGTTCTTCGAGTTACGTGCTCTTCCATTGATAATTTTAGTTTATTAATCTGGGACAAGCAATTGTTTTATTTCATTTTAATGTTTTTAGTTTGCAAGATTATCAATTTCACTAAAATTCTCGAAAAAGGGCCATATTTAGTATTTTGGGGGTCTTAGACAGATACCAATCAAGGGGGTCCTCCTCCAGATTATTGTGCGCTATGTATGGTTATATAAGTTAGTATATAAATACTAATGTTATACCATTTATTCAGCAAGTGGTTACTTGGGAATTGAGTAAAATATATTATAAAAACTTGCATGGCAAATGTGGGGTCAGCATAAAAAAAACTTCAAAGGTAAATCCCATTTCTTTTCAATAAATTGTAGGCTATTAGACTATTCCAGATATTTGAACGGATTACACCAAAGAGCCTTTAAATGTTAAATGGTTTATATAAATGACGCAGAATAAATTTTTCATTCGTTTCAAATTTATATTCATTCATTCCGTTGAAGTATATCATATTTTTGAATCTTCAAATGTATTATATGTCCATCAAACCACCACACCAATATCTATATTAATAAAAAGCTTCGTCCTGAATGACAGACTGACAGACGTATCATCGAACAGCCAAAACCGCTGTTCGTAGAGATCTACAATTGGGAAAGGTATATTTTAGGAAAGTACCAACTAGATATTTTTTTAAGGCATGTATTTAACGCGGCGACAAACTAATCTGATTTAGGATTTTAAAAAATTATTAAATTGGGTAGCAAAAATATTAAGTTGGCAGCTACAGTGAAGTAGCATTTTAAGTATAAAGTACTTAGCAGCTTTATTTTGAGTTGTAAGCTTTGATTAAATTTAATTTGGCAGTGATTTTTTGGTGTGGCAACTGAATTTGTTGTTAGGCGACAACTTGACGGCGGATAAGAAGTTGAAAATAGGTTTTCATAAATTATTCAACGAGTTTGTTTATAAAATTAACTGTCTAACCTAACCTAACCAATAATTGTCAATAATACAATGTTTGATATCCCACTGTAAATATTAGCCGCCGAGTCATTATTTTTAATACCTTACCTATTATTTCATCGGCCCTGTTAATATATGTGCTGTCTTATTGTAGCAGCCATTATTTAGTTTAAATAGATCCTTGCCTTTTGTAGGTACATAATGTAATTGTAAAATACTGTACTTAAAATATTTGATCGCTGTCAAGTTTTTTTTGTATCCAAGTAGTTAGTCGCCTAATAAGTTGTTATTCGCCTCAAAAATAATTAGCCTTTTTTTAATATAAATGGGTTTACGTTTGACCTCAATCTCACCTGATGGAAGGTGACGATGAGGTCTAAGATGGACCTCGCTTGCCCATAAGGTGCCTATTCACTTTGAGCTTCAACAGACCTACCGTATCGTATGTGTCTGGAAACAAGAAGAAGCAAAACGTTAGCAATACCGTGAGCCGTGGTCCTATCCCAATAAGGGTGCCCTCAGGCGTGTGTCGCTTGTACTAGAAATATTGTTTAAAAACGTGCCTCCTTTCTTTTAAAATTAAATTAAATTATATTAAGATTGTAATTATAGAATTAATGATTGTAATTACTATACATATGACGTGATACTAGACTGACAGACAGATGACTACCTAATCCGCAACAGATATTAGTTGCCAAATGGTGTATTTAATTATATTAATATTATTTCATGGTGTATTATAAGCATGAAAAATAAAAATGAAACTATTTAGTCTGTCCGTTAAATTACCAAAAAAATTTTTCGATCTTCAAACAAAATACGATGAAGATGCAGCGCGTTGAAATTTTGTGTGACGTCACTTCTAGGTGCAATTTTACCTAGTAGTGACGTCACAAGCCCTCGTGAATTTTATAGTTTGTTGTTGCTCTGGGTTTCTGTTTATTTTTATGGATTTAAAATAAAAAAATACGTGTCCAATATTTTTTAATAATCTAACTGACGGACTACTTAATAATATTTTTTTTATTCTTCATACCTATTGACAAGTACCTACAAGTGTAAATACCTATGTGCTCAATAAATATTTCTTTGGTCTACTGTACATAACTGTATAATACTAAGTAACCATATACAAAATAGATAGATCGTAAATGTAGAAAACAAAATAACGAATAGACATTGCAGTCGACTATATATCTTAGAATTTTCTATGTCGATGCACACCCATAAATTATTGTAGAGTCGTAGAGCAATAAATACAGTGGAAATGAATATTCTATTAACATTTATTATTGTCTATAATTCAAACTGATGGACATGCGAGAAGTAATTTATTTAAAAGAGTTTTGTGTGAGAGGTTAGGTTGACGCCACATTATGCGTGTAACGCTCGAGCGTGTGTTACAAGCGCGCTGCTTCGCGTTTTTCATACGTTCGTGGAACGCGCCCACCAAATATGGCGGCAGCTTAAAGCGTTGGTTGTGGTTTGCTGAGCTAAGGTGAGGTTGGTGAGGTGTAATTGGTGGAGATTAGGAAGAGTACACGAACAAACCAACACAAAGATTATTTTTTCATATTGTTTTGTTATTAGTACCGGTCAACCGGGGTTTCTTTGACATTCAGGGTAATATTGGCCGTGTTAATGTACTCGTATTTGATGGTAGGAGGATCTCTTTACTAAATTCCGGCTATCGTTTCTGGAGCACATTTCCTCATGTCATTTTGGCGTTTTGTCTCCCTTCAGATTTCGTTTCATGATCACGGTCAAAGTTGCCCAGAATGTCAAATTAGCCCCGATCTACGGTACCTTAAAGGTATTAAATTTATACGAAGAAAGTAAAAACATTTTTTATTTTATTAATATTGAACTAGATTCCCGCGCGCGGTTTCACCTGCGTAGCTTACGTTCTCGTGGTAACTACATCATTAAATATACCCTATGTCATCTGGGGATTGTCTAGCTTGACAATGGTGAAAGATTTTGTTAAATCAGTCAAGTAGTTTCGGAGCCTATTCGATACAAATATTTATGTTACATAACCATCCCATTTATTGAGTTTATCCCATTATGAAGTTTCCACGGGAATGGGATCTATGCGATTGAAAACGCGTACGGAAAGCTAGTTAATATAATAATTAGATACGAGAAATAAAATCCTTATTTTATGCGAACAAGTTAGTGGTTAGTTTCTTAATAATCTTATTTGAAATTATAACATAAAATTAATGAGTTTTCTCACGAAGTAATTACAATTATGTAACATTAAATTATTTCCCTTCAACTAGTCCGCCCCCATTCAAAATACAACTCCACGTCTTTCATAATAAGTAACTGTTTTCAATATATCTGCAATAGTTGCTATTACCTTTTGGAACTAAGGGCACAAAAATGAATTTGAATATATCTTTATCGATAGATGACACTAACGTAGAGACGCGTTCTAAAGAGATTGATACATTTCTACGACCAGTGGGGTTCCACCGTGGCCAAAAGGTTAAGGCATTAGAGGCTATACGTAAAATGCAGGTTTGAGTCTTGCCGGTGGTCTAAATTTACAACTCAATTTTGAATTTTAATAAAATTGCATGCCTTTTGAACTATATACAATCAACGTTGGTATATTTCACAGGAAAATACAACTTCCGTGCCACTCATATTGTTAAATTTAGTTGCCAGTTTCAGTGAACGCGCATAATTATATTATTATTTACTTAATTGTTATGACACTTGACCTAACTTAACCAAACGAGACTATGCTACTGTTGTAACTAAACAAAAAAAACAACTTCAATAGGTCCTGCTGAACCCAATTGATTTAGGTTTAGGTTATATTCCTCCCTCCTTGGTGGTGTTTCTCTATAGAAAATGAAGATCTTCTTTGCCGGACGAGACGGTGTGCCGACGGCCATTTGTTAATATTCAGAACCTGTATATGTTCGAATTGACTTACGAACGTTTGTTGCGCGATACAGGTTAATTCAGATACTCAGTGATAGATGGCGCTACTAGTTATCTTTTAGTTTGTGCGGCTATTGTAGATGTCGCTACAGGAGTCTTTCGATATTATTGGTTTAATGGTTATTTCCTAGTTGGCGACAACCTCCGTAGTGTAGAAGTAGGTATAAGTTTCGTAGGTCGTGGGTTCGATCCTCATGCCGGACAAGAAGTCTTTGTGCAAAATATCTTTCGGGGTCTGGTTGTTTGTTAGACTTGGTTTATTGGTAAATTCTTAGTTGATAGCAACCTCCGGCGGCGTAGCGGAATTAGTCTTGAAGGCCGTGAGTGCAATCCACAAGCCGCACAAAATTATGTAATTTTCTTCGCGGGTCTTTTTGGTTGAGGGTCTACCGTTTGTCTCAATTTTTATATCATCATCTATATCAAACGTATACCAGGTAACGGGGACGGGTTTTCCTGTGTGTGTAATTATATAATATAGTGGTCACCAACCCGCCTGCTAAGCGATGGCTAAGGTAAGGTAGCAAAAACAATGCCTCGGGAAGAGACCCATGTTCAGCAGTACACGCTATACTAAAGAAACCACATAGATAAACGTAAAACAGGATTAAGGTGTTGAACTAAAGATGCAAAGAACTAATGTAAATATTTTCTAGAAACTTATTTACAGTAAAAGTTTGTTTCTTGTTCCTGAGTAATGTTTCTTGTAGTCTGTTTGAGGAAATAAGTTTGTATGTCGACGCAAAATGAACACTACCGAGAAGCTTTTAAGGCGTAACGTTCGCACTTTAAGCATTTATCGATGAATATGTCGGAATATATGGCATTTTTAACTGTTACATACATACTAACATAATTGTTTATTTTGCGAATATAAAACTCAACGAAAGGTTTTGAACATTCTTTCCGCGTATATTCCATTTGCGTCTCTCTCTTTGCCAACAGTGCTCTTACTGTAAACATCTATTACAAACGCATCGCATATTTTACCGCCGTTTTCGAGAAACTTATATCAAGAAATAGCAATATAACTTCGCCTGTGTATTGTGGAGGATTGTGCAGCGAGACGGACCCTGTTATCGTCTTGAACTGGCGCCATTAAAGCAGTGGAGGAAAGCGCGGGTACTCATTGCTGGACGAATATTGATTTTCCAAGGTGCGTGAGCTTCCTTTTCTGTTTGGCTGCCATTGATATGCAATGTGAGATTTGAACACATATACTTGACGCAGATTTGAACCAGCTGCGCCTCAACCGCATCGCGGTAGTGGTCTCCTCTTTATATTTCGCGCCGTATCCACGAGGAGTCTATTGTTAATAAGCCTTAAGGGTTAATAGCATCAGTAGACCAAGGAATTTCAATACAATGATAAAAGTATAAAATTTAGTTTACAGATTGAAGGCTTTTTCTATGTTTTGACCTAATTATGACTTAACGTAGGTCTGTTATTGCCATTTACTTTCGAAAAATAAATAATCTTTAAATATAGCAGATAAGAAATGCCACTTTCATACAATTTCTCCATTAAATACGTGAAGTGCGAACGTAGCGCTTTAAGCTTTACAAAGTTGAATAGTTTGAGAAATTTTAATCAAAGAAACTGACTTTCTTGCTATATTCATTAAGTTACAAGTTAGTTAATCGTAGTATTCATTATCTTTTTTTTTTTTTTTAGATTGGATTGGGTCTTTGGTTCTTTTTAAAGTTGTACGCCATTTTTGGACGCGATGATAGCCGCCGTCATGTATTAGTCTCGGAGGTCGTGGGTTCGATTCCTATGTACACCAAAATCGTACAACGACCTTCTTGTTCTGTATAATAACTCAAGATGCTACTAGACCTGTCCTGGTACACTTTTTCTATGCCACAATGAGGACAAGGCTGCCCCGCATAATAGGTACCAACACCAACCTCTTGAGCATCTATTGTGCGGGGCCCCTTTTGGCATCTATTGCGCCATGGAGCCTTAGAGTATACAAAAACTATAGAGCGTGGTGGCTGCGGTCCGTTCTGTTGATTGTAAACAGGTGTAATGTATAAAATTATTTTTTGTAGTAATAATAAATACTATCTACTATTTCTTTTATTTTTTTATTAGCCGTGTGGTTTCCGGCTTAGAATAAACCACCCCATGTCTTCCCATGGGTGTCGTAAAAGGCGACTAAGGGACATATGGCTGATGGATGGGCAGCAGCATCTATTAGCTCAAGGTATACATTTTACTGCGATCACCAATCCGTCTGCCAAGCGTGGTGATTATGGCAATATCCCTCAACAATCCTGGCTTGCCAAGGTCTGTTAAGAGGAGGTCCATGTTCAGCAGTGGACGTAAACGGGCTGTTGATGATGATTTCTTTTATTTAGGTTTCGGTACTTGAAGTTTTCATCATAATTATCACATATCATAAAGACACCATGCTGTTAATAGGGCTACGCTCTTACATCGTATATTTTCATCATTTCAATAACATCCGATTACATTTTACGTTATGTAGCGGCCTAACCTAGACAACCCGGACGACGAGATCAACTTACCAACTAGCAGTACACTGCAACAAGAAACTAGCACCACTACACATAGACCACTCTATCTGACCCGCCGGAGAAGAGTGCGCCCGCGGACGCGACGCGTCCCCCCTCGCCCTCCCGACCCTTAGTTTGCTAAGAACCTTAGGATGCCCTCGTAGACCCGAAGTCCGAGAGGCCCGCGAACTGTAAAGTAGAGCGACAGTTGCACAAAACTCCCCTAAAAAAACTTAAAGCCATAATCCCGCAATGTCCCCGTCAGCGACCGCCCTGAGCCGAGGTCCAAGTCCCACAGGGGACGCCCTCTTGCGCAGGTTGCTTAGTTTGTAGTGTTTAAAACATTTATCTAGGCTGGAGCTCTGCTCGCCGTTATGCTCGGTGAAGTAGCAAAAGCCTCGGAAAGTAAAAAAAAACCTAACCGTGGGATTTTTTTTTGTTTCAACCATTTTCACTTCCCCTTCAATATTTTCGCCGTATTTCCAACCTTTTATTATTTTTGTCGGAAGAAAAAGAGGTATAATTATGCTCTTACATTCCCCAACACTTATCGCGGCACGCTAGTCGCAGTTCTACCAGCTAATCACGTTACGTTCGTACTAAGTATGACTGATGAAAATATCTTCGGCGTTTACTCAGCGTTTACTATACATGCAAACAATATTTTAAATATGACAATTTATTAAGTTAATGTAGCTATAATAATACAGTACCTAACAATAACACAGGTCAACAAAATTTTACTTTTTTCATGATGCAGAACTTCTATTTTAATTTTTGTATTAATCAGTCAATCAAATCAAATATTTATTTATTTCTCTTTCACAAAGGTTTTCACAATTTAACAAAATATAAATACAAGCAAACAAATCTCAGCCCTTTGTGAGAGACTGGTGTCTGAAGTAGGTAACCCTGTGTTACAGATCACCAGGCTCTCACTTCATGGACAGTAAGTACTTATTAATAATTTAGATTTACAGACTTATAATAGATATCAAGATAATGTAATTTTTAAGCTAAAATTATTTTATTTATTTATTTATTTATACTTTATTGTACACATGAAAACAAGTTATGAAAGTTCATCAATTAAACATGATGTACAATGGCGAGCTTAACTCATTTATGAGTTATCTTCCAGCAAACCATATTCAGGGTGAGATTTGTGATAAACGGGCAAGAACAGTGTACACAACAATAGTAACAGTTTGAGTATATCAAAATAATGCTAATACGTATAATAATATATATGAATACAATACATACATACTTAATAAAAATAAACTAATACATATAATAAACACTACTAATGAGATAAGAGATAATGTTCTTTTTCTAAAAATGTCGATAGATGAGCTAGCACGAATGGAGTGGGGAAGAGAGTTCCAAAGGCGTACTGCACGTATGGTGAAAGAGCCATCATAGCGGCTGGAAGTGTGTGTAGGCATTCGGAGAAGAAGAGAAGTAGCTGTACGGCAAATTTTATCGCGTGGGATTAAATACTCAAAGCGTTCACGTAGAAAGAAAGGAGCATTTGGATTATGCAGGACAGAAAAGAGAAGAGAAAGAATATGGCAATCGCGACGTCGTCGGATTGGCAACCACTTCAACTGTGATCGGAACTCCGACACATGGTCATATTTGCGTAGGCCAAAAATAAATCGGATGCACAAATTTTGCCGCCGCTCGAGTTTTCCTAGAAGTTCCTCGGTTGCATCCAGAAAACAGACATCAGCATAATCCAGAAGAGGTAAAAGAAGGCTTTGGGCTAAAGAGACTTTGGTATGGAAGGGAAGGAATTTTTGGAGACGCTTAAGGGACTGAAACGAACTGAACGTATACCCTCCTGCTTACCTCTGCAACATGGCTGTTCCAAGATAGGGAGCTATCAATTATGACCCCAAGATTTTTCACGGTAGCGGAATAAGCTATAGGCACATTGTTAAAAATTACTGGTGGAACAGAGCTTAGAGATAAAAGGCCTGTCGCATACTTGCCACCAACAATGAGAGCTTGTGACTTAGTGGGGTTTACTAGAAGTCCAAAGGAATTATTTCATTATCCTAAAGTGTGTGAATGTTGTGTTTACTGTGTGTAGTGTGGATGTTGTTTAAGTTTGTCTGAGTGTAGTTGTAGACGATGTATGTTTTATGGGTTGTGTGTGTGTTTGTGAATTATTTGTGCTTAATTTAGTTTTATAATTTAATGGAATAAGTATACTTTCAGTATCAGAATATGATAGGTTTATTAACCATGATGTTAGTATGTTTTTTAATTTAATCAGTGTTAATTAAAATCTGAACAATTTATATATCACGTCACAATTTTGACATATTTGCTTGTAAATATATAAAAATATACTGATTTATCTATATTTGCAACTTTATTTAGAATAGTATAATATTGTTATTCCTTAAATTAATATATTAGATTGATAGCCAAACAACTGAATTATGTAATACAATTTACAAAAAGTTTCTATGGTTTTCTAATGCAAAGATATTAAACATTTGGTAGGTCTTTTTTTTTCTCATACATTTCAATAGAGTCATTTTGTATGGACTTTTTACTGATGGCACTCAAATGTTAATATTTTCATAAAAGAACATTACAGCAACAAAATCATAAATGTTAATTAGAATTCAGAATAGCTATTTACAAAAACAGCCATTATACAATTTTACTTAGATTTATTAGAATATTTACCTAAAAGGCTTAAGAGCCAATTTTCTACATTTTATTGTCAAATATCTCTAAAATTAGACGTGACAGAATATTTTTGATGATGAAACAATATACGATGTTTTTCTGTGCATCAAAAACCTTGTCGACCTATGTATAAATAGCACTAAGCATTAATTTTCTAAATCAGCATCAAACATTTTACTTTAGGTGACCTGAATGCAAATTTATTTATTTAAATCCTAAGCACATATCTACTAAAATCTTAAGTACATAGTCAATCATTGGGTGGTGCAGAGACAAAGTGGTAGGTGCACTGAAGTTGTAAGCACTCCTTATGAAATAAATACCATCAAGGTACTATAAAATGTTATACATATACATATGCAGACAATACAATATTATTGGATTGGAGAAGCGATATTGGGAATGAGATGTCAAGTAGGAAGGAGAAGAAGGAGAATCAAGTAAAGAAAAAAGTGTAGTCAATGCCCTCATGTTTCTACGATCCCTTATGGGCAACCGTTTAAGAAACATGGTTGTACTTGCAGAGATTAAAATTGAACGGAATGAAGTTATTCAGAAGTCGGTCGAGTTTGTTGAGCTGATCTGCATTGAGGTCAAAGTAGCACACATCACCATAGTTGATTATCTGGAATATCAAAGCCTGCACTAACCTTACTTTTGTTTGGACTGGGAGGAAATTCTTGAAACGGTAGAGTGACCGCAGTATGCCTGTCACTTTGCTGCAAATGGAAGCCATTTGCTTACGCCAAAGATCCTTAACACTAGGACTGTACGGAATGACAACATTATTAAAGGAGATGGGATGCCACCCATCTCCTTGAATTGACCTTAATGCCCTGTCGGGAATTCAATTCTAGACATCAGTCTGGAGCTACCTAGCACAATAGCTTGACACTTAAGGAGATTTACTGCTAGACCAAACCTCTTAGACCATTCGTAACAAGTCCGACGCCCTAGCCATTAGGCTACGGCCGCTTAAACCTGGATTGGAAGGGACTGAGGAAGTTATAGATAAGTATAAAGGGCGAAAGTTGTTTGTGGACAACGGACTCAATTACTTTGGATAGGAAAGGTATATTTTACCTTTCCTATCCAAAGTAATTGAGTCCCATTCCCATTCATCACAGTCATTATCGTCCCATCTCTATTTGAGATGGGACGATAATGACTGTGACAGTTTATGAGGTCTTCAGTCCATTGTGCAGACGATTGTCCATAACAGTTCGCGGTGTCCAATCGAGAACCTTCCTGCTCCATCGGCCGTCAGTTCTTCCAGCTTTGGGTCCTGCCCATTGTCATTTCAGCTGGCTAATCTGTTAAGGTGTGGCAGCGACCTTCGTTCTCCTGTGGATCTCATTGTTCTGATTCGATAACGCAGGGAAATGCCGAGCATAGCTCTTTCCAGGCACACAGTGAGAGATCTAGTCTCAGATCCATATGTCGTAACTGGTATCACACATTGGTTAAAGACCGTTCGTTTTGCACTGAGGTATTTTGGATGAGAAGATTAACCAAAAATCAATGTAGACAATCTTTAGCGTATTTTTTAATTTAATCGTTTCTCCTTAAATATAACAAATTAATTTGTCGCTGTAATGCTTTGCCCAAGAGATTGACACTTATTGCAAACGTGAGACTTAGCTTGAAACCCGACTTTGAGTTAATAAACTGTTGAACATTTTATGAAAACGACCTGAAATTGGCAGTTTGGAAAGAACATCGCTGGTTTACAAGATTCATTCCAACTCCGGAGATAAGATGAAAGTTTGTTTTGAATAAGTTTTTAAGGATAGAGGAGAAAGTTGTTCTTCAGTAAATGTAACAGATCTTCTGATGATACGATTACCTCCCGTTTCCGTGGGAACTTTATAATTAAATATAGCCTTTGTTACTCTAGGATCATGTAGCATTCTTATGGTTCTAAATTCTAATTCAGCAGTTGTAGAATTTATTTTTAACAAATATTCATACAAAACTACAAATCTTTCCTCTTTATCATATATATTTTTTTCTCTTGATTATTCCTGGTACCAGATACATTCAAATATGAAAATGAAAAATGAAAAAGTGTTTATTCTCATAACTTATGCATGCTTACAAATGTTTAATACTTCTGCCAAACTGCAGAGCAGTTTGTTGGCAGACGTAGCTCCCGGTTTCCACAGAAAAATATTAATTAACATATTTTATAACACTCCTTCATGATTAATTTAAATAATAATCAAAATTAACGTAAGTTAAGAACATAATTAAAATAATTAGTAAAAATTCAAAATAATATAAAACTATACTTCAAT
The DNA here is from genome assembly GCA_947037095.2 of Nycteola revayana. Lineage (NCBI taxonomy): Eukaryota > Metazoa > Arthropoda > Insecta > Lepidoptera > Nolidae > Nycteola > Nycteola revayana. Next base: position 678,141 of record OX344844.2, read on the forward strand.
AACTTCAACTAAATAATACGCTATCTCAGTCGTGCATTTAAACATAAGAGGTATTCACCAATTTGACGATTAAATTGATTTGATTTAAGTCGATACCAACCTCCGTAGCGTAGCGGTAATTGGCTCGCTTTAAATTTCGAAGGTCGTGGGTTTGATCCCCACACCGGACAAATTGTGTAAATTCTAAGATTTCTTTCCGGGTCTGGTTGGTTGAGGGACTCCCTCCGTGCCTCGGAAAGCACGTTAAGCCGTTGGTTCCGATTGTTATAACACCATCTATAACAAACGAACCAGGGAACGGGCAGCAGCGTTTCCCCTGTGTATGTGTAACACAACACTGCGGTCACCAATCCGCCTGCCAAGCGTGGTGACTATGGCAAAAACCCTCCCTCGGGAGGAGGCCCATGTTCAGCAGTGGACGTTATACGGGCTGATGATGAAGTCGATACAATTTTATTCTTGCTGATTTTTTTATTTGTTGATAATTTGGGAACCCCGTCATTAACTGTACTTTATTATGATACACAAGAACGATGCTTATTAGTAAAAAAAAAAGAAAAAAAAAACAGTCCCGTAGTTTTTTTAAGTTTTTTGAACAAAAATATACGTGTGTTAGAATGCGATTTAAAAATGTGGGTTAAGTTATATAAGTAAAATGTAGGTAGCTATGAGTATTATTTCGGTAAGTAGGTAGGATTACAATCCTAAATAAAATAGGTAAGAAATTCTTTAATATCATTATACTTTTTCAAGTGCTTTCAAGCTTTCTTAGCGCTCGAGATAAAATAGTAAATAAGAAGCGCTCTTTCAGAAGAAATTAGGTATTTAATTTAAAACCTCCATTATACTGATATCATTGAAAATAATTTATTTTTTTCTTTATGAAATTATTGGAATCTTTTCTATACATAACTATTGTTATCCAAAATTTTGGTAAAAACTAAACTTGATATAAAATGTGATATTAAAAACCGCTTATACAAAATCTAAAAAGTCAAGTGGCGGTCAAAATATATGACCGCCATTTGACTGCTTAGATATTGATTTATCTATGCAAAATTTATAAGTTTTACTTTTTAAGGATTTTTAATAAAACATACCGTAGTTCAAATGTTTGGGTACTCTTTCTATTTTTATTGTAAGAAGCAGAAACCTGTTATGAAAATGAAACTTGTTTACGTGTCCCTAAATAGTTACATCAATTATATTTATATGAGACATCCCCATTAAGAAATTGATAAATACTTGTTTAGGGGTGGTCTCGCAATTACCACATCAAATTGTTAAATTGTATTGTTAACATAATTAAGACTATTGTAATACAATAAATAAATAACACGAAATTATGGACAGGTATTTATCATAAAAGACATACATAACATTAATATTATGAACCTATTTACTGTCACGAACCTAAAAGTCTTCTAGCAAACTTGAAATTAATTTAAATTATTACATAGTATAAAATAAAGTCTTTACCCGCTGTCTTTCCGTTTGGTTTCCGGCTTAGAATAGACCACCCCATGTCTTCCCATGGGTGTCGTAAAAGGCGACTAAGGGACATATGGCTGATGGATGGGCAGCAGCATCTATTAGCTCAATATTTACATCTTACTGCGATCGCCAATCCGTCTGCCAAGCGTGATGATTATGGCAATATCCCTCTACGATCCTGGCTTGCCAAGGTCTATTAGGAGGAGGCCCATGTTCAGTATTGGACGTTAACTGGCTGTTGATGATGATGACCCGCTGTCTGTTTATCCCCATGTATGCTTAGATTTAATGCGGGTGATTCAAGATGAAGGTACCAACATTACTCTCGTGCGATGCCGTGTCGCTAGTTTATCATAGGCTCATTAACGAAATTAACGATATTTATTTAGCACTGAATGTTTATTTCGAAAGCAATGCAAAGTTTATATTTCCGTACACACTTTTCATTGCTTTTCATGAGAAGAATTTTCAAAAAATCTTTCTCATCGGATTCGTAAAGCACTACACCAAGTCTCAGGTTTCTACAGGTGGTTTACGCTGTGCGTTAATCTGTCAGTCAGTCATTCAGGACGAATCGTATTATTAATATAGATTGCTTGTTAATAATTCTTAAAATCTATTTGTAAGCCACTCTAAATCCGTCTCAATTAACTAACTTATTCACCGTATTTCAGTACAAAAATATTCAACATCCTTTAGATCTAGAATTAGACTCCACTTTATTACATTTCCAATAGAATGGAACATTTAGAATCAAATTAAAATGTCATTACCAATTTCTTTAGAACTTAAGTACAATCTAAATTTAGACTTTAGGATGTAAAAAGTGCCAAAAGCTTTTATTATTTTATGGCTTATGTTTAACTTACCATCAGATATAGTAAAAATGATCACCAAAATTAAACCCGCATTTTAATGTAAAATGGTAACCAAAGTTTTAACATTTCGCTATCGTATTTAAGCAAAATGACTCCAAATAAATCATTGTTAACCCAAAAGTAGTAAATGATCACCAAAAGTAGTAAATGATCACCAAAAGTACCTAAATGTTTTACTAATTTACTATTCGATTCTGGCACTCGCCGGCCGCTACCGCGGCACCGCTCGCTTCGCTCGCTCGGCTCGTGCGTTGTATGGCCGCAGCTCTAACCTAACCTAACCGATTGTCATTTTTCATTGATTTTATTAAGGTAGAATAGCGCAATCATTTGCTCGCTAAGATTTGGTGATCATTTACTACATTTGGTGATCATTTACTACATTTGGTGTTCGAATACAATTTGAAGTGCAGTCGTGACTAAAATAGCTAGTACTATTATAACTTTAGACTTTATTTTTCTGGTGTCAAGTATATATTTTTGGTGGTCATTATATTTTATCCCTTATTTTATTCCCATGTTAGAAAATAAAAAATCTCTCTACTTCTAACTAAATTGCTTTTTTTAGGAAATCAATTTCACAAGGAATAAATACATTGATCAATCGCTCAGGTAGAAAAAAGTTACTTCAAATTCTGATAAAAGCAAAACACTTGACGGTAATTCTAAAATGTACTGCCGTCAATTGTTGTTGACAAGTTAAAAGAGAACAGCAAATTTCAACTAATTTCCAGTCCATTTCAGTTTTCTTAGTAACTACACAATAACTCGATAATTGCTATTAATCAACTGAAGAGAAATAAACCTATTGGCTAATAACTATAAAATAGGGTTGTATTATTTTGTATTGAAATAATAATGAAATAATGAATTTATTCAGCACTTAGGTATTTACATACACTTGTACTTGTCAGAATCACAATGTTACACAATTATTCTTATTCTATGAATTAAACTAGATACTTAATTAACCGGTAGCAAATTGTAGGATATTACAGACAAAGTAGTCCGTCCGTCAGCTGGTCATTAATTTCTCTACTCATAATAAGTTTATGTTCATATTAATTATTTTAGACTTTAATAGTTCAATATAGAAAAATTTGGAAAAAAAACATACAATTAAGTGGCACACACCTGGGGGCACCCTTAATGGGTTAGGACCACGACCCAGTGGTACCACTGATATATAAGTCAGATTTATGAACATAAAAGGAAGTGATCGGCCTACAGGCGCTGGATCACAGGGCAGGGGTAGGGGCGCAACGCGGTCCTCGCCGGCGAGAATCCTACCCTAGCTAACCTGCAACCTTTCACTAGCTACCTATGTGGACGACTCGGAGAAGAAAGGAAGAAAGAAACTCCGGGCTTTTTCTTTTTCGTCATCTTTTGTTTCACAGTTTATGTACCTTTTTTTTTAATAACTTTTGTTTACAATATTTTATTTAATATACATTTCAAATAACAGTACCTATGTGTCAAATATTAGTAGTGTTACACTTTTTTTTTTCGGACGGACATATGTAGTTAGCCACGAGGCTTTTGCTACTTCACCGGGCATATCGTATTATACTATACTTCATCTTAAAGAATACTAGAGATAATTTTTTTTTTGTACGGACATTCTATTTTATTTGCCTCGACCCTTTTGCTACTTCACCGGGCATAAAGGCGGGCAGAGCTCCAGCCTAGATAAATGGTTTAAACACTACAAACTAAGCAACCTGCGCAAGAGGGCATCCCCTGTGGGACTTGGGCCACGGCTCGGGGCGGTCGCTGGCGATTAGATTGAGGGATTTTGACTTTTGTATTTTAGGGAAGTTTTGTGAAATTGTCACTCTACTTTATAGTTCGCTTCTCGGACTTCAGGTCTAGGAGGGCATCGGAAGTAGAGATTGCAAACCGGGCCCGGCTGGGCTAATACTAGGTTTTAATATACACTATAAGGAGTAAAGAGAACGACCTGCTTGTTTAAACTTATAAAAATAAATAATTACTTATACCAGACTAATACTAATGTTACTTTTCCGTCCATAAGTAAAAGTAATCAATTCTGTATTAAGTGTGATTTTGAGATGATTGAGTCTGATTATTATGTAATTGTTCATAAGCCAGTTCGAAATAAATATTAACCATCTATTTTCATTCGTAGGTATATAAAAAAAAACATAAAATACTTTAAAGGATTAAACGCTAACACACAACCCGGGTTAGCGACGAACGCAACCGGGCCCGGCCGGGTTGAGAAACATACCGGGTTGCAATCTCTAATCGGAAGGTACAAATAAATAACATTAGTGATTAATTTTGTGTTCCTGTAGCTAGAGTTTCTTCTTTATATGATAATATAATTTATAATATTCAATGAATACAAATTAAGATTGACTTTGTTACATTTTCTAACTATATATAGCAAGAAAACGAGTTGCAAATGCGATATAGTATTCCAACAAATTAAGTTTTAATTAATAACTATTAGGTACAACAATAAAATAATAATACTCTTTCAAAAAGAAATTATAAGTATTTTCTTCACATAATACTCAGATCATTTAATTTCATAGTTATAGATACATGTTCCTATATTTTTTTTCAAAAACATAAAATCAATGCAGATTAAAATTATTTTGTACCTGTATTAAGGGCACCCGTTCGCACAACCTGGATACCGCATTTTGCTATCTGTCTTTGCCGTCTCTTTGAGAGCAATTTCTTTATAAAAAACTTAACTTAAAAATTTAATGTTATTTTGAATGCAACAACTAAATAATCATGCCGTAGGTATACAAGTACTTATATAACTTAAGTAGGATAAAATAATTTCACGGTTCATAGAACAATCTTCAAGAGTTCTATCATTTTCCTCGTCAAAAAATTCATTCTTTCTCCGTAACCTTCTTCTCGGTCAAGGGACATGAAAACATATTTGAGCCTTTGGGTACAAAAACGTAACAAATTGGTAATAATAAAAGTCTTAAACCAATCATTGTTGAGATTACAAACTAAGCAGTATTAGGCTTTCACAGAGCACAAATGTAACTTCAGAAACTTTTAAAAGATCAAAAGTGAAACTCAAATAAATTGAAACTTTTGTACTTTTGATGTTTTATTTTACTTGATTTGACTTTCACTTGGCTTCAAAAATTTGCAAAAGAAATTAAATTATTGGGGCACAGAAATATTTATTCATCACCATCATTTCAGCCGTAGGACGTCCACTGCTGGACATAGGCCTCCCTCATAGATCTCCGGTTTTTGCGGTTACAAGCGGCCTGCATCCACCGTGATCCTGCGGCCTTAACCAGATCATCCATCCATCTAGTAGGTGAACGTCCTACGCTACGCTTGCCGATCCGCGGTCTCCATTCGAGAACTTTTCGGCCCCACCGGCCATCTGTTCTACGTGCTATATGGCCTGCCCATTGCCACTTTAGCGAACTAATCCGTTGGGCTATGTCGGTAACCCGCGTTCTTCTAAATATTTATTACAAAATATAATCATAAATCATGTATGTAAATGTTTACATATTTCCTTGCGCCGTGTGGTGTCCGGCTTAGAGTAAACCACCCCATATCTTCCCATGGGTGTCGTAAGAGGCGACTAAGGGATATAGAGCTGATGGTTGAGCAGCGGCATTTATCAGCTCAAGATGTCCTACCAGCTTACTGCGATCACTAATCCGCCTGCCAAGCGTGGTGATTATGGTAATATCTCTCAACAACCCCGGATAATGTCACTTATAAAATTTCATTAATTCCATAAGCCATTGAAAGGGTGTCTAAAATAAATCGCTTTATAAAATAAGACATAAAACATAGAAATTCATAAAAAATGATGTAAGTACATCAGAGATTATTTTTCAACAGATTTAGAAATTGCATATTGTGCGCCAAGGGTTCCCATAGCACTGTTTATACCCTACTAGCAGCGCCCCGCGGTTTTACCCGCGTTCCTCTGCTCCAGTGGGTCGGAGCATGATGTTTTGTAGCCTATATGTTAATCTAGCTTATCTACTATTCGCGTGCAAACTTTCAGCCAAATCCGTTCAGTAGTTTTTGTGTGAAAGAGTAGAAAACATACATCTGTACATTCTTACAAACTTTCGCGTTGTAAATAATAGTAGGACCTCTCCCCTTATTTTCTAAATCATACCAACTTGAGAAAGTTAATCAAAGTATTGTGTAACACCTACTTACAAAATTGTAATTAAAGTTCGTTAAATAGCGAGAGAAGCCAATATCCTGTAATTTAAGCTTTACATTAATAAACTTTCTATTAATCGATTATTGATTTTATTAAGTAGGTTCTCGTGGAAACCTTTCTTCGTGTAAGGTACTTTATCAGTATGAACTTTGGTTCTCGCTGAAGAATATGAACAATGAGCCTTTGAACGATAAACTTTTCATATAGATTAAATAATTCCTAAAACGGAAGAAATGTAATGTAAAGAATGGTTGTATACCAAATAAAACTAACCTATAATTAAAACGAACTAAGAATTAAAAATTAAGGTATAACTATGAACTATTCTAAAATGGCGCCACTTGGTAGCATTCCCAGAATGCATACAGCATTGCCACGCTGAATGGAAATGCTTATTTGCTGAACAAAGTATACACCAGCATTCTATGAAAACGTCACATTTTTAAGAGCCGCTGCATCGTCTCTATGGTTATACCTATTAAAAGTCCGAGCATGATAATATTCTTAGTCATTGATTAATGGTTTTATACTAATATGATGCCGTGGCAGTATCAACGAAGACTTTGCTATTGATTTATAGCTGTCAGTTGAGTTTGACATCTATCAATCTGGATGGATTCAAGGTCAATGTCAAGGTCATCTTGTGAATACGGAATAATAGAAGAGGAGATATATCCAATTACATCGCGGTCTAGAAGGATTATTTCCGTGTAAATTATTGTAATTACCATTCAAAAGAACAAATATATTTTGTTGTGTATATTTTTAAATTTAATCAGGATGAACTTATAACGAGTTAGTAGTTCTTGTACTAGTACCTTCAACCTTCCCTCTACATATATTTGTAGGTTTATACTAGAACTATGAGCCTCAATACATTCTAAAGTCTCGGAGATTGAGTGAGTGCAATTCCCGCGCCGTACAAAATCTTGTGTAATAAGTCTTACGAAATTAATAATATTTTAATTAATAGGTTATTTATACGTTACATACGTACGTTTAATAGGTAACTATTCTTTATTATTTTGTGTCATTCGATATTGTATTAGGTATTTAATGGGTTTTAAATTTTCTAACTTCTTCAGGACTAATCATAATATTGTGCATAATTATCTTTTTTTTTTTGGAATTTTATAAATAGCAGATTTTTAAGGCACTTGATGAAAACGCAAAACCGCGCATTATATTAATAAAATTTATTTATTTAAGTCAGCAAATTTTTTGCATGGTTTGTTCATAGACCGATTGACCGTCAGAATGCGTCGCCCTTTAATAAAAAACACGACCCCCCAACGGTCGCGACCCCCGGTTGACAAACGATGGTGCAGTCTAACACGGACACCTCGATACATAAGTTACTGCTAGTCTTAAATACCTTAAAAACTTCAAAGCTATTCAGAAAATGTAAACTTATATCCACTGAAACACAGAGGGCTATAAACATTTTACTCAGTTTGTTTCAGCGGAATCTAGCGCAACAATAAACTTGCAGTCAGTGGCGTCACTATAGGGTCACATAACTCGCACTGGATGTCATACTGATACAGGTAAACCGTTTCCGCTTGTTATCTATACTAATATTATAAAGAGGAAAGATTTGTATTTTAGTGTGTGTGTATGTTTGTAATGAATAAACTCAAAAACTGCTGTGCCGATTTCAAGAATTCTTTCACTATTGGACAGGTACATTCACCCTGAGTGACATATTTTATTATGAAGTTCCCACGGGAACGGGAGTTACGCGGGTCCTTGAACCGTCGGTCAACAGTATCTTTAAACCATTAACTTTTCATCCAAAGGACTTTTCATCCACGAACGTTTCGCCAGCAACTCTGAGCCCTGTTTTGCGGGACCCTATTTCTGGGTGGTTTAAAATAAATCCACGAAGTCTTAGCCTTCTGACCTAATAATAATAATAATAATAATAATAATAATAATAATAATAATAATAATAATATAAATACGGGCGGTGTCATCAATTATAAATTTAATTACAAATGCCACTTTTTGAGATATTTGTCGAAGTAAGAGAATGAGAAGTGTGTCTCAGTACCTGTAGATGGCACTAACGTACTCCTTAGACACGTATTATAAAAAGGGCATTTTAAACGGTTGGGGTTTCACCGTGGCCGTAAGGTTAAGGCATTGGGGGCTAAACTTAAGATTTAGGTTCGAATCCTGCTGGAGGTCTACTTTTATTAATCGCAAAATTAAAAAAAAAAACACTGACAGTTGTCCTGAGTCAGGATGTGCTTCGTGCCGTTATGTGTTTCTAAGTAACATGTTACATATCTACGGTAGGTATCTTTTAAACAACCCATGGACCTCAGACGGTATAGTTACGCCACTGCTACAGTATACAAAACATAAGTTTGTCAACTGCAAATATTCTTCGAATGGCGTGACAACATCGCCACAAAGGACGATGCTATTTAAAAAGCTTAGCGTGAGTGTTGCCACGTTCTGAATCATAAATTTAAGAGGAATAGTTTCAATTTTACATTATATGGACACCTTTATTTTAAAGTGAAGTGAATAGTATAAAAAACAAGCTACCTATTTAACCCGTTTTAGTTTCCGTTTCTCGTTGAAACTCCATAATCAAATATAGTTTATAGCCTTCCTCGATAAATGAGCTATCTAACACTCAAAGAATTTTTAAAATTGGACCATTAGTTCTTGTGATTAGCGCGTTCGAGCCAACACACTCTTCAGTTTGATATTCTAGCATAGATAATAAGGCTATGAGCTGCTATTGCTTTAGAAACGCGAAAGTTTATGAGTGTGTATTTCGCAGATTTTTTTTACATGGATAGTATATAAACTGGATTAAAATTTAGGCTGTCATCACCCCACGACCCACTGTGGCAGAGTAGCAATACAACGTGGGTATAACCGCAAGTCCAACTAGTAAAATACCGGTCTGCGATGTCTCACTCCCTTAGTATTCAGGGCCTCATGGGATATATAATAATATAAAGTTCACTCAGCTTCGATAGGTTTCCCTGCACAGTACCTAATTCCCAGGAGAACACCATTATAAAATATACTGCAGGGGTGGCCAACCAGTCGATCCCTGCAACTATGCATTACAGTCGAACCACTTGTATAATAAACAGTGATATTTTAGTCCATGTTAATCTACAAAAACCATGCCACAGACGCACAGACTTAGTGTTTATCGAATAATAATCTGAAAAAATAGCTTTTCATCATCGATTGACTTATACGATACGTGATTCAGGTATCGGAGGTCATAGGTTCTATCCCCATGCCGGACAGGAAATCTTTGTGTAAATTCAAAGTACTCTTTCCGGGTCTGGTTGGTTGCGGGACTACCCTCTGTGCCTCGGAAAGCACGTTAAGCCATTGGTCCCAATTATTATAACATCATTTTTAACAAGCGCATATCAGGAAAGGGCCAGCAGCGTAAATAACGTGAAAGTTTGAAAGTTTTATTTTAAACTTGTCTTTGCCTAAATTGAGGATCAAATCTGATTTATTTCACTTAATTTTTATGAGATCATAAAACATATTTTTTCTATTAAATTGTGTCTATAAATCAATCTTGAGTCTAATTACGATCGAAAATCGGCTATTTGGCGACCACAAGTAAAGCCAGCAAACTAAATCCCAACTGAGAAGGTGTTCTTGCTTGCGACATCTAAACCTAAACCAAATCCTTTCAACCGTGAAATTGGAAATTCCGCTGAAACAGTTTCTGTTAGCGCTGACATGAAAAAAAGACGGTAAGTAGGGTATACTTAGTACATTGGCTCTTAACAAGCTTCCTTTTAGGTATTTTATTGAATACTAGCTTCTCTTGCGAGTGGTTTCGCCCGCGTAACTCCCGTTCCCGTGGGAATTTTATAATAAAATGTACCTATATTTCAAAATCTATACTAATATTATAAAGCTGCAGAGTTTGTTTGTTTGTATGTTTGTTTGTTTGTTTGAACGCGCTAATCTCAGGAACTACCGATTTCTAAAAGTCTTTCAGTGTTGGATAGTCCATTTATCGAGGAAGGTTATAGGCTACATTTTATTTTCAAAAAAATTAGGGATCCGTAAGAAAATTGTGATTTTGTAACCCAATCTGTATAATCGAAAAAGTATTTATGCGTGCGCTGCAAAAACTATTGACAATAGAACAAAATGGTGTACTACGGGTTTGTAGGTCTTATTAAGATCTACAAAAAAGTCCTCGAGAGCATATATCTAACTATCATAGTTTAGTCACAATAACCGCTTTTATGTTCATAAAAAATATTAAATCGTCTGAAGAAAGAAACTACGTTAAATGTTTATCGTAATATTAATCCCTATCCAAATTAAGCATTATGTTATCAAGCGTATTTATGTAGAAGTAAAATACTTTTTGTTTTATTCCAATCGGACATTTCGTTAAGAAATTATCACGAGTATAAAAACGCAAAGAATTGGTACCTAATAATAAGTTATTTGCCATAATAGATAAAGCTGAAGAGTTTTGTTTGCTTGAACGCGCTAATCTCAGCAACTACTGGTCCGATTTGAAAAATTCTTTCAATGTTTAATAGCCCATTTATTGAGGAAGGCTATAAGCTATATTTTATTATAAAGTTTCTACGGGATCGGGAGTACGCGCGTGAAACCGCGCGCGGAATGCTATATACATATAAAGCTGAAGAGTTTGTTTGTATTTTTTGCTTGAAAGCGCTAAACTAAGGAACGACTGGTCTGATTTAAAAAAATCGATCAGTGTTAGGTAGCCCATTTATCGAAGAAGCCTATATACTAAATATTTAATTATGAAGTTCCCAAGGGAACGGAAGTTACGCGGGTGAAACCGCGCGCGGAAGCTAGTTGAAAATAAAATTCAACCACCAGCTGCAGGACTTGAACCTGCATCTTAGTAATGTCAATCAATTACCGATAGATGGCACTAACTTCTCCCTTAGAGACGTGTTACAGAGAGAGATATAAATTTGGATGATTGGCTGTGGTTCCACCGCAGTCTAATTGGTTAAGGCATGAGGGGCTAAACTTGAGATGCAGGTTCAAGTCCTGCCGGTGGTCGAATTTTATTAATCTCAATTTTGAAATATAGTATAAGGTAAACTTTTCCATAAAGTATTCTACTCTATTTTACTTCTACTCCTGTATAAAGTACCTTTCTGATAGTGAAAGATTTTTGAAATCGGTCCAGTTGGACCGAAGACTATTCAATACTTAAAAAAGAAAGAAACTGACAAACTAATATTTCCTCTTCATAACATTCTTACTTGATAAGCTATACTATAATTATTTTGTTTGTTGATTTAAAAATAGTTAGGTATTCGTAGATTGCAAAAAAGAATTTTTTTCAAATCGCGTCAAAATCATTGTTAGACAACTTAATCATGTCACGTCTCAAGGTTCTGCATTTATAAAATCTAGAAAGACTCGCCATTTCTACGGTACCTTGTTGGTTCAGTCAATAAATAAATGATTATTATTAAAGAAATACGTTAAGACATCTTTATGTTCAAAAGCCATGTAAATTGTAAAATATAAACACGGTCAATTATCTTTTTGGTGCATCAGAAATCAACCCAAAATATAACAAAGAATCCATGACACACCTAAAGAAACCTTGACAAAAGATACATACCCCATAACGTACCTAATTCGCAGGCCCATCCGTACGTACAGCGCTAGGATGATAAATCCTGGCAGGATGAAGAATAGCAGACTGCTGAGTTCGCAGAGGTACCAGGAAGGCATCTCCAACATTGCGCAGAAGGCCGACTCCAGGGATGCATTTCCAGAACCTGTTGAAAGAGAAATTTCGATTACAATATATAACAATTATTGCAAATTCTGGCGACATTTTTAACATAAAAGTGGAACTATATGGGAAGTGCGTCCATATGGGGGCTTATATATCAGAACGAAATAGGGAAACCAACATCATCAGCAGTTTATGTAACGTAAATTACTGAACAAGGGCCTCCCTTCAAGGAGTTTTTACCATAGTCGACAAACTTATCAGGCGGGTTTGTAATCGCAGAATAATGTTGTAACATACAGGGAAACAGTACTGCCGTTTCCTGGTAGATATATAGACAAAAGACGACATAAGGACAATCGGAACCGTTGCTAGGAGCCACAGATATAGTCCCTCAACCTAACAGACCTGGAAAAAATCTTTAATTTTACGAAAAAAGCTTTTGGCCTGCGCGGTAATTAAGCCTCCAAAATTGAATTTTATTCTAACGCTTGGTCATAAATATGTAACCAAGCAAACATCGATCATAGTTGTAGCTTTGTCAATGACAATTAGTATAGTATACCAGGAAGTGCATAGAAAAATCATAATCCTTAATCAAAGTGGCCACCATGAGTCATGGAGGCCACCTTGGCGCCTTCTTGCGCAGGTTACTAGGGTTACTAGTTAGTAGTTTATTAACCATTTAATAAGGCTGGAGTTTTGCTCGCCTTTATGCCCGGTGAAGTAGCAAAAACTTTGTGCCAGACAACATAAAGGACAGTGAAAAATAAATATTTATTATTTAAACTAACATAATAGTGTAAAGAAAATCTTCATTTTCTACCGGCAAAGACCTCCAACCCTTCATATAATTCCTAAATACTTCATTTGCTTATCAAATAATAAGTATCATTTCAAAAGAAAATCTGATATCGAAGTGTTACCCATTATAAGAACACTACCCATCTCCTAAACTTCTGTCTTCAAATCCTCTATCCGCCTGGCAGACATTAGTCTTTTAAATATTTGTCTACATTGTTATTTTTAGTGTACAATTAACAGTTAACTTATCTATCTAGTTTATTATTCTGTTGAAGCAACAAAATACTTGTATAATAATATTTATCTGATGCGAAGCTGGATGGGACGTTTATTATGAAATAATTTAATTTCCGGCGCGGAAATTAAATTCTGATGCAAAACTAAAACTTAAAGTTTTAAAATAATAATATCAACGAGTTGGTCCGTCAGCGACTTAACTGACATTTTATATTGAAGTTTTAATAAGCAATATGTAGCGACATCTACAGTAGCCGCACACAAACTACTAGTAGACGAGCAGCGCCATCTACCACCTAGCATCCTAACTAACCTGTATCACGCAATACAAGTTCGCAAGCCAATTAGACCATATACAAGTTCCGAACAGTACCAAATGGCCGTCGGTCGCCGGGCACACCACCTCGCCCGGCAAAGAAGATCTTCATTTTCTGTGGAGGAACACCACCAACCGTTCCTCTACAATTTGTAACCCCGAAGACAGCACGCAACAGGCTACTTCAGCAACGTACTCCTTATCCAGCTCCACAACCAACAACAACAAGCAACTAGCTTCCGCAACACGGCCCCATCGACTCCGGCTACAGCACCACGGCACTGCGTACACGACCTCGCACACCGGTCTGCGCAGCACTGCCAGCTTCGCCGCACGCAGTCTCAGCCACAATGGTCCCGACTCACTAGGACGCAGCATGGATTCCGACTCACTGGGATCAGTTCCGACTCACTGGAACTCCAACAAAGAAAGAACGACTTTCAGTCTCGGAGGGGAGTACTGTAGCGACATCTACAGTAGCCGCACACAAACTACTAGTAGACGAGCAGCGCCATCTACCACCTAGCATCCTAACTAACCTGTATCACGCAATACAAGTTCGCAAGCCAATTAGACCATATACAAGTTCCGAACAGTAACAAATGGCCGTCGGTCGCCGGGCACACCACCTCGCCCGGCAAAGAAGATTTTCATTTTCTGTGGAGGAACACCACCAACCGTTCCTCTACAAATATATACGTCCTGTCTAATGGTAAACAGATATTTGAAACTTTGGGCTATTACCATCAAAATATTTCCTGAAATTTAGCTATTTATTATGTATAGTCATGTTTTCAGCCATAGCATATAAATATAAATCCTAAAGGCTAACTAATAGGTCTGTCCAAAATAAAAAGTGTGATAAAATATAGTTTTTGTAAAATCTCTTCCTACAAATAAAAAATGTTTTCATATTTTGTGCGCTTTTAAATATTTTTAGCTATATTTTTGCCTATCCCAAAAAATATAGGGCATAGATTTTAGTTATGACGTTTATTTCGAAATTGTTTTACAAAATATGTTACTTGGCTTTGTTCCAACCATGCTATGCTTTTAAACATATATTTTACAACTGTGACAAAACTAAAAACTTATATTATTTTAGCTATAAAATCATTTATTTATTTGGGAGCTTTAGAAAACAAAAACACAGAAACATCAAGCGGTATAAAGCTTCTTCTAGAAGCTTTATACCGATTGGTCCCTTATGGTAAATTTGGACCAAAATATTGTCTAGCGTCCATTCCCATCTGGTAGCCAATTATGTAAAAATAGTACAGCGATTCTTATGCAGATTGATTGAAAAACAACAAAAAAGTCGCATTGCCGTTAGTTAGGTTAAAGTACTCATAAACGCAAAAGAATCGAGCCCAAGCTCGACTAGCTTAGCGCTTGCCATCAGTTCCAGTCCCTTCTTCCTGGCTCTTGGTTCAGATTAGCTCGCTGCTTCTATTATACTACATTGTCACCGAACTTACATAAGTATTCATAATTACAGCTCAATCGGATATCACCAAATGGTTGAAAAATTGTTGGCAAATTTTGAAGGACAACTTACGATGACGCCATTTCTCGGTACAATTTTACCTAGGATGAGTGACACCACAAGCCCTATCTCCTGAACTGTGTTGCTGTTTGGCATTTTTTATTGATTTGATAAAACAAAAAAATCGTCTGCAATAGTTTTTAGTAATCTAACTGACGGATAAAATAGTTTATTTTTCTCGTCATCCCTACTAATGGTTAGTTGACAACTATAAATACAATTTATGTTTGTTTCCATAACGCAAAGCAAAAAATATCGCGTTGCTGTTACAATGTAACATTTTATTACATTTTGGGATTAAGCTGTTAAAGTATCGTTGTCGCATTCGTTTTTGAGTAATTGCGTCTACGGGACGGTTTGTGAATCACAGACCGATGGTAATCTGAGGCTGGGTATGTTTGTATCAGAGAAATGTAAAGTGATAAGGATCCCTCTCACAAATGGATTAAAAAAAGGTGTCGATTATATATGTGTTGGTGTTGGTAGGCGCGTGGGAGACCAGAGTTAGCAGATAGGATAATTAATCTTTTTTTTTTAATTTAATTCTTGCTTTTGAAAGTACTTACCATTTACGATTTTTAGATGGTTATGTTTTTACTTATTATCTTCATGGGTTGATGTCTTAATATTCAATCGTTTATTTCATTCCCTAGTAATTTTAGGCGGTATATTACAATACTAGTTCAATGTGGACCTTTTTGGGCACGGCAAAGTAAAAGTAGGAGAGACGCAGGTTTTTTTAATTTACATCTATACTTCTATACTTATATTATAAAGAGAAAAAGTTTGTATTTTTGTTTCGAATAAACTCAAAAAGTACCGAACGGATTTTGATAATTCTTTCACCGTTAGAATGCTACAGTATCCCTGAGTAACAGAGGCTATATTATTTTTGCACCCGTGCGAAGCTGGGATGGGCCGCTAATTAAATTTATTTTATAATAACAATAAATAAATATGACATTAAATCAACTGAAATTATTGAACATGTTTATGTACAATAGTATTATTGTATACATACCTACTATTATTATTATTATGTTTGTACATTTCACTGCCACGGGCCCATGGGGACCCGGTCATTTGAAAGGCATTGATGGGGTCAAAGCCAACATTGAAGAGGCCTTTGGTACCTTTTAATATAAAAGTGAGATGGCTGCATCTATGAAGGTCTATCCACTGATATGCCATTGAGATATACCAATGGACAGTCCTCCACAGATACAAAACTATTGCCGGAAAGGAAGAAACTTGGTTTGGGCTATACGGATGGGATGTTAAATGTACTAGAATACTGAGCTATGGAGTGAGATCGGACATCTGCCTCGAAAACTCTCACATTTTTTATATTGGCAGACGGTGACTCGCTGGCTGACACTGACGCACTATCAAAAGCCACAACATGGCGGCCAGGGAACAACTCTATGTAACAGGTCTAAGGTTGTCGAGAGGTGAGACTGCGGGGCTCAAGATCCTTGTACAGTCAAGTGCCCCCGGCGTTATGACATTTTACACTTCCAGCCTGGAGCATAGGTTCCGCTCTTGCAACTCCACTCTGGCCGGCCAGTTAAGGCAAGCTCAGAGGCAGGGGATGTGTCACTGTGTGTATGTGTGTGTAGTGTGCATGTCTGTATGTGTCCCCGGGAGATAGGGACCGAGGTGTCGCCACTCACCAACAGCTCACCACAAGCTGCCCTGCGGTGACTGCTTGCACTGGATAAACCAGTGGGCGATGGGGTCGTCACATCCCGACGCCGGGTTATTATTATTATTATTATAATAGATAAAAAATTAAGTGAAATAAAATAATTATTATAATCAAAAGTTTGTCATTCATGAAATCGTGAATACTGTAGTATGTTCGTTCCGGACAAAAAAATCTTTGTTTAAATCAAAGAGTTATTTCCGATTTCTAGTTAGTTAATGATTCGTGCTTCGGAAATCACGTTAACCGTTCTGATTTTCAATACATGTCAAATCATCTATTAATCGTATACGAGCTGGTGTACAGCAGTGTTTAACGGTGTATATGCAAAACATAATACTACGGTCATCAATCCTTTAATTGATTATGGCAATAACTCTTCCGAGGGAGGCCCCTGTTCAGCAGTGGACGTTATATGATGATGATCTTATTAGCTTTTAGCAATGGTATCAATGTCTACAAAAAATATGAGTCGAATTAAGGTTCCAGCCATTACTTGAAGTATGTTATCAAAAAGAAAAATGCCCTTATAAAAATACTCTATATAGATTAAAAAAGTACGTGATTCTTAGCTGTCATAGGGTCAAAAGTCACGTTAAAAGGACATCTACTTCTTATGACGCTCAAATATTTTTCAAGTTACAATAAGTATTTTGAAACTTTATTTGACAAATGAAGTGTCAATATCGTATGGACCCCTTAAAAAGACTGATTAGACCAATCTATTGAACGGAAACCTGAAACCTGAACGAACAAAAAATATAAAAAAGAGATAAAATTTTATGTGGACATCAAGGCAATAATGTATACATATATATAGCGATTGCTGCTCGTATGCTTAATGAGCAGCGATAGCGAAGTAAGAGGTACCTACGGAGGGTGGTCCCTCAACCAAACTTAACAAATCTTACATTTTTCCACAGATATTTCATGTCCATAAGGGTTTCATGCGCAATGAAAATTCATCCCAATAAATATACGACTTCAAAAGTTGAGTTACTTTCAGACTTGGAGAAGGTTTTATGACGAGAAAGTCCCATATTTTGTAACATGGTTCGACCAAACTTTTCGAAAGTCAATTTGTCTTTAATAATTCTTTTAAATTTGTTCCCTGGTTTTATCCCATATCATTGGAAGTTGGTCCCGGGAGCATATAGATTGATCCAATGTATTTAATAGCTTGATTACTTTTGCAGCGACAAGGATTACAGTTGTGTAACAGAAGGGCATAAACAAAAAAGGGAGCAAGACTGTATCATCACACTGATTTAATATAATTTGGACTGAGTTTTTGCTTGATAATGGCAACAACAAGAACGCACAACGACAAGGGCGACTTTTCGGGCGCCCGATAGGGTGCCGAGGATTCGGTATCGGGGCTGTTTGCCCCCTGACCGAGGTCACAAAACGCTACCTGTAACTACACGTAGGTAGTGTGGGATATACCCGTGGCTTATGTCCCTAGGCATTGGTGTTGGTGGCCGCTATGTGTGTTGCCGCCGGTGGCCACCGGGCCACAGCTCGGGTGAGCTGTGGTCCGGTGTAGCATTTACGGGAGAAATGAAACGTGAAAAATATTTTACGTATTTTTCACGGCGCCGGGAGATCAAGGCCCTACCGGTTGAGACACCGTATGGTGAGTAGTATCAAGTTAACAAGATTGCGTAAACTGGAATGTTACCGCTTAACTTATGCCAGGACATGGAAGGTCTCAGTGCTCATTGCCATAACCAGTATGTACTTACCATGGTATCTACCTAGCGTAGCGGTATTTGGCTCGGTTCAAATCTTGGAGGTCGTGAGTTCGATCCTCACGCCGGACAGGAAATCTTTGTGTAAATTATAAGATTTCTTTCCGGGTCTGGTTGATTGAAGGACTACCCTCCGTGCCCCGGAAAGCACGTTAAGCCGGTGGTCCCGATTGTTATAAAATCATCTATAATAATCGTAAATCAAGGAACGGGCAGCAGCAATTCCTTGTGTGTAACAAACTAATACTGTGGTCACCAATCCGCCTGCCAAGCGTGGTGACTATGGCAAATACCCTCCCCCGTGAGATCGAGGCCCAT
Source organism: Nycteola revayana (assembly GCA_947037095.2). Lineage (NCBI taxonomy): Eukaryota > Metazoa > Arthropoda > Insecta > Lepidoptera > Nolidae > Nycteola > Nycteola revayana. The sequence continues at coordinate 697,140 of OX344844.2, forward strand.
GTTCAGCAGTGGACGTTATACGGGCTGATGATGATGATGATGACCATTATATGATTCTGGCTCACAGGAGTTGCAGTAGTGAGAATATCGGTGGGATTAGTCCCAATTTTTAAATTGGCTTTGCCCAGACGAAAGCTTATTCAGACAGTCAGATGATAAGCGGATTAGGTAATGATCTGTCTGTCATTCTATTATCACGTCATAGGTATAGTTATAACAATAATTAATTCTTAATATAATTCGTTTTTAAACAATAATATAATTAACTAGCTTCCCGCGCGTGGTTTCTCGCGCGTAACTCCCACTCCCGTGGGAACTTAATAATTAAATATAGCCTAGCCTGTGACTCAGAAAGACGAAAGTCTTTAACCAGTGTGTTTTGCCAGTGATGACCTATGGATCCGAAACGTGGTGATTCACCATAGGCCTTATGAACAGGCTCAGAGTCGCTCAACGAGCTATGGAGATGGGCTATGCTCGAGGTTTCTCTACGAGATCGAATCAGAAATGAGGAGATACGTAGAAGAACGCGGGTTACCGACATAGCCCAACGGATAGTTCGTTGAAGTGGCAATGGGCAGGCCATATAGCACGGAGAACAGAGGGCCGTTGGGGTCGAAAATTTCTTGAATGGAGACCGCGGATCGGCAAGCGTAGCGTAGGACGTCCACCTACATGATGGACGGATGATCTGGTTAAGGCCGCGGGATCACGGTGGATGCAGGCCGCTTCTAACCGCAACAACTGGAGATCTATGAGGGATTCCTATGTCCAACAGTGGACGTCCTACGGCTGAAATGTTGATGTCACTCAGAGTGAATGTAACTTTCCAATGGTGAAAGAATTATTGCAATCGGCACACACACACAAAAATACAAATCTTTCCTCTTTATATTATTTTTATTAGTATAGTTTAATAATTTACGAATAAGTGACATAAACCTGAGGGCACCTTTAATGGACTATCGCTAGATTAATCAAATACCTTTTAAACTTATAATGACATTCGAATACAGATTAAGTTTATATTTAATTATTCAAGTCGATGCTCAACTATGGTAAGTTTATAAATTGTTCAGTCTAGCTTTATTTATGAATTGAATATTTTAGTTAAATTATCTAGTGATGCGAATTAAATGTAATACCTATTTATAACAAGTTATTTTATACTAGTTGAAACTCAGGACTGCGATTAAATATTGATAATAAAAAGGATATTTTATATAAAGATTTTACGTCTAATTTAATGTTTTTTGAATTAGAAAATTATGTTGGTAGACCAATTACATTATCAGAATTATCAGCAGTTTTTGACAATTAAGTTATCAGCATTTTTGACTGTCAGTTGATCACTTAAGGTATCTCGGACTTCGGGTCTTTTGAGAGTTTGAACGGACAAAATCAGAAGATTTTATTTGAATTTTATTAATTTTAACTATCAACATTCATATTTATTTTTTAATGTTTTGAACACTTTATGGAAAAGTTTACCTTAAACAATATTTCAAAATTGAGATAAATAAAATTCATCCACCGGCAGGATTCGAACCTGCATCTCAGGTAAAGCCCCTAATGCCTTAACCAATTAGTTTACGGTGGAACCACATATATATATATATATATATATATATCGTTTTTTGAAGTAATAATGTTTATATCTATAGAATCTATACTAATATTATAAATATTATTAATCTACTAGTAAACTTAAAAAAAAGTGGAAAGATCTGATTTTTAGTTTGCATTGCCTCCAGAACTACTGGACCGATTCCAATACTTATTTCACCATTAGAAAGCTACATTATCCAGAAGTAACATGAAAGGAAACCGCGCGTTGGAAGATAATATATTATACTAGCTGACCCGGCAGACTTCGTACTGCCTTAATCGATAAAAGACCTAAGCATTTGTATAAAATAAACTGGCCCGGAGAGACTTCGTTTATGCGGTGTCCTACATCTACCCTACTCCTACCCCTACTTTATTCCAACCGTAAAAAACATCCTCGTACTTCAACGAACATTAAAAAAAAAGAATTGGCCAAGTTGGTCCAGGCGTTGTTGAGTTATGCGCTTACCAACACATTTTGCGATTCATTTTTATATTAAGACTAGCTGACCCGGCAGACTTCGTACTGCCTCAATCAATACATAAAAGACCTAAACATTTGTATAAAATAAACTGGCCCGGAGAGACTTCGTTTATGCGGTACTCCTACCCCTACACTACCCCTACCCTACACTACCCCTACCCTAAAAAATTTTGGCAAAAAAATTCAAGTTTTTAATTAACAAAATAAAGCTCAAATTGACTCTACATTTTAGTTAGAAAACGTTTGTATGGGAAAAAGAAAAAGGCTGTTTTAAGGGGGTTTCAGGCAATTATTCGAATTTTTCTCGCCGTAAAAACCATCCTTGAACTTCCACGAACATTAAAAAAAAAGAATTGGCCAAATTGGTCCAGGCTTTGTAGAGTTATGCGCTTACCAACACATTTTGCGATTCATTTTTATATTAAGATTAGTTATAAAAAACTGGTTAAAAAGTAACTTTTAAAAATGTTTATAAATCAAAATAAGCTTTGCAATTTCGTTAAAAATACTACAAAATTCATAAATGTAAGGTACCGAAGTCATGTAGGTAAATATTAAACAGACGAACAGAAACTTCCGCAGTAATATCGTAATAATATTAGGTCACTCCCTTAAGGGCGAGCCGCAGTAATCATGTTTCTGAAGTTATCTGTTACATATAAAATGAGACATATCGGTGAACTTGACTGATATAATATTAAAATTTGTAGTAAGATTTTGTAATATACTGATTTTTCTGGTCGTAAAATGCATGGCGTGTAGTTACCGGCTTAAAATAGTCTACCCTGTCCCTCTCTATGATCTAATGGCTAATCTCCGAAACTGTTGGACCGATTTAAATGAAATTTTGCATGCTGGACCTTCCATCCCCGGTCAACATATTAAATCACAGAATTTATCTTTTTTTATCTAAAAATGTTTATAGAAGGAACAACAACAGAACGCGGACAAAGTCACGGGTATCAGCTAGTCTATAATATAGTATTATAGTAAAATATATTTCATGTTCGTTATCTAAATAATAATTAATCAAAATGTAACAACCGGTTAATATGGCATTAGAAAATATGATTTATAAAATGTAATATTGTGCACAGCGCATAAAATATATCGTATTACTTTTAACAAGCTGTTTAATAAGTAGAAGTATCTTTGAAACGAGGGACTCTTAGCAGAGTATTCCTCGAATATCACCAGTACAAAGTCTAATACAAATAATATTTATTTATTTAAACTTTTTGCGCGTTATTCACAAGCGTACAGAGGCGGACTTAATCCTCCCTATGCCCTCGTAGACCCGAAGTCCGAGAGGCTCGCGAAATGTAAAGTAGAGCGACAGTTGTACAAATCCTAAAATACTAAAAGTCATCATCTCTCAATCCCCCTAGCTGAGGTCCAAGCCCCACAGTGAGCGCCCTCTTGCGCAGGTTGCTTAATTTGTAGTTGTTTTTTAAAACTATTTATTAAGGCTGGAGCTTTTCTCGCCTTTACGCCGTTACGCCGGTGAAGTAGCAAAATTAAACCAAGACTTAAAAACGCCTTGTTTTTTGTTTACTGTCCCGATCTGCAACCCTAAATCCAGATTTTTTTGACCTCGTGTACCGATTCATAACAAATCGGACCTGGCAACACTAGCCTCGACATTCCTATAAATGCGTAAAAGTCATCCACCCTGTTGAACGCGAGCAATGTAGACTTTTTTTTAATAAAATAGCCGCGTTGTTGTTTTGGATTCCGTCATCTTAAATTAATTTACCGTCCCGTCAAAATATAATTAATCCATATCCCAAATCCGATTACATGATTTGTTAATTATAAACATTAATTACAAACCTGCAGATTTACCGCCCACTTCGATCATCGATGAGATTATTCGAAAGGATTAATTAAGGAAAATATTGATATCATCCTTATAACAGTTAACTAACCACCAGTTAAATGTTGATATTGTTTAAATTAAAACTTTAAATATGGATATAAAATTTAATAATTTCCCATTTTATCAAGAATATCATCATTATCATCATCAGCCCGTATAACGTCCACTGCTGAACATGGGCCTCCCCCCGAGTATTGCCATAGTCACTACGCTTAGCAGGCGGGTTGGTAACCGCAGTATTATGTTGTAACACACAAGGAAACGCTGCTGCCCGTTCCTTGATATACGATTATTATAGATGATGTTATAACAATCGGGACCAACGGCTTAACGTGCTTTCCGAGGCACGGAGTGTAGTCCCTCAACCAACCAGACCCTGAAAGAAATCTTGGAATTTACGCAAAGATTTCTTGTCCGGTGTGGGGATCGAACCCACGACCTCCGAGATTTAAAGCGAGACAATTACCGCTACGCTACGGAGGTTGTGAGTAGAATTTTCCTTAAAAATTATTAATCTATGTGGTTTAGTGATTATTTAAGACTCAAAGTAGTTATTTAGATTTAAGTGCTACCCTGAAATATAGGATAACCTAGTTCAGGTGAAAGGCTATTTTGTACCTACCTATAAAATTAGATCTTCAATTTATTGTTTATAAATTTAGTCCTAAGATTTTCTGAATAAACATTTATCATTATCATCATCAACAGCCCGTTTACGTCCACTGCTGAACATGGGCCTCCTCTTAACAGACCTTGGCAAGCCAGGATCGTAGAGGGATATTGCCATAATCACCATTCTTGGCAGACGGATTGGTGATCGCAGTAAGATGTAAACCTTGAGCTAATAGATGCTGCTGCCCATCCATCAGCCATATGTCCCTTAGTCGCCTTTTACGACACCCATGGGAGGACATGGGGTGGTCTATTCTAAGCCGGAAACCACACAGCACCACACAGTTATCATTATTATTATATGTATTATCCAAGAGTAATATAGACTAGCGGGAGCCACACGGATAAAACCACCCGGAAAAACTACAGGGAAATAATGAATCATTTTATGATTTAATTTCCTGTTACAAGTTTACCATCTTCATAAAATATAATATCGCACATGTTTACCATATTCATAAAATATTTTATCGAGATTATTTTAGTTATTTGAGTTTTTTTTTGCACGGACATACGTAGTTAGTCACGAGGCTTTTGCTACTTCCCCGGGCATAGAGGCGAGCAGAGCTCCTACCTTAGTAAATGGTTTAAAAGTACAAACTAAGCAACATTTGCAAGAGAGCGCCCCCTGTGGGGCTCGGACCTCGGCTCAGGGCGGTCGCTGGCGATAAGATTGAGGAATTATGTATTTTAGGGGGTTTTGTGCGACTGTCGCTCTACTTTACAGTTCACGGGCCTTTCGGACTTCAGGTCTACGAGGGCATCGAATGGAGTTATGTGAGTAGATACGCAACAAAGTAGGGAGAAAACCGTTCTACTGTACGCGGAGTGGTATGATTTATGAAAATAACAAATAGCCTCATGGTTGGAGCCATTCGCTCGGGTGCTCTAATTGAATTACCTCTTTTAAAACTTATTGAGAAGGTTTTTCTTTTGAATGTCTTAAAACTAATCACTGCTTTTTGTTTTTTGTCACCAGACTTTTGCTGCTTTTGCTTGGCGTAAAGGCGAGTATTATCCCTTAAACGGGCAGTAGGTATGTTTAGAATTGATTGGTTTTGATCTTTATTCCAAGTACATAAAGTTCAAAATATGGTGGCCTCTATATTTCCTCTGCCCTATTAAGGGTTATTCTAGCCTCATTAAATGGTTTAAAAAACCCCAGACTTAGCAATATGCTAAGTCGCTGCTTTTGGGCTGCTTGGATCTAGAATCAGGGTAGTCCTTCTTCCAAGTTCGCTCCTCAATGGAATACTGTTCTCATCTTTGGGATGGGTCTGCTAGATGTCAGCTCGATGCTCTGGACTCATTAGAGCGCCGAGCGAAAAGAGTCATAAGCAATAACTCACTTGTGGAGGCAAGTCTTCAGAGCCTCGAACACCGGACGACAAGGCGCGACGAGCAGTTTCACCCTTTTGTTGTAGACGTTCCTTCAACACGCACGAAGCGATTTGTTTCTTCTTTCATAATGCGGACGGCTAAAGTGGAATTCTCAGTTTTTTCCGGAACGCTATAATCTGTACATCTTTAAGACTAAAGTGAACAGATACTTTCTAGGCAAGCGTGTATCATCTTAGGCCTTCCATCAAGATCTTCCATCAAGATTATGGTCAAACGTAAGCCTATATTTAATAATAATAAAATAAAAGTCCTTGGTGGGGGATAAAATCGTTTTGCATCGTTTTGCAAACCTTTCGTGTAAAATTCATTGCTCTAAACATGGGACGCCTAAATACCTATCGTGTAAAATTCAGCCTCAGAATGGAGAGAGTGGGAAGCTGGAAATAATACTTTGTATCGAGTCAAGAAAGTGCGTGCGTATCACCGGAAAGTTGGTGAGAAAACGAGAGTTGGTGAAAAAGCGAGCTCTTTGAAATGTAGGCCATTAATTATATATTTTATTCGTAGTCTATGAAGCCTGCCAATCCTGCATACTCGTGTCCACTTCTATATCGCATCTTAAATTACTGCTACAAATCTGCCAATGTGAGACTGCTTAAAATTTTAGAATATCGTGTAAAATTGCCGAATTGACATCCGTCGCGTAGCGTTATAAATCGGGCTGTAAATATCGGAGATCGTGGGTTTGATTCCCACGTCAAGAAATCTTTGTGTAAATTTTAATGATGGTTGGTTGATGGACTATAAAGACTTACAAGTCGATTGCGAGCGGTCGGTTGGCCACTCCTGTTATAGATTCTGCAACGTCTTCTACTTTTCCTAGTTGAGAGGGATATTTAGCATATCAATGCTATGCTTTACCTCTGAAGATGATTTTGAACTTACCTGGTGGATAATCATGGTAGCTAACAGTGGTGTACAGCGCGAACGGAGATGCTGCCAGCATGGATATCATCCAGATGGCGGCGACGATCCTCAGCGCCCTCCGGAGTCCTGCCATAGCGTACAGGTGTAGTGGGTGACATATCGCCAGGTACCGCTCCAGGGAAAATGCCACGATTGTTAACACTGAGACGTTGGAGGCCCTGAGGACAAAAACAGACTTTTAATATTAACACACTAGCTGCGCCTAGCGTTTCTACCCGCGTTACTCTACTCCAGTGGGTCGGAGCGTGATGTTTTGTAGCCTATATATTAATCCAGCGTATAACCTATCCCGGTGCAAGTTTTTTATATAAGTATAAATAGAAAAAAAAAACCATACATAAATAAGCAGATTAACGCTCATTGAATTAACCGATCGTCACAAAATATCACAGCAAATTTAATTATTGATTTAATTTGGCTGTGATTTCGACGCGAAATTTCACTCGCGTAGCTCCCATTTCCATGGGAGCTTTATAATTATATAAAGCCTTTGTTACTCACTGATAATGTAGCATGCTAATGGTGAAATAATTATCGAATTAAGTTCAGTAGTTTGTTCGTTGCGAACATACAAATCTATTCGCTTTATAATATTAAGTATAGATCGTTTCATCCCGCGTCAGTTACAATCACAAATATACATTCTAATTTTGATCACTTTAGGGTTCCATACCCAAAGGGTAAAAACGAGAACCTATTACTTAAACTCCACTGTCAGTCTGTATGTCTGTCTCATGAACCGTTAAGGCAGTTAAAATGTTCACAGATGATGTATTTCTATTTCTGCAATAACAACAAATACTAAGAACAGTTCAAAATTAATATTTAAGTGGAACTCCCATACAACAAATGTGATTATTTACCAAACAAATTCTTCCCTACGGGAGAAATTCATAGAGACTAATATTCTTACAGTCGCATCACAATATGTATATGAAAACCTTTTATATTTATGTTTATAAGAATATTTATAGTTTTTAGAAAAAAACGCGACACTCATAATGATTATACTAGATCGAAGCATAATCTCGTTTTACATGCTACACGTCTTCACAAAATAAGCAATTCTTTTATGGGGCAATGTATACGCTTCTACAACAAACTTCCAAAGATAAATTAATTAAAAATGTTATAATGATAAAATTTGTGATTATGTTAATGACAAAACTGCTTGGGAGTGAGTTGCTCTTAAACAATACTGCTTTATTAATAATTATTGTAAAATAAAATTTATTTAAAAAAATGCATTTCTCTGAGTTTCTTGTCAGTTCTTCTCAGAGTTGCCACGTCCAGAACTGGTGGTAGAAAAAGAAAGGGAAGCATCATAAGAACATGATTTAAAATATTTTAAATGTGTCTAGGTATATGAATAAAGAATTTTTGACTTTGACTTTGCCGTTTTTAAACTATAATTCTATAGATACGGAGTACGGAACTAAAGTCCGCCTCGCACTTGACCAATTTTTTACAGTAGGTATCTTCTACTTTTCTTCTTTTTAAAAACACTCAAAGGTTGCATAGAGTGTTATATCCGTAAGAAGGCATGTTTTCATGAATCTTTTTGTTTATGAAAGTTGAAAGTAGCGCCATATTTTTGGTCTAGACATAATAATATACTCCATTGTAATGTAGACTAGGCTATTATGCTTTTATCTGGGTATCTTTACATATATATAAATCTGATGAGTTGGTATGTATGTTTGTTTGCTTGAACGCGCTAATTTCAGGAACTTGTTTGAAGCGGCCGTACGTAACCCAATAGCTAGGGCGTTGGACTTGTGTTCTTGTGGTCGCCGGTTTGATCCTCACCCATTGCACTACCGACGTGAACCCACACGTAAAACAAGCATTCTAGCTTAGAAGGTGGGGTTAACAACCCTGCAGATCCCGCGGTACCATAGTGGCCACGGGTGCCGTCGGGGGGCCGGATTGCTCATGCGTACCCGGCCCCCGCCAACGGCGGATCGTAGGAGTGTCCGGGAGGTTTTAGTTGTGTAGGGTCCTCTCCTTGTGGTATGAGTTTAGCATACCACGCTATGGAGAGGGCGAGTCCCACATATCCCACCGCCAGCGCGCGAATACGCTGCAGCGGCGGTGGGAATGAGTCAATGCATTTGCCCCCGGACAAAAAAAAAAGTAATTGTAAGATAGCCCATTTATCGAGGAAGGCGGAGGAGGAGGAGGTTATATTCTATTATAAAGTTCCCACGGGAACAGTAGTTACGCGGGTGAAACCGTGCGTGGAAGCTAGTGGTTTCATATTTTCGGTCTAGATATATAACAGTATGATCCATTGTAATGTAGAATATGCTATCAGGGTTTTTATCTAGGTATTTTTGGAGATAAAAAGGTTACTGTATGTGTTACTCGTGAAAACACTTAGGATCTACACAATTGATGAGGTAGGCTTGTACAAGAAGCAAAGATATTTACTGAAGCCAATAGGGTAGTTATGTACTCGTACGCATTAAAGTGCGTCCGTCGTGGTAAGCCATGGTCCTTTTTTTATTTTATTTTTTTCCGGGGGGAAATGCATTTACGCATTCTCACCGCCGCGCGCCGCTGCAGCGCTTTCGTGCACTGGCGGTGGGATATCTGGGACTCGCCCTCTCCATAGGTTGGTATGCTAAACTCATACCACGAGGACAGGACCCTACACCACTAAAACCCCTCGGACGCTCTTTCGATCCGCCGTTGGCCAGGTACGCATAAGCAATCCGGTCTTACCAGATATTGACAATTTTTCTTACATACTTAATATACACAGAACAAGGATTTGGCATCATGAGATATAAACTAATTTTAACAATTAATATAAAAAAATATACCTTGATAGTGGTTATGTATTTGTGCCTTTTGGTGTCGAAACATTAAGGTCGTGAGGACCGGGAGTCAAATTAATTTATAAAAACCTCGCAGCGGCCCTCTTTAGTGCGGCACGTTCGACGAATGCTGGTTACTACTTTGCACAGCAGGTGAGCATTGCCATTCAATACAGGGTAGTGCTGCCAGCATTTTGGGAACTTTGCTTGGTAGAATAGATTTAGAATAGTAGTATTTTATAAGTAAGTTTTATATTAAATTAGCTACTTTTAGTTGTATATACCTATGTATTTTTTTTTATAAATGTTAAATGTTATAAAGTCTTAAATAAACATTTAAGTCCATTTATATTATTATGAATAATAAGGATCACCAAGCGTTTTTACCCGCGTAGATTCCGTTCTCGTGGAAACTTCATAATTAAATATAGCCTATTATAGCCTTCTTCAATGAGTTTATGTAATCAAGGTACCTAGAGCTATGACATCTTTTAAGAGACGTTTCAGCCCACACATAGACAGCTTCATCTACAATAAAGTTCAAAAATATTGCCTTATTAAAGAGTGTTCAGTAAGCGACACAAAGATTAAGGTATCTGGATGGCTAAATACAATGACATATGACAGCACCGAAAGTCTTATGTTGCACCTCAGTTAGTTAAACCCAATAATATAGATAAATACTTATATAAATTATATATCATCGTATATCATGTAAATATATATCATATATATTTATCATATTTAATATATACTCATTTCAATACATATTCATACTACTATACATTCAATTTCGTCATATATCACGCGCATAAAGTTTTTGTTTTATTTAACTCTAGTTATTTAGTTTTAATTTTAATAGTAGTTTAAATCCTTATATTTTAATATAAGTACAAACTGTAGAATGTTAATTAAGTGTCGTAATAATTCCTATTAAATGTTAAACATAACCGATGTCGACCGAGCAATGTGCCTAAACGTTTTCTGTAATCGTCTCGGTACCCACAGGACAGGCTTAGGCCTAGTGTGGGGCCAAAGGATAAGATCCATACATTGTTAATTTTCTGGCAATAAATAGTTTTTATTTTTATTTATTATTTTATAATAAATGGACTATCTAACACTGAAAGAATTTTGCTAATCGGTCTAATAGTTTCTTAACGCTTTCTTTACATACCTGTATCGTCAAATACAGCTAATTTTTAATTCTATAACGTTTGAAGGATTTCATTTGTATACAAATTTTCATCAATCGATTGATGAAATCTTTTTAGTGCTTTAACGGGGCCCATTGCCATAGCGGGGGAGGTCAGGCTGCTGTCTAATCCAGCTTATAGATAATCCGGCCCTGTGTGTAATGATACTTATATATAAGTTGTTGGCATGTTGGCAAAACATTGCGACCTTTCATCATAAAACCCAAGACATTTTCTCATAAAGCTAAAAACAGCGATGAGTCAGTGCATTCTGTTCATTTTACTTTTAAAATAGAAGAGGGGAAAGAACAAATATATGCAAGGATTTTATCAACAATAAAACCCTTGTCTCAGCCAGTTTCTGTGTAACGGATCGTACCTATTTGGAACATTGTGTATTAGTTTAGTGCTGTGTGGTTTCCGGCTTAGAATAGACCACCCCATGTCTTCCCATGGGTGTCGTAAAAGGCGACTAAGGGACATATGGCTGATGGATGGGCAGCAGCATCTATTAGCTCAAGGTTAACATCTTACTGCGATCACCAATCCGTTTGCCAAGCGTGGTGATTATGGCAATATCCCTCAACGACCCTGGCTTGCCAAGGTCTGTTAAGAGGAGGCCCATGTTCAGCAGTGGACTTAAACGGGCTGTTGATGTGATGTGATTTGTATTAGTTTTAGTGTCTACATGTCTACCTACTTACATGTTACGTTACTTTTTACGTCATTGTTATTGACAGTTTTTCTTACACAAATTTAATGCCTTATCTAGTTCTTTTTAGGACTTTTATTGCAAACTAGCGGATGCCCGTGACTTCGTTTGCGTATTCTTTAAATATTTAAATTTAAAAAACTTACCTGTCAATTGATATTTAGTCGGTGCTTATTTTACTAGTGTTTATTTCAAAATATATTAATTTTAGTGAAAAGTGTTACAACAAGCCCCCGGCACCCCTACATCCTACAATCTCATAAACGACTTCTTTTAAATATTAGTATAAAATAAGCGACTATCCATTGGTTTTTATATAATACATAGTATAATGTTAATATAACATTACGGTTATTTTTTTACCTTTTGTTTTGATCGCTCATTTGTTATATATTTGACCGGTTAAATGAAGCTCAGTGACATTGGGGTCACAATTCAAGGGCACCTAATGCTACTACAGTAGCCGTTCTCAGTCAAGCAGCTCATTGAGTGTAATAAATCTATGCTCTTCTTCTGTCTTATTATCTGGTTACACAGCTTTTTAACAAAATCTTTGATTTTACACATAAATTACACAGATCAACAAGGTTTTTGTTGCACAGAAAAACACACAAAAACCTATAGGTATTACTTAAAGCAATCAGAAACAGATTTTTGACTTATTTCTTGTCAGAATTTATTTTCTATTTATTTGTCATCTTAGAGAATGATGGATATTGTTTCATCATTAAAAATATTCTGTCACGTCTAATTTTAGAGATATTTGACAATAAAAAGTAGAAAATTGGCATTTAAGCCTTTTTTAAACATAGGTAAAAAGACTAATAAGTCTATTAGTAAAATTGTATAATGAATGATTTAGTAAGTAGCTATTCTGAATTCCAATAAACATTTATGATTTTGTTGCTGTAATGTTCTTTTATGAAAATATTAACATTTGAGTGCCATCAGTAAAAACTCCATACAAAATGACTCTATTGAAATGTATGAGAAAAATAAAGACCAACTAAATCTTTAATATCTTTGCATTAGAAAATCTAAGAATCCTTTTGTAAACTGTATTAAAAATTTCAGTTGTTGGACTATCAATTTAATATATTAACTTAAGGAACAACAATATTATACTATTCTGAATAAAGTTGCAAATATAGCTAAATCAGCATATTTTTTAATATTTATATACTTAGTAATTATTGTTCAGATTTTAAGTAACACTGATTAATACAAAAATTTAATTAGAAGTTCTGCAACATGAAAAAAGTAAAATTTTGTTGTCCTGTGTTATTATTCCCGGTACAGAAATCGAACCCGAGACATTGGAGACATGGCTTTCTAAAATACCTACCAACAATTCCCAAACCTATTGGGTAAAAAATATAGAGAGAAAAATAAAAAAACTTTTGAGACGGGGTAATGTAAATAACACTTTGAATATGCTAATGTGTCTGAAGCCTGTCCGTAATGCATTGTCGTCCACACGTTGAGAACCGATGGAACATATTGTGAAGAGTGTAAGTAATTGCTTTTACTAGATGGAATTGAAATCCTTGATGGTTTTAGTTTGATTCACTTCTAGATCTCTAATAGATTACTGGCGAGGACTCCGGTACGATATTCAGTTCCATATATATATTGCAGTTGGATCGGCCATTCAATGGGCTATCTCGTTAATTGGACGCCGACATTCAATGAAATTCCCGAAGGACAACTAACTATCGTTGATTTTGGGTGAATAAAAAGAACCTAAACTAAATTCACCTGCCTGATTTTACGTCAGCCAAACTGAAAGGGCTACCTTACCATAAACCAACTAGTTAAACGTTAAGTGATGTAAGTTCAAGCACCGATTGGCTTAATTAAGTTAGTTCGGCGTTTGATTGGCGAGATGGCCACAGAAAATGAAGACTCCTTCTTTGCCGGGCGAGGTGGTGTGCCCGGCGGGCGGCCATTTGTTGATATTCAGAACTTGTATCTGTTCGAATTGGCTTGCTAACTTGTATTGCGCGATACAGGTTAGTTGGCATGTTAGGTGATAGATGGCGCTGCTCGTCTACTAGTAGTTTTGTTGCTGCTACTGTAGATGTCGCTACATATGGCTGATTTAGATGGCTGCAATCACATTCCTATTCCATCACGATACCTTTATTATTGACAATTTCCGTGGAGTAGCGGTATTCGGCTCGCTTTTAACATCAGAAGCCGTGGATTCGATCTACACGCCTGACAAGAAAATCTTTGTTTCTTTGTGTAGATTCTAAGATTTCTTTCCGGGTCTGGTTGGCTGAAGACTACCCTCAGTGCCCCGGAAAGCACATAAACCGTTGGTCCCGATTGTTATAACATAATCTTTAACAATCGTATACTAGGGAACAGGCAGCAGCATTTTCTTATGTGTTACAAAACACTACTATGGTCACCAACCCGCCTGCCAAGCGTGGTGACTAACGCAAAAACCCTCCCTCGGGAGGAGGCCCATGTCCGGTTCCACTAAAAATATATTAACTATTAAAGCAAATAGTTCGCAAAGCAAAAAATTAATATTTAACACATTAATATACAAATATTCGTATATTGATTACTATAGTCAAATATTTTAGGCGTCCAGACCACACTATCAATGATCTGCCTTCTCATAATATATACGTAATTTTATTTATTTACGGTTTTTACTTGTCACGTTACGGTTTTGGTGATAATAAAGGAATTACTTGTGATTAAGATTTGATGATACTTGAGGACTACTCCGTGTTGCGGAAGGAAGTACGCGAACGTATTTTGGCATTGTAAATTCTAGTGAGATTGTGATTTTGATATTCTTTATGACGAACGGTTTTTGCTTTACAATTTTTAAAACACCATTGCGTTACACCAGCTTTTAAATTATTAAATAATTAATTAACACTCTATTCTAAGCATCGATACTTAAAATGTCTTGTATGACGCCTGAATTCAACCCAAGGTCTGTGAGAATTAAGGCGAGACTTTCCTGCTAGGCAACGGATGTTGTCCACTTTAGCTGATTACTACAAAATACTGCTTCAACAAATTGACACTAGCCCTTATCATTATTTGTTTTTCCTATCAATATTTATCAGAACCATATAACAGGGCTATAAACTCATAAAATATTTCAAATGACACTGAACATAGAACAGTACTTGTACTTAATTAAATCTATCGATTTTCAATCAGCGTCATTGACTATTTGAATAAGTGTTTATCCTGAAGACCAGTACAACCTGATGACGTTTTAATAGTAATCTACTTAAACTAATGCTTTTAGCCGCGGTTTCGCTCGCATTGAAGCTAATGTCCCTAAGTTACTTCTAATTCGTCCAAGAATGTGTGTACAAAGTTTCATGATGATCGATTAAGTAGTTTTTGAAAGTGTAGGAAACAAATTTACATTCACGTACATACATACATTCACGCCGTAGACAGAGACCACCTCCCTCCGGCTCTTCTGCATTCGATAATCTCCTGCATTCGTTAATCTCCTCTTCGGCTCTTTCGGCTCTTCTGCATTCGTTAATCTCCTCATAATACTCCGATATATGTCGTTGTTCGATAATCCTACATCTCACAATGGTTTCGCTCACAGCGGAACCCATATACTTATGATGATTTTGCAAAAATGTCTGCACAAGTAGTGTGTTTTATTACTGAAATCAAGCTTCACTTTTATACCGATGGGCTAAGCAGGGTGCGCTAACAATTGGTTTAGGATACTTTTAACCTGGCCTTTCTTTAGAACGTCCTCGATTTGAACTTACATTCACATTTATAATATTAGTATGATTATAAAGAGGAATAGATTTGATTGCTTGTTTCTTTACATTGAATAGGCTCCACCTTTCACCATTTGAAAGCAATGTTATGCAGGAGTAACGTAAGTTATATTAATTAGGCAATTCCTACGGGATGGAAGCTACGCGGATGATATCGCGCGCGGGAATCTAGTAAGGAATCAATAGTATTTGAATAAATGACGCTGTAAAGGTCACGGCTTCAAAGGATGAACACAAACCCACTTTTAGCACAAAGAAATAGTTTATTGTCAGATTTTGTCGCGATACAGGGATTCAATATATAGCATGCCGATCGCAGCGGCGGTTATCGGACGACTGACTTACACACTAAGTTCTTACAACTACCTTATATTAAAAACATAAAAATTAATCTACCTACATAATTATTTGCGTCGCTTACATAGCCTCACCCTAGTGCTGACACAGCACTATTATTCCAAAGGAATTTTAGCGACGCGAGAGACTGATCGTTTAAGACTACCTATTTGCGTTTTCACCTGTACCACTCGCACGCGGCCGTCTTTACTAGGAAAAATATTCTCTACTAAACCTCGTGGCCACACGTTACGCGGAGCATTAGGGTCGGCTATAAACACTAAGTCCCCGATTTGAATGGGTTGTTTGACGTCCAGTAGCCACTTTTGACGGGGAATTAGTTCTGGCAGTACTTCGGTTACCCACCTCTTCCAGAACATATCCGCTAATCTCTGCGATATGCGCCACTGCCGTCGCAAATACAGGTCGGTATCATTAAAGTTGCCCAATTGTGGTGAAGTGGACAACGAGCCGAGCAAGAAGTGATTAGGGGTCAACGATTCCCTGCTGTTGGCATCGACGGATACGTGACTCAGAGGACGCCCATTCACCATAGCTTCCACCTCAGCCAGCAGTGTATTAAATACCTCCTCTCGGGGTGCCCTTTCCTTGAGAACAACCTTCAAAGCGATCTTAACGCTTCTTATTAAGCGCTCCCATGCCCCACCCCAGTGTGGACTGGCCGGTGGTATAAATGTCCACTGAGTACCGTGGACGCTGGCAGCAGTCTGCAGCAATTGTTCATCCAATTCAGTGACTGACTTCTTCAGTTCTGTATCTGCACCTCTGAAATTCGTACCATTATCGGAATACAGCTTTAAAGGCCATCCACGTCTCGAACTCATCCTTCGAAGAGCCATTATTAATGAGTCCGTACTCAAGGACGAAACGGTCTCCAAATGAATTGCCCTAACAGTCATGCAAGTAAATATGACCCCATACCGCTTCTCCCTCCGTCTCCCAACTGTGACCTCCATGGGCCCAAACAAGTCAACACCACAATGAGTGAAGGGTCGTTGATGGTGAGCAACTCTGGCAGAAGGTAAGTCGCCCATTAATGGTACTTCAGGCTGCGCCTTTTTTATCCTACATAACATGCATTTCTTTGCTATGTCTTTAACAGTAGGTCTCATGCGTATCATCCAGTATTTTTGTTTTAAATTATTTACCACCATTTCCTGGTTTCCGTGGCCTGCTTTGACATGATAATACATTATAATTAATCTAGCTACTTCGCTACGCCCATCCAATAATATAGGATGTTTCAAATCATATGAAACCTCGTTAGCGGCCTCAATGCGCCCCCCTACGCGGAGTATACCATTTTTATCTAGGAAAGGCGTTAAGGTAAGTAATTTACTATTTTTATCTAAACATTTTCCTGCTTTAATTAATTTTATTTCATGATTAAAAGAACATCTTTGAGCATACTGTAGGATATAAAATTCAGCACGTTCCATAGCAGTACATTCATTGATGTCCTTCTTTTGGCATTTATTTATAAATTTCAGGACTGCGGACATACTTCTAAGAAGACGTATCCAGGAGGAAAACCTTGCTGGGTCCGGTATAGCTGAGCTTTCAGGTAAGTTTTCAGGTTGAACTAATTGTATGTGTGTTATACATTCCAGATCGCACTCTTCAGCGGTAGGTATAACTATACTGGTCGGCCACGAGCCTTTCGCCTCGTATAAGAAGGAAGGGCCGTTGAACCACTCACTGTCCATCTTTAAGCTATCATAGTTCTCCCGGGTAGCCTTATCCGCAACATTCATTGTAGTAGGTACGTATCTCCATTCACTAACTTTCGTCAATTCATCAATCTCACCCAAGCGGTGAGCTACGTATGGTTTATAATACCGCGTATCGTTGCGTATCCATTGCAATACTGTAGTAGAATCGCACCAAAAATACCTATCATAAGTTTTAATACGATGTGTGGACTGTAATGTGTTCGCTAACCGGGCAGCAATGACTGCTGCCTGCAATTCTAACCTAGGTATTGTTACAGGCTTTACCGGACTTACTCGACATTTACTGGCAACGAAACAAACCCGTACTCGATTATAACTGTCTAGCCAACGCCAATACGCAACCGCACACATGGCCTGTATAGCGGCGTCGCAAAAAATATGAAGTTGTAAACAATTAAAACCGGTTTCGCTAACGAATCTATCGGCCGGTGTACGCGTAGATGCAGTGACATTGAATGAATCAGTGTGACGTAATGACGATGCATTCACATTATAATAGCATCTTGGTATTCTAATTTCATTAATTAATTTTAATAACTTCAACCACTTAACCCATTTAATATAAATCATTTCCGAAATATATTCGTCCCAGTCTATATTTGATTTCCAGGTTTCTTGAAGTAATATCTTACCATTAATTGTAAACGGTGAAAGAAACCCGTAAACATCAAACAACGACATAATTACCTGTAGTAACTCGCGTTTTGTAGGACATTTTTTACCACTCATTATGTCTTCTGGTATACGCTTAAAAGAGGTTACGAACCCTAAGGTATCGTCGTGGGGATACCATATTACCCCTAATGCGCGTTCACCCTCATGTCGCGCCCCTATCTTCACGGTCGCGGCGGTAGTGGCGAGCAACTCTTCAGGTAAACTGTTTAAAACAATCGCGCTGTTACTCAGCCAATTACGTATTTCGAAACCACCTTGCTTATGGATATGTATAATATCACGCACTAACTGAATGCAAGTATTTTCATTAGGTTGACTGTCTATATAATCGTCCATATAATGTTGGTCACGGATAGCTTGCACTGCTGTAGGCTTCGATGACTCATAACTCTGAGCATTTTTATTTTTGATAAATTGTGCAATGAAAGGCGCACAATTCGCCCCGAATATAAGCGATGTCATTTTATAGGTCTTAATATCACTATTAGGGTTGTCACGCCATAAAAACCTAAGGGCGTCCTGATCGGTTGGTAATACTTTAACCCTTAAAAACATGTCTTTAATATCACCTACTACTGCGGTCTTAAATTCCCGGAACCGCAACATAATACCTAGCAGTGATACTAATAAATCAGGACCCGTTAATAAATAATCGTTTAGGGATACATTCGATGTTTTAGCTGCGGCATCAAAAACAAGTCGCAAGTTCTTTTTATTAGGATTATCAACGCCAAAGTGCGGTAAGTACCATATTTTATTTGCGGATATTTTATCCTTGATTTCTGTAGCAAAATCGTTATCTATTAAATATTTAACTCGATCTCTATACCTTTGTGCGTATGGTTCGTTACAGGACATCTTTTTCTCCAAGTTACGTAACCTAGACAGCGCTGTACGTTCTGAATCGGGCATTTTGCAGTAAGTATCTTTCCATGGCAGACCTACATGCCATCGACCATTGATTAATTTTGCCGTTCGTTCCAGGTGTTCCAGTGCGCGCAGATCGTCGGAGTTCTGGCGAGGTTTCCCGGTTATTCCCATAGAATCAATGGTAAATGACTTACTTACCTTTTCGTGCAGGTCTTCTAACGTGTTTGCCAACCCTGATTGAACTTCCGTAACGTGCATGGAGAACAAACAGTCGCGGCCTAAACGTGACGTAGGTACCATCCCATGGACGCACCATCCCAGCGGAGTACGAGTGGCACAAGGTTCGTTACATTTCCCAACTCTAATTTCTAATGGCATTAATAAATTATAATTATCTTGCCCTATAAGTATTTCAGGAACAACATTAGTACATCTAATTTCATTTTTAATATTACATAAATGTGCATAGCTCTGTAAATTACACATATTTATATTTTGTACAGGTACATTTAAGTTTTTAATACTACGAACAAACAAATTAAATTGCTTACCGGTGCAGTTCGCTATACAAACGGTAATTACGTCAGTGTCGCACACCAACGTACTGCTATCCCATGCACCGCACACACGTAAAGTTTCCCTGCGCCCGCGCAGGCCGGCTCGTGACGCAAGCGTTGCACTGATAAGAGACACAGTCGATCCATCGTCTAATAACGCACTCGTTGTAAACATACCGTTAGGTCCGTAAACGGTCACAGGAACTACTTTTAGTAACACTTTGCAGTTATTGTTTTTAATATGGGTTACAGTTTCAGTTTCAGAAGTTACTGCCAACGATAGGGCAGGGAGATTATCACTAGTACGAGTACACTGGATTTCCTGGGTCGCAGTTTGACGTACGTTGTAATGCAGTAACTTGTGATGCGCTTGCCCACAGTTATCGATATCACACGTTGCCGCCGGACACGTAGCTCTGCCGTGATGTGAATCTATGCATTTATAGCATAACCGGTTTCGTTTGACAAAACTCCATCGATCCTTGCGTAGTGCTTTGCGAAATTTCTTACAATCTTGTAATTTATGTTTCGATAATCGGCAGTACTGACATTTTTCATTGTTATCAAACGTTTTATTTAATAAAACTGTATGTGTACCTTCTGAATATTTCCTTTTATAGTTATCGCTGGTATTTTTAGTGTTAAGTAAAGCCATAGACGACGCCTTAGTAGCCTCTTCGTTTAGAAAATCGGAAATATCGATCCAAGTTGGTCTATTGTTTTGTTTGATTATCGTGTAACTGTAATCTGCCCACTTTGAAAGTAAAACTGGCGGTAATTTTGACAATATACACGTAGTTAAACTTAATCCATTCAGGTACTCGTCTCGCCCGATTACTTTAATAGCAGCTACATAATTTCTCACTTTTACCGCGAAAGACACAATGTCTTTGTGGTACTCTTGCGACACTGGGTGTAATTTCTTAATATCTACCATAATGCGTGACAGTATGATGTCTGGATTTCCGAACTGCAGCTCAAGCGTTGACATAACCATCTCAGGCGAGGTAGCACTTATCAGCAGGGCCGAGACAGCTTCGCGAGCTGATCCTCTCAAACATTTCCTTAGGCGCCACATATTTTCATTATCTTTGAAATTACACACTTTAGACGATTCTTCATACGCCTGTTTAAAGTGAAGCCACTCCATTGGATCACCATAAAACATGGGTAAGTCCTTTGGTGTACAAATTCGACTTAGCAAACTAGTATTTATTCCACTGCTAGTAGAAGCGGTAGTCAAATCCTTTAGTGCGCTGGCCAATAGCTGAACTGTCCTATCAGTGCCGACATTCTGTGTGGTCGGCGGGCACGGTACGTCCGTAGTTTGACCCTTGTCGTGGACAGACTGTGCTTCCAGTTCCCGGTGGCTGCGCTCCAACCACTCTTCTACCTCTTTGTTAGTGTGATCTGACTGCACACTACACTCGTCGTCGATCTCCGCAAGGTCCGCCGCTAAACGCTTATTTATTAAATCCAACTCGATCTTTGCGCGCGCCTCAGCTGCCTCTAGTTCTAGTTTCTTCTTACGTGCGATTGCAGAGGAAGATGACGACCTCTTAGACCTCGCCTTTAATACTTGTTGAGACGTTGAAGCCATAATTTGAACGGTGGATAACGGTGGTTCTGATTTTATAACACTACCCTCAAGTTTATTCTTAACCACAAAAGTTTTACTGCGTTGTAAATTATCTTCACTTGGTGGTAACGTTAGAACCTCTGGAGTGCAAGATTTCACTTCTGATTGTTCCTCGTCCTTTCTAAAGGTTCTCCGCGTGCTCACCATGCTTGAAGCAACACTTTTCGGTGTGTGGAACATTCGTGTGTACAAGATCCGGCTCTGAAGTGACCAGCTGTAAAGGTCACGGCTTCAAAGGATGAACACAAACCCACTTTTAGCACAAAGAAATAGTTTATTGTCAGATTTTGTCGCGATACAGGGATTCAATATATAGCATGCCGATCGCAGCGGCGGTTATCGGACGACTGACTTACACACTAAGTTCTTACAACTACCTTATATTAAAAACATAAAAATTAATCTACCTACATAATTATTTGCGTCGCTTACAGACGCCAATAAAAAGTCGCTAAACTTCTTTTTCTTCTTTTTATAATATTACTATAGATATCATATACTGGAAGAGTAGTTATTTAGCTTGTACTATACTATATTTTATCGTTTATTAAACATGATGACTGCTCATTTAAACCCAAAATATACAAATCAAATTAAAGAGAGTTACAGCATTACAATCTTGAATCCGAGGCCAACTCTGATGGGTTAGGGTAACATTATTTTTTTAATCCACCCCGTAACCCTATTATCCTTTCGTGTGTCTCTTTGGTATGCAATAAGTATTTATGTTTATGGGAATTTTACTAGATGTTAAATACACTTTGTTAAACTTTCATGTCATCAATTTTGCTGTGAAATTTATACAATTGATAGGAAGTTTTTTATTTATATTGCAATTATTAGAATTATATATGCAAATACAGACTACACTTTAGCTTTTACACTTATGCTTATACTTTTCCACTAAGATAGTAATTTCACATAATAACGCTAATAATAATAATAATGAAACAAATATAAATATAAGTTTTGTAGCCATAATCACTAGTGAACATACAAAAGTTGACGCTATAGTTAACATAACATAATCACTCCTTTCTCCCTATAGGGCTGCTATAGTTATTATGAGAAATAAAAGTAAATGTGTACAAACACGGCAAATATCACTTAACAAAAAGTTTAGATGCTGTTCAACAGAAACTTCAGTGTTTCTGAACAAAGTAGGGATGAAATCAGAAGTTTTTGGAAACATTCAGCAGCGATATGAGAAGTTAAAATGATAGAAGTTTCTTGGAAACACACAGAAAGTAACTAAAAGTGGAAATGTACTACAGATTAAAGTTAATTTTCCGCAATTTTGTTTTGTTTTGCAACGTGTTTGTGCTTACAAAAATATGTTTTAAGGGCTGCAAAGTTTTATTGTTAACTTAATGTGTAGGATTTTTCATCTTTATATTTTTTATTTGGTTTCATTTCATATAATATAGAAAATATTTAAATCAAGTACTTGTACTACTACAGGTGCCGTTCGTAGATTAGAATAGGTGCCATTCGTGTAAGGGATATTCATAAAGGTACCTACTCTAGCTGGACCTTCAACATTGGTTTGATCTTCAACTTGGAAATTAAATAAATTCTAAAATTTCTTTGCTGTTCTAGTTGGTTGAGGGACCTCCTTTCCTCGGAAAGCACGTTGGGCCGTTGTCCCGATTGTTATAACGTCATCTATAACAAGCGTTTACCGAGGAACGGACAGCATCATTGCCTTATGTTACAACATAATATTGCGGTCACAACCCGCCTGCCAAGTGTGGTCACTATGGCAAAACCCTCCCTCGGGGGGTGGTCTATGTTCAGCAATGGACGTTATACGGGCTGACGATGATTATTTCACTTAACTTTTTTTTTAAGTTTCCTAACAGAGTTTTGCAGTCTAATAGTATTCTTGCTAACCCATCGTTATCTTCACGAGTTACGAGTGGGTTCACTGCGATAGTGCAATGGGTAGGGATCGAATCGGCGACCACAAGATCACAAATTTACACAGAAACATATTTGAAATGTTTGATTCTCGGTAGTATTTAAAAGTAATAATAATAATAAAAAACAACTATTATGCTGACTTTCCAGTTGTCTCGTTAACGCGATATATGTACTTTAGTGCCTCCTATCGGAATATCTCGCTTTCAGCTATAAAACGGCTTGGCGATAGGTTTGCTGTAGTTTATGTGCCATTAACAATAACTTATGGTACTTTCATTACGTTAATATCACATTAAAGGGTGTACAGATATCAGACATACTGGGAGAGGATTTAGGCTGTTTTTGATACTGTGGAGCAGTGTATTTTAATCTGTGGGTTATTTATGACTAGGCGGGTCACCAGCAAAAAGATTTATCTTCATCATCATCATCATCAGCCCGTACAACGTCCACTGCTGAACATGGGCCTCCTCCGGAGGGAGGGTATTTGCCATAGTCACCACGGTTGCCGGGTTGGTGAACGCAGTATTATGTTGGTACACACAGGGAAACGCTGCTGCCCGTTCCGGTATACGATTGTTATAGTTGATGTCATAACAATCGGCGTTTTACGTACTTTCCAAGGCACGGAGGGTTAGCGAAGCACGAACATGGTTTTGTTAAGGGGCTTAACTACTCAGTTAAGTTCCTTAACAACACCATGTTCAATTATCAAAATTTCAGCAAGACTCAGCGCCATAAAGTTCGATCCACTCAATCTTGGTTAGAAACTAACGTTCCGGACTTCATCAGAGCTGAAGACTGGCCGTCATTTAGTCCCGATCTTAATCCACTAGATTATGATGTATGGTCGGTTTTAATGAGTATGGCTTGCTCTAAACGCCGTGATAATTTGGAGTCTCTAAAACAATCCAAACGATTGGCAGTAAAGCATTTTCCCATGAAAAGAGTTCGTGCTTCTATCGATAACTGGCCTCAACCTTTAAAGGACTGTATTGCAGCCGATGGAGACTTCAAATAACCTTAAAATATTTTTTATGATTTTTTATTAATGTATTAAACTAAAACACTAGAGATTTTTTTTCTTTGTTACAATATTTATGGCAAGACTAAGTATATGTTTCATCATCATCATCAGCATCAGCCTGTAGTCGTCCACTGCTGAACATAGGCGATCCCCATCGATTTCCAGCGGGAACGATTGCATCCACTGACTCCCTGCGACCTTAATGATGTCGTCTGTCCATCGTGCAGACGGTCATACCGCGCTGCGCTTGCCAGTTCGTAGTCTCCTCATCATCATGAAACATATGAATTATAATGGGCCCTTAAACCAACTTCAAAACAATGAACAGCATGTGTACCATTACACCAACTACTGTAAAACTATGAACTTGTAACAACTAAAGTTGGAACTATTTCAACTCCGTATTCAACTGATGCAACTTGTTCAACGAAACCATCTCAAAACGAAGCACATTCGTGAGTGGATTGTTTCGCAAGTTTGTTACACATTCATTAACATGGAAATATTGTAGAAGTGCTAATGGAATTAGAGAGAATCGAACAAGTTCGTGTTGGAGTAACAAGCCCTTGGTTTAAAGAATATAATATGTGCTTTATTAGGTACCAGATGTATAAGTGTTGCAGCCAGATCGTACAATCCGTCGTATTACATTCGGTAGTAGCCTCAACTACAGTCGCTGTTCCAGCGTCTATTCCGCTCGCGCGCCCCTTTGTACCATCCCGCCCCTAGCCACCACCACCACGTGCCTAGTTTGCCTTATGGAATCCGCCTCTGTGCTAGCCGTTTTGAAATGCGGCGGCTCAATAATTAGCCGGATTTAATGCGGCTGAATGAAAAGCCATTAGTTTTTCAACACAGCTAGCCGTAATGTAATACAGCGAATAAATAGCCTCGATGAACACCATTGAGTTAGGTTTAGATAAAAAAAATTCATCATCATCATCATCAACAGCCCTTTAAAGTCCACTGCTGAACATGGGCCTCCTCTTAACAGCCCTTGGCAAGCCAGGATCGTAGAGGGATATTGCCATAATCACCACGCTTGGCAGACGGATTGGTGATCGCAGTAAGATGTAAACCTTGAGCTAATAGATGCTGCTGCCCATCCATCAGCCATATGTCCCTTAGTCGCCTTTTACGACACCCATGGGAAGACATGGGGTGGTCTATTCTAAGCCGGAAACCACACGGCTTAAAAAAAATTACCACCCAATAAATTCGCCGTAATAAAAAACGGATAGCCGACATATGCACCATGATCTAGAGCTCACAAGAAAAAGGTCGGATGTGCCATTATTGTAAACAGGCATTTACGACCAAATGCTTCTGAAGTACAACAGACATCGGTCCTTTTGCTTCTGAGGAGTAGATATGTAGTCGTTGCAAATATAGCTAAATGACTTATAAAAGTATTTGGTGGTACAATCGATATATGCATCTATATATTTTGTGTAAAAGCATTAAAAATTACAAATTAAAATTACATTCAACCTGTATTAGGTTAGCGATAAACCATATAAACCATCGCACAGGCAGATGGCTAGTCTCCTTGGTGTTTAACCACCATGACCGAAATCGGTCGTTGACTATATTAAGGCACGCGCGTTTCTCGAACATGGGTCATATACGGAAGACGTTTGAGTCAAGGTTGCCGTGCGAATGATAATTTACCAAATTTATTGACAACGAACGAATTGCAATGTTTTTAAAGGGGGGGTTAAGATCAACATGCTTTATTAATTGAAATTACACGGTAAGAAAACTATAAAACAATGGAGAATAACATGATATTAAATATCAGTTATGTATATAGGGTGACTGGTAATTCGTGACCGATACCTTAACACATGATTGTGCTCACGATAACAAACAACTTTTACTATGGCACCAAATCTGAAATCGGGAAAAAAAAACAGCTGCTCCCTACCATGTTGACGAGTTATGCGAACATGAATATATGGAACAGCTGATATTTTTTCGCGATTTCAGGTTTGGTGCCATAGTAAAAGTTGTTTGTTGCTATGTAATAAAATAATGTATCAGCTAAATTTATTCTAGAACTTTCGGTTGCACAATAATTACACGTGTAAAGTAATTTCTGATTTAGCTACTACAGCTTGTTACTAGATCTACTTAGGGCTGACTAAGCATAATATTTCTATTTTTATTTTATTTTATTTCGTAAGCATCCTTAATTGCAGCGTGTATTATATGTCGGAGTGCGATCTCGGCACTCACATCGTTGATATGCTTGAGCAACCTCAATTCTATAACATAATATCAATATAAGAAGACAACATTAAAGCTCTCAGCTAAATCGCGGTACGTTAGACTAACTGGTTGATATAAACAAAATGTTTGTACATTTTTACAGCGGTACATTTTATTTTTGCAGTCTACTAGTATTCTTGTTAACCCCTCGTGATAAGCCACCATGCTTGTGTTACGAGTGGGTTCACGTCGGTAGTGGTCGGTGGGGTTCGAACCGGCAACGTCAAGATCACAAGTCCGACGCCCTAGCCAGGCTACGGCCGCTTTTCAGGAGAAAATTAATAAAAGTTTTTATTTTTTGCAAAGAAGTTATTTTTAAATGTTTTTGGTTGTAGGTAAGCTATGTTTAATTAAAACAGACAGACGTTTTTTCATTATAATAAGTAAGTTTAGTAGTTATTGACACCCGTCTTGAGCTTTGTTTTATTAATCTTTTTGCTTTCATTCGAACTTTTCTCATTTGCTGAATTACACGGTTTAAATGAAGAGATTGTTTTGGTTTTTCTTTGTTTGTTGCAGACATGTTTCCAATGTAGTTTGGCAATTTTGTGGCAACAAATGTCGATCTTGTTCAAGTAAAACTGATATTTTGTTAACAACATTTCACAAGTAGTTTACTTGTTCTGTATTGATGGACTGCAAATTCACTAATTGAAAGAATTTGCTAATGTTTTAGGGTGACATTTAGCACTCTTTTGACAGTTTTATTAAAACTAGTCGTCAATCAATGGTCGAATTTAACCATGATTAAAAAAATATATAAGCATTTGTTACTTATACTTTTCCTTTACTATATAAACTATGGGTGTGCCAAATTTCATTCAATTCCGTCTGCGCAATTTTCGCGAAAAGAGGTACAAAGTTTTTTCTTCGCGAATTAAGATTTCGAGTAAACGTTTTTTTAGTTTTTTTTTTCGAATGTGTAGTATTCGGGAATCATTTTTTTTTCACACCATATTTGTTTTTGTTACTGTAGTCAAAAATAAAATACAAATCATATAATTAACCATTACTAAAATTCCCACTTTAAATAAAACATAAAGGAGAAATTTATGCGTGCGAATTAAGTACCTACCCAAGTGTATGAGAATAAATTATTCACTTAAATCTTTAGCACAAGTTATTGTACTAAGGTGGACTCAATGCCTTAGGATTATCTACCAGTCGACCTAAGGGTCAATCAGGAGGTGTGCGGTGCCAATTCAGTCGCGGGTGCCGCCAGAGGGTGTTTCCAGATAGCTGGAACAGTACCTGGTTCCTTCACCAACGATGGACGGAGGAGTACCCACAGGATTTTAGTGGGCACTCTCATCGTGGTATGACTAGCATACCATCGCTATAGAGAGGACGAGTTCAACATACTTAGTTAGTTACGACGACCTAGTTCCATTCGACGTAGGCCCGGGAACGCCGCAGGGCCCCACAGCACCTGCGGCGTTCCGTAAAGTAAAAAAATGCGTAAAGTTACCCGGGAAAAAAAAGAAAAAAAACGCGCTTACAAGAATCACGTAGCTTACAAAAATCACGTGTAAATAAATTAATATTTGATATAACTTCCTGTTTAAGGCTTGATACCGTATTCCTTCCATTGAGTTGGGTACCAAAGTCAATAGTCACGTCTGGCGATATTAACTGTGGCGCCGTGACTCCACTGGGAATGGCGGAAAACTGACATAAAATCTGCTTTTAATAAGTACCATACAAGAATATATTATACTGCAGTGTATCAATATTGCTTTTTATTGAAACGTGTTTATGTCAGACAGCATTTGTATGTATGCATACAAATATATGTCAAGAATGTATTGTATTTTATATCATTGTTTATTATTTTGATTTTAGCAGTTTTTTTAAGAGGTAAAGAAGATAAGGTTTATGGAGGCTTTATGTCAGTTATTTTTGTAAAAAGGAAGATGTGGTAATAATGAGGTTTAAATAATGCCTATAATGTCATCTATAATATAAAAATGAATTGCAAAATGTGTTGGTAAGCGCATAACTCTACAAAGCCTGGACCAATTTGGCCAATTCTTTTTTTTTAATGTTCGTGGTAGTTCAAGGATGGTTTTTACGGCGAGAAAAAATCGAACAATTGCCTGAAAAACCCTTAAAACAGCCTTTTTCTTTTTCCCATACAAACGTTTTCTAACTAAAATGTAGAGTCAATTTGAGCTTTATTTTGTTAATTAAAAACTTGAATTTTTTTTCCAAGATTTTTTAGGGTAGGTGTAGGGTAGGGTAGGGGTAGATTAGGGGTAGGTGTAGGGTAGGGGTAGGGTAGGGGTTGTGTAGGGTAGGGGTAGTGTAGGGTAGGGGTAGTGTAGGGTAGGGGTAGTGTAGGGTAGGGGTAGTGTAGGATAGTTGTAGTGTAGGGTAGGGGTAGTGTAGGGTAGGGGTAGTGTAGGGTAGGGGTAGTGTAGAGTAGGGGTAGTGTAGGGTAGGGGTAGTGTAGGGTAGGGGTAGTATAGGGTAGGGGTAGTGTAGGGGTAGGAGTACCGCATAAACGAAGTCTCTACGGCCCAGTTTATTTTATACAAATGTTTAGGTCTTTTATGTATCGATTGAGGCAGTACGAAGTCTGCCGGGTCAGCTAGTATCAATTTAAAAATAAATTAAACTATTTCCATTTCTTTATTTTCTCGATGACAGCTCCTGTGAAAAACTTGAATGGGCGTCTTTTTTAAATTATGTATGCATTATTTTATTAAAAAATTGACGCTTACGACACGTACAAGGTTATACCGAGCCGATACCGATAGGGATGGGGCTATCGATAAACGTAACACGATAACAGACCCGATATTTTTTTACAAAGTATAAGAAACTAAACTACTGCCCTATAAACTACTGCCCTATTCTTTGTACAAATTTATTAACTAATATATTTGTTTACAAGATGTTATAAGTATTTTCTTATTTTATTTTTTATTTTTTTTATTTAGAATTCTTGATTGATTGATATTTGAATGTTTTTGTTGTATATTTGTCTTTGTTCTAAATATAATAAATATATGCGATCGATATAATTACTATTTTGGTCACAACACTACAACTATCAAATTAGAACTGTCAAGAAAATAAAGAAATGGAAATAGTATAGTAAGTTGTCAACTTAACTCACCTTTCATAATGTATAACACCTGCGATTCGGTCCGCATACATTTCAAATTCTCCACTTCCGTTCAATCTCGTCTTAAAATATAGGGTGAGACATTCACAAATAATATGGAATTCCATTGGTAAGATTTTTAAAAGCTTAATAAGCAGATCCATGGACATGGTGCCTCTGGATCTGCTGATAAGCTTTTAAATCTAACAAACTTTATCTATATATAAAATTAGTGTAGATAATAATAAAATCTAACCTGTTGTACCCATACAAAACGAATTTAATAATAATTTCAGCGGTAATAGCCGAATGGTAAGAACGTCGGACTTGCAATCATGTCTCCGGTTCAGTCCCATTGCACTACCGAACTACTCGTAACACAAGCAGTTAAGATTAACACGAGGGTTTAACAAGAATAATAATATAAGTGTGCAAAAATTCTGCAGTAATCTTAAAAAAAGAATAACTAATTTAATAATAATTTCAGAGGTCGTAGCCGAATGGCTAGGGGTTGGACATGCGACCAAGTCACCGGTTCGATCCCCACCCATGGCTCTACCAAATCACTCGTAACACAATTATTTTAGATTAGTACGATGGGTTAACAGGAATAATAGTAGATATAAATGTTCAATAAGTCTGCTAGTGATCTTAAAAAAAAAGTTTGTTTGCTTGAACGCAATAATCGCAGGAACTATTTGTTCAATTTGAAAATTGTTTTCAGCGTAAGATAGCCCAGGTATCGAAAAAAGCTTTAAGATATATTTCATTCTAAAGTTTCCACGGCAACGGATGTAACACAGATGAAACCGCGCGAGGGAAGACAGTATACTTAAGTGTGTGAAATGTCATACTCCTCAGTCAGCGCAGTTTTCGTAAAAAGTCTTTGCTTTATGTATTTATGTATAGATACTTAGAGTACTGGTTTCAACGTTACAGAAAAATAAACAGGGTTTTTTTTAAAACACCAATCGGAAAAAAAGCGAAAAAAATGAGCTGTTCCATACATTTATGTTCACTTTCCTCGACAAAATGTATAGAATAGCTGTTTTTTTTCGCGATTTCTGGATTAGTCCCATAGTAAAAGTAGTTAATAATCATCAGTATTTTCACCCCCTAAAAGGTTGGTGGTGTTTTAAAAATAACCCTGTATATGTGTGAGTTAAGTGTGTCCAAAGGAAAGTGAAGATGTTTTTTGTGAACGAAAGATGGGACGAATGTTAAGATGATTAATTGATTTATGAACGGAATGCACCCGGAACGGAATGAGAAGTTGACAATTAGCCAATGAGAAAGTAATAAGTGAACGATAATTTAGGTATGATGACGGATTGGTTTATGAACAGAGTACGGAAAGGTTTATTAGCCAATAAGAAAGCGTTGAATGGACAATGATTGAATGAGATAAGATGGAATGATGAAGGATACCGGAATGAGTGAAAGCGAGTTTGGAAAGGAAGCTGTTACGCTAACGACGTGCACATAAGAAGTATCTAGAAGAAAATAAAACACTATCTTACGAATTCGGCTGCACCGGTGGCTCAGTGGTTACGGAAGTTGCTTCTGAGACCTGGTGTTCTGGGTTCGATTCCCACCCGGGACAATTATTTGTGTGAACCACAAATAGTTGTTCTGAGTCTGGGTGTTCCTTGTGTCCGTGAAATGAATGTTTGTTAAGTCCCCCGCGACAAAGGGATATATTCCACTAGTGCGGGAGTTGTCTTTAAAAAAAACCGGCCAAGTGCGAGTCGGACTCTCGCACGAAGGGTTCCGTACCTACTAGTTGCAAGTGCCTACCTATTTTTGATATCAAGAATACAACAAGTAACATAATATAAACGTTCTTGTAGTTCGTTGTAACTCTGATCGATGTTAATAATAGTTGATTGAATGAAAGGTAAATTGCGGTTTACGGTTTATGACGTATTAAAAACAAACTACTTACTTAATCTCGTTCAAACCAATTTTCGGTGGAAGTTTACATAGTTATGTACATCATATATTTTTTTTAGTTTTATCATTCTCTTATTTTAGAAAATACAGGGGGGGGACACACATTTTACCACTTTGGAAGTGTCTCTCGCGCAAACTATTCAGTTTAGAAAAAAATGACTTTAGAAACCTCAACATCATTTTTGAAGACCTATTCATAGATACGCCACAAGTATGGGTTCGATGAAAAAAAAAATTTTGAGTTTCAGTTCTATGTATGGGGAACCCCAAAATTTATTTATTTTTTTATATTTTTGTGTGAAAATCTTAATGCGGTTTACAAAATACATCTACTAACCAAGTTTCACCATTATAGTTCATATAGTTTCGGAAAAAAGTGGCTGTGACATACGGACGGACAGACAGACAGACAGACAGACAGACAGACATGACGAACCTATAAGGGTTCCGTTTTTTGCCATTTGGCTACGGAACCCTAAAAAACACCTTTTATTGCTGGATATGCTCTCCTCCTGATAATTTTCACTCATATATATACCAACATATATAAACATATCTACATATCTTACATATTCAAATGCCAGGCTTCAATTTACGCGTAAACCCCCAATGTTCGGCTATTTAATTATTCAGTAACATTCTTTTAGATACTTCTCGGTTCAGTTACTCGTAAAAAACGTAATTTTCCGCCGACATTGGGTTACATCGTTAAGTAGACGATTATTTGTCACATCTGTGTCCACTTCGAATATTTGCGTACAAATGTGACAATCATATAGGTACTGTTTGTGATAATCATGTACTTCTTCTTCATGTACTAATATATAAAGCTGAAGAGCTTGTTTGCTTGAGCGCGCTAACCTCAGGAACTAATGGTAAGATTTGAAAAATCTTTTCAGTGTTAGATAGCCCATTTACCGAGGAATACTATAGGTTATATTTTATTGTGAAGTTCCTACGGGAACAGGAGTGAGGCGAGTAAAACCTCGCGTGGAAAGCTATTAGAAACATATACATATTTTGAATGTCACGTTCATTGAAATAATTGACATAATAATTGACAACTTTTCATTTTTTTACATGTATTTTTTACTAGCTCCAGTGAGTCGGATGATCCCCCAGTCGGCATGATGTTTTGTAGCCTATTTGTTAATCCAGCATATAGCCTATCCCGTTGCAAAATTTCAGGCAATTCCGTTCAGTAGTTTTGGCGTGAAAGAGTAACAAACATCCATCCATTCATCCATCCATACTTACAAACTTTTGCATTTATAATATTATTAGGATATTTTTTTATAACACTAGATCTAAATTCCTTTTTTCGAAATTAATTACGAAGTTTTTCATTCCACAAAATTTTAAGCACTTAAGAAGGTAATGTACTATTTAATTTTAAATAGCTAAAGGTATTTTTCAGTCTTTTTTTTCCAAAAATAGCCGGAAAAAAAATAGTTTTGGGATCAGAAATTGAAAATAAAGAAACGGTATTTCTGTTTTAGGGTGTTACGAATTTTGAAAAGTTGACAATTATTACCCTTAATGACTATGGCAAAGACCACATTTTTATTATAAGACTTCAGATATAAAATTTATTTATACTTATGTCGTATAGGCACGTTATGTGTAGGCATAACGGGCATGTGACGAAAAAGATGCTTATTCACCATCTTTTTCGTCACATGAAGATGGAGGGATATGTTGGAAGAGGAAGACCAAAATAAGATCGATGGACTAGGCTGTGTGAGAGATGGCATGTGTAAGAAAGGCATGAGTATGGAAGAGACGCCTAATAGGTGAAATTGGACCCTTGTTTTTCGGATGGTCATATGTAATTAGCCACAAGGCTTTTGCTACATCACTGTGCATAATGGCGAGCAGTGCTCCAGTTTATTGAATAGTCTTAAAAGATTTGATTATTAAGAATAGGCTCCGATATTACTTACTGGACCAGTTTCTAAAACTTAATCTCCATTAAAAAGCAATGATATCCAAAACAACATTGTAACATGGAAAAGTTCCCACGGGGACGGGAGCTATTCATGTGAAACCACGCGTGGAACGACAGTTTCTAATACAGTGACAGATCGAAACATAGTAGGTATTTTGCTTAAAATAGCTTCAGGCCATTCACCGTAAATTACTTTTCCGATGTTCATTTGAGTTTTGGATCACTGCCAAAATGTGCACAATACTACGAATCGAAAAACCAAACAAACAAAATACGTTCATAACAAAGTATGTTTATGACATCGCAATAGTAAATGCTAACGGAAAATCAATAAATCTATCATAATGAAATAATGAAATTTATTCAGCACTTAGGTATTTACATACACTTATACTTATCAAAATTACACTGTATAAGACTAAATCTAACAAAAGTATCACTTAAGTAGTAAGTATTATTTAATCTTACCGAATTTTTAATCAGTCTGTCCGTCTGTTGTGCGGTAAATGTCAAATATACACATCATAGTAAGATGCTTTAAACGTGACAGTCTAAAATTAACTTCCAAGAATCCGGCGAAACTCTATAATTGGAAATACACGTAATCCTATTTAATAGAAAAATATACATAGGGAGATACATAAATAGTTATAATGGCCGTAGCTGAATGGCTAGGGGTGTCGGACTGGTGATTTTGTGGTTCGATCCTCACCATGCAATACCGACGACGTGAACCCACTCGTATGGCCGGGACTACACCAAAGCGGAGATGTGTGCGGTGTGCTATGTGCTTTGCGAGAATGGATGTCTTTCAGCTCCGGTGAATCCACCGAAGCTGTGCGGAAATGCGTCGTGTAGCAGAGATGTGTGCTGGCTAGCCTTGCGACTATACTAGCGAGATTGCCAGCCGGCGCGCGCGGGGCTCTGAGGGTTGCTTGGCGGGCAGGAGAGGAGAGGGTGACATCAATCACTGCACGCCACCCACATCTCTCGTCTCCGCTATGCGTCGTCCGCGCACAGCTCAGCATCAGCCGCACAGCAATCTCCACTGAAGCTGAGCGGAGAGGAGATATCTGAATAACGCAATTCTGTTGGTTGTTTAAAAAACATCTCCTCTCCGCTCGTCTCGTCTCCGCTTTGGTGGAGTCCCGACCTAACACAAGTATTTTAGCTTAGCACGAGGGGTTAACAAGAATACTAGTAGAGTGCTACACTCTGCTAGTAATCTTAAAAAATATCATTATCATCTGCGCGTTTAAAGTTCACTTCTCAATATGGCCTTCTCTCGAAGGTATTTTTGCTGTAATTGCATTGCTAAGATTTAATGTCCGGAGCCGGAGCGTCAAATGGACGAATAACTCAATATCACGCCAACCGGTTTCGATTTTTTTTATTTTAATTGGAAAGGATGTACTTCAAGGGCAATTAGTTTTATGAGAGTTTGGTTAGGTTCTGATTATGGGATGTTTTACTTTTTAGTGCATATGAATTTGTTTTGTAATTTTTTTTAAGTCGGTTTGTTTATTGTTAACATTTTACAATTATATATTTATAAAAATGTAACTGGAAATGTAAAGGACAACCTCCGTAGCGGTATTTGGCTCGCCTTGAATCTCGGAAGTCGTGGGTTCGATCCCCACACCGGACAAGAAATCTTTGTGTAAATTCTAACATTTCTTTCCGGGTCTGGTTGGTTAAGGGACTACCCTCCGTGCCTCGGAAAGCATGTTAAGCCCTTGGTCCCGATTATTATAACATCATCTATCATAATCGTATACCAAGGAACGGGCAGCAGCGTTTTCTTGTGTGTTACAACATAATACTGCGGTCACCAACATGCCAAGCGTGGTGACTATGGCAAATACCCTCCCCGGCAGGAGGCCCATGTTCAGCAGTGGACGTTATACGGGCTGATGATGATGATAATGATGATGTGTTATTACGTCATTGTTGCATCCAATGTACAAATTTATTCGTCACTCTATTTTCTTTTTTAACTTTTTAATACTTTCTTATACAAGGAAATTAATAAGATATCTACTTTAAATCCTTGTATAAACTCTTTCTAAAGTAATCGATTGACTCCACGAGTCGTTTTTTTATAATCTACATCGTTTGGGAAACAACGGTAAAATCCAATCAAAATAAAAAAGTGACACTTAACCCAATCTTTCAGCAATAATGGATCCAATTACTTGTCGAAAATCGCAATATTTACAGTTAAAACACAGAGTAATAACAAATACAGGGAGAGATGAATTTTACTTAAACATCCAAACCGAATTTCTTTGAGGATATATTTTGTTGTGTTCACAATAAAAATATAATTGATATTGATAAACACAATGCATATTTAAAACTAGTAAAAATAATTAAAACTAAGAATAGAACTAAAATAAGATAGGATAAAAAGGGGGGATATTAGAGGGCATCAAAAAAACGCTCCGCATCGATGTCCACCGGAAGAGTGCCCAGAAGGCTGGCAGCATTGCCACGTTGAATGGCAATGCTAATTCGTTGTGCTAAATAAAAGCCAGCCCTCTGGTCACGGGTGGCGTCGACCAAGCGTTTAGAAATATCTTTAAAGAGTTTGTGAGCGCTGGGACCCCATGGCCCCAATGTTTCGACCCCAAAAGGCACAATAAAATATTTTTATTTACATAGGTTTGAATTATATTGATGAATGGATATAAATAGTTTGTAATCATGATTAACGAAATTCTATTCTAACGATGTAGCGTTCAAATAGAATTTCGTTCAAAAAAAGAGTAGCTATCGAATTGAAATTAAGATGTTGACATAACCGCATTTTATACAAATGTT
The DNA here is from genome assembly GCA_947037095.2 of Nycteola revayana. Taxonomy (NCBI): domain Eukaryota; kingdom Metazoa; phylum Arthropoda; class Insecta; order Lepidoptera; family Nolidae; genus Nycteola; species Nycteola revayana. The sequence continues at coordinate 733,514 of OX344844.2, forward strand.
TTGCTAATTTTCATTGGTTAATATCTGAAAAAAGAAAATGATATATTTTTATTAACTACCAGCTCAAACGTCAAGCGAACAGGTCCCAGTTGCGCGTTGCGTTTGACCAGGTCCCATATTTCATTCATAGGTACGGTAAAATTTAGTAAAAAATAGCCAAACTAGTAAATGTTTTGTAAATATTTGTAGCGTTGTTTCTGTAGTAACGGCTAAAAATAAAATGACGACCAGTCGTACTTTTTGTGAAGTTGCACGCGTTTGAATTTACGTATTACATAATTAAAAACGCGCAGTTATCAGTAACATACCACCGCAACACGTGAACGAGCTCAAATTCCTGATAGTACTACTGCTTACTCGTAGCAAGAAACAACTACGGCGTAACATCTACCGACTGACCGTAGCAGTATTTATAATAATTACTAACAGAGTTTTGTTTCACTACTATTTTTGTTAATCCCTCATGCTTAACTAAAATGCTTATGTTACGAGTGGGTTCACGTCGGTAGTGCAATAGTTGGGGATCGAACCGGCTACCACAAGATCACACGTCCGACGCCCCTAGCCATCAGGTTACGGCCGCTTCAAATACAATAAATTTCATAATTTCATAATTTCATTTATTCATAATTTATAAGACTTACATTGTTGTATACTTAATATTATATTATGTAGGTAGACATATATTATATTTGTTACCAACCGAAAAGCGAAGCAATGGTTACAAATAAAATATTTTCAAACTTTCTCTGTACATTTTTTCTATCTGTGATTATGAAACATCATCCCATTATTGATCCTAAGTAAACACGATGCGTAGATCGGAAGTAATCGGAACCCACCAATAAAACAAATAATTTATTTATTCAACGAGGCGAATTGACTCCCAAAATTATTATAGCTTTGAACCATTACTGTGTGTGGAACTGTTACCTAATATTAAACAACGTTATTATGAAATTGATCGTTATATAATATTAACTAACTTTCCGCGCGCGGTTTCACGCGCGTAGCTCCCGTCCCCGTGGGAACTTTATATTAAAAAGGACCCTAGGAGCCTTCCTTTATAAACCGGCTTACTAACACTAAAATAATTTTAGTTAGCTGATCTCATGAAGATCTAGACCGATTTTAAAACTTATTTCATTGTTACATACTCCATTTTTTTAGGAAAGCAGGCTATATTTTACTATGAAGTTCCCCCGGAATCGAGAGCTTTGCAGGTAAAACCGCGAAGCTAGTTTAATTTACAAATGTAGGCTAATGTTTGTTTCAATCACTTTCATGATTACTATTAACCGGAATCCCTTCTTCGGTATAGATGTCCTCCAGCTTTTTTTCGCCGCTTTGCCTAAAGACTAATCCCACTCACACTTCCCTAGTGGCGCACACTAGAAATGGCAATGTGTACCAAGCCCCGCGAAAACGTTAAACTACCTTGGAACCCGTAAAGAATTTAATCAGAAAGAGATTAGGACGAGCAGGAAATACTTATGTATTTACTTCTCTCCATAGGCAAGCTGGAGATAGCAAAAAGGAAGTAAAAAATTAGACATAAGTCTTTTTGTCCTATAGCTATCTTTTACCTTCCTGTTATCGTCTACTGCTGAACATACGCCTCCCACATCGATTTCCAGCAGGTACGATTGCTAGCGGCCACTGCATGGCATCCACTAAACCTTTATAGGGTCGTCTGTCCATCGTGCAGGCGTTTGTCCCACGCTGCGTTTGTCAGTTCGTGGTCTCCATTCGAGCACCTTTCTGCTCCATTGGCCGTCAGTTCTTCGAGCTATGTGTCCTGCCCATTGCCACTTCAGCTGGCTAATCCGTTGAGCTATGTCAGCGACATTCGTTCTCCTGCGGATCTCTTAATTTATAATTCGATCACCCAGGGAAACGACGAGCACTTTCCATAGCTCACTGAGCGACTTTGAGCTTTCTTATGAGGCATAATGTAAGAGACCACGTCACAGAGTCTCCCTGGAATTACTGGGTTGACTCATTTATTTTAATGGTGGTAAGTATTAAATGACAAATATGTATGAAAATGTAAATAAGATTCGTATAAAGACAACAACCGATTGGTAAATTGTGAATGCCAACTAAATAATAAAAGTAACTGGACATTCCCAACTGAGTATGTTTCGCCGGATCGTCTTGATGAGGCCGCGCTGAAACCGGCAGTAGAATAACCCCACTGAGTTTGTTTCGCCGGGATTCAGTTGGGGCGTATTGGATCCGGTTGTAGCACTAAAGCGCGTTCGTCGAGATACTTATGGTCCGTCTAAATAATAACAAACTCAAAGGACAGAACTTAGACTGTTCAATCTTAGATATAAAATAATATTGTATTTTATACTAGCTTTATAAACTATAATAATAAGTAGCAAAAATCATATAAACTTAATTAATTTAACACAATAAATTGATAAGCCAAAATATGTTTTGACTATTTACAAATACCTTATTTACGTGAATAAAAACTTTTTTTTATGCTCTCTTTGCCTGTTCTGATGGCGATAACCCCCTGCACCCTAGAAATAAACTAAATAGTACCAACCTTATTACGAGGCTCAACATTACGGCAGGTCTGATAATGGAGAAGGATACATAAAGACATTTCATCATACTTATAACCTTAAAATTAAGTTTTAGTTTACAACTTTAGTAACGATAACAGTTAGAGTGTTAACCATGAACTGTTTTATTAAATCTAAACACAGAAGTTTGCCAAACGACTGCACCAGTGGCTCAGAGGGTGCGGTAGTGGCTTCTGAGACCTGGTATTCTGGGTTCGATGCCCACCCGGGATAGTTATTTATGTGCTCTGTGTCCGTTACGCGGAATTTAATATGGAATATGGAAACAATATATTATCTCTTTAAAGTGATTAAATTAGTAAAGATATTTCTTCAAAGATTTTTTTTATGCAAGCATTAAAATGTTTTGTATGATTTATAAATTAAAAGTTTCTTTTGAAAACAGTCGTTCCACTATATCAACTGTGCTGGCCATCCATTGTGATTGTGACAATCATCATCAGCCCGTACAACGTCCACTGCTGAACATGGGCCTCCTCCCGAAGGAGGGCATTGCCATAGTCACCACACTTGGCAGGCGGGTTGGCGACCGCAGTATTATGTTGTAACACACAAGGTAACGCTGCTGCCCGTTCCTTGATATACGATTATTATAGATGATATTATAACAATCGGGACCAACGGCTTAACGCGTTTTCCGAGGCACGGACGGTAGTCCCTCAACCAACCAGACCCGGAAAGAAATCTAAGAATTTACACAAAGATTTCTTGTCCGGTGTGGGAATCGAACCCACGAACTACGAGATTTAAACCGAGCCAATTACCGCTACGCTACGGAGGTTGTGTGATTGTGTCAATGATTATTATAATTAACATACAACATAATAAATAACTCAAAAACTATTTAGTTTAGAACACAACATTCAGTAAAGTTTTCTGACTTGCAATGAGATAAGCCGCTGATATGCTTACCGACAATTTGCCGACATAGGTTGACGGGTCGACGAATTTGCTGTGACCATCTTATTAAGTTAGTACTCCTGTTCTTTTTTCCTATTACAATGATTACTAGCAATGTTTTACGGCCTTCTAGCATTCTTGTTAACCCCTCGTGCTTAGCTAAAATGCTTGTGTTACGACTGGGTTCATGTCGGTAGTGCAATGGGTGGGGATCGAACCAGCGACCATAAGATACGAAATTCTTGATATAATGTACATTCAAAAATCAAATTATTTTCAACACTAAAATGTAATGACTATCTTAGAGAGTAGGTTATTTAGAGTTTATTGCGACAGACGCTGGGAGACATATCATTTAACTCAAAACTATACTATAGGTACTTTTCGGTCTTTTCAGGCAAGGCCGCGATGTAACTCAAATGGGAAATATTTTATGAAGGTTTTGTTTATAGTCTTGCCACGCGTTATACTTTCTTTTTTTGTTGTCCATGGTGAAATGTTTTTACGCATTCCCACCGCCACCGCTGTAGCGTATCCGCGCGCTGGCGGCGGGATATGTGGGTTTCCCCCTATTCATAGCGGTGGTACGCTTACTCATACCACTAGGAGAGGACCCTACACCACTAAAACCCCTCGGAAACACTTTCGATCCGTCGTTGGCGGGGGCCGGGTACGCACGAAGCAATCCGGCCCCCAACGGCACCCGCGGCCAATATGGTGCCGCGGCATCTCCTGGGCCACACTGACTGTGGCCCATTTGCCCAGTTATAGGGACGCCCGGAGTGTGGAGGCGTCCCTACTCCTCATGGGTCGGCCGCGAAGGAAGCGGGGCCCATGTGCCCCACTCCCCTAGGCCGAGCCTAGGGCGGCAGGCCCACGCGTTACACCTGCGTGATCGCATTACATTCTTAGGTAAATTTAAAACACGATTTCTTGACTTTTTTCTCATTATCGATTGTTTCAAAGAAGAATCAACCAATGAATGCTTATCATTTTTTCTCGCGCCCGCTTAATCACGTGACAAATTTAAATGTGGAGTAGATTATACATGCGCTTTAGCGATTATCTGCCAGCGATCAGCGATTGTTGTGACATTTTGTCTACGCCCTCAGCTCTCTTAACTTGACACGCTTCCGTGTGTCTTCACACATTTCCATCCTTACCTATATAACTACTTCTATTAACGTTGTACGAACAATAAGTAATGCAATTTATCACGTACCAACATATTTCCCCGCCACGCCCTGAATATAATTTTATTCATTAATAGACATGTCTGTTAAATTATAATTTCCAATTGGGTTTTGATGATGATATTATAGAAATATGATTAACAAGAACCAAAGTGAAATACAACCGATAAACCGGTAAGTAAAAGCGATGTAAGTCCCACTTTAAATTGTGGGTTCGATCCCTACGCTGGACAAGAAACTTTGTGTATAACCAAACATTTATTCACGGATCCAGTTAGATGAAGGACTAACCTTTGTGCCTCGGAAAGCACGTTAAACCGTTTAAGTTACATAAATCAGAGAACGGGCAACACCGTTTAAATAAAACGTTTAAATTAAGAGAAAAAATTTAAGTTGAAACAGTTGAGACCTTGCACAGTTGCCTTTTGGTCTTAAAAATGCACCCGCCATTTCTGTCTTTTAAAGTTTCTCACAAAGTATTTATGTAACTATGTTAGTTCCTCGCTTTTTTATTAAATTTACTATATGAATATCAGCTGTAAGGTTCAGCTTTATTTGCGGTATTGTTATACTTGAGATCTTTTGTTCCGCAGATGGTTTGTAGAGAGTTAAAATGCTTTTGAGTTTGTATGCTGATATAACGCAACGTGCATTGAATTTAATATTTCCTTTTCTATGAAGAACTGTGAACTTAATTTAGCCAACTGTAAGTGAGAAGGCAATAAAAATACTAGGCACCGCCATACTCTATTCGAAAGTTTGTAATTTACTTTGAGAGTGACGCAAAAATAGCAAAACTAACCGGTTTTTATTTTCACTTGCAATGTGTATAATATGTATGTAAGTAATATGTTAGGGTGGAATCTTGCTACTCATTTTCGGGGTTAACAAGAATACTAACTAGAAGACTGCAATACTCTGATAATAATCTGATAGTAATCAATGATTAGATTTGCTGAGTATAACTCTAAAAATGAAATTACATTGAATCCACGATGGAGTACTAGTTAATTTTACGACTCTTAGTGTATCAAATGAAAGAACTTGCTGAGAAAACTTAAAACCTAAAAATCCGATGCTACAATCTTAAATTGTTAGAGTTTATTGCATCGGTTTGTTTACTTGGGCTTGTGTCATTTGGTGAGATGAGACAGCATTGGTTTGCAACCTATCTAGGAGAAGGAACAACGTTTCGATCGGCACAATTTATTTTTATTTATTGATGAAATCTCAATGGTCCCATATGAACTGCTTTGTAGGTATGGTGGATTTACATGAAACATGACTGATTTGGTTCTCTTTCGTTAAAGTTATTTAGAAGTGTTCACTTTCTATGAAAGTCTTTACAAAAACTCTCAAAAAATGTATTCAATTAATAATGAAAACCATTAAGAAATTTACACAAAAAGGGTCGCAAATTGAACCTTTTTCGTGGGTCCGGTAACTTAAGATTTTACAAAACATTGTTATAATAATAGCTTCCCGCGCCCGGATTCACCCGCATAACTCCCGTCCCCGTGGGAACTTCATCATAAAATATAGTCTATGTTACTCTTTAATAATGTAGCTTTCTTATGTGTAAAGTTTTTTTTTTAATCTGTCCTATAGTTTCGTAGTATATTTGTTACGGCTAATAGCTGAAGTGCGGCGATACCTAGTTTTAGCCGGCTACAACTAGGTGCAGCCGACCACATGCGGTTAAACTTAGATCAACCTCAATAAGTCCCTGTTCAACTCCATTGGTTTAAGTTTAACTTTTTTTTTTTTTTTTTTAACCACCCCATCACCTTTTTTGCCGTGCATAGGTATTGTTTAATATAATTAAAGCCGAAGATAAGTAGGATACATCTAAGTTTAACCGAATGTGGTCGGCTGCACCTAGTTGTAGCCGGTTAATCTTAAGTTAATTAACAAACAAACTATCAAATCTTTACTCTTCATAATATAAGTACAGAAGTGTATATATAGGATTTACTCGCATGTATTTTCAGTTCGTCCTCTGCTGAACATGGGCCTCCTTCTGAGTTAGAGTTTTTGCCAGTCACCCCGCTTGGCAGGCGGGTTGGTGACCGCAGTATTACCTAATATCACACAAAACACTGCTGCAAGTTTCCTGGTATACAATTGTTATAGATGATGTTAATCGGGACCAACGTCTTAACGTCCTTTAGCGCTCGAAGGGTAGTCCATCAACCAACAAGATTCTGAGAGAAATAGATTCGTGAGGAGAAATAAAGAGTGTCTTTTTTTCAGAGCGGCCACCTAACCAATTTTTAACCCAATGCCTCATTTTATTATTCTTTTCATTTTGTTTAATTCTTTTATAATTAAGAACTGCGAGACTTGCTAAATGTAGCCCCCGTCTCCTTTGTTGAACAGACACTCAGAACATGTTTTGGTTCGAACGGTTCGGTGAATACGGTGAATGTGGACGAAAGCCCATGCCATGGCTTTTACTCGACATGATAGCTCGATCGAGTAAAACCGTATGTGAGTACGGAGCTTAAGATCTTACAAACACTTAACTCACGGATACAAAGTGCATCCAGGCTCAGAACATAAATATATGTCTAAGGCATAGTTATTTTATCATTGTTTTTTTTTTCTGGCATAGAGTGAAAATCTTAACGATAAAAATGCGTACCTAAGTAGGTAGTTACGCTATTAAGCTCACTATTTTCATTCATATGTGATTGCGGCCTAGGTACTATAGGCACCTATTTTAACTAACGTAACGTTACTATCTAATTTGGTACGTATTTTCATCCTTACGATTTTCTCTTAATGTCTCATAAACTCTGCCTTAGACATCTATTTCATATACCTACATAACACGCCCTATTATTTTTAAGACGGTAAAATGGTCACTCAGTATATTGTTTACACAAATAAACGGCCGTAACCCAATGGCTAGGGCGTAGTCGCCAGTTCAATTCTCACCCATTGCACTACCGACGTGAACCCACTAGTAACACATTCATTTTACCTTAGCATGAGGGGCACGAATACCAGTAGTGTGAAAGAACTCTGATAGTAAACTTAAAAAAAACCCAGGCTGGGAATCCAACCCAGAGCCCAAATCTCAGAAGCAGCTACCATAATCACCGAGTTACTGGTGCAGTCAAAACGACGCTTATTATGTGTCTTTGTAAAATATTCTTCCAAGAAATGAAGCCTTCAAAATTTGTAATTAAGTTTTTATATTAATGTATAACACCTGAAAAACCCACAGGGGTTCTGAACTGGGGGTATGATTTAGAAAAAAGCACCGCGTGATGTTTGTTGTTCCTTCGGGTTTTTTATCTTTCCCACAGGAACTCATTAATTTTCTGTAATTAAACATTTTAAATACTGACCAGCGATGTAAGAAACGCCATGCAAAATTTCATTTAAATCGGAGCATTGGAGATTAGTCCGTACAAACAGACAACTAAACAATTTTTTTTTTATTCTGTATGTTATTATGTTTTTTTGTCAATCGACCTCTGTTGCTTTGCCAAACCGGCCATATTTTACTATAGATTCTTAAACAAAAGAAAACTTTTTTTAATTTAATATTCACCCCAAAAGTAAAAAATGACAAAAACTTATTCAATAGCATTTCCCTTTCAAATAAGTTGATTGAGCATTCTTTTTACCCCACCCCCCCACACTCCTGCTATTGATCAATTTTGCATAAATTATCACCCACATTTGGATATTTGGATTCCTGTGACAAATCTGTACTCATTTGAAAATATACATAAGAAGCAAAAAGCTGTAAAAGCGTAATCAAATATATAGTAATTTATAAAGCTGAAGAGTTTGTTTGTTTGCTTGGACTAACCTCAGGAACTACTGGTCCGACTTGACATTTTTTTTCTGTGTTAGATAGCCCGCTTATTGAGGAAGACAACAGGCTATATTTAATTATGAAGTTCTCACGGGAAGGCAGTAACGTGGGTGAGAAACTTGTTATAACATAATATACTGGGTGACTTTTATACCGTCTTGAAAATAAAAGGGCGTGATATGTATATGAAATAGATGTCTAAGGCATAGTTATGTTATCTTTTTATCTGTTCGGCGTAGGGATCGAACCCACGAACTCCGAGATTTAAAGCGTGCCAAATACCGCTACGCTACGGAGGTTGTCAACTATCTTTATCATGAATAGTTTTCTTGACACTATCATAAATTATTCTTATAACTCAGTACCGTTAAAACTTTTATATAGAATTCCTTCTAATAATAGCATATTGGAGCTCACATGAAACCATACAATGTAATCGGAATCGTCACTAAATTGATCCGCCCACATCCTAGATCTAATCTAATTTTCTCTGGATACAAGTCTAGATTTTCTCTAACACAGCTTACAGCTTCAGCTTATTGTTTTTAAAAAACCGACCTGAAAACCTTGTCAATAAGACTTCTTATCCTGTGTAAGCAAATTGTTTTGTTCAAACATTTGACACAAAACACCGAATTCCTTATTAACGGCGGCGTATTGTTACAAGAGCTTATTTTGGAGAATTTGCATAGTTTACTTAAGACGATTAGCATTATCACAATCGTACTTTTACTACGCACACGTACCCATATTTCTGTAACACATCATCATCATCATCATCAGCCCGTATGACGTCCACTGCTTAACATGGGCTTCCTCCCGGGGGAGGGTATTTGCCTTAGTCACCACGCTTGGCAGACGGGTTGGTAACCACAGTATAATGTTGTACCACACAAGGAAACGCTGCTGCCCGTTCCTTGATATACGATTATTATAGATGGTATTATAACAATCGGGACCAACGGCTTAACGTGCTTTCCGAGGCACGGAGGATAGTCTCTCAACCAACCAGACCCGGAAAGAAATCTTAGAATTTATAGAAAGATTACCTGTCCGACATGGGAATCGAACCCACGACCTCCAAGATTTAAAGCAAGCCAAATACCGCTACGCTACGGAGGCTGTAACACATAATCTATAGATACTAATATGAAGGTAAACCTAAACAGTTTGTTAGTTTATTTCGTTTGCTTGACCGCGCCAATCTCAGGAACTATGGTCCGATTTGAATAATTATTTCGGTGTTAGATAGCCCTTTTATCGAGGAAGGTTATAGGTTGCGGTTGAAACCGTGCGTAGTAAGTTATTTATACATACATTTTATACTCAAGGTGATTCATCCACTGGCAACGCATACCGTCTTGTTCAAATCAAATCAAATCATTTATTTCATTTCATTTTGGGTAATACATGATCACAAAAAAATAATAGTTAAAGTTCTACCAAAATCTGCCTAACAAGACATATGAAAATTACTTAAATTACATTTCTATTATTACATACATACAAATTCATTATTATGTCCATTCAGATACATTATCACTAAGATTTTGTCAATAGTTAAAATCTATATATATAAAAGAAAGTCGTGTTTGTTACAACACTTATAACTCGAGAACGGCTGGACCGATTGCCATGGTTTTTGATTTGTTGGATTTGTTTCCGTCCCGAATAGCAGAATACAATTTAAAAACAAAAGAAAGTCGTGTTAGTTACACTATTTATAACTCAAGAACGGCTGAACCGATTTGGCTGAAAATTGGTAGGGAGGTAGCTAAGAACTGGGAGAAGGACATAGGATACTTTTGGGTAGGGGTAGGGTAGGGTAGGGTAGAGGTAGGGTAGGGGTAGGGTAGGGGTATGGTAGGGGTAGGGTAGGGGTAGGGGTAGGGTAGGGTAGTGGTAGGGTAGGGTAGGGGTAGGGTAGGGGTAGGGTAGGGGTAGGGTAGGGGTAGGGTAGGGGTAGGGTAGGGGTAGGGTAGGGGTAGGGTAGGGGTAGGGTAGGGGTAGGGTAGGGGTAGGGTAGGGGTAGGGTAGGGGTAGGGTAGGGGTAGGGTAGGGGTAGGGTAGGGGTAGGATAGGGGTAGGGTAGGGGTAGGGTAGGGGTAGGGTAGGGGTAGGGTAGGGTAGGGGTAGGGTAGGGGTAGGGTAGGGGTAGGGTAGGGGTAGGGTAGGGGTAGGGTAGGGGTAGGGTAGGGGTAGGGTAGGGGTAGGGTAGGGGTAGGGTAGGGGTAGGGTAGGGGTAGGGTAGGGGTAGGGTAGGGGTAGGGGTAGGGTAGGGGTAGGGTAGGGGTAGGGTAGGGGTAGGGTAGGGTAGGGGTAGGGTAGGGTAGGGGTAGGGGTAGGGTAGGGGTAGGGTAGGGGTAGGGTAGGAGTAGGGTAGGGGTAGGGTAGGGCAGGGGTAGGGCAGGGGTAGGGTATAAAAGTCCACCCGTGCGAAGCCGGGGCGGGCCGCTAGTAATAATAATAAAATGTCAATAATTAGGTACTAAATTTATATAATTAAATGTCCAATTAAATTATTATCAGTTACAAATTCATTAATGCTGTAATAACTTTTACAAATTAAAAGCTTTTTCATTTTTGTTTTAAGAAAACTTGTGTCTTCATAAAATCTGGTATTTTATTATAAATCTTTGGAGCAATACAAAGCCACCTTTTGCCCATCAGACTGGTTTTTGCACTTTGAACACAGAGTTTGTTGTTATTATTGTAATGTTTGCGTTTAACAACATCAGATACGCGTTGAAATAATTGTGGGTTATTGTGAATAAACAATGCAACCTCCAGGATGTAAAGAGACGGAAGTGTTCTGACGACAGATTACGCACGCAATCTGCGTTACCGCGCTTTCTCCGCGTTTTCGTGCGGGATGACATTGTACGTTAGCCCTGTGATAAACGAGGACTTCCCATTAAAATCGATCACCTTACGTATTAAATAATCGCACGGTTTTGCGGAGCTGCGAGTTATGCCCTGCGAGATGCCCTTAGCCTCCGTTTTGAGCGGCAGAAAATGCGCGTGAGCCGCGCCACCGCGCGCTGTCACATCGTCAGTGAGCTGTACCAAGCGGGCAAGCGGGTTTTCTATAGCAACTGAGATCCAATGTTAAAAATTGCAGTCCGACGCTACTCGACGTAGCGCAGTAGGAGCATCATACATTTTTCTATGGGTGATAAACCAAATTGCTCATGTACGGCCGTGAGGATTTTGGCCACTACCTGTGCAACAATTGCCGGTATTTAAAACTAAGTCTCTCTGTTAGCGATGGTAGGTATGCTATTCATACCACGACTCACTGAAACCCCTGAGTTCTCCTCCGAGTCTGTTGATTTCTTGATGATTGCAGATAACTTGCGGCTTTTGGAAACCTTCTGGCGACGTGGTGGGGACGTCTCAATGCATTCACCCCCGGAAAAAAGTACATACAATAAACACAGTATTTCTCCAATTTACTTTACGCTATAGCAATGTGTACAGTCCTGATATAAACTTCCCAATAAATCTAAGGGAATTGTCAATAAACAAGTTAAAAACAGCTATAAAAGCCAAATTGTGTAACAAGGCTATACATTTATTATAAAGTTTCTGATTATCTTTGCGACAAAAATGCTTGGGTATAAGCGATGTAGAAAATTAAAAAAAAAACAGTAATAAAAATAATTTAGTACCTATATATTGAACCGTCATAAAGCATAGCCGTGTGGTTTTCGGCTTAGAATAGACCACCCCATGTCTTCCCATGGGTGTCGTAAAAGGCGACTAAGGGACATATGGCTGATGGATGGGCAGCAGCATCTATTAGCTCAAGGTTTACACCTTACTGCGATCACCAATCCGCCTGCCAAGCGTGGTGAATATGGCAATATCCCTCAAAGATCCTGGCTTGTCAAGGTCTGTTAAGAGGAGGCCCATGTTCAGCAGTGGACGTATACGGGCTGTTGATTATGATGATGATGATGAACCGTCATATGGATGTCGCAGTCAAATTCTATTTACATTAAAACGACACGCTTGAGGGTTTATAATTATATGTAACGTCTTAACTACACCAATGATCAAACCTTCAAAACATTTAATATTTACACTAAGAGTATATGTGTCACCGGAAAATAATTTATGAATCATATGTTGATCAATTTTTGTGCCACTCATATTGCTAAATTTATAGGTAGTTGCCAGTTGCAGTGAACGCGCATAATTATTACATTATTTAAACATCCGTGCCACTCATATTGTTAAATTTAGTTGCCAGTTGCAGTGAACGCGCATAATTATTACATTATTTAAACTTCCGTCCCACTCATATTGTTAAATTTAGTTGCCAGTTTCAGTGAACGCGCATAATTATTACATTATTTTCTTAATTGTTATGACACTTGATCTTACCTAACCAAACAAGACTATGCTACTGTTGTAACTAAACAAAAAAACTTCAACTTCAATAAGTCCTGTTGAACTCCATTGGTTTAGATTTAGGTTATTTGTTTAATCACCCGAAACCTCGTTAGTTTATCAACTAACTAGGAAGTTGATCATCTAACTAGTAAGTTGATCAACTAACTAGTAAGTTGATCAACTAACTAGTAAGTCGATCAACTTTCGATTCTTACTATATTTCGGTGACGTATATAAATATTACTTAATGAGCTCGATAACAACTTTTCGCAGAAACCTTTGAAGGAACGAATTTCCTAATACATTCCTGTTTTTGACAATCCTTTTGAACGGAATCGTGTGTACGGTATTACAATAGGCATTTAGCCTTGAAGATAAAAATGGGGGAAACGACAAAAACGTCGATTTCTTCGCTGCTTGGTATTCTTTGATATTTATAAGTTAATTATTCATCTTAAATAATATGATAATATAACATATATGAGGTTCTTCGTAAATATATGCCGTGCCTTCAACAGGATACTCGAAGTAGGTAAACCACGTACTTTTGTTACAAATGCATTTTAATTATAACGAGGTGTTAACAAGAATACTAGTAGCGTGCCAAAAACGGCTAAAACTTTAACCAGTAAACTTTAAATAAAAAAAAATTGCTTTGAATCTTAGAATAAAACACTGTAAAATCATATATTTACTGCGGGTATTTCAGGGCCTCTTGGTCTTTTGGGACATTTAGGAACGCTTCACGCCTCGAGTAGTTCGTTAAGTATGTTATATACGGTTATGATAAAGATAATCTTTTACGGGGTGGTAACAGCCCACGTCGAAACCTCTATTATGTAAAAGGGTAATGATTTGCTTTAAAAATGCACCCTTTTGGGACCCGTATCTACAATTATCTATAAACCTTTGTATCAACCTCCGTAGCATAGCAATATTTGGCTCGCTGTAAATCTCGGAGTTCGCGCACTTGGGGTTCCGTACCATTTCCAAGTGCCTGTTGCCGTAATCGATATCGAGCAAAAAGAAAAGAAAAACAAAAAGTTTGTGGTATGGGAGCCCCCTCTAAATATTTATTTTACCTACATCATTTGTTAAAATTTCACCTGTCTAGCTATCACAGTTCTTAAGATACAGCCTGGTGACAGACAGACAGCGAAGTCTTAGTAATAGACGGGACCCCGCTTTTACCCTTCGGGTACGGAACCCAAAAAGTGTTATATAGCCAACTATTCAAGGAAGGATATAGGTGCGGGTAAAATCGCGCACGGGAATCTTATCTATATACAATTACTTGTTAAGTCAAGTTATCCGTAAAATACATCAAGTAGGTACAAACGTTGTACATCAAACTACAAACGAACTTAATGAAATAATAATGAAATAATGAATTTATTCAGCACTTAGGTATTTACATACACTTGTACTTGTCAGAATCACAATGTTACACAATTATTCTTATTCTATGAATTAAACTAGATACTTAATTAACCGGTAGCAAATTGTAGGATATTACAGACAAAGTAGTCCGTCCGTCAGCTGGTCATTAATTTCTCTACCCATAATAAGTTTATGTTCATATTAATTATTTTAGACTTTAATAGTTCAATATAGAAAAATTTGGAAAAAAAAACATACAATTAAGTGGCACACACCTGGGGGCACCCTTAAGGGGTTAGGACCACGACCCAGTGGTACTACTGATATATAAGTCAGATTTATGAACATAAAAGGAAGTGTTAATATCTATGCGCTTCCAAGAAATCTAATAACTAACAGTACTACATTTCTTAACTGCGAAACTACACATAATACAACGAATGAATGGGCGACAAGTGAAGTGGAAACTGTCAGACATGATGTATAGCAAGCGGGCAATCATTTGCAGTCGCTCAGCTATTGTAATGACGCTTTTAAACAGAATTCGTAGAAGTGTCGTACAAATGAATGTTAAGATGCGTTCACAATAGAGAATAAATTTGGTAAGTTTTACCACTAGAAAGAAAGAAAAGAAAAATCATTTATTAACGTCACATTATAGGGACAACATCATCTTCATCATCAGCTCGTATCTTCATCATCTTCATCATCAGCCACTACCGAACATAGGCTTCCTCCCGAGGGTATTGGCCATAGTCACCACGCATGGCAGACCGGTTGGTGACCGCATTAATATGTTGTACCACACAAGGAAACGCTGCTGCCCGTTCCTTGATATACGAGTAAAAAAGATGATGTTATAACAATCGGGACCAACGGCTAAACGTACTTTCCGAGGCACGGAGGGTAGTCCCTCAACCAACCAGACCCGTAAAGAAATCTTAAAATTTACACAAAGGTTTTCTGTTCCAGCGTGGGGATCTAACCCACGCCCTTCGAGATTTAAAGCGAGCCAAATACCGCTACGCTACGGAATGTCTACGTGGTTGTCGTGGTTTTGTACTAAGATGCGTAAATTATGGGAATCCCTGTTTTTTTTTTTTTGTTGTCCGGGGTGAAATGAATTGACGCATTCCCACCGCCTCTGCAGCGTATTCGCGCGCTGGCGGCGGGATATGTGGGACTCGCCCTCTCCATAGCGTGGTATGCCTATCTCATACCACGAGGAGAGGAACCTACGCCACTAAAACCTCCCGGACACTCCTTCGATCGGTGCGCAGAGTAGGCAGCGCCAACAGCATCCTTACCATGATCGCTAGTCGGCTAGACTGTATTTACATCAATCACTGCTGCTTCATGTCCCATGGAATGGCGCCGTAGTGATTGCAGAGTGTACTGTGTTTTTATATGTTTGATTGTGAGTCTTAAGTATTACTAACACTAGTTCATAAAAGCAGTGTTACTAACAAAGTGGACACCATGGTCTGAAATAAAAGTTATTATTATTATTATTATCTTGGTACATTTTACTGCCACGGGCCCATGGGGACCCGGTCATTTGAAAGGCATTCATGGGGCCGAAGCCAACATTGAAGAGGTCTTTTGTTCCTTTTAATATAAAAGTGAGATGGCTGCATCTATGAAGATATACCATTGAGATATACCAATGGCCAGTCCTCCACAGATACGCAACTATTGCCGGAAAGGAAGAATCTTGGTTTGGGCTATACGGATGAGATGTTAATACTGGGCTATGGAGTGAGATCGGACATCTGCCTCGAAAATTCTCACATATTTTATATTGGCAGACGGTGACTCGCTGTCTATCACTAACTAACCTACGAGTTAGCTTCGGTGGGCCCCCTATGAAAAGCCACAACATGGCGGCCAGGGGGCAACACTATGGATCAGCTAAGGTTGTCGAGACTGCGGGGCGCAAGATCCTTGTACAGTCAAGTGCCCCCGGCGTTATGACATTTTACACTTCCAACCTGGGGCATAGGTTCCGCTCTTGCAACTCCACTCTGGTCGGCCAGTTAAGGCAAGCTCAAAGACAGGGGATGTTTCACTGTGTGTATGTGTGTGTAGTGTGCATGTCTGTATGTGTCCCCGGGAGATAGGGTCCGTGATGTCGCCACTCACCAACAGCTCGCCACAAGCTGTCCTGCGGTGACTGATTGCACTGGATAAACCAGTGAGCGATGGGGTCGTCACATCCCGACGCATTATTATATATTTAAAAATAATAGTAATTCAAAATAGCATACAGTTATGAATTCCCTCGTGATTCGGCCGCGGCCGATTTGACTATGGCAATATCCCCTTCAGGGAAGCCCCAGCTGTGGACGTTAAACAGGCTAATAACTATGATGATGATGATTCTATGAGGTGTGCCAAAGAATTTTTCCAACGGACTGCATGAATGAATCGAATCTGAAGGCCGAGAGGGTTATGTCTTAGCTTGGCTCTTGCAAATTCAGTTAATTATATTGATGACTTGATGCCACTAGCTGGTGCTGGTAATTTATAAACTGTTTTATTGATTTAATGAAACATGACTTACATTATTTGTAACTAAGCCAATTGTCATTTTCTTATCAAAAGACGATGACATAGCCAAATACAAAAGAAACATTGATACACACATTAAAATACCATGTGAATGTATTGTAAAAACATCCTTATTAATATTATAGAGGCGAATATTTGTATGTATGGATGGATGGATGTTTGTTACTCTTTCACGCAAAAACTACTTAAAGGATTTGGCTATAAGTTTGCACGGGGATAGGTTTAAAGCTGGATTAACATATAGGCTACAAAATATCACGATCCTATCCACTGAAGCAGAGTGACGCGGTTAAAACCGCGGGGAGCAGGCACCGATTGTGTGCCTGTTCGTTCATACATATTTACAAATGTATGAACGAACAGGCACACAATCGGTGAATTTTGAACTGAATGCGCTACGCTTGAGCGCATGGAATTATCATTTACGTAGTAGCTCCTATCGTCGTGGGAACTTCGTCAATAAATATAGCATAAGTATGTTATTTTTACGTTATGTACGTAGCTCGTTATTCGAGAAGGAATTTTAAAATCGGTCTCCTAGTTTTAGAGTTTATTCGTTAGAAACAGTGGATCGAAGGCCTGACATGCTTTTCAAAACAGGAGGCAAGATCGCAAAAAAAATAATTGACTTTACTCAAAGATCCTAAACGCAAAAGTTTGTAAGAATGTATGTTTGTAACTCTTTTATGCGAAAACTAATGAACGGATATGGCTGAAAGTTAGCACGGGTATAGGTAATAATCTAGATTAACATAATAAAGACAAATATCACACTCCGACTCACTGGAGCAGAGAATCACAAGTAACCGCGGAGCGCAACTTGTATTTTATACACGCCACACGTGGTTGACAAGGTATTTTTTTATTTTGCCTTTTTGTAATAGTATCATATATGTTTTATATAACATGTATGTTACATTGTGAATACGTCTTTATCCCAAGATAATAAATGGCTGTTCATTTATCACTACAGTTGATGTCATTCACTCTAGAGGAGCGTCTTCGAGTTACTTTCGTTGCACTAAACCCTTCTTAGTTACTTAAAAACTTTGAAGTAATTTGTACCTGATGTTTGAAGTTATTTATGACGTTTTTTTCATTCTTTTTTTTTAATAATATATGTACAGAGTACACAGACGATATGGGACAAGATAAATAGCGATATAATTGCACAAAGGCACAGCTTATTTCAATATAAATTTCTTCCGCGCGATAGGTTATATTTACCTAAGGGAAGAAGAATATATCCTATGTAGCTTATATACATACATAAGGTACACACATATAATATTATATTAATAAACATACTCAAATATACTTAGAATATATAGGGTGACTGGTAATTAGTGACCGATACCTAAACACATGATTGTGCTCATGATAACAAACAACTTTTACTATGGCAACAAACCTGAAAACGCGAAAAAAAAATCAGCTTCTCCCTACCATGTTGACGAGTTATGTGAACATGAATGTGGTTGGTGTGGTTTGGTGCCATAGTAAAAGTTGTTTGTTATCATGAGCACAATCATGTGTTTAAGTATCGGTCACTAATTACCAGTCACCCTATATACACATAAAATAACTTGAACATATTTTTTTTTATAATATTAACGGCTAAATACCTACCATCTTATATGTAGGGTTATTATGATATGATGAGATATCATTGCAAATAATTGCATACTCTGCAACAGCCCATTTACGTCCATTGCTGAAAATGGGTCGCCGCTGAACAGACCTTGAAAAGATATGGATGTTGACACTTCCACAATCCCCACGCTTGGCAGGCGGATTGGTGACCGCAGTAAGACGGTACCTAACTAACCTGGAGCTGATAGATGCTGCTGCCTATCCATCAGGTGTATATTCCTTAGTCGCCTCTAACGATGCCCACGTGACTTGTGGTGGTATTCTAATATTCTAATCACTACATAGTATAAAACAAAGTCGCTGTCCTTATATCCCTATGTATGCTTAAATCTTTAAAACTACGCAACGGATTTTGATGGGTTTTTTTTTAATTGATAGAGTGATTCAAGAGGAAGGTTTATATGTTTAACACATCAGCATTGCGCCCGTGCGGAGCCGGTAGTAATATTATAAACGCGAAAGTTTGTAAGTATGGATGGATGGATGTTTGTTACTCTTTCACGTAAAAACTACTGAACGGAATTAGCTGAAATTTTGCACGGTGATAGGTTATACGCTGGATTAACATATAAGCTACAGAGCTTATATGTTAATCCAGACCATCACGCTCCGACCCACTGGAGCAGAGAGAACATCACGCTCCGACCCACTGGAGCAGAGTAACGCGGGTAATACCGTGAGCTGTAGCTAGTATTTAAATAATTGCATACATTGCAGTTTTATGATAGAGTTATCGAAGAGTAGCTCTTTTAAGAGCGCAATAAGCCCCATTAAAGTGGTATTTGAAATACATACAACGCGGTCTCTAGATTCACTTAAAAGCGTCAATAAAAAGGAATGATTTCCTTTGGGAATTTTTATATCATACTTACCCTTTGCTTAATGCTTTGTAAAGTAAAGTTGAACGTTTCGTTGGTACTTAACCAACGAAACGTTCAACTTTGCTATAGAGTGCGAAAGTTAGTAATGTTGATATTGATACTAGTTCTTTTCAGTGGTTTTGCTCATCTATAATAATATAAAGTAAATAAAAATATATATTTGTTAAGATTGTTTGCTTGAACGCGCTAATCTAAGGAATTACTGGTCTGATTTGGAAAAATTCTTAACTGTCAGATAGCCCATTTATCGGGAAAAGCTATAAGCTATATTTGATTATGAAATTTCCTCAGAACGAAGAGCTACGCGCGGGAAGCTTGTATTTAATAATTATAATAAAACTGGCGAAAGAAAAAAAAACGATACTGAAAGCGAGGCTCATACCGCCCCGCCACGGAGGTTGTTATGGAGTTTTGACAGCAGATTAGTTAATCTCAACGTTAATCATCAATACAGATCATTGTATCGCGTTAATATCCATAATTACTTACCACAATGGGTAAATCTTCTTGGCTGGACGAGGCAGTAAACCCGGCGACCGTAGTCCCAATTGCTTGCATTAAAACATTTACATTGCATCAAGTAGCTTTCAAACTTTTTGCACGATTTTAGATTCTTGACGTCATCTGACAATTGACGTCTGTCAATTCACTAGATTAAAGCTAGATGTGAGAAAAGATAGAAAGAGACAGAATAATACTTACGCTTCAGATATGAGAGCTCTCAGCTTGCAGAATATGATCCCCAAGCTGTAGGGATATTGATGCCAGGATACCGTCAGATCGTTGGGAAGACCTGGAACAAAATAATATAAATGTTCAGTTTTATATTACAGGTTAATAATAAACGTTATTGTATATACAGACTGCATCAATTTATGTTTTACCGCGGCATCAAAATTCATCTTAAACAAAGCCTTTGTAAAAAAAAGTGGGATTTAAAAAGATAAAGTATTGTTAAAAGATTTCAAAACTTTTTCAAAATACTACTACTACTAGCTGTGCCCCGCGGATTTACCCGCGTTACTCTGCTCCAGTGGATCGGAGCGTGATGTTTACTAGCCTATATTATAATCCAGCATATAACCTATCCCGGTGCAAAATTTCAGCCAATTCCATTCAGTAGTTTTGGCGTGAAAGAGCAACAAACATCCTTCCATCCATACTTACAAACTTTCGCGTTTATAATATAGGTAACTAGCGGCCCGCCCCGGCTTCGCACGGGTGGACTTTTATACCCTACCCCTGCCCTACCCTACCCCTACCCTAACCCTACCCTACTTCTACCCTACCCCTACCCTACCCCTACCCTACCACTACCCCTACCCTACCCCTACCCTACACCTACCCTACACTACCCCTACCCTATCCTACCCCTACCATAATCCCTACCCTACCCTACCCCTTACCCTACCCCTACCCTACCCTACCCTACCCTACCCTACCCCTACCTTACCCTACCCTACCCTACCGTACCCTACCCTACCCTACCCCTACCCAAAAGTATCCTATGTCCTTCTCCCAGTTCTTATCTACCTCCCTACCAATTTTCAGCCAAATCGGTTCAGCCGTTCTTGAGTTATAAATAGTGTAACTAACACGACTTTCTTTTGTTTTTAAAATGTATTCTGCTATTCGGGACGGAAACAAATCCAACAAATCAAAAACCATGGCAATCGGTCCAGCCGTTCTCGAGTTATAAGTGTTGTAACAAACACGACTTTCTTTTATATATATAGATATTATAGGAGGATATTTTGTTTTTTAAGATTACAAGCAGAGTATTCTTGTCCAGCTTGTGTTACGAGTGGTTTCACGTCGGTAGTGCAATGGGTGGGGAGCGAACTGGCGACCTCAAGATCACAAGTCCGACGCCCTAGCCATTCGGCTACCGCACAAGCATAAAATGTATGAAAGTACCTAGTATATACATTAAAACGGTTTGAATAAGCGCTCAAGTGGTTTATTAATAGATTTCCGTTACGTTTATTTTTAATGACTTAAACTCACTGTTTTATGAGCATAATAACTGACACGTCAACGTTTGGTTTTAAAAACATTTCGTATTACACTAAACGGATGAAAACATGATGGTTTCGCGGTGATGTCTGCTGTCACTATTTGGAATAATTTCATTTGGAATGTAGGTACTTGGTACTTACTACTTTAAATATTTATATATATAGTGTTACAAAGAGATTAATAAATTTCGATGATCGGTAGGGTTCCACCGTAGCCTAATTGGCTAAGGCATTGGGGGCTTTACCCAAAGATGCAGGTTCGAATCCTGCCGGGGTGGTCGAATTCTATTAATCTCAATTTTGAAATATAGTATAAGGTAATCTTTCCCATAAAGAGTTCAAAACATTTAATAATGTGAAAACGGGCGGTGTCATCGTTTAATATTTAAAACCAAATGTAACTTTGGAGATATTTATCGAAGTAATGCGAATCATTACCGATAGATGGCACTACCGTCCCCGTTAGAGACGTGTTACAAAGAGATTAATAAATTTCGATGATCGGTAGGGTTCCACCGTAGCCTAATTGGCTAAGGCATTGGGAGCTTTACCCAAAGATGCAGGTTCGAATCCTGCCGGTGGTCGAATTTTATTAATCTCAATTTTGAAATATAGTATAAGGTAATCTTTCCCATAAAGAGTTCAAAACATTTAATAATTTATAGACATTTTAAACAACTACATCTACCACTAACTGCCTACTTTACAAGACACCTCAAAGCTATTATCAGCTAAGACTAATCGCCCATCCATGCTCACAAATCACAATACATCAAACACAAACAAAAATGTTACCAACTTTGTCTAAGCTTTAATTAAATGTTTATATAGTGTTTTAGTTGAAAGGGTGAACTAAAATAATGTTCTTTTTTATTTAATATTGTGCAAAATGTACCTAGTGCCCTAACAGGGTTCATGCCTGGTTTTGTTACTTAAATAATAGACGCGTGGTTTCACTCGTGTAGCTCTTTTATCAATTAATATAGCCTCTAATATACTTACTCCTAGATAACGTAACGTAATAGTGAAAGTATATTTGAAATCGGTCGAGTAGTTTCGAAGTCTATTCAATACAAATAAACGAATAAATCTTTCGTCTTTATAGTATTCGTAGGTACAGAAAACAATAACATTAACAATATAGGTACATGGCTGATGCAGTTTTTTTTCCGTGCTGCGTGTGAATTCGCGCGCTGACGGCGCGGTGGGATATGTGGGACTCGCCCTCTCCATAGCGTGGTATGCTAAACTCATACTAGGAGGAGAGGACCCTACACCACTAAAACCCCCCGGACACTCCTTCGATCCGCCGTTGACGGGGGCCGGGTACGCATGAGCAATCCGGCACCCGTGGATGGCTGATTCAGCCTGAGGATCCAGAACATATGTTGTTGTCTGTGACTGTCACATGTCTATTTGTTTACTTTCATACTGTCTGTAATTATGTTAATGTATGGTTATGTATGGTATGAAATCTTTATGAAGACAGTATGGAATTTTATAATAATAAGATTTTGTTCATTACATGACACTGGCAGAAATTGCTGAATAAGTCGGCAGATTGCCATATATAAAAAAAAGGTTTTGTCTTTGAAAGTCAACTTTCGCACTAAAGAGATAAACCTCAGGAGGCTCACGTTTAGCAGTGGTAACGTTATACAGGCTAATGATACTAATGGTTAACCCATCTTTGCTATTTTACCAAAAAAATGTTGTCGGAAAGAAAGCGCAAAGTATTATTAGAGCGCCTTTTATATGACACATAAGGCTAATTTTTCAATCATAATCAAAATCATCAGAGGAATAAGTTAAAATGTTGACTAAATTTCGTAGGTAATTTTTTTTTTTCATTTTATCTGTAATCGGCATTCTTGCCATAATCAGACGGGTTCACATTCCTTACCATTTTCTATGGTGATGCTCCATTAAACATCCACCTATATATTGAAGAGTAAGTAGTTCTATCTCCTTTGGTCTATGCTAGCTTGTAAGTATGTTGCATTCTTTGCAGCTTCAGCTTTTGTTACTTTTACAACAATTGTTTACTTCCTCTTTCATGATAGGTATTTGTAGGTATTCAAGAATTTCTGTATCTCTAGCAAACCAAGCGGCATATGATATTGTACTCATACGAAATATGTAATTATTTTGATTCACTCCACTAATATCTGAGCATCGAGAAAATTAGCCCCTAATTAATTATCTTACCCACAAAGTTACGGTTATCCCTAACGTAATAACGCTATGATAAGAAACATGTCCGTAATTATATGTCACAAGCCCATTAAATCCGACAGATGTGACAGTAATCAGCGAAAAATAAACGACCCCAAGAAAATAAAAACGGACATAACATATTTTATCTACTAGATATTAGGGTGACCAGGCTGCTTTTATAATATTATTTTTATTTTTTTTAAACTTAAGCACAAACTATTGTACCAAAGTGGCCTTAATGCCATGTAATCGACATTATCTGCCAGTCAACCTTAGGGTGGTGATGAAACAACATGGTAGGTGCGCTGTGGTTAAGAAAAGATAAAATAATAATTTAACTATTAATATTGATGAGTCCCTAGAACAAAATTGTATTTTACTTGTTATTAAATTTCAGAAGGTAATATTTTAAACCAGTGTTAATCCCCTATGCCTCAATCCCCCGTTACCAACTGACCTGAGCCGAGGTAAAAGTCCCACAAGGGCCCCGCTTACGCAGGTTGTTTAGTTTTAAGCAATTTATTTAGACTGGAGCTCTACTCGCCTTTAGCCTCGGTGAAGTAGCAAAAGCCCCAGGCTAACTATATAATACCATATTATTAATGCGCTATTTTATTTTAATAGCGCTGTTTTAAAATGTCATACTTTGAAAAATTGATTACACGATTTTGTTCTATATATATGTTACGGCTAAAGGTAGGTGTGAACATAAACTTAAGATTAGCCGGCTAAACTTAGGTTTATCTTCGATAAGCAGCTAAAGTTCGATACCTAACATGTTAGTTTGCGTCGTGATATTTTAGGTTTTAATTAAATTAAACAATACCTTTGCACGGCACAACAAGGTGTTGAGGTGGTTAAAAAAAAAACCTAAACCTAAACCAATAGAGTTGAACAGGGACTTATTCAGGTTGATCTAAGTTTAACCGCATGTGGTCGGCTAGACCTAGGTTTAGCCGGCTAATCTTAAGTTTATGTTCACACCTACCTTTAGCCGTAACATATACACGATATGATACAGTGAAACTAAATCGACATCAGCTTCATTCTGTACACCATTTGCTGGACATGGCCTCACCCGAAAAAGAACCCAACCACTTGGCGGGCGGATTGAAGACATCAATGTCATGTATTAGTAAGCAGGTAAACGCAACTGTCTTGGTGTACGATTGCCATATATGTATAGTTGCGATAATCGGGACTTATGACCACTTAAAGTGCTTTCCAATGCTCGAACGGCCCGGAAAGATGTTTTTTTTTATCATTTTTTTTTTCAGTTTCAGCAATTGAACCCAAGAGCAATATTAAAGGTTAGACTTATACCGTAAGGATACAGATGTTGTCTTGTCTAAACTGTTACTTCACCTTGAAGCGATATCTACAGTAGCAGCACAAACTACGAAGACGACCAGCGCCATCTATTACCTAGCATACCAACTAACCTGTATCGCGAAATACAAATTTGCAAGTGAATTCGAACATTTACAAGCTCTGAACAAATGGCTGTCGGCCGCCGATCTTACCACCTCACTCTGTAAAGAAGACCTTCATTTTCTGTGGAGGAAAAATCACCAATCGTTCGTCTACAATTTTAATTTTTAGTATAAAACATACATATATTCTATTGATAGCTTAACGATACTGATCTTGGCATGGGATTCTATACAGTCTCCATGCTTTACACAAATTGAGAACCAGGGTTTGGCCACGAATTTAATGAAAACTTGTATAAAGTACAAGACATTTGGTCACCCTAGTCCATACTTCTCGTTGCAACGTAAATAAACTACACTTTGATATTCTTGTAAACTGTTTTAAAAAGCCATTATCGGGAAAGGTTGTGCTTTATTATTTTTACACAACTTAAATGGATAATTTAAAAATATGGTCAACGGAGTAACGTATAACAGCGTATATTTTACATTCGTTTACTAACTAACTATTTATTTGACTTGTATAAAAGATTTCGTTAGTTTTAGCTTAGAATAAAATAAACCACCATAAGAGGCGACTTAATTTACCTCATCATCATCATCAGCCCGTACAACGTCCACTGTTGAACATGGGCCGCCTCCCGAGGGAGGGTTCTGCCATAGTCACCACGCTTGGCAGGAGGATTAGCGATTGCATTACATGACATATGCCCTACATGACATATGCCCTACATGGCAAATGCCCTACATGGCAAATGCCCTACATGCAGTACTGTCCTTTATATATTCTGACCCTATACCACTTAACATCAGGTTGATTATTTGCCTGGCGCCGCCGGAGGGTGTCTCAGAAAGCCATGGGTTCCTTGGCCCCTCGCCAACGGCCGATGGAGGAGTACCCGGGGGATGTTAGTGGGTAGGGTCCTCTTTTTGTGGCATGACTAGCATACCACCGCTATGGACGGACGAGTGCCACGTACCCACCGCAGTGATTAAAGCATTTCCCCCGGACAAAAAAGGGGCTATTTACAATACATGTAGGATATACTCTTCTTCAATACACTTGCTTCTATTATCATCAGCCCGTATAACGTCCGCTGAAGGGCCTCCTTGCGAGAGAAGGTTTTATCCATAGTCACCACGCTTGGCAGGCGGGTTGGTGACCGCAGTATTATGTTGTAACACAAACACACAAGGAAACGCTACTGTCCATACCCTTATATACGATTGTTATAGATGATGTTACAACAATCGGGACCAACGGCTTAACGCGCTTTCCGAGGCACTAAGGGTAGTGCCTAAGCCAACCCTAAGACCCGGAAAGAAAACTTAGAAATATACACTAAGATTTTTTTGTCCGCCGTGGGGATCGAACCCACAACGTCCGAGAATTTTAAGCGAATAGCGTTACGCCGCGGAGGTAGGTTTCCACCTAGCTTCAATAAATCACTTTTATCTGCAATTTTGAATGTTGCTACATTTTAAGGTCGACGATTTAAATATTTTTGGATTTCGCCGATTGAATATCGTTATATTTCCATATTGCATGTTTATGAGTTATTTATGGACGAATGCTACAGTTTTTGAGCAAATACTCAAATAAAGCCGCATATAAAATAAAAGATTTATTATAAAATGAGCCGTATGTGGCATTGTTAAATATTCAATAGGGTTAGTATTCGATACGAGGACAAAACTAATAAAAAAAAGAATTTTCTTTGCAATGTTGTTATTATACCAGTTTTTTTATTGTTTTTTAATATAACTAGCAGTTTTTACAACATACTCCTTGTATTCTTGTTAACCCCTTGTGCTAAGCTATAATGTTTGTTACGAGTGGATTCACGTCGGTAGTGCAAATCGAACCGGCGGCGACCACGTGATATCACTCAGCGCCCAAGCCAATTAGGCTACGGCCGCTTTTCGACCAGCTATTCGAAGTTGTAAACGAATACGGATACCTCAAACGACCGAACTAGGTAGGACTTACTTATAGACAGAGGTGATCTTATCCAAAATACCTCAGTGCCTTAAGATGAAAGCGTTTAATTAATGCGTGTTACCAGTAATGATGAATATGGATCGTGGTCCCTCAGTGTGCCTCATAAGAAAGCTCAAAATCGCTCAGCACGCTATGGAAAGAGCTATGTTTGACAACGACATAGTGATCATGGCAGAATCGCTGGAGGACTTTGGACCGAGGCTCAATGACCTCGATGAAGTTTCCCAACAAGTTGGGCTTACAAACAACATGGTAAGACGAATGTGATGTATAAGGCCCATGTAGTGCCCAACTCTATAGCCGTTGGGAACTTCATTCTCGAAATTGCGACCGAATATGTATACCTAGGTATACGTATTCGGTCGTCAAACGATCCAACTAGGTAGGTCCAACTTAGAGGTCAATCGTCGAATCCGACTCGGATGGGCAGCGTTTGGGAAGCTTCGGGAGATCTTCTCGTCCAAAATACCTCAGTGCCTGAAGACAAAAGTCTTGAAGCAATGTGTGTTACCAGTGATGACATATGAATTTGAGACGTAGTCTATTACTGTGTGCCTTATAAGAATGCTCAAAGTCGCTCAGCGAGCTATGGAAAGAGCTATGCTCGGCGTTTCCCTGCATGATCGAATCAGAGATGAAGAGATCCGCAAGAGACCGAAGGTCGCTTACATAGCTCAACGGATTAGCACGCTGAAATGACAATGGGCAGGACACATAGCTCATAAAACTGACGCTCGATGGAGCAAAAAGGTTCTCGAGTGGAAACCACGAACTGGCAAATACAATGTGGAACAACCGCCTATATGATGGACCGACGACCTCATAAATATCGCAGGGAGTTAGTGGATGCTAGCCGCTAGAAATTTAATTAATTTTACCCCTGGAAATCGTTAGGGAACGATTCCAGCGGAAAAGCAACGAATCATTTAATTCTGAATGCTAGCCAGGTAACTCCATCAAACAACAGGTAAGAATGGTATAGTGACATATTGTGGCACTAGATGTCCTTGCATTTGAATACCTACACCAACATATATTTGCCTGTATAGAAATAAAAAGTAAAAGAATTCTTTACTTACTCAAATTTCTACAGTAAAAGTTATACCTCCTTATCCCCAATTGTCCGCGAATAAAAACATGCTAATTTTCGTCCAATACTTTTGTCCCTTTTAATTTAAAATGAAATTTGAGAAAGTTTTGTTATTTTTGATTTATGTAACCTATAAATTCAACATGTAACGTTACTCGAAACTAAGGCCAACCCCACATTGGATTTGCGCGTTCCTCGAGCGTGTGTCAGCCTTATAAGTGCACTGGTGACTGGGTGGAGAAGATCGAGATGTCTAAAACTAGTTGTACTAGGTTCAAATCTTACTTGGAACAATTATTCGCATGAACCAGCGTCCTGATGTGTTGAGTCTGAATGTGTTTTCTATCTGAGAATATATATATATATATGAGCTTAGCCCTTTGAAATGTAACACAGAAATTAATTTCCTTACAAAATAGGTCACGATGGGACCGATTTTGACGCGACTGATAGATGACAAATTTTATAAGGCATTAGCTTCCCACGCACGGTTTTACCCGCGTAACTCCCGTTCCCGTGGGAACTTCATAATTAAATATAGCCTATGTCACTCAGGGTGAATGTAGCTTTAGAATGGTGACAGAATTATTGAAATAGGCACAGTAGTTTTTGAGTTTATTCATTACTAACATACACACAAAAATACAAATCTTTCCTCTTTATATTATTAGTATAGATAACATTTTGTCTATCTATTCGTTTGTCATTGTTTTGCGCCTTATCTCTACAACGGTTACACCGATTTAGACAGGACTTTCTTTGTTAGATAGTTTATAAATTCCTTATTCCACACGGACGAAGTTACGGGCAGCAGCTAAGTAGTCTATACTAATATTATAAAGAGGTAAAGTTTGTGAGTTTGTAGAGGCTGATATCTGGATTTACTGAACCATTTGCAAATTATTTTACCAATAGAAAGACACATTATTTTTAAATATCATATGTTATATTTTTAGTCAAGGTTTCCACGGGAACGGGATCGAAGCAGGCGAAACCGCGCGGGTCAGCTAGTAGGATATAATTTTGTATAAGCTTAGTAGCCACTGTATCATCATCAGCCCGTATAACGTCCACTGCTGAACATGGGCCTCCTCCCGAGGGAGGGTATTTGCCATAGTCACCACGCTTGGCGGGTTGGTGACCGCAGTATTATGTTGTAATACACAGGGAAACGCTGCTGCCCGTTTCTTAATATACAATTTTTATAAATGATGTTATAACAATCGGGACCAACGGCTTAACGTGCTTTCACAACCAACCAGACCAGGAAATAAAACTTAGAATTTACACAAAGATTTCGTGTCCGGCGTGGGGATCGAACCCACGACCTCCGATATTTAAAGCGAGCCAAATACCGCTACGCCACGGAGGTTGTCACTGTATACAACGGTCCATTTATTACCTTCATGATCATCTATTCAGATATTTTTCGGTTCTCACAAAATAGTTCGATTTAGGCAAATAATGTATTTATTTCGCAAAATTTTCAAAAGTCACCACGCTTGACGGGTTGGTGTCCGCAGTATTATGTTGTACCACACAAGGAAACGCTGCTGCCCGTTTCTTAATATACAATTTTTATAGATAGACCAACGGCTCAACATGCTTTCCGAGGCACGGAGGGTAGTCCCTCAGCCAACCAGATCTTGAAAGAAATCTTAGAATTTACACAAAGATTTCCTGTCCGGCGTGGGCATCGAACCCACGACCGCAATTAACGAGGACCGAGGTCCCAGGTCCCAGTCGCCGGATCCGAAAAAAATAAATAATTTTCTTCCGGCGACTGGGACCACTCATAAATGATAACTGAAATCAAAAAATGTACAGTCACACGAATAGTATATTACGATACGTGTGACCTAAGTAGCCTATTATTGCACGGCCTGAAGTGACTTGACTAGACTTGACTAGAACGAGTCAATGATATTCATATAAATAATTTAGATTTTTTTTCGTTTGACTGTACCGATACTGGCTTGAATAATAGAATTTTTTAAGTCATCTGTGAGTGTACCCAGTCGCTGGAAGAAAAATATTTAATTTTTCAGATCCGGCGACTGGGACCGCGGTCCCTGTTAATTGCGGTCCCAGTAGCCGGAAACCTCACTGAGATTTAAAGCGAGCCAAATACCGCTACGCTACGGAGGTTGTAAATACAACAATATAGTACTACTTTCTTTGAAAAATACAGTGAACTAGCTACCCGCGACTTCATTGGTGTAAAATAAGGATTTTATAAGCTACTAGCGGCCCGCCCCGGCTTCGCACGGGTGGACTTTTATACCCTACCGCTGCCCTACCCTACCCCTACCCTAACCCTACCCTACCCCTACCCCTACCCTACCCTACCCCTACCCTACCCCTACCCTACCCCTACCCTACCCCTACCCTACCCCTACCCTACCCCTACCCTACCCCTACCCTACCCTACCCCTACCCTAGCCAAATCGGTTCAGCCGTTCTTGAGTTATAAATAGTGTAACTAACACGACTTTCTTTTGTTTTTAAAATGTATTCTGCTATTCGGGACGGAAACAAATCCAACAAATCAAAAACCATGGCAATCGGTCCAGCCGTTCTCGAGTTATAAGTGTTGTAACAAACACAACTTTCTTTTATATATATAGATAGATATGTACGAACCAATAATTATACTGCTCATACAGCAAATTTACTTTAATATATTAATTATTATTTAGTCGTAATATAAACAACGTCACGCGCTAATGTGTTTGCGTCTCCTATAACAATAACGTACAATAAGTGCGGCTCAGATTACTGAAAATTTGTAATCGTTTAAATAAACTATATCTTCAACTCAAAATTGGTTTGGTGTTAACATAACAGGCTAGTTGACACTTTTTTGAAATTACTTTTATATGGTTAAGAATGGTTTGACTAGATCAACAAAAAAATATGGCATTTATTTGAGATCTAGAAAACACTAAAATAAATATACCTTTTTAATAATCCGATGTTACTTGGCACTTTTATTGTAAGATATTGTATGGGTTTCTCGCCGTTGACGATATCCCGATAATAGTTGTAGTATTGTGAAGCTAATAGGCTAGTTGACACATATGAAATTATGTAACAATAATTTTTATTTCTAAAACTAAGTGTCATATGGAACCTAAATATAGTTGTTCTGTTCAAAAAACTTGTATATTTTTGTATAAACTCGTCATGACGTCATTGATCTTGAACACAGACAATGTATATAGATCAACATGGCTGACATCGTTTTTATCTCTAAATGTCAAGCCAATTTTTAAATATTTATTTTAGTGCTTTCTCAAATAAATTCCATATTTTTTTCTTGATCCAGTAAAACCATTCTTAACCATATAAAAATAATTTCAAAAAAGTGTCAACTATACATAGGTACTCTCGCAAAAACATAACCCTCCTTCTGGCGCAGTCGGGTAAAAAGGCCGATAAAGTAAATATAATTATTATGTCAGTAAAGATATCATGTACTATGTCGATCTAGTTAATTTCAATCCCCATTTCGTAGAATCTATACAATGAGCTGTCAATCATTTGTTCCTTAATCGACTTTCAATCGCAGACACGTGTATCAACATTGCTTTTAACATAATATATTGCTGTTGTTAATTATATACAATATCTGTGGTTTTAGGTATAAATAATAATCAATGTAAATATACCTTACCTCACGAGCCTTAGTGGCAATAGTATACGTCTGAACAAAAGCTATAGATCTTGTATTTTTTTAAGAGAAGCACGAATAGTCGCAACAACAACATCGCAATGCACGTTTTTAAATATAACTAGGTCATGTAAAATTCGATGAGTGTATGTGCAAAGTATGGAACCGAAAAGGCTTGACGGACTTGAAAAATTCTGCCACTACTTAAAACCTTTACCCGGGAGTAATTAAAACTATTTGAAGAGTTTCCCACGAAGACTGGAACTAAACGGGAGGATCCGTGGCAAGAAAGCTGCTAATATTATAAATGCGAAAATATCTTTGCATGCCCACCTTCTCGCTAAAACCAGTGTACCAAAGTTGATGTATTTTGGTACGAGATCAACTATCGACAATAAACCATAGGAAAGGGACCAGGCGACCATTTATCAATATCAACGTTATAAGAGAAAAGATTTGATTATATGTTTCCATTGAATAGGTTTCGAAACTATTAAACTGATTTCAATAATTCTTCCACCATTGGATAGTAACAAAGGCTAAATTCACGAGTTACATAGGCTTCGTTTAATATATTAGTTCCAACAAGAACACGAGCTAGGCGGGAAGCTAATCCTTACTATCCTTACTTACTTACTAATATTATAAATGTGAAAGTAACTCTGTCTGTCTGTCTGTTACGCAATCACGCCTTAACTACTGAAGCGATTTAAATGAAATTTGGTACAGATATAGTCTAGAGCCTGAGAAAGAACATAGGCTATATTTTATTATGAATTTCCCACGGGAACGGGAGTTACGCGGGTGAAACCGCGCGCGGGAAGCTAGTTATATATAAACGTGCCCAAAGCCATTACTATTTCACGCTAAGATATTTGCCGGTATTATAATAAAAGATTTATTCCAGATATTAAAGATTCCACATCAATTAATCTCTTATAAACCTACTAAAAAGTTTTACCTCAAATCTCGAAAAAACTTGTCAAAGACCTGAACAAGAAGCCTCCCTTACACATCTTTGAATAGAATGTAATCACATAATCAAATCACTCTCGCTGGGGTATTTTTATACGACCCTGTTTAGTCTAAGACACCATTCAAATGCAAAAGGTCCAACCTTTCTTTACTCCAATTTGGGGTTTTTATGTTGATTTTCTGATGCTGAGATTTGGTGAGAGACTCATTTCGTTTAAAAAGGTCGTGATTTGTGAAGTAATTATAACGACAGCGAAGTGGGAGCAGACATCTCTTTAAGATTTTTTCTACTTTACGAGCTTTTGGTTTTTCCTATGTAGCTCCCGTTCCCGTGGAAACGTCGTTATTAAATGAAGTCTATTTTACTCCTGGTTAAAGTAGCTTTCTAATGGTGAAATATTTTTTAAATCGGACTATTAGTTCCGGAGCCCATTCAATGCAACCGAACAAACAGTAAATGTTTAAGCATCACAATTTTAGGCAATCAATTAAAGCGGCCGTAGCCCAATGGGTAGGCGGTCGGACTTGTGATCTTGAGGTCGCTGGTTAGAACCCCACCCATTCCACTGCCAACGTGAACCCACTCGTAACACAAGCATTTTAGCTTAGCACGACGGGTTAACAAGAATACTAGTAGACTGCAAAATTCTGCTAGTATCCTTTAAAAAAAAAAGAACACGGCAACAGGTAGTCGCTTGAAAATTGTACGGAACCCTTCGTGCGCCAGTCCGACTCGCACTTGGCCAGTTTTTTCCTCTTTATAATATAAGCATAGATTACCAACACGCTACTTATGCCACAATATAGATAAGAGTGCCAGTCTAATAATGGTAACAACCATTTCTACGACGCCATAAACATTTATGGCAAGATACGCAACTTTTTATAATTTTAACACAATTTTGTTAAAGTGTTCTTTATAAACACATAAAATCTATACAAATAAATAAAAATGAAGTGAAAATTTGACATTTTTACGGGATGCATATGAATGTCAACCTCCATGGCTCAGCGGTATTTGGCTCGCTTTTAATCTCGGACGTCGTTAGTTCGATCCCCACGCCGGGCAATAAATCTTTGTGTCCATTCTAAGATTTCTCGCCGAGTCTGGCTGGCTAAGGGGCTACCCTCCGTGCCTCGGCGACGATACCAGGGAACGAGCGTTTCCTTTTGTGTTACAACATAATACTGCGGTCACCAACTCGCCTGCCAAGCGTGGTGACTATTGCAAAACAAAATTTCAGACAGCCAATTCCGTTCAGTAGTTTTTACGTGAAAGAGTAACAAACATCCATCCATCCATCCATACTTACAAACTTTGGCGTTTATATTATTAGTACGATTTCGTTACGATAAATCTTATATATAAAATTCTCGTGTCACAATGTTCGTTCCCGTACTGCTCCGAAACGGCTTGACCGAATCTCATGAAATTTTATGAGCATATTGAGTAGGTTCAGCTAGTAACATATACAAAAGAAACTAAAAGTAATAATGAAATAACGAATTTATTCAGCACTTAGGTATTTACATACACTTGTACTTGTCAGAATCACAATGTTACACAATTATTCTTATTCTATGAATTAAACTAGATACTTAATTAACCGGTAGCAAATTGTAGGATATTACAGACAAAGTAGACCGTCCGTCAGCTGGTCATTAATTTCTCTACTCATAATAAGTTTATGTTCATATTAATTATTTTAGACTTTAATGGTTCAATACAGAAAAGTTTGGAAAAAAAACATACAATTAAGTGGCACACACCTGGGGGCACCCTTAAGGGGTTAGGACCACGACCCAGTGGTACTGATATATAAGTCAGATTTATGAACATAAAAGGAAGTGGTCGGCCTACAGGCGCTGGATCACAGGGCAGGGGTAGGGGTGCAACGCGGTCCTCGCCGGCGAGAATCCTACCCTAGCTAACCTGCAACCTTTCACTAGCTACCTATGTGGACGACTCGGAGAAGAAAGGAAGAAAGAAACTCCGGGCTTTTTCTTTTTCGTCATCTTTTGTATCACAGTTTATGTACCTTTTTTGTTTAAAACTTTTGTTTACAATATTTTATTTAATATACATTTCAAATAACAGTATGTGCGCTAATGCACGCTCTAGACGTTTTCACAAATATAGTTAAATATTGATTTAAAATCCTCAAGCAGAAATATCAGAGCAGCAACCTCTTGCACTTTGAAAACGGAGGGAGCGTCAACGCACATTTCCAAGGAACTATCTACATGAGAAGATTATCGCCGTTAAGGTCACAATAATGTACTTCTACCTCAAACACATCCATCATATGGTCGACCAGTCACCACAAGCAGCACCCGTTCACGAGTATAACGTGTGAGCACACAGCCATCGCCTCCCTCGCCATATTAGAGGGAAGGAGGCGACCCGACTCACATCGCCACCGCAAGCAATGACAAACAATGGGAGCATGACGAGTACACTGATAGTAGTATTTGAGGAATCGCATTTAAAAAGAGAGACAGTTAAACTCAGCATAGCTTGTTCCGAAATACATCAGTGTATACAATAACAAATTTGATAAATGACAATAAAAAATTAAAAAAGTCTAATTTTGGTATATCAGTTCGGTGAACAGGCACCTGGTGTGTAAGTTTGCTTGTGTTACACCGCTAGCACCATGCAGTTTTATCATTAATATATTCATTAATTGTGTAATAACCTTTTTTCATTAAGGTAGTCTTTACATGGGATTTAAATTTATTTAGGGGTAACTCTTGCACACATTCTGGTATTTTGTTGAACATACGCACACTAAGCCCTACAAACGAAGAATGGACTCTCTGCAGACGGTGGTAATCAGCAGTATGTACTTATGTTAGATTCTGAACCTATAGTTATAGTTTACTGTCGCATTAGTAATACTTAAGCGACTGTCAAATCGTCTAATTATTACACAACAGTACTTTAGTACAAGCTATGTTTGGTTTGACAACAATTATTATCAATTAAATTCAAGTAGAATAAGATGTAGTGAGATGATGCGTTTAACATTATAATTACTTATGATGAATGTTGATAGAATATTACATAAACAATTTAAATTTAGCGAATGGTGACGCTAAATTTAAATTTGAATAAGAAATATCTTTCATAAAAGAATAAGATAATAATGAAATAATGAATTTATTCATCATCATCATCATCATCAACAGCCCGTTTACGTCCACTGCTGAACATGGGCCTCCTCTGAACAGACCTTGGTAAGCCAGTATCGTAGAGGGATATTGTAATAATCACCACGCTTGGCAGACGGATTGGTGATCGCAGTAAGATGTAAACCTTGAGCTAATAGATGCTGCTGCCCATCCATCAGCCATATGTCTCTTAGTCGCCTTTTACGACACCCATGGGAGGACATGGGGTGGTCTATTCTAAGCCGGAAACCACACGGCATCCGGAAACCACACGGAATTTATTCAGCACTTAGGTATTTACACACACTTGTACTTGTCAGAATCACAATGTTACACAGTTATTCTTATTCTATAAATTAAAATAGATACTTAACTAACAGGTAACAAATTGTTGGATGTTACAGACAAAGTAGTCCGTCCGTCAGCTTGTCATTAATTACTCTACTCATAAAAAGTTTAAGTTCACGTTAATTATGTAGTGACATCTACAGTAGCCGCACAAAGCTACAAAAATACAAGTAGCGCCATCTACCTCCTAGCATCCGAACTAACCTGTATCGCGCAATACAAATTCGCAAGCGAATTGAAACATAAGTAGGTATACAAGTTCCGAAAAGTAACAAATGAAAAACCCGGCAAAGAAGATCTTCGGCGGAATATGCCGATTTTCCGCTTCCCTGGCGACAACAAAACAACATTAATCAATAATGTTACTTGGCTGCTGTATTCTGTAAGGTACTTCGTCAGTCAAGCAACTTATTGAGCGCACTGACGCTATACTATATTTTTTTTAAATTTTAGTTATGAAGTAGTACAGACCTCATCGTAGCCTTAACGCCTAGCATCGTATTTTATCATCAACAATTTAGACAACATTTTAAATTCGCAACTTCATCATAATTACACGCCTGAAATGAGCTTTACGTGCTTAATTTAAACTGAAAACAGAGCTTTTTAGAACTAGTACAAATTAAACGTTTTATCTTTTAGTGCTACTGTTTCATTACCTATTATAACAAGCTACCCGTGCGCGGTTTCACCCGCGTAACTCCCGTTACCGTAAAAAAATTGTTATTAAATATAGCCTATAGTATTCCTTGGTAAATGGACTTTGTAATCTTCATCATCATCAGCCCGTATAACGTCCACTGCCGAACATGGGCCTCCTCCCGAGAGGGAGGGTATTTTGCCATAGTCACCACGCTTGGCAGGCGGGTTGGTGACCGCAGTATTATGTTGTACCACACAAGAAAACGCTGCTGCCCGTTCCTTGATATACGATTATTATAGATGCTTAACGTGCTTTATGAGGCACGGGGGGTAGTCCCTCAACCAACCAGACCCGGAAAGAAATCTTAGAATTTACACAAAGATTTTCTGTCCGGTGTGGGGATCGAACCCACGACCTCCGAGATTTAAAGCGAGCCAATTACCGCTACGCTACGGAGGTTGTTTGGTTATTAAATATAGCCTATAGTATTCCTTGGTAAATGGACTTAGTAATACTGCACTTGAAGTTCCTGAGATTAGCGCATTCAAGAAAACAAACAAGCCATTTTAAATCAAGGAGGGCTTTACGTACAGTACTCCAATGTTATAAAAATAACGTTAAGCTTTGATTTCTACCGAATTGTTCTACACAATTCGGTATTTATGTTAACAAAAAAATAAGTTTATTATGACACCAACCACCTGCCACTACGACTGACAACGTAAGGCATAGATTTGGTACGCAGGTGCGTAAACTGTATAATAATATGTACAGTTAACAAAAGATATACACGCCAAGGCAGAGTTTGGTTGTTGTCGGTGCGTTACTCACAGCGCTCCGTCTTTAATTACACTTGAGAGCAATAAAATCGCACACGTTGACTTTTTGTTGTTAAAGCAGTTTTTTTCATGAATGTGAATACATATTAAAATAAAACTTACACTATTTGAATGTTTACTTCAGTACCTTTCTAATGATATCAAATACAGTGTAAAAAAAGTACCCAAAGGGAGTTTTAGGGCACAAAACCCAACATACGGATAAAATTACCCAATTTAGCTTAAGAAAGAATAAAAATAAAACTCAAAATGCTTGATCAAATTGTTTTTTAATAAGGTGTATTCCCTCCCCTAGCCTTGATTACAGCTCTTAGTCGGTTTTTCATGGACCGTATTAATTTCACCATGAAATCTTGTGGTATGGCGTTCCACTCCTCTTCAATGGCAAGTTGAAGCTCTTGGAGGCGCGTAGGAGCAGGGCTTCTTGCTCGAACTCTTCTTTTTAGCTCATCCCAGACATGCTCAATCGGATTGAGATCAGGACTACGAGCTGGCCACTCCATCGCGGTGATTCCAACGTCTTCTATGTAGTCGCAAACTGTTCTAGCGACATGCGGTCTGGCGTTGTCGTGCATTAAGAGAAAATCTTCTCCCATAAGCCACGCAAGCGGCCTCACATGTTCTTCGAGCACTTCTTCGACGTATCGTGCAGCCGTCAAACTTCTCGATCTCGGGCCGGTATTCGCCGTAGTGATGAATACAATGTCAGTTTTAGTGTCCAACATTATGCCACCCCAAAACATACACGATCCACCTCCAAAAGCCACACGTTCGCTTATGCAGCATTGTGAAAATCGCTCTGATGACCTTCTGTAGACCCTAGAGCGTCCATCATGACCATGTAAAGTCATTCTGCACTCATCAGAGAACATAACAGCCCGCCATTGGTCATACGTCCAATTTAAATGTTCCCTAGCAAATTGTAGCCGGGCTTGTCGGTGAGCTGTGGTCAATTTGGGACCATTTGCTGGGCGATGTGAAGTCATTCCTGCTTCACCTAGTCTTCTTCGAACTGTCCATCGACTTATACTGACATTGCGAACTTCTCGAAGCTGTTGTCCCAGTTGAACCGCGTTCAGTTGCCGATTTCTCAAAGACCTTGTCACAAGAAAGCGGTCATCACGCTCTGATGTTGTGCGTCGCCGGCCAGATCCTGGTCGCCGAATGTAGCCACCGGTCTCTTGGAACCTCTGGTATACACGACGAACAGAGTAGCGGCTCAAATTTAGCCGTCGAGCAACTTCACTTTGGTTATGGCCTGCTTCGAGCAAGGCAATAACTTGAGCGGCTTCTGCGGGCGTGGTATCCATATTTTTCCAGTAAATCCGTATGCTTCCAGTAGAGATGTTATCACGTTGACCTTCGGTATGCAACTGATTAAAAATTCCAATAAACCGACCTTTTTATACCTGCGGCTAAGGGTGCAAGTAGTGACAACGCAAACGCGTGAATTTGGGGAATTCGGTGTACGGTCGGTTTTTGTAAGTTACGTAAAGGTCAATGATTTTAATTTTATGTTTTTGTAAAGCTAAGCTTGTATGCTTTAATTTTGTCTAATGATTTTTACTCAATATCTTTAGATTTTAGAAAACAATCAGTAATAAACCAAATTACAAGGGGTGTGCGATTTTATTGCTCTCAAGTGTATTTTATTTAGCTGAAACACGAAGGGTTAACAAGAATACTAGTAGACAGCAAAACTCTGCCAATAATCTTCAATAAAAAATAACCGGCCATGTGCGAGTCGGGCTCGCGCACGTAGGGTTCCGTACCATATTCAAGTGCCTACCCTGTTGCCGTTCATAACAAGCAAAAAAAAAAAATTGTTTGTTGTATGAGAGGCCCTCTAAAATATTTATTTTATTATTTAGTATTTGTTGTTATAACATATAGAAATTCATCATCTGTGAAAATTTCATCTGTCCAGCTATCACGGTTTTATATATTACATTGCTTTATGAAATAATGAAATAATGAATTTTATTCAGCACTTAGGTATTTACATACACTTGTACTTGTCAGAATTACAATGTAAGAAGATAAATTAATAAAAAAAAACCCATAACTAACAGATAATTCTTACTCTATAAAATATCCGACTAGGTAACTTACAGTAGTAGGTAGGCAATAGCAAATCTACAGATTGCGTAGTCCGTCCGTCTGTCCATTTTGCTAAATATATGATCACTTGGTTGGTTCGTAAACTTCAAACTACCTAGTAGTTATTGCAGGTTCCCAGCAGGCGCCACATAGAATGCTCCATTAGTTTTATACTAGAGATGATGAAAGAAAATTGATATGAGACGCACCCTCCAATTGCACTTACATTGACGTAAGCAGAACACATTTTGTAGCCTTATCATTTGTTCTGTATCATGGGTTCATTTTTTAATCCATTCATTTTACGCTAAAAGAACATAGGCAACAGATCGTCAAATAAAAAATAAATAAAAAACATTTTTATTTACGTAAACCTATTACAGGCACTTGCAAATAGTCAAAACAATAATTTATTATTAATCTATGTATAATTTTAACATTTATAAATGAACATATTAAAATCGAAATCGAAATCGAAATATTTTATTGTCATAAAGTGTGGTACAAAAGATGTGATGTTTGCATTAAATTATATGATCCAATACACTTTGTCAATATCATGACGTGACATACAGCAGTTAGTTAAGATTGAATAACATTGTCCAATTATTATTATTATTTAAACATTATTATTAGCATTATTTATTTAAAATTGTATTAACATTTATTTATTGATTTCATTCTTTGCAGGTATTTTAGTTATTGTTTTTAATAATTTTAGTCTTTTTTTTTTTTTAAAGAGTATAAATCCCTGTGTCGCGGGGGACTTTACAAACATTCATTTCACGGACACACAGACTCAGAACAACTATTTGTGGTTCACACAAATAATTGTCCCGGGTGGGAATCGAACCCAGGACACCGGCGCAGTCGTAGACTTAACTTTATTATTTTACTATATTGTGTCCAATAGTTTGTTCTGTCTAAGTATATTAAATTATATTAAGAACAATTGTCATTATTTGGGCGGACCATGAGTATATAACGACGGACGCGCTTTAATGCTGGTAGCATTCAACCAGATCCAATACGCCCCAACTGAGAAGATCCGGCGAAACAAACTCAGTGGGTTATTCTACTGCCGGTTTTAACACGACTCACATGAGACAGTCCGGCGAAACATACTCAAATGGGCAGAGCGTAGGTTTTGGTCCAGTTACTTTTATTATTTATTTGTCATACACATTATTTTCCCGAACGGTTGTCTTTATAATATTTGATTATCTATTAATGTTTTTATACTAATAAAAGAAGCTAATTTGAGACAGAACTAGCGGTCTATTAATGTAACTCATTAGGCCGATTACAGATAGTTCACAGAACATCACACTATTATGCTTACTATTTTACTTAGATACAGGGTCTCTAGGAAGAGTTACGCAGGATGGTTCATGAGACCAAACATCTTTATCCTCAATATAGTCCTTAACGCTATAGTAACCTTTAGATACAAGGACATGAAACTTTGTACTCATATTCTTGGAGGTATTAGAAGTTACTTAGGTACATTGGGCTCAATGCGAGCGAATCCGCGGCTAGTCTGATATAATATAAATTTTAAGGGTTAATAATAATTTACCTAGAGCGGGAGTTGTCTTAAAAAAATTAGAATTTGAGGATTAACAAATTAGCCATTTAACCAGGTTCAATCAACTGTAATATTTATTAAGCAAAATTGATTCTTTTGAATTTCTTGCCTGTTATTTTTGGCGTTGTCACGTATGAAAGGGTGTAAAAATGGAAGCTTAATATTATTTTTATAACATTGGGGTACTGTGAAATATCATAGCAACACTTTTTGCTAGGATTTTTCACCCCCAAAAAAGCGTAAAAAAGCCGACCTCAGTGCATTATTGATAGCGTTACGTTTTTACTTTTAATTTTGTACTTTCACAAGTATTTTCATTAGTATAAAAATATTTTATCAGCTAAATATAGAATTGATTTTGCAGTATAGTGGAGGAATAATTGGTTCTTTGATATTTATAGTTGTCACTTAGTTTGTAAAAGAAATTGTATTCGTATTATAA
Organism: Nycteola revayana; assembly: GCA_947037095.2. Lineage (NCBI taxonomy): Eukaryota > Metazoa > Arthropoda > Insecta > Lepidoptera > Nolidae > Nycteola > Nycteola revayana. Next base: position 775,464 of record OX344844.2, read on the forward strand.
TGTTGACTTTTTTCAAAGTCACCTTTCAGATAATTGGCTGTTTGATATGCCTAGACTTATATTTGTTACAAAAAAAAAAAAAGTTTTAATGTCAAAAACAAAATTATTTATTTTTGCCTTATACAAAGTATACACAAGACTATAAAGGGTTTTTTTTCAGACATACATACGTAGTTAACTACGAGGTTTTTGGTACTTCACCGAATATAATGGCGAGTAGAGAAGTTCAGCCTTAATAAATGTTTTAAAAACTACAAACTAAGCATACTGCGCAAGAGCGCGCCCCCAGTGGGGCTTCTGGGATCGCTGACGATGAGATTGAGTGATTATGAGTATTAGTATTTTAGGGGAGTTTTGTGCAACTGTCGCTCTACTTTACAGTTCGTGGGCCTCTCGGACTTCGGTCCTACGAGGGCATCGGATGGTACTATAAAGGGCACGTAGGTGTCGCTGTATGGGCTGTCTAACACTGACAGAATTGTTGAAATCGTAGGTGCTAGTACTTCCTGAGATTAGCGCATTCTAGCAAACAAACAAACTATTCAGCTTTATATATTAGTATAGATATATTACCGATGTAATCAGTGTGTGTGTAATATTGATGACATGTATTAAAATTATCGCACAATTTTCAAAGGCTCGTCAAATCGGAAAAGATTAATGGCTTGTCTAATACAAAAATGTCACCTTCGGTTAGTTATGAAGGTTATATCATACGATTAATATTGCTTCACAATTTTTTGTGTCTCTGTTCTGGCAAATAATTTCATGATATACATATGTATATTTTTTAAAGACAACCGCCCTCCTTAATTAAATCACTGAATTAGTAGCGTAGCGTAACGGTATTTGACCCGCTTTAAATCTCGGAGGTCGTGGATTCGATCTCCACGCTGGATAGGAAATCTTTGTGAAGGCCCATGTCAGTGTGCGTTAAACGGGCTGATGATTATGATGATGTCGCGAGAAAATTTTTAAAACACACAAACCACAAAGCACATTCAGACTCAGAACAGCTATTTATTCTTACTCTATGAAATATCCGACAAGTATAGGTAACTAACAGTAGTAGGCAATACCAAAGCATTCAAATCTACGGACTACAGAATCCATCTTCTGCCCGGCGTCATCCAGATTCTCGCCGGCGAGTACCGCATTGTGCCCCTACCCCTGCCCTGTGATCCAGCGCCTGCAGGCCGTTCCAGCGATCACTTCCTCTTATATCCATAAATCTGACTTTGATATCAGTGGCACCTCTGGGTTGTGGTCCTAACTCCTAACCCCATAAGGGTGCCCCCTGGTGTGTGTTACTATATTGTATGCTTTTATTAATTTTCAATATATACCTATATAATAATTAATGTAAATAATAATATGAACTTATTATGAGAATAGGAATTAATACAGACAGATAAGGACAGACGGAGTACATTGTCTGTAATGTCCTGCAATTAGCAGCACTCACAGGTTGCACTTGCTAGTTATAGATACCTAAGTAGTTTTATTCATAGAATAAGAATAATAAACTTTTTAATTACAGTTTCTTGTAGTCTTCTCAAATTCATTATTTCATCAGTCTGTCCTGTGACATTTATTTCAGTCATCCAATTAATACATAATAAGAAAAAAATAAAATTGCAAATAATCCCACTATATCTAAGTGACACACACCTGAGGGCATCCTTATGAAGTATAGGACCACGACCCAGGGTGCCACTGAAGTAAAAAAGGCAGATACATAAAGATGATGTGATCACTGGCACCGGCTGAAAATTATTTCTTTTGTCATGTCTTTAATTTCCGAAAACGCTATCAGCCCTTTTGTGACGTCATTCATTTCGTAAAAAACATGAACGTGATCCTTTACTTTACACTTTCTGAGTCATGACGTCATCGATCTTGAACACAGATAGTGTATATAGACCAACATGGCTGATATCGTTTTCAACTCTTAATGTCAAGACAATTTTAAAATATTAATTTTTGTGTTTTCTAGATCTTAAATAGATGCCATATTTTTTTCTTGATCTAGTAAAACCATTCTTAACCATATAAAAATAATTTCAAAAAAGTGTCATCTAGCCTATTACAGGCTATCTTAGTGCCAAATCAAATTTATTTACATGAAAACCTATCTGTTTTGTTGACTGAACTTGGTACTTCCTCAGTCAAGCAGTTTATTGAGATTACGAACACTCTGTAGAACTGTACTCTACTAGCTCTAACTCTCTGTAGGAACAAATATGCGTATCAAGGAAACTTATTTAATATCATAACTCAGCTAGTCTTAATGCGGGTTCCGCGGAGCCTAAATTTTTCGATGGAAGGCCAATTTTCTTTTTAATCTGAATAATAAATTTCATACAAATTATAAAAGTTGTTCTTGAGAAATATGTTGGTCAAGTATTGCCCTCTGTTTTATTTATTTGTGAAGTTAACGTAAAAAGTAGTACTATCTTTTTTTTTTGTTGTCCGGGGGGAAATGCTTTTTCGCATTCCCACCACCACTGCAGCGTATTTTTGCGCTAGCGGTGGGATATGTGGGACTCGCCCTCTCCATAGCGTGGTATGCTAAACTCATAGAGAAAACCTTTCAACACTAAAACCCCCCGGACACTTCTTCGATCCGCCGTTGGCGGGGGCCGGGTACTACTTACTGAATTACGGTGGTTTCTGAATTTTACGAATCATCACATTCAATCGGTAGTGGGATTATACATTACTAGCATCCACGTAAGTCCCGTTCCCGTGCGAATTTCGTAATTAAATATCTAACAATCAAAGAATTTGTCAACTGAACCAGTTTCTGAGATTAGCTCTTTCAAGCAAAAACTCTTCGGCTTTATATATTAGTAAAGATAACGACGCACCGTCCATTGATTGTTTTACATTCTCAACATAACGAGTGGAGTATACGAAGGACGCAATGCATAACGTGCAACTGATACATTGAGATCGGATTATTGGTCTCGAGATATTTATGTCGCATCCATCGAGTTGGATCGGTCATTCAATGGGACGGCTGGCCTGTAAATTAGACGCCGGCATTCTATGAAATGGCTAAAGGACAACTAGCCAAATCGTTGAATATAACTTTAAATTATTTCGGTGCACTATATATTTGGTTGGGTAAAAAAAACCTAAACCTTTAACTATGGAGTTCCACAGGAAGTATATAGTCTCGTCAAATAAAACTAAAACGAAATGCCAATGTTTAATTAACGGGCTAGCCTTTCATTTAAATGGCTGACTTAACTAGACGGCTGCGTTATATCTGTCGCAGCTAGATCGTACAATTCACTGCATTAAATTATTAATTAATACGGATAGCCGTTTGAAATGCGACGGTTCAATAAATAGCTGGATTGAATGCGGCTGAAAGCCATAAGTGTTTCAACACGGCCGCCGTAATGTTATACAGCTAGTAAAAAACCACGTTGAACACCATTGGCCTAGGTTTAGGTTATTGTTTTTTATCACCCAATTAATCCGCCGTTATAAACAACGGCTAGCAGTATGTAATGCGGCGGATTGTACTATCTGGCTGCGACATATACACCGTATACACCGTTTTTTAAATGCGCCGTTGAAGCGCGTTTGTACTCATGCAGACGCGAAACGCACGCGAGGCAGACGAAACGGAAACGACAACAAACTGCTTTGTAGGATAAAAGCGCGCCGTCGACGCGCGTTGTAGAAACGCTTAAAAAACGTGGTGTGAATAGGCCCTTAGGTCAAATATTAACAAATTTGTAATTATGTCATTTATCTTCTTCGTGATGTCATGTATTATAATATAGCTATAGTTTGCCCATTGTTGTTGATTTATAATACTTCGTTGGCTTCTGGTATTTTCCCACTTGAATGGAAAAAGGCTAAAGTAGTGCCAGTATATAAATCTGACAGAAAAGATGTTATCTCTAATTACAGACCGATATCAATACTATCAACTTTCGCTAAAATCTTTGAGTCAATGATATGTCCATACATTCAGCGTCATTTCAAACAGTTTATCAATCAGCACCAACACGGTTTCGTTGCTTCAAGGTCCACAGCTACTAATTTGGTTGAATTCACGGAATCTGCTTCACAAGTTTTGGATTCGAATAAGCAGTATGATGTTATCTTTACCGACCTAAGCAAAGCCTTTGACCGGATTTCTCATTCTATATTACTATCTAAGCTGTCGGCATATGGCATTACCGGTCCTCTACTTAAATGGTTTAGATCATACCTGTCGGAACGCGAGTTTTACGTAGTGGTAAAAGGTTTCAGATCCGGGTGTTGTAACACTACGTCGGGTACCCCACAGGGCTCTCATTTAGCTCCAACCCTGTTTAATTTATTTATCAACGACATCGCAGAATGTTTCCGACATTCTGAATATTACTTGTATGCCGACGATCTGAAATTTGCAAGGAGCATTGAGTCGGTGCAGGATAGTGAGCTCTTACAGGAAGACTTAGACCGTGTTGTTGAGTGGTGTAACATTAACAAAATGGAATTAAATGTAAAAAAATGTTACCATCTAAAATTTTCTAGGAAACACCAAACTATAGGCTCTCAGTATGTTATCAATGATCAGACAATCAGTGAAATCGAAACAACCCGGGACCTGGGAGTGCTATTTGACAAGAAACTAACCTTTGTATCGCATATAGACAATGTTATCACGAAGGCATCAAAAATGTTAGGTTTTGTACTGCGGAATTCTAAAGAGTTTCACGACAGCCACACAAAGATCATGTTGTACAACAGCCTAGTAAGAAGCATCTTGGAATATTGCAGTGTCGTATGGAGACCCCACTATGCAGTACATATGTTGCGTTTGGAGCGTGTTCAAAAGCGATTTCTTTGGCACCTTGCATTTGCAAAAAGGAAAGCTAAACAATTACCCACATATAATGCACGGCTGCAGTATTTTAAGATGCATCCTCTATCATTACGCAGGAACATAGCTGACGGTACATTTGCCTACAAACTTATTCGCAACAAAATTGACTGTCCTAAGTTGCTGGGTCTTTTGAGATTTTGCGCCCCATCTAGGTATCCTAGAAATACAATAACACCACTGTGCACTCCGCTGAGAAGAACGGTGCTTGGGACAAACTCTCCCATATCTAGAATGAGCAAAGTGATTAATGGATGCAGTGACTTATTCGACATACACTTTGATGGCATTAATAAAATAATATCGGGTATTATTATTAATAATAATTGAAAACATTAAAATTTATTATGTAATGATATAATTACCGTAATTTAATTCATTAAATTATTATTTCAATTCTATTCAATTCAATTCTATTAAGTATTCAACCTTATTTTTATACAATTTTATTACTCAATTTAATTTTTCATACTAATAATGTCTTAATTTTTCTAATTTATATTGTTATTAACTAGACCTAATTAAATTATTTGTTGCTCTCAATCGATTATGCATGTGGTGTTAACCTTTAAGTAACTGTTGCACTGGTCACTGTTTGGTTTAATTTTATGTATTTGTAAAATGTATTGGTGTAAACAGTTGTTGGTTGACCTAATAAAATAAATAAATAAATAAATCTCACTGTCTTTATAAAAGCTTATGTAAGGAGCTTTCAAGGCATTTATTGTAGAAGTACTTACCTTAATTAATGGAAGTTAATTACGAAACAATTAATTTCCTTCTCTGCTAAACATCAACTTTACTACCCCTGCTGCGTCAGCAAAGACTTGTTAGTACTTAAATATGCTGATATGGACAATCGTAGTGTAGCGGTATTTGGCTGGCTTTAAATCTCGGAGGTCGTGGGTTCGATCCCCACACTAAACAAGAAATTTTTGTGTCAATTCTAACATTTCTTTCCGGGTCTGGATGGCTGAGGGACTACGCTACGTGCCCAGAAAGCACGTTAAGCCGTTGGTCTCGTTGTTATAACATCATCTATAACAATCGTATACCAGGGAACGGACAGCAGCGTTTCCTTGTGTGTAACAATATATACTGTGGTCACCAATCCGCCTGCCAAGCGTGGTGACTATGACAAAACTCACTTGGGAGGAGGCCCATGTTCAGCAGGGCACGATATAGGGGCTGATGATGAATGCTGATATTTTATGTAACAAACAAATTCTCATCGCACCACACAGCAAATTTAAGCGAAATGGAGAATACGACCGAAATAAAAGGGAAAACAAAATATATTTAAGGATAGAAGCGATCAAAGGCATGTGGAAGCCTATTACTGTGGTACGTTTGAAGGCGACATCGTAAACAATGGGTATGGCTAATGTATACCCCACTCAATGTATAAAAAACATTACAAGTAACAGATTGCCTACAACAAATAACTTTTTCATTTTTCACAATGTTGAAACAAAAGAGCCGCTGAATAACCTCAGTAGCGGTATTTGGCTCGCTTGAAATCATGTAGGTCATGGGTTCGATCCCCACGCTGACAGGAAATCTTTGTGTAAATTCTAAGAGTTCTTTCCGGGTCTGTTTGGTTGAGGGACTACCATCCGTGCCTCTGAAAGCACGTATTAGTATAGACGAAGATTTCTAGTCCGGCGGGAGATCGAACCCACGACCTCGGAGACGTAAAACGAACCTTAAATCGTTACGCTACGGAGCTGTTTATTATAAACAAAATAATTTGAATGATAAATGTCAAGAACCATTTATATAAATAGACATGAAGATACATCAGCTGTATCATAAATCAAATAACGACACACAAAAGGAATAAATTCTCAAAAGGCTTCAGCAATCACTTGCTTTCGTAATTTCTATTGAAAAATGTTTAAAAAAGCAATGAAAAGACATTTATTATGAATGACTTTCTCTACATTATCTTATAAACGAAATAAACGATATTTTATCAGCACTTAGGTATCTACATACACTTGTAAGTACTTGCCGAGAAAATTCACATAACATACAAAATCAATAATAAGTAGGTAACATTTACTTTGAATTTACCAATTATGTTTGAATTTATTTCAGATGTCCTAAAAGTCAGCATCAGTAAATTTTTGGAACGAAGTTCCTTACGGCAGGCTTGGAGGAAAAAGGGATTTTGCTGCGCGACCGACTGAAAAAAATGTGATAGTAAAACCGTAAGAAAAAGTCCGTGGAATAAAACCGTTAAATAAGACCTGCCCGGCCGCGCGAACGTGGCCGAAGCTTCCCGAGGCGGGCCGACGAACGCGCGACGGCGAGCGAGACTCGGTCGAGTGTCGAGCCCCGACGGAGCGCGTGCGAGTAGCCGTATAAAATACTTTAAAGACTATTTTTTTGTAATTTGTAATTATTTCTATTTCTATGTAATTTTATGTTGTCAAACAAAAATGAAGAGACATATTTTGTTATTTTAGTTGATAATATGAATTACGATTTTTTTTTATTTTACATAATTAATTATTTCCTAAAATACTGAATTTCTTAACTACTTTCCTGTACTTAAATAAAAACTAATCAGCAAAATTTAAGAGAAAAATCAAGAAAACCTACATAAAATTGAGCACGATTTTTCTTTTGCAAATTGTGTCGATTCTACACTAGCCGAAGAAACTTCGTTCCTACCTGGTGTCCCACGACACCATTAATTTTTTATATTTTATATATACTGATTCTATTAACTATCCAATGGCGATACCAAGCGTCCTCAACCAAATTCTATTAAATTAAGGCGACATACGCCTTAAGGGGTACGGACCACGGCTCACGCGCGCCGCAAGAGCTAAAAGTTACATAATAGAAATTAAAAGTAAACAAAGAGGACGTGATTACTGGCAAAAACTACAGGCACTGGATCACACGATGCGCCCCTGCCCCTGTCGTGTGATCCAACGCGGTTTTCGGTCTCAATCACCGACACGTAATACGTTACACTGTCCGGCGAGGAGGTTTTTCATTGCTGTCGTCTTTGTTGATCTCGTTTAGTTTGTTTAGTCTTGTAAATGTTGGTGAGTGCACTTGCCGTTAGTTTCTTATTTTAGAATGCAAGAGGTTTGCCTATTAGCTTGAGTAGAATAAATTACTACTTATATAACAATTTAGTGCCACATAGTTTAAAAAAAATATGTAAAAGTTTCTTCTCCGGGCCATCCACTTAGGTAGCTAGAGAAACCTGCAGGCTAGCTAGGCTAGGATCCTCGCCGGACAGATTGAGGACCGCGTTGGCCACCTGTCCCAATCCGATGATCCAGTGCCTGTGCCGTGCCAGTTATCACTCCCTTTTTTTAATAATTATTATTATTGTCACAGTAATATTTCTCATAGCATTAGCGATGCGTCCTAGCCCATTAAGGGTGCCCTGTGCGTGTCGCTTATACGTGAAAATATTAAAGACGTGCCACTTTCTATAGTTATTGTATTGTTATTACGATACATATGACGTGATAGTAGACTGACAGACAGATCATTAGCTAATCCGCAATAGATTTTAGTTGCGATATTTTGTATTTAATTATATTAATCATATTTAATTGTGTATAATTGACATATACCAGCGTATGTAAATACCTAAGTGCTGAATAAATATCTTTCATTAATTCGCTACCTACATTCGGAGTAAATCAGGCCCTATAATACTCAAATACAGCCTTAGCTGTATCAAAAGGTTTCCGTACGAAAGTCATTTACAGAACAGTATCGCGGCTGCTATCGATTTCAAATTTGCAACTGCGCAAAATATCCCTTATCTAACCTTTAACGAAAGGAAATCAAAATAAGCGATTGGAATATCATTGGAAAATACTACCTGTATTTGTAGATTAAAAATCGTTTTCTAGTTTTTAGTTTTTTTGTATTATTTTTTTATTAAATATAGGCTTACGTTTGACCATAATCTCGCTTGATGGAAGGCGAAGATAAGGCCTAAGATGATACACGCGTGCCTAGAAAGTGTCTGTTCACTTTAGCTTTAAAGATGTCCAGATTATAGCGTTCCGGAAAAACTGACCCCGGCAGAGAATTCCACTCCTTAGCCGTCCGCATTATGAAAGAAGAAGCAAATCGCTTCGTGCGTATTGAAGGAATGTCTACAACATAAGGGTGAAACCGCTCACCGCGCCTGGTCGTCCGGTGATGGAAGGGTGAAGGGGGTATCAGGTTATGTAGAACCTCCGCACACTCCCCGAAATGTAACCGATAAAAAACCAATAGGCAGGCTACTCGTCTACGGTGTTCGAGGCTCTGAAGACTTGCCTCCACAAGTGAGTTATTGCCTATGACTCTCATCGCTCGGCGCTCCAATGAGTCCAGCGCATCCAGCTGATATCTAGCAGACCCATCCCAAAGATGAGAACAGTATTCCATTGAGGAGCGAACTTGAGCCTTGTAGAGACTCAAGAGCTGCTCCGATGTGAAGTACCGCCTCACCTTGGAGAGAATGCCAAGTTTTTTGGCTGCAGTGTTTGTAATGGACTCGATGTAGCGACCGAAGTTTAGATTAGAAGAGAGGTCAAGCCCTAACAGCTCAAGATGGTCGCTGATCGGAACGGAAACATTCCGGAAAGTCGGAGTCAGTTGGAATGGACTCCGTTTCGCCGAAAAAAGACAAGCCTGTGTTTTTGAGGGGTTAAACCCAACCAGGTTGGCATCACCCCATAAGGAGACAGCCTCCAAGATCGAGTTCACCCCCTCCATCATCGACTCCCTGAGCGAGTGAACCTTTGACCCAGACTTCGCATCTGACAAGTATCTCACCGAGACTGTGCTGTCGTCTGCGTACCCAAGTTAGTGCGAAGTTTTATTAAACTTAAGTCAAGGTCATTATCAGATCGTTAATTTCCCCTGGTGAACATAAGCTTCCTCTTGAGGGAGGGTTATGCCATAGTCCACGCTTGGCCTGTGGATTGGTGACCGCAGTATTATGTGGGAACAGGGAAACGCTGCTAATCGATCCCTGGTATACGATTTTTTTAGAGAAAACTACATGTTCACATATTCTTTGTATATACTTATAAAATACCATTATTACACTCAATGAGACCGCAGCCACAACTTCCGTGGCGAAGCGGTATAAGTCTCGGAGGTCATGGGTTCGATCCCCACGCGCCGGTAGCGGTATTTGGCTCCCTTTAGCCAAATACCGCTACGGAGGTTGTCACGCTACAGAGGTTGTCACGCTACGGAGGTTGTCACGCTACGGAGATTGTCACTTAAACGGGATGATACAGTGCAATGAAGTTGTTTACAGTTTTCTGATATCAGTCATTAATAAAGTATCTACCAATAAGGGATTTTGCGAGAGATGTATATTTTGCATCAAATTTCTATTCAACGTAAAACAGACATCATTATACGAATACCTCCATGAAACTAGACGTTGGAAAATATTACCAAGGAATTTTAATACAACATGAACGAGATTGTAAAATATATCAGCTTCTAGTATTCTGAAGGGGAATTTATTCCCGCTTTCCATCTGACACCTGAGTTTCAAGGGAATAGCTTTGTAGTAACTGTGGAAGAGTAAAGGCTATACACGTTGGGCCAAGGTACTGGGCCAGCGGTTGGAGCAAATATCGAATTGCTGTATAAACATTGGCGTAATAATCATTCTGTATTGTTGACATGACAAATATCTTTTGATATGTGCACATTGCCCTTTTTATTCTAGTGTAAATTGGACATTACACACAACAAACAAAAAATGACTTTCTATTTTGTCTCAACTATTACACGTACTTATATTATTATGATGTATACCTTATATGTTTAGTTAAATAATAATAATATGCAACTTCTGTTCTGTTTTTTATATACGCATACTATAGCATGCCATAACACCTTTAAGTCTCGGAGGTCGTGGGTTCGATCCCCACACCGGACAAGAAATATTTGTGTAAATTTTAAGATTTCTTTCCGGGTCTGGTTGGTTGAGGGACTACGCTCTGTGCCTCGGAAAGCACGGTAAGCGTTTGGTCCCGATTGTTATAACAACATCTATAACAAGCGTATACCAGGGAACGGACAGCAGCGTTTCCCTGTGTATTACAACATAATACTGCGGTCACCAATCAATGAAGTAAAGGAAAAATTAATCAAACTTCCAGCCTATACCTAGGTGTATGCCTCAATATGTGTGGACGGAAAACCGACAAAAGGCCGATCACTTCCTTTTATGTTCATAAATCTGACTTATATATCAGTGGTACCACTGGGTCGTGGTCCTAACCCCTTAAGGGTGCCCCCAGGTGTGTGCCACTTAATTGTATGTTTCTATATTGATCCATTAAAGTCTAAAATAATTAATATGAACTTAAACTTATTATGAGTACAGAAATTAATGACCAGCTGACGGACGGACTACTTTGTCTGTAATATCCTACAATTTGCTACCGGTTAATTAAGTATCTAGTTTAATTCATAGAATAAGAATAATTGTGTAACATTGTGATTCTGACAAGTACAAGTGTATGTAAATACCTAAGTGCTGAATAAATTCATTATTTCATCATTATTTCATTACTATTGGTGGCCAATACAATGGCCCAATGTGTACAGACATTGGGCCAAAGGGTTGGGGCCAGCAGCAGCGTGTACCCAATGTGTATAGGGTATAAGGTCTTTAGATAGATCTCAGCAAGCTTTCTGTTCCAGTTTTCTCACAATTCGCATTCTATATTTTGCAGTGAAATATGGTAGTAGTTCGCTTGATTAATGTTCTAACATGTTCAAGCTCGTGCAAGAAGTATACCTAAGGTGTTTTTATAGAGGTTTGCTTTTTAAATTGGCGACACTGTTTCTAGTGACTGCGTAATTTAACAATTGGCGGTATATTTGTGATCAGTGCGTTTTGCCATTTTACAATGAATAGACTGACTTCAGAACAACGCTTCCACATTGTTTCATTATTGGTGAATTATTTTACCGTCTTGAAAATAAATGGGCGTGATATGTATATGAAATAAATATTTTATCTTTTTTTTTTACTGACATTGAGTAAAAATCATAACGATAAAAAAAAATACCTAATTAGGTAGTTACGTTTCGTTAATTAAAATGTGCCTATGATACCTAGGCCGCAATCACATATGAATGAAAAGAGTGAACGAAATAGCGTAACTACCTACTTAGGTACGCATTTTTACGGTTACGATTTTCACTCTATGCCAGTAAAAAAAAAGATAAAATAACTATGCCTTACACATCTATTTCATTTAGGTACATATCACGCCCCTTTTATTTTCAAGACGGTCAAAAAAGTCATCCAGTATACCTATGATAATTTTGTTTACCAACATCATCATCAACTCGAATGACGTCTAAACTACCTAAAGTGATTTTGCATAGTCACTTCACACGGCATTCGGATTGTCGACCGCATTATTATGTACCCATGTTACCGCTGCAAAATTTCCTGGGAAATAATATTCATGAATGATTTCATCGAGACGAATGGCTTAACGTGCTTTCCGAGGCATGGATATTAGTAAATCAATCAATAATAAAGACATCTTATCGACTTCCTTTACGATTAAGACTTACATATACCTCTTGACTACGGAGGTAATAAATCCGGTCCATTGGTAGCTATTGCCGAAGAATCAAATTAAAAATCTTATTAATTCTATGAAAAAAAATTGCGGATAATTTTCAACTACAGTGGAGGCCACACTTTGTATTACATAAGCGGTTTAATTGGCTTAGCACGTACAAAAATACAACGCTACTTACATATTTATTGCCATAGTCATGACGCTTGTTAGGTCGGTTGGTGACCGCAGTATTATATTGTACCACACAAGGAAACGCTGCTGCCCGTTCCTTGATATACGATTATTATAGATGATGTTATTACAATCGGGACCAACGGCTTAACGTACTTTCCGAGGCACTTAGGGTAGTCCCTCAACCAACCATACCCGGAAAGAAATCTTTAGAATTTACACAAAAATTACCTGACCGGCGCGGGGTCGTGCCCCCGACCTCCGAGATTCAAAAGAGAGCCCAATACCGCTACGCTACGGAGACTGTCTACGTAAACTGGCACTAACGACCAAATGCTTCTGAAGTATAATGGTACATCCGCTGTTATGCGTCTGAGGTCTACATTTACTGCACAGCAACGTAATGAAAACACGTTTCACTGACAGAAAAATAATTCGCAGCATTAATCAACGCACACCAACGATATGAAAATTGTCTCTGCCCGTTCCCTTGAGAAATAAGTACCTTCACTTTTTACGTGAGAGCCTGATGGTAAAAAGCCTGACGGCTAAAGCACTCGCGCTGACTATCAATCATGTTAAGAGGATAATAGTTAAGTTCGTGGGACAGGCCTTTTTATTCGGACGGACATATATGTAGCAACGAGGCTTTTTATACTTCACGGATTGCTTCGTGCGTACCCGGCCCCCGCCAACGACGGATCGGAGGAGTGTCCGGGGGGTTTCAGTGGTGTAGGCCTCGTGGTATGAGTAAGCATACCACCGCTATGGAGAGGGCGAGTCCCACATATCCCACCGCTAGCGCGCGGATACGCTGCAGCGGCGGTGAAAATGCGTAAAAGCATTTCTCCCCGAAAACCAAAAAAAAGAAAGAAAAAAATTCTTTTGATACTTCACCGAGTATAGGCAGAGCAGAGCTCCAGCCTTAATAAATGGTTCAAAAACTAAGCAACCTGCTCAAGAAGCGTCCCCTGTGGGGAGTTTTATGCGACTATCATCATAGGACAGGTCGTTTGAAAATATTGCAGTGTGTTAAGATTAACGTTTTAAAAAGTATTTTTTATTAAACTTGCAAGTGTCTCTAAAACTTAATTTGTTTGAGAATATTCTTTCGTCACCAACTACTAGTAAAAAAGAATAGATTTTCCGTAAAAATGTGCTATATGTCTATGAATTATATCTATACTTATACAGGGTGTCCCAAAAGGTTAAGTAGCTGGGAAAGGGGGTGACAGGGGTCGACACAATGGTCACTAGAAAAATAAAAAAGAAATCCGCTCTGGGTATTTAAAAAAAAAATGGCAATTTTTTAAAAACTTAAAATTTTACACCTTGTTATTTTTGATGTTGATGTTGATACAATAACTGCATTTTTTTTAAATACAAAATGCCATTTATTTTTTTAAACACCCAGAGGGAATTTTTTATATTTTTCTGGTGACCCTTGTGACCATCCCTATCACCCCCCTTCCCAGCTACGTAATCTTTTGGGACACCCTGTATAATAACTAAGAGTATTCCTCCAAAACTACTAGAACGATTTTAAAAATTCTTTTACCGTTAGGAAGCTACGTTATTCAAGAGTAACATAGGCTATATTTAATTATGAAGTTTCCACGGGAACGGGAGCTACGTGGGCGAAACCGCGTGCGGGAGCTTGCTTATAAAGACCCCACGACACAAGCACAATGTTTTTCCATGGGAGCAGGGCTGTAAGATGATGATGTCATCTAAATTACTGCTTTATTTTGCAGACAAAACAAATTTATTGTTGAAAAAAAACGACAACACCAAAACTATTAAGGATAGCGTGCTTTTGTATATAAGGGGATTAATAAAGGTATTACTATCATAATTAGCTTAGTATTCAATGACGTACTGTAGCCGCAATAATTCACGGAGATTACGTCAGCTGTTCTAAAAAATTCCGGGTCGAAGGACCAATGTAAATAAGCTGGGGTATCGCACCGTGATGTGCGCTCGGGTTTCCACAATAAAACAATTTTTTTTCTTATTTAAAAGCACTAACTACTGCTATTTTTCCTGCACTAGGAAATTAATCCCTGTGTTACGGAGGACTTTACAAAAAATAATTTTACGGACACAAAACACACCCAGACTCAGTCTCTCTGTGGTTAACACAAATAATTGTCCCGGGTGGGAATTGAACCCCGAACACCAGGTCTCAGAAACAACTACCGTAACCACTTCAAATTTCAAATTCAAACTTATTTATTACACAAAAGATACATATTTTGTAAACACTATGCATTAATTTAGTAAAAAATACAACCATAATATCGTTGGTACCCAATGTAAGATTTAACTTGAGTCTTGAGTACCAGGGCTCTCGCACCAATTAACCGCACAAAAATATTGACATATTTTAACAATATATGTATCAATTCATAAATTTAGAAAATAATTATAATTAGAAAGATGTGAAGCCACGGGTGCAGACATTCAATAATTTTGAACTGTAGTAACATATATTATGAGACCTTAAAGTCGTTAGTTCTTCAGTTCACATAATTCAAGATCCCCAGGTCAGTGACAAAAGCCCCATTAAATAATATGCTTTGATAGATTACAAGCTAAGATACTTTCTTTTATCTTTAGTGAGTGTCTTCGTACCGCCTTAACATAAGTGGCTATGGGCTATCCAAACATCACGTACAAGCACTCATAGTAATCGCCTCACGACTACCTCCGCTCTCGGGTTTATGGGAAAATCTCTATAAATGACAGCTATTTTTACCCATACGATGTATGTTACTTATACTGTGTCTATTGTATTTGAATGATTTTATGGAATAAGTATTATTGAATTGACAACCTCCGTAGTGTAGCGGAGGATAAATCTCGGAGGTCGTGGGTTCGATCCCCACTCCCGACAAGAAATCTTTGTGTAAATTCTAAGATTTCTTTCCGAGTCCAGTTGGTTGAGGGACTACCCTCCGTGCCCGTTAAAGCACGTTAAGCCGTTGGTCCCGATTGTTATAGTAATCATCTATAATAATCGTATATCAAGGAACGGGCAGCAGCTTGCTCGGTACAAAATAATACTGCGGCTACCAACCCACCTGCCAAGCGTGGTGACTATGGCAACTACCCTCTTTCGGGAGGAGGCCCATGTTCAGCAGTGGACGTTATACGGGCTGATTGAGGATGATGGATATGTACATAGCGTCTGATTCTATTAATTACTTCCAAACAATTAAATTACTTGACTTTCGATATCCGATAAACCTCTGATCTCCACAAAATCTCCTTATATTACACATTACATAATAATATATATATATATATAAACATCCACGTGACGTTACCTGTTATCAGCTTTTGAAGTTGGGATTTGTAGTCCAAATTAAGTTTCGCTACAAAATTGTACATTGTAAACGAAATGAGAGAGAGTTTATTAAAGGAAAAACACCAAAGGCACCTTCGCTGGATTAAACTGATAAAGACAATTAGTACGTTAATTGAGTTTAACGTGAAATCCTTTCTTAGTTCTTTTTTCTATTTAAAAACCCTTGTTACTTTTCGTTAAAATTCCCATTAGATACTTGTTATATAATAGAGATTGATAAATGTTATTGATGACCGGTTGAGATCTACCGTAGCCAAATGGTCTAGGCATTAGAGGCTATACCTCTCTGTTTTGGTCTCTTACATAGAATAGAATTTAAGTATTCATCTATCCTTCGATCGAAACTCTTACATACACAGAATTAAAGCACTTCTCCATGGTAACTACTTTATTATTCTTCATCATCAGCCCGTATTATGTGCTCATGGGCTTCTTTCTGAGTGAGGGTATTTGCCATAGTCACCACGTTGCAAGTTGGTGACCGCAGTATTATGTTGAATATGTTGTAACACACAAGGAAACGCTGCTGCCCGTTCCTTGATATACGATCATTATAGATGATGTTATAATAGGTAATCGGGACTAACGGCTTTACGTGCTTTCCGAGATACGGAGGGACTACGCCCTTCACCCGACTTAATTAGACCCGGAAAGAAAATTTTAAAAATTTACACAAAGGTTTCCTGTCCGGCGTGGGGATCGAAGCGAGCGAAATACCGCTACGCTACGGAGCCGCGGAGGTTGCGCTATTTATTCAACAGCCCGCATTTTAAACTCATTACCCGCCCTAACGCGTCTGTAATCATTTCTTTTGAATCTCCAATAAAGAATATAGTGAATAGATTTTGGGATGAAAGAGCAGAAAAGGGGAGCATTTATCCTAGAGTGTTGCAAAACAGACATGTTAGCAGCAATGGTGCCGCTCCACTTGCCTTAGGGGCAGACAGCGCAAAAGTTGCCTTTTTCATAAATAAATTCCCAGTATAATATCTGACGGAACCAATGTGACACCATGTAGAAATATTTTTAGTAAAGGCACTATCCATATTAAATAAACTAAAAAAATACCTAACAATGCTATACTACAGATATTCGCGATTTCATGAACGACAGACTTAGAATTAAAATATTTTTTATATTGCACTTATGTTTTTATCTATTATAATAAATAGAATATATAAAATAGTAAACATGTTGAATAATTTCAATTCATATAATGTTATGTAATTAAAAACCGCCCTCTCTCCTACAGTTACTTAGCTGTGCCCAAAAGGGTCCTCATTGAACTAAATTAGTAACCTAAAAACACTGTGGAATGCAATTAATGATTGAGTATTGATTAAACTTTAATAAAAGATGTTTATTAAGTACTGAGGCATTTACATACACTTGTACTTGTCAAGAAAATTCACATTGCATATAAAATGTAACAATTTCAGTTTCAGGTGTTCTAGAAGTCTGTCAGTCTTGCGTTAGTATATTAGTTCTTAATATCAACGTTAATAACTATTTTCTATATTTATTTTAATCAAGCATTTTATCATTTTAAAATAAATTAAAACAATAAAAAGATTATTATATATAGAGATCAGTCGTCCTACGCCAAATTATTATATATTCACAATATCTCATACTCTAGAAATCAATACAAAGATCAAGTGTAACTAGGTAAGAAATGCCTAAGCGTCAGTGATTCCTCGTTGGAAGCTTCTGAACCAGTGGCTAGAAAATTGTCGGAGACAGGTGACCGAGCACGACTTAATATCATTCCAGCAAATATTGTAATGTGCTGGTATTCAGGTCACACGATGTTTGTGTAACATAGGTATATATAAAGTCTACTATAAGCTTCTTGAGGTTCTGATTGCATAGTTTCATTGAACACTATCTTCCTGCTCGCGGTTTCACCCGCGTAACTCTCGTTCTCGTGGGAACTTCATAATTAAATATAGCCTACGTTATTTGGGGATAGTGTAGCTTGCCAATGGTGAAAGAATTTTTCAAATCGGTCCAGTAGTTTCGGAGCATATTCAATACAAACAAACAAACAACCAAACCTTTCTCTTTATAATCTATTTATATAAAACAAAGACGGGTTTGTTACAACACTTATAACTCGAGATCGGCTGGATCAATTTTTATGGTTTTTGTTTCGTTGGATTTGTCTACGCCCTGAATAGCAGAATACATTTTAAAAACAAAAGAAAGTCGTGTTAGTTACACTATTTATAACTCAATAACGGCTGAACCGATTTGGCTGAAAATTGGTAGGGAGGTAGCTAAGAACTGGGAGAAGGACATAGGATACTTTTGGGTAGGGGTAGGGTAGGGTAGGGTAAGGTAGGGTAGGGTAGGGTAGGGTAGGGGTAGGGTAGGGGTAGGATAGGGTAGGGTAGGGGTAGGGTAGGGGTATGGAGAAGGAAGGGGAGGGGTAGGGTAGTGTAGGGGTAGGGTAGGGTAGGGGTAGGGGTAGGGCAGGGGTAGGGTAGGGTAGGGGTAGGGTAGGGTTAGGGTAGGGGTAGGGTAGGACAGGGGTAGGGTAGGGCAGGGGTAGGGTAGGGTAGGGGTAGGGTAGGGCAGGGGTAGGGTAGGGCAGGGGTAGGGTATAAAAGTCCACCCGTGCAAAGCCGGGGCGGGCCGCTAGTATTAGTATAGATTACTATCTGAGCATTGCAGTCTTACTACTAGTATTCTTGTTAACCCCTCGTGCTAAGCTAAAATGCTTGTGTTACGAGTGGGTTCAAGTCTCGGTAGTGTACTGGGTGGGGATCGATCGATCAATTGAATCGTAATCGGCTTAAAACTATACTCTCATGTTCTATTTGAATAATGTTTCATATAATTACATTTTACTAGAACAAAGCTAATGTAATTTATATTAACGTATACATTGTATTGTTAACGTTGAAAGAATTAACGTAGTATTACACTTGTACAAAACACATAAATTTTACAACTGCATCGCGCTTGTTTACATTTGTTTTGCTTATTTTGCATTCATGAAACCGCATTAATACCTACTGTTTATACAGAAAAGTTATTTGTCGTAGTGTTGAAGTACGCTTATAATAATGTTTAAATGCGTTCGGAGAGGATATTATAAATTCTTGAGAATAAACACTTGAGAAACCACAGTACCTATGTAATATTCTAATCACCACGATTTGAATGTTCAAGTTATCTAACTTGAACATTCCGTCGCCATATGCTCATGATCCACCCAAATAATCACAATTGTTTTAACATAAAATTGACAGAACAAGCATTGACTTCATAAACAATAATAATAAAAAAAAAAAAAACAATTAATTTCATTTTAAATAACTAGCTGCGCCCCGCGGTTTTACCCGCGTTACTCTGCACCAGTGGGTCAGAGCGTGATGTTTTGTAGCTTTTATGTTTATCCAGCTTATAAACCATCGCAGTACAATCTTTCATAAAAATCCATTCCGTAGTTTTTGCATGAAAGAGTAGGAAACATACATGCATACATTCTTATAACTTTCGCGTTTATAATATATAGATATATTATAAACGCGAATCCTATATAGTAGGATTTAAATATGCAATCACATAAGTACAAACTTACTAAATAGACTAAAAGGGTATGTAAAACAAATAAAAGTTTAAAACTTTTATGATATTTGTCGAGTTAATGTGTATCATCCGATATACCGATAGAGGGTTCGATCCCCACTACCCTCCTCGAAAGTGCCTCGAAAAGCACGTTAAGCCGTTGGTCCCGATTGCTATAACATCATATATAATAATCGTATATCGAGGAACGGGCAGCAGCGTTTCCTTGTGTGGTACAACATAATACTGTGGTCACAAACCCGCCTGCCAAGCGTGGTGACTATGGCAAATACCCTCACTCGGGAGGAGGTCCATGTTCAGCAGTGGACATTATACGGGCTGATGATGATTACCGATAGATGGCACTAAAGTTACCCTTAGAGACGTGTTATAAAGAGATTGATACTTTCGACAACAGGTTGGGGTTCGGCGGTCCCCCTGTTCCTCCTGACCCTTAGCTTGCAAAGAACCATCCGACGCCCTCGTAGACACGAAGTCCGAGAGGCCCGCGAACTGTAAAGTAGAGCGACAGTTGCACAAAACTCCCCTAAAATACTATGTAATACCCCTCAATCTCATCGCCAGCGACCGCCCTGAGCCGAGGTCCAAGCCCCACAGGGGGCGCCCTCTTGCGCAGGTTGCTTAGTTTGTAGTTTTTAAACCATATATTAAGGCTGGAGCTCTGCTCGCCTTTATGCCCGGTGAAGTAGCAAAAGCCTCGTGGCTACCTAAGTAAGTCGAACCGGAAAAAAAAAAATGTTCGGCGGTTAAGGCATTAGGAGCTATACCTGCCGGTGGTCTAAATTTAATAATCTCAATTTCGAAAATAAAAAAAAATCTATCTTAACATTCAACCGAATACTATATTCCTTTGACAATCAGGAACCATTTAATGTTGCCCGTATCTGATCCAAAATACAACCATATTCTAAAACTGACTGGAGTAATGCAATTTGCGGCCTTCCCTCATGACGGATTCCGATAGAATCATAAATGATAAACGTTTGTATTTGATTGATACTCACCACACACGGTATTCATAATTACATGTGTTGCATTACTACTGGGGCTTAATAAGTCATAATCAATCACCATAATTTCAACATAAAGAAATAAAATGAATGTGTAATTGGTAATAAAAGAAAATACAGGGTTTCACTTTAATGTACTTAGTCTGTCCATAAATACTGTAACAATTAAAAATAAACAAAATATTACTTTTGAATTTGGAATCTGTCATTTCAATATAGTTGTTCATTGTGTTTTCTTATTTTCGCGCCACTAAATTGTCAAATAATTTGTAATATTAAAATGGAGTGGGGTGATAAAGAGAACCGAATCGCTGTGAGCATTACACAAAGTAGGTATGGAGCAAAATACAATTTTTAAAACACTCCATTACCATACTCACTTCGCTTGGTATTAGTTAGTGATATACGGTACTTACTAATTAAAAAATACTTTAAAAAATGTCGGTCTAAGTATCCGTTTGTTCCGGTTTCAAATTTCTGATGGAACTGGTAATTGTGAGAAAACACAATTGAAAAAAATAATTGTTGCTCGATCCGGTTAATCTCTGTAACATTGATAGACATTTCACTAGTAGATTAATAATTTTATAAAGTACTAGCTTCCCGCGCGCGGTTTCACCCGCGTAAGTCTCGTTCCCGTGGGAACTTCATAATTTAATATAGCCTTTGTCACTCAGGGTGAATGTAGCTTTCCAATTTCCAAGTAATTTTGAGTTTATTCATTACAAACATACACACACACACAAAATACCAAACTTTCCTCTTTATAATATTAGTATATAGATAATATATACGCTAGTGGTTGGTTCGTAAGGTGGGCCTTTGAAAGAGGCCCTTCAGTCGCGAGGCCTTAGGCGGTGGCTCATCGCCTTACGCCGTCTCTAGTTGTATGATAGAATAATGTGCGTGAATGAACATGATTGATTTATTTTATATTTAGATGGCAGCATATGACGCGTACTCGTACGATATATGGTAATGAAAACGAAATAAGAAATGAGATATTGCTCAAGCAGAAAATGTACGGTACTAGATATGTTGACATTGAGCAGCTCATCTATACAAGATGTTACGGAAAGGGTATATACCTACATAGAAAGAGCAAGGGTTATTTGGATCTTAACAAACGATATGGCAAGGGTTTCAACTCAAAATACAATAAAAAAAAGTCAGTATTATTTTGCAAACATAATATAAAAATGCGGAACCCTTTATTCAAAAATACCAGGAGTAAGAGGTTTATTTTTACTTGGAAATAGTTCGTTGACATCGATCAGCTGATTGAGTGCTAGTGATGTATTTATTTCAATTTGAAATGTTTGGTTTCTGGTATCTATGAATTTAAAAAAATCAAAAATAACCCTTGCCATATCGTTTGTTATCATCCAAAAAAGCCTTGCTCTTTCTATGTGTATACCTACCATTTCCGTTACATCTTGTACAACAAATAAATAAAATTGAAGTGCTTGTTTGTAATGGAAAATAACAAGCTTTTATTAAATACTCCAGAGGTTAAGACAACCTCCGTAGCGGTATTTGGCTCGCTTTAAATCCCGGAGGTTCGATCCCCACGCCGCCGGACAGGAAATCTTTGTGTACCTAAATTCTTGTCTTTCCGGATCTGGTTGGTTAAGTGTATACTTATTCAATATTGACGAATGAGATGTCAATAATTTTGATCAAGACTACAAACTTTTTTCCAGTGTAACTTAATAAAGAAATACAAATTTTACAAAAAGCAAAGATAATAGAAATCTCTATTCATAGACATCACGTTTCGCCGATAAAAAAATGATAAAACCCATTGTATATATATAAATATTTCAATCCATAGGAAGCGGTTTAGTAGAAATCTCTGTTAGAATCAGATAGCACTTATACTTGCAATTGTATCTAAACATAACTTACTAGTAGCGACATCTAGGTTATACTATATAAACTAATTATTTGTTACAAAAATACGGTAGAAATCAAGTAAGTCTAACCAACTAACCAACAGGTTTGTACTTTAAGGTGTATTTATGCAAATTTTTGTTTAACTTTTACTAATTCACCGAGCAAGAATTCCATGATCTGTCTTCTTTCCTGATAACGTAATAAATGTATTTGAAGAGGCGTTCCAATAATATAATCAAGTATGCGCGTAGGTATTGTTCACCGCACGTCTTTGATCATGTCGACACAATGGCTTGGCGATACGTTCTTACGGGTGACTGAATTACACGACGTAATGATGTTGTCTTACATTTATTTCGTTGGAAGAATGTCTACCTTCTTGTTTTTTAAATTAAATGAATATGAAGTTCGAACACCGTTGGTCTCGATTGTTATAACATCATCTATACTAATATTATAAAGCTGCAGAGTTTGTTTGTTTGTTTGTTTGTTTGTTTGAACGCGCTAATCTCAGGGACTACTGGTCCGATTTAAAAAATTCTTTCAGTGTTGGATAGTCCATTTATCGAGGAAGGTTATAGGCTATATTTTATTTTCAAAAAAGTTGGGGATCCGTAAGAAAATTGCGTTTTTGTAGCCCAAGGTGTAAAAGCGAAAACCTATTTATGCGTGCGCTGCAAAAACTATTGACAATAGAACAAAATGATGTACTACGGGTTTGTAGGTCTTATTAAGATCTACAAAAAAGTCCGCGAGAGCATATATCTAACTATCATAGTTTAGTCACAATAACCGCTTTTATGTTCATAAAAAAATATTAAATCGTCTGAAGAAAGAAACTACGTTAAATGTATATCGTTATATTAATCCTTATCCAAATTAAGCATAATGTTATTAAGGGTATTTATGTAGAAGTAAAATACTTTTTGTTTTATTCCAATCGGACATTTCGTTGAGAAATTATCACGAGTATAAAAACGCAAGGAATTGGTACCTAATAAAGAGTTATTTGCCGTAATAGATAAAGCTGAAGAGTTTGTTTGCTTGAACGCGCTAATCTCAGCAACTACTGGTCCGATTTGAAAAATTCTTTCAATGTTAGATAGCCCATTTATCGAGGCTATATTTTATTATAAAGTTTTTATGGGAACGGGAGTTTCGCGGGTGAAACCGCGCGCGGAAAGCTAGTCTATAATAATCGTATATCAAGGAACGGGCAGCAGCGTGTCCTTGTGTGGTACAACATACTGCGGTCACCAACCTGCATGCCAAGCGTGGTGACTATGCAAAATACCTTCCCTCGGGAAGAGGCCCTTGTTCAGGAGTGGACGTTTTACGGGATGATGATGATGATGACGCAAGTAAACGCTAATACCTGTCCCCTGGTATATGTACGCTTATTATAGATGATGTTATAACCATCGGGAAAAACAGCTTAACGTGGACTCCGAGGTACGTACCTCAATTAACCAGACTCGGAAAGAAAATTTAAATAAAAAAAAAAACTATTTTTTGTCTCCACTTCCGATTTTTTTTGTGTATTTAATCTTTGGTCCCGCGATACACTCATGCGGAAAGACACCTCTCTCAGACTGTTCATTTAACCATAATACTCATGAAACATATTTTAAACATAGTCACAAGACATCATCGAATAAACTATTTCATTTCATTTCAATGTACATAATGGGATTTTTTTGGTCGAGAATCCACGGTGTTGTTCATTCCCGTACCACCAATATTTTTACATATTCTGTAAGGTGCGCTTTTGATACATGCAAATTGTTTTAGGAACAAGAATATTTTACAAACAAACAAAACCTGTCTAAGTCCAGTCTTTTGAATTTTTGAAATGTTTTAAAATTGAATTTCTCCGTGTTCTGCCGAAGTAATGTAAATAGTATTTCTAGTTTCGTATCATATTGAATTCTTGTATAGACTATAATTCATCATCATCATCAGCCCGTATAACGTCCACTGCTGAACATGGGCCTCCTCCCGAAGGAGGGTTTTTGCCATATTCACCACGCTTGGCAGGCGGGTTGATGACCGCAGTATAATGTTGTACCACACAAGGAAACGCTGCTGCCCGTTCCTTGATATACGATTATTATAGATGATGTTATAACAATCGGGACCAACCGCTTAACGCGCTTTCCGAAACACAACGAGTTATCCCTCAACCAGCCAGACCGGGAAGAAATCTTAGAATTTACACAAAGATTTCCTATCCGGCGTGGGAATCGAACCCACTAAGGCTATATTAAATTATGAAGTTGCTACTAAAACGGGAGCTACATCGGTAAAACCATCCGGGAAACTAGTTTTAAATAAACGGGCTGGCTGTCAATACAATTACTATAATGAAGCGAACCAAAAAGCTTTTAGTTTCTGGTCATGATTGACGCGGCAACAAATATTGGTAAATGTATTACAGTAGAGGTTCGTATCTCAGGTTGCTCGTTAAAATAATATTAGTTTTTATTCAACACATAGAATTACATCAAATACATATATTATGATCTTCATCAGCCCGTGTAACGTCCTTTGCTGAACATTGGTCTCCTCCCGAGGGAGGTCATATGCCATAGTCACCACGCTTATGGCAGGCGGGCTCATGTTAAACGGCTTAAGGTGCTTTACAAGGCACGAAGGGTCCTTCAACCATCCAGACCCGGCAAGAAATCTTAGAATCTACAAAGATTTTCTTGTCTGGCGTGGAGATTGAAACCAACTATAAACGCGAAAGTTTGTAAGTATGGATGGATGGATGTTTGTTGCTCTTTCACGCCAAAACTATTTAACGGAATTGGCTGAAATTTTGCATCGGGATAGGTTATACGCTGGATTAACATATATGCTACCAAACATCACGCTCCCACTGAAGCAGAGTTACGCGGGTAAAACCGCCGGGCGCAACTAGTATGTTATATGTCGACTGTAATTGAATCATTTTGTTGAGTATAAGCTACCACTAAAAATACAGTGCAGTACCATGCATTTATGTAAAACACAAATAAACCTCACATTATAAAAACAGTATCTATAAAACTTTTTAATTACATTACTCATTTTAGGGTTCCGTGTCAAAATGATGAAAACGGGACCCTATTACTAAGAGTCCGCTGTCCTTCTATCCGTCAAGGTTGTATATTATTAACCGTGATAGCTAGATAGTTGAAATATTCACAGATCATCATCAGCCCGTATAACGTCCACTGCTGAACATGGGCTGCCTCCCGAGGGAGGGTATTGCCATAGTCACCACGCTTGGCAGGCGGGTTGGTGACCGCAGAATTATATTGTAGGAACACAAGGAAACGCTGCTGCCCGTTCCTTGATATACGATTATTATAGATGATGTTATAACAATCGGGACCAACGGCTTAACGTGCTTTCCGAGGCACGGAGGGTAGTCCCTCAACTAACCAGTCCCGTAAAGAAATCTTAGAATTTACACCAAGATTTCTTGTCCGGTATGGGACTCGCTCGCCGGACTCCGTGGCGAACGGACGTGTTTGTTGCTCCGCGAGTGAATTTTTCGCATCTTTTTTGCTATTGGTCGATACGGTTACGCCTACGGGTATCGGTGCCTCTCTTACTATCTTGGGGCAAATCCCGTAAGGTGCCGCGGCCATCTTGTGTTTTATCGCACCCGCACCTTTAAGCCGTACCTTCGGCCTGCCATCGGTGCTCGCGATAGTGACGCTTTCCGCGACGTGAAGTCGGTACGATAGTGACGTTTGTGCGACAGTGACGTTTCTTTTCTGCGACAGTGACGTTTAAGTGACAGTGACACCCGTAATCAGTGTTGCCATCAGGCATTTATTGTGACAGTGACACCTGTGCACTGGTGTTGCCAGTGTGTATATATTGCCGCCACCTGTTGGGTGTTGCCAGCAGGTAAGTGGATTTTTAATATCGTGGACTTAGAAAATTCTAAGTCCAATACACGAACTCTGTGAGTGGACTTAGAGTGATCGTGACAATACACGAACTCTAAACAGTGACTTAGATCGTTTCGTTCAATACACGAACGCTAAGTGTGAACTTAGACTTTTTGGGTCAATACACGAACTCTGTGTATGGACTTAGAGTGATCGTGCCAATACACGAACTCTGAACACTGACTTAGACATTTTTGGTTCAATACACGAACGCTAAGTATTAGTTTGAGTCGGGTTGTCCGCAGCTTCTTTAGCGTTCGTGTAACATTAGTTATAAGTGTTGCTTAGTTAATCTGCGGGATAGCGCAGGGTCATCGAAGAAAATTTTTTAATTTTTTTTATCTTTTTGCTTGGTCTTCCCATTGTCGTCGGGAGTGTCCCTAAGGGCGCCGGGGCCATCGCGCCCCCTCCCCCCCCAATGGACGACATGGAAACTGAGAGGAGTCTCATTGAGGAGATGTTGGAGCAGAGGGAAGCAGAAATGGAGGCCCTCATGGAGCTCAGCGCCGAGGCTGGCTTCACACCCCGAGCGTCCATCGCCCGCACCCCCCCCCAGCAGTACCACACCCCGCTGGGGAGAAACATAATCCCGGACAGCCCCGCACCCTCAAGCGCAACTACCTCAATGAAGCGGAAGCCGGTAGCATCCCCTGAAGAGCTGAATCTCGCTATTAGGCGACGCGTGGAGGCCAACCGCCCCTCGCCTGGAACACGGAGTGAAGCTCCCCCGATCGGCGGGATCCTAAACGCCCAGAGGCCATCGAAGCCTGTGGAGCCTTCCCCGACCACCCTACCTGCTGCCCCTCTTATGGCATGCCCCCCCGTAGCCGCTCCCGCCTTCGCCACCACCCCCGTAGCCGCCCCCCCCGTAGCCACCCCCCTTGTAGCCGCCCCCCCTGTAGCCGCCCCCCTTGTAGCCGCCCCTCCGGTAGACACGCTCACGGACGCGTCTGTGGAGGCGCTAGTGGGAGTCGCCACAGCAGCCTCAAAGGGCATAGCCGAGGCCGTCCGAGCAAAAAGCTCGAAGCTTAATAAGGAGGAGATGGCCAATATTGGTATGCACACGGAGCGGGTCATGGCCGTCATCACCCACCTGACGCTACGTCTTGCCGCTATGGAGGGGAAGCTGAACTGCGCAGTTGCCGCCACCCAAGCGCCGCCGCCAGCAACCCCAATGGCCCAGGCGCCGAAGTTCAGCGAGGTACTACGGCTCGGAAAGCACACTACTCGCCCTATTCCCGAGTGTCCGGGCCCTGCGCTTGCCGTCTACCCCAACGACGACCAAAAAGACGTCATGAGGACAGCGGACGAGACCAAGAAGGTCCTGAGGAACGCCGTGAAACCGGGAGCCCTGGGCGTCCAGATCCACGGGGTCCGCAGGGTAGGTAACGCGGGGGTCATCATCAGGACCACGTCTGCAGCGGCCGCCGAAACCATCAAGCGGGCCATACCGCCTACGCTGCGTGTCACTGAACCGCGAGACAGACAGCCTCTCATCGCACTCGTCGGCGCAGACGGGGATGTTGCAGCAGATGAGCTGCTCAAGTGCTTATCGGACCAGAACCTCAGGGACACAAAGTGGGCCGAAACCCCACTAAAAGACGTCATGGAGATAATATATAAGAGGCCCCGGTACAACAATAAGTGTATGTGGGTAATTAAATGCTCCGGGGAGCTGAGAAGTTTCCTAGTGGAGCGCGGGAACGTGTACGTTGGCTGGGACGTGGTTGAGGTGCGTGACTACGTAAGTGTCACGTGCTGCTTTAAATGCCACCAATATGGCCACCCGGCCCGTTACTGCAAGGCCAAGGCACAAACTTGTGGGGCCTGCGGTGAAGATGGCCACGAGACCGAGGAGTGCAAGTGCTCGGAGCGCCGATGCGCCACCTGCTTTAAACTGGGCAAGCGCGGAGAGGCTCTCCAACACAGGACCGCTTCCCAGGACTGCCCAGCTCGACAGCACGCAGAAGCTCGCGCGGTAAAGGCGACGAACTACCGCAACCATGATTAACGTCGGCCAGATTAATCTGCAGGGGTCGTCGGTGGCCACCCACGAGCTTCTGGCCATCGCAGAGGAGCGCAAGCTGGACGTGATCCTGGCCCAGGAATTTTACCACAGCCCCGGAGCGTTACAAACCTCTGGAGGCCTGACCTGGACGAGCATCGGCTCAAACCCCAAAGCAGGGATTTTGCTGCTTCGCCGGGACATCCCCTGCTCAGTGATGCACCACCTCTCCACGCAGCACTGTATTGTGTGCCACATAGCGCCAACCGGGATGGAGCCCCTTTACTTGGTGAGTGCGTACTTCCAGTACAGCGACGACATCGATGGACACGTGGAGCATCTGTCTCGGGTCTTGGACCATACCAAGGGTCACCGGGTCCTGATAGGAGTGGACTCCAATACGCACTCACCAATGTGGCATAGCCTCCCAAGGCATTACACAGGGAGGGGAGCGGAAGTGGCCTACCGGAGACAGCAGATGGAGGACCTCATCCTCAGCAAGGGACTCGTGGTGCACAACGCCGAGAACCAATCACCTACCTTCTCCACCGTCAATGGCGAATCATACATCGACGTCACCATCACCACACGGGGCATCGAGGTTGACGAATGGACCGTCTTGGAGGACGTCAGCACCAGCGACCACCGCCTCATCACATACCGGATCGGAGGCGCGCGACCACGTAACCCCGAAAAACGGCCGGAGTATCGACCGACGAGGTTCCGGGACCGCGGGGTGGATTGGGAGAGATTCCAGGCTATGATCCACGCACGCGTGGGAAGCATTAACTGGTCGAAGCCTGCTCGTGTGGTATGCCGGGATTTTACCCGCATGGTAACTCGGACAGCGATGGAGTGCCTGGGAGAGATTAATGATAGTAAGAGGGTAAAAGGGTATGAATGGTGGACGTCCAAACTGGACGCTCTAAGAGTACGAACGAACAAGGCGAGGAAAGAATGGCAGTCGCAGCGGAAGCGGAAAGGGGCACTGGAAGAACAAGCGAAAGGGGAATTTCATGTATGCCGCAGTAAATACAGGGAATCGATGGAGAAGGCGCAACTCGAGTTCTTCCGCAAGCTTGCCACCTCGGGGAACGACGACCCGTGGGGAATGGCCTACCGCGCGGTGAGCGGGCGTTTCCGTCCACCGCCTAACGTCATTAGCGGTACCAAGCTTGTTGAGGGTTATTCCGGAGACGTGGAGTCGTCAATGCGCAGTTTGGTGGGTGCACTGTGTCCCGACGATGACCTCGGCCGGGACTCAGAGTACCACCAACAGGTACGGTTGTTGGCGATTTCCGCCCCCTCCGGTCGGGATGCGCCTCCTCCGTCGCGTGGGGATCTGTGGAAAATAGTTAAGGATCTCCCTAACACGGCACCGGGCATCGATGGAGTAACAGCCCGCATGGTCAAACATGTGTGGCAAGCAGCTGGCTCCGAGCTAACGCGTATATTCGGCCGATGCGTTGAAGAGGGCACTTTTCCCGATACGTGGAAGGACGGAAGGCTTGTCGTGCTCCCCAAGGGCAACGATAGACCTCTCACCGATCCCAAAGCGTATCGCCCGATCACGCTGCTCTCCATTTTCGGCAAGATCCTGGAGCGCGTAATTCTCGGCTGCGCTCCGGGTATCCTAAGCAACGTCTCGTCGTGCCAGCATGGATTTACACAGGGTCGCTCAACTCTAACGGCCATACAGTCTATATTGCGGACGGTCAGCGAGAGTCGGTCTCGATATGTTCAGGCCGTCTTACTGGACATATCGGGCGCCTTCGACAACGCGTGGTGGCCCATGATCCTGTTAAAGGCGAAGGCCAGGGGGTGCCCCCCCAATGTCTACCGGATGCTTGCATCCTATTTTGCAGGTAGACGAGTGGGGCTCTTCGTTGGAGACAGGGTCGTGTGGAAGTCCTCGACCATGGGTTGCCCGCAGGGGTCCGTGTTGGGCCCGGCCCTATGGAACCTCCTCCTGGATGACTTGTTTCGGCTGCCATACCCAGACGGAGTATCACTGGTGGCGTACGCGGATGATGTTACAGTCCTCGTCGAGGCTGATTCACGAGCTGGAATTGAGTCCTCGGCCCTCGCGGCTCTCAGGCTCATCAGCGAGTGGGGGGCGCGTAATCGACTGGCGTTCTCCCCTGCAAAGTCATTTTCGATGACTTTGAAGGGAGGAATGGCCAGACGCCCTCCAACGATCAGACTTGACGGGACCTCAGTCAAAAGCGTGCAGTCGGCCAGGGTTCTGGGTGTTGTGATCGATGCAAGTCTCAGTTTCCGGGAGCACGCTCAGTCCATCGGGGAGCGTGCTGCATGTGGGTTTGGTAAGATGTCGCGTGTCTCCGCTGCATCCTGGGGTATGCGGTACAGAGCGTTAAAACTCTTGTACCGCGGAACCTTCACCGCACTGATCACCTACGCGGCAGGATGCTGGTGGAGGCGGGTGACCACCCATATGGTGAGGTCCGCGTTGCTGAGGGCGCAACGGCCGGCGTTGGTCTTGCTGACCAAAGCGTATAGAAGCTGTAGCACAGTTGCCTTGCCTATCCTGGCGGGCGTGTTCCCCGCCGACCTTGAAGTGAAACGTGCTGGCAGGATAGACGATGTACGTCACCTGGGTGGTGAAGAGCTGAAAATGGAGAAGATCAAAATTTCGGAGGAGACTGTTGCCGAATGGCAACAGAGATGGGAGGGAGCGGATAAGGGTAGGGAGCTTCATCGGTTTTTCCCTGACGTGTCGGCGAGACTCAAGGCAACTTGGGTTGAGCCGGACTACCAAGTTTCACAGATCCTCACGGGGCATGGATGTTTCCGGAAGAGATTGTATGACATGAAGCTTGGCGAGGTGAGCGAGTGTTACTGCGGCGAAGAGGACGAATGCCTGGACCACATCTTGTGGAGATGCCACCTGTATGAGGATATTAGGTGTAAGATGATGGATGGGATTGTACCTGTTGAGGAGGGCCCGGTCTACTACGGGGATCTGGTTGCCTCCGAGGGAAATTTCCGGTCGCTAAGGGAATTCGCGCACAGCTGGTGGAAGAGGCGAAGTGACCGCGAAAGGGAGGAGCAGCAATGGCCTGGGTACGCTGTAACCCTAGACGCCGACAAGGAAGACGCCACGGACGTTCTGGCAGCGAGTCCGTCGCATGTGCGTGTAACCCAAGACGGGACGCGTAGATAGATATTCAGCCCCAGAACGGGGAGAGTGGGAAGCTGGACACAACATTAAATTGTAGGGAGTCAAGAAAGTGCGCGCGTGAAAGAGCCTAGAGCAAGTAGCGCGCGCATCTCCCGTGATTCGCTCCATATAACCGTAAGGTTGGTGGGAGCATGGGAGGTGGTGGGTAAAGTGTCCGGTATGGGAATCGAACCCACGACCTCCGAGATTTAAAGCGAGCCAATTACCGCTACGGTATGGAGGTTGTATTCACAGATAATGTATTTATTTTATTGTAGCGGCTGCAGCCCTATGGTTAGTGGCCCACACACATTGCACTATACCGACGTGAACCCACTCGTAACACAAGCATTTTAGCTTAGCACGAGCGTTTAACAAGAATACTAGTAGACTGCAAAACTCTGCTAGTAATCTTTAAAACAAAATAAGTTGCCGCTATAAAAACAAAATAAACAAACACAATTGGTCTCAAAATCACAACCAAAAGCCGATGGTGCTACCTAAAAAGCAAGTTGATTTGCCAAATATTGTTACGGAACCCATCGTGCACAAGTCTCACTCGCGCTTGACCTTTTTTAATTAAATTATATTCATAATACAGACATCAGTTATGTTTTGAAAAATTAATTAAACGGACCTCGTGTATACGTAATTTATTTTTAATGAATTGTTACTGAAAGGTGTAACTCATTTTTGGGAGTTTGGCAAGTATTTCATTTCGACCGTTTTGTGTTAAATTAATGTTTTGTTTGAGACTGACATGTGTAGCGTATTGAGGAATGTTACTAATGATAATTTATTTTCGTTTTACTGATTGCATTTATACGGTGCTTCGAAAATATATGCTGTACGTTAAATAGTCGATATGATGATGATGTCCTCCCAGACGTATCCGTCGACGGCGACACCATTATCTTATGTTAGCCTGGGCCCTTGCAAATTTGGTTTTGAAAGTCCTATTACAGGAAGCACAGTGAAGAGTCCCATCGGAGTTATAGTTATGTGTAGTTGTAGGAGGGCTTGGGATGAGTTTTCCGAAGATGGCTTTTGGCATCAAGATCCTCAAGACGGGTGCGTTCAAAATTTGCGTTCAAATAGTCGATATATCATGTTATAGGATTTAGGTTTGCAGGTGATGTGCAGAAATTAATTTAGGTAAGAAATCACTGTGAAAAAATACAATTTACTTTTCATTATCTCCTCTAATATAATAGAACTGAAGAGTTTGTTTCTTTGCTTTAACGAAATAATCTCAGGAACTGGTCTGATTTGAAAAATTCTTTCAGTGTTAGATAACCCATTTTATTGAGGAAGGCGAAATTAAAAACTATATTTAGTATAGTTACTACGGGACCGGGAGTTACAGGGGTGACCACACGCGGGAAGCTATCATCATCATCATCATCAGCCAGAATAACGTCCGCTGCTGAACATGGGCCTCCTCCCGAGGGATGGGTTTTGCCATAGTCACCACGCTTGGCAGGCGGATTGGTGACCGCAGTGTTATGTTGTAATACACAGGGGAAACGCTGCTGCCCGTTCGTTTGTTATAGATGATGTTATAACGATCGGGACCAACGGCTTGACGTGTTTTCCGAGGCATGGAGGGTAGTCCCTCAACCAACCAGACCCGGAAAGAAATCTTAGAATTTACATAAAGATTTCTTGTCCGGTGTGGGGATCGAACCCACGACCTCCGAGATTTAAAGCGAGACAACTACCGCTACGCAATAGAGGTTACGCGAGAAGCTAGTCATAAAAAAATGAATTCTATAAACTCATCTATACAAATATCTTCATAAAATAGAATTGTCTGTTCGTAATGAAAAAAACTTGTTTTTTTACTAAATACTTTTTTTTTCTTCGCTCTCATCTAAGAGCTTTTATTTCGCAATTTCTGTGATTCTGCTACTAAATCATTAAATAGTATAAAACAAAGTCACTTGCCGCTGTCTGTCCGTCCCTATGTATGCTTAGATCTCTTAAAACTACGCAACAATTTTTTTTTAATAGATAATGTGATTTAAGATCATGGTGTATATATGTATGATACATCAGCATTGCACCCACTTATAAAATGTCTTATAATATAACCCAACAAAAAAAAACCTGTCTCTGTGTTTGTTTGGCCCGATGTAGGCAGTAGGTACTTCCATTGTTAGATAGCTTATAAAATTCTCATTTTATGCGGAAAAAGTCACGGGCAGCACCTATCTTCTACACATATTATAAAACTGTACAGGTCGAATGTCTGTACATAGAATAAAACGCAAAAAACCGAGTCAGGGGGATGTTAGAAGTAAAATAGAACATAAAATATTATTATCTAGTTTTTTTTGTTTCTCTATCTATTTATCTGTTTTTTATTTTTATTCTATATATATTAGATAATAATATGAACGTTAATATCAAGAGCTTATTTACTAACACAAGACTGACAGACTTCTAGCACACCTGAAATAAATCTAATCATAATTTAATAGTAAATGTTACCTATATAATAATTAATTTTATATGCATTGTGAATTTCCTTGACAAGTACAAGTGTATGTAAATACCTAAGTGCTGAATAAAAATCGTTTATCGTACGGGCTACTATCCGAAAGTGTTGCACCGTTTTAAATGAAATTTTGGATGGCGATACGATACCTTACATCCTTGGTCAACATTTTAATTACTTTAATCACAGAAAATTTATTTTATTTAGTTATTTAGTTATTTATTCATAACTCCTTAAACTATCAGTACAGGGTTTACCCTAATGCGACAGCTAAGAACTTAAACTAAACCTCAACCATACACTTTTAATGAGTTCCCAGCTACAAAACCGAAGGAATAACAAACGTCACGCGGGCCAAGTCGCGGGAATCATCTAGTTTAATATAAATGTTTGTAATATAATCATGATGAACACGTTAATTTGTTATTTCTAATTAAATGATGGTGATGCGTAGTACATTGTATATTCATTAATGTTACTTCATGTAATAGGTGCGACATTGCAGGCGCATGCATGTAGTCCTCTTGGGGAAACTTACAGTAGTGTCCGTGATGAAAAATATAACATACTATTACATCATCAGCCCGTATAAAATCCACTGCTGAACATGCGTATTTGCCATACTGGAGGATTGGAGACTGAAGGTCAACGTGGCGAAGACTCAGGCGATCTCCGTGGGAAGCGTGGGCTTACCACAGCTGAAGCTCATGGGAGAGGTCATCGATTGGTCCCCGCGGGTGAAATACCTCGGAGTGACCATCGACAGACTCCTCACCATGAAGCCCCACGTCAACAACGTCGTCGTCCAGACGCGCGCTGCGCGAAGCCTCCTGCACCCTGTGCTGGCGTCCCACCTGCCGCTCCGTGCAAAGCTCGGTGTGTACAAGGCGTACATACGATCACGCCTGACGTACGCCGCCCCGGCATGGTACGCCCTCGTGTCCGAGGCGAACCGCTGCCGGCTACGTGCGCAGCAGTCACTAACGCTGCGCACCATCGTGAACGCTCACCACTTTGTACGGAACGACACCATAGCCCGGGACCTGCGCATGGAGAGCCTGGACGACTTCGTGAGACGCCTGAGCTCGACGATGTTCGAGCGGACTGATGGTGCGCACGCCCGCCACTTGCGGGAGCTTGTGCCGTATCACCGTCGGCCGCCCCGGACAGATTCGCCCTGCCACGTGACCTCGTCTCCGTGGCCCCCCCCTGACGAAGACTTCCGCTCCCTTCACCTGCTGGCTGATGGGCGCCCCCGGGGAGCATTTCCCCGGTGGGCTCGACCTCGCCACGCGTCAAAGGGAGCGATGAACCACCGAATACGACACCGAGCGCCGCTAGCATGTTGGTCGCCCCTATGGACTCATCTGTAGGGCCTGAAGAGTTTCCCCGGGGCTCACTAGAGTCTCCGTGGAAGACCACTATGGGGGGGTATTTGCACTAGTCACTACACTAGGCGTGCGGGTTGGGACCGCAGTATTATGTAGTACAACACAAAGAAACGCTGCTGCCCGTTCCTTGATAAACGATTATTATAGATGATGTTATAACAATCGAGACCAACGGCTTAACGTGCTTTCCGAGGCACGAAGGCCCTCAACCAACCATACTTGGAAAGAAATCTTAGAATATACACAAAGATTTCTTGTCCTACTATAAATTTCACCAAAATTATCGCGAAACTTATCCGTAGCGTAGCGGTATTTAGCTCGCTTAATATCTCGGAGGTCGTATGTTCGATCCCCAAGCCGGACTAGAAATCCTTGTGTAAATTCTAAAATTTCTTCCCGGGTCTGGTTGGCTGAGGGACTACCCTCCGTGCCTCAAAGCACGTTAAGCCGTTGGCCCCGATTGTTATAACATCATCTATATTAATTGGAAACAAGGGAACAGGCAGCAGCGTTTAATGAAATAATGAATTTATTCAGCACTTAGGTATTTACATACACTTGTACTTGTCAGAATCACAATGTTACACAATTATTCTTATTATATTAATTAAACTATATACTTAATTAACCGGTAGCAAATTGTAGGATATTACAGACAAAGTAGTCCGTCCGTCAGCTGGTCATTAATTTCTCTACTCATAATAAGTTTAAGTTCATATTAATTATTTTAGACTTTAATGGATGAATATAGAAAATTTGGGGAAAAAAAAATAATACAATTAAGTGGCACACACCTGGGGGCACCCTTAAGGGGTTAGGACCACGACCCAGTGGTACCACTGATATATAAGTCAGTTTTTTTGTGTGTTACAACATAATACTGCGGTCACCAACCCGCCTGCCAAGCGTGGTGACTATGGCAAAAACCTTCCTCGAGAGGAGGCCCATGTCCAGCAGTGGACGCAAAACGGGCTGATGATGATGATCAATTCACTATCCACCCCGTTTCCGTAGGAACTTTATAATTGAAAAGCCTTTCGTTTTCTTCATATAACCGATCCTGTTTTTTTTTTTCAAACAAACAAATTCTGAAACTTTTTGTATTGGTATAGTTATATATAATGAATTGCAAACTAAACAAACAAGCTTATAAATTCACGTAGAACCTTTTAAATAGATAAGACATGATCTTATTGGCTTATCTATCTCAATGCAGGCAGGCTGATTAGTTTGAAAACTGTTGTTTATCTTGTCGAGCTTCAAATGCGCTTATTTAGTTGATAAGCAATTTTAGAAAAATATACATGACGTAACGATCTGATTATACCTACTTTTCCAAGAGCATTAAAAGTTACAGATCCGCAGCACTCTTTACTTTTTAATTGTTCTGAGGATGGCACATAAGACATGAGCTACCACCTCAAGTTTACTCCTCAATGGAATACTGTTCTCATCTTTGGGATGGGTCTGCTAGATATCAGCTAAATGCTCTGGAAGAGAGTCATCCGTACTATATACTATATACTGTCTGTCTGTTACGCAATCACGCCTTAACTACAGAAGCGATTTAAATGAAATTTGGTACAGATATAGTCTAGAGCCTGAGAAAGAACATAGGCTATATTTTATTATGAATTTCCCACGGGAACAGGAGTTACGCGGGTGAAACCACGCGCGGGAAGCTAGTAAGCAATAACTCACTTGTTGAGGCAAGTCTTCTGAGCCTCGAACACCGTAGACGAGAAGCCTGCCTATCGGTTTTTTATCGGTTACATTTCAGGGAGCGTGCAGAGGTTGTGCATAACCTAATACCCCCTTCACCTTTTCATCACCGGACGACTAGGCGCGGCGAGCGGTTTCACCCTTTTGTTGTAGACATTCCTTCAATACGCACGAAGCGATTTGCTTCTTCTTTCATAATGCGGACGGCTAAAGAGTGGAATTCTCTGCCGGGGTCAGTTTTTCCGGAACGCTATAATCTGGACATCTTTAAGACTAAAGTGAACAGACACTTTCTAGGCAAGCGTGTATCATCTTAGGCTTTATCTTCGCCTTCCATCAAGCGAGATTATGGTCAAACGTAAGCCTATGTTTAATCAAAAAAAACCTGGGAGCGAAAAACTATAGCGGTTAGTTGCTTAGCCTTAGATAGATACTGAGCACGCACTGTCATCTACAACTCGCCGTCAGCTAACTCCCCGAATACTCTTATGAATCACATACTACTGATGTATATGTAGGGGCGGAACGTTTGAAACAAGACTAAAATGGAATGTAATGATGTATGATTAGTAAATCAATTAGTGAAGGCAAAAAGCCATTTTGTAGCAGCAATTATGAATTGCGGTCGTCTTTCATAAACTGTCTTTTCATTACACCTTTACGCTTTGAAGACGGTTTGATTATAAGCATTTGATTTTAGACATTGTTTGACTACTGATGCGAGAATACGATTGTTAGGGCTCCGATCTAAAGAGGAACCCTAGTCTGACCATGTCTATGTAGAATAAAGGTCTTTTACCGAAAGGGAATGGATATATTATTATTAACATACTTAATAAGATTTCATAAAAATTGCTTTCTTAGATTTCTAGCTGTTACTGAGCCAACACAAAGTCATTAGCAGACAGACAGACAAATATTTTTTTATGTGTGTTTGTTATAAGTACCCTATACAACTATTTTTCTTTATTTTTATTTATTTATGTACGAAAATAATGTTGAACGACACTAAATTCACTGGCACTATAATTAAATCCAAGTAACTAATTATGCTTACTGAAACTCATTTGCCACTTTACAAAAGTAGAATTAATTTCAATGGAAACTTCCTTTTGAAACTGGATTTAAAACTTCTGTGGAAATATACAAGGGCCTTCCAAAATTTATGCCTTCCCTTAATAGGAAATAGTATCATGTATGGTAATGTAAATTATACTGATTACGTTAGTGAAAAAAATGTCTGTGAAATGTTAACAGTTTTATGCCAAAAAATATTCAAATTGATTTTTCGTTTGGATAAATCGTGCCGGGCACAACCGACGGCGTATTGCTGGGTAAGAAGGATCTCACCCCGAGCTTATATTACGTATTATAAGCGTGTACTTTTATATTTTAGAAAATATAAACAAAATGAAAGGATGAAACTCTATATTTACATTAAAAAAACGATTCAAGGAACACTATTTTTCGTTATCATCCTTGCTTTGTGTATACAATATATTTTAATATAAAATGTAGTTTATAAACATGTATATATATGTATGTATGTAAATAATTGTATGTATGTTTACTTTGGACGTTTATTACGCACACTTGGGTCTGTTGGAAAACACTTCTTTTGAAATAAGCAGTATATTTGTACAATATCTTTTAGTACCTATACGTTTTTTTCTCTATTATTTTTGTGGTATATATTGACAGTACATAAATAAAGAAATGAAAAATATTAGAAATAAATGTCTTTATTTTTTTCGGATGGAAATGATGTAGTTAGCCACGAGGCTTTTGCTCCTTCAATGAGCATTAAGGCGAGCAGAACTGACAGACAGATGATTAGCTAATCCGCAATAGATTTAATTATATGAATATAACCATTTAATTATATTAATATTATTTAATTGTGTATAATTGACAAGTACTAGTATATGTTAATACCTAAAAGCTGAATAAATATCGTTAAATTTTGTTAAAATGGGTTAAAACTACAAACTAAGCTAAATTCGCAAGGGGGCGACACCTGTGGTAGGTACTTGGACCTCGGCTTAGGGCGGTCGTTGGCGGGAAGAAACAAATGTCTTCTGTAAATCTGTTGTTAAAGCGAAGGGATATATTTAAAAACCACCTTAAAGGTATCTAAGCAAATGTGGCTAAGTGCCTTTAACTACAACAATGGAGTCGTCTTGACTTAACGCAAAACTTAATAAGCAACGATTGAGTTGAGAGAGGTCAGATTTAATTATATATTGTTAAGCAGCCTTACCCTACATTAGGGACGATCCCTTTCTAAGTACCTACTTGTAGCAGGGTAAGAGTTCAGAGGGTTTATATGTGTCCATTATTAATAATTGTTGTGCCACACACACCATTTTGTACTTGATATTTTAAAGCTCATAAAAAGCGAAGAACAGGGTGCGTCACAATATTTTGTTTCTGTTTTTTATTGGAAGCAGTTGTTAATCTTTGGTAGTTTTGCAACGGTGGCTTAGTAGTTATGGCAGTGGCTTCTGATACCTGGTGTTCTGGGTTCGATTCCCACCCGGTACAATTATTTGCCTGAACCACTAATAGGTGTTCTGAGTCGGAGTGTACTTTATGTGTTTGTTAAATCCCCCGCGACGAGGGGATTTATTTCCATAGTGCGGGAGTTGTCTAGCGGTAGTAAAGTAACCCACTGAGTTTGTTTGGCCGGGTCTTCTCAGTTGGGGCGCATTGGATCTGGTGGTTACATTAAAGCGTGTCCATCGTTATATGCTTATGGTCCACCCAAATGACTGAATGATTTTTTTTGCATAATATAGACAAAACAAGCATTTTGCGTCGCTAAGAATAATAGAAATAAATTATAACAATTAATTTTATAGATATAAATAAATAACAAATTTAATTAATAAAATTTCTAATTCATGTTTGACTATTTACACGTGTCTGTAATTGGTTTACGTAAATAAAAATGATTTTTAATTTAAAAACAAAAAAAAAGTTCAGTAACATCCATCCATCACAAACTTTTAAAAAAGTAAACAGATGGCACCAAATATACTTCTTTGTTTTGACCAAAACAATGCTCTTAATTTTAAATTGATATACTCCTAAACTTTAACTGCGTTTTTCCCAAATCTATTTTTTTTTTTCGGGAGGAAATCGAACCCAGACCAAGTTTCGGAAGCAGCTATCGTAACCACTGAGCCGGTGCAGTCATATTTATTTGAACAAA
Organism: Nycteola revayana; assembly: GCA_947037095.2. Lineage (NCBI taxonomy): Eukaryota > Metazoa > Arthropoda > Insecta > Lepidoptera > Nolidae > Nycteola > Nycteola revayana. The sequence goes on from OX344844.2 coordinate 815,963, forward strand.
TACTCTTCTTAGACTATATTTATACTTAAACTAGCTGCGCCCCGCGGTTTTACCCGCCTTACTTTGCTTCAGTGGTTGGAGCGTGATGTTTTGTGGCCTATATGTTATAACCTATCCGGTTGGTGCAACATTTCAGCCAATTCCGTTCAGTAGATTTTAAGTGAAAGAGTAACAAACACCCATGAATCCATACTTACTAACTTTCGCGTTTATAATATTAGTAGGATTTGATATTATGTCTAGCAACGTTTTGCGGGTACAATAATATTAATTATCGTAAAAGAAAATATTAATGAGTCAATAAGAACATACTACTTCTTTTTGAGAAATAATGATTCTTTAACCGTACATGTAACTGAACCTTCGGGAAAAGTAGATTGGATTGCCTCGCGTTAAGTGAGGCGTGACGAAAAAGAGTACTAAATCTATACTAATATTTTAAAGCTGCAGAGTTAGTTTGTTTGTTTGAACGCGCTAATCTCAGGAACTACTGGTCCGATTTGAAAAAATCTTTCAGTGTTGGATAGTCCATTTATCGAGGAAGGTTATAGCTATATTTTATTACGAAGTTCCCACGGGCACTGAAGCTAAGCGGGTGAAACCGCGCGCGAGAAGCTAGTAAAAAATAAAAACTGAAAGTCAGCCATAATATACTGGGTGAGTTTTTTACCGTCTTGAAAATAATAGAGCGTGATATGTATAAATGAAATAAATGTCTAAGGCCTAGTTATTTTATCTTTTTTTTATTGACATGGAGTGAAAATCGTACCGATAAAAGTACCTAAGTACCTACTTTCTTAATAGTCTAACTACCTAATTACGCTATTGAGCTCACTCTTTTAATTCAAATATGGTTGCCTCGGCATTATAGGCACATATTTTTACCAACGTAAAGTAACTACCTAATTAGGTACGTATTTTTATCGTTACGATTTACACTCGATGTCAGTAAAAACAAAAAGATATAATAACTATGCCTTACACATCTATTTCATATGCATATCACACGCTATTATTTTCAAGAGGGTAAATAAAGTCACCCAGTATACTAGCAACATAAGGATAATTTTTAAGATGATGAAAGAAAACTAATTTTTAATTTAGTTTGCCCTATACACATGCATGAATACTATAGGTACTGTTTAAGTGTCCCTTGTCCGTGGGTCACTACTCGAGTTGCCAACTGAAAACCAGCGCTAGATATCGCCTAGCCTATGCTGAGGTGGCGACTTTTTCGGCAGAACATGCAAGGCGTCTTATTGTTTTGTACATTTAGCTAAATGTTATATGTAAAATCTTGTGTGTTGTGCTGAATTAAATGTATTTTCTTTCTTTCTAATTTATGGATAACATTCACAAAGAAAAAAGATATACAAAAAAAACATGAATAGACACAACACACAGAAAGTTACATGACGATTTCTGAAAAGCCCAATGAAAAGCTTCATGAAGATGTGTTTGACGTATTATCTAAATAATTGAAGTTGACTGATATAAACACTGGCATCTCTAAAGTTTGCCATCGCCTCGGTTCAGCTCAAGTTAAATGTCAGCCGTCGTGAAGAACAGGGAAGAGAAAAAATAATATATAAGTAACCATGACAACCACATAAGCGAACAGGCCACCGCAGCTGAAACTCATTCGTATTTTTTTTTATTAAAATGGCTAACCTTATAATATTTGGCAAATGTATTTTGAAACTATCACAGTGCCACGATTACAAAGTCACATCACATTCCTACAATTTAATTAGATACAAACTTTAAGAACGATGCTTGAATTGCAGGAGTCTTTTGAAACTGGCTCAGTGAGCCAGTTTCAAAAGGCTCACTATTGCAACTAACTTTTTAATGAATTTATTTATAAACGTATGTTACCTGACATAATTATTACATATTTACAAGCTTGTCTTTAAGTACAAGAAATAAACTACGCTAAATCTATCGAGTTTTTTTCTTAGTTGTTTGCTTTTACACGCTAATCTCAGGAAGTACATTAGGAACTACAGATTTGAAAAAAAATTCCATGTTAGATAGCCCATTTATCGAGGAAGGATATAGGCTATATTTAATTATGACGTTTATAACCCTTCTAGAACAGGAATCATACGAATGAAACCGCGGGCAGGAAGCTAGTGTATATTCTTGCGAAATATACCTACATTGAAATAAAAAAGAAATGGTAAGGGGTACTGAACAACGGCATCGAGGCCAACCCATGATGAGAAGTGACGCCTCTACACTCTAGGGCATCCCTATTATTTGGAAAATGGTCCACAGTAGTGTGGCCCAGGAGAGTAAGCGGCGCCTATTTGGCCGCGGGTGCCGTCGGAGGGCCGGATTGCCTCACGTACCCGGCCCTCACCAACGGTGGACGGAGGAGTGTCCGGTGGGTTTTAGTGGTGCAGGGTTCTCTTCAAATGGTATGACTATGAGATAGGGTGAGTTCCATATACCCCTTCGCCGGAGCGGGAACGCTGCAGTAGCGGAGGGGATGCGTATAATAAGCATTTCAACCCGGACAACAAAAAAACAAAAGGGGTACTAAACAGACTTAAAGAAATTGATTAGGTGTTGTTAAGTTAAAACACTGGAAATCGAGTAACAATATTTTTACTTGTCTCGGTAATTAGGTACTGTATTTAATCATAAAATACTTACCAAACAACAGCAGGAGTAAGTCGCTAACAGCCAAACTGAACAGGTAATAATTCGTCGCCGTATGCATTGCAGGATGTCTCACTATCACGAAGCAGACCGCCAAATTCCCCCCCACACCTGTCAGAAAGATGACCAGAAGCAGCAAAGATATGGGCACTATCTTCTGTAGAGGCAGCCTTCGGGGGCCCATCATCAGCCATAGCATCTCCTCTTCTGAACAGTCGAAGTAGGATAAGTTGGTGCATCGTTGGAAGAACTGAGCGTTTGTCTCGTTGGGGCGGTAAAAGTCCTCCATTTTTATTTATTTTTAAGAAATATTCTTGGGCATTTTATGAAGAAATGTCTTGAAGGTAAACACTGGCACTTGTTTAAAAAAAATCTCGATATATATTTTATTTAATTGTTTAGTTAAAGAAACAACACGATTTAATATACTATAACATCTTAATCCCACTAGAAACTTGTTAATTTAACTATTCTAGTACAAGAATTATCACTAAATAAGATCTTTAGGTGACTTACGAACTTTTAAGTCTGAACTTTAATAGAACTTTTAAATAAATACTTAAAACACTAACAATTGAAAATTACTGAAATTTAAGTTAACAATTACTTATTATATTTCTCTATGCACAAATATGTTTTTAATTTATCAACAAACTTGATATTCGAAGTTCTACGTCAGAACTTGTACGTGGGTGCGCGGTGCTACGGCGTAGCGGCTACGACGTCCGTAGCGCGGGCTAGTTGGCGCGACACTGACTTTGCAACATACTACGTAGCAAGATAATATTTAACTGTAGGGATCATTTTGTTCGTAGTATAAGTTTATTTTTTTTATATGAAAATGTATGGATTACATTTGAGTTAACGAAGGCATTATTATTAAAAATACACCTTACTCAATAGAGGAAGGTGTATTTTTAAAGGATTTTAAAAGATTCGTCATCATTATGTTGGCTTTACTGGTATATCGACGGACACTACACTTTAGTTACTTTGTAAATAGATATATTGGCTGTCGCTAGTGAATTAAAACTTTGTTTTTGTAGTGATAAAATTACTTACGATGAAACTGAAGTCTTTGATGGCGCCCCGCGTCATTGAATTACTTGATTAAAAACGTTTAATTTTGTATGTTAGTGTACTAGTACAGAAAAAACAATGTAAGGATATGTTTGTATGTCTGAAAGTATTAAAAATTATAAGGAGCTTAATCCCCGACTTTAAATATAAATCAAAAATAAAACTCATTTTTTTTGTTTTGCTTGCCGTACCTCTTTTTTTTCTTTTTTTTCAGACGGACATATGTAGTTAGGCCCGAGGCTTTTGCTACTTCACCGGGCATAAAGGCGAGCAGAACTCCAGCCAAGATAAATGTTTTAAACACTACAAACTAAGCAACCTGCGCAAGAGGGCGTCCCCTGTGGGACTTGGACCTCGGTTCAGGGCGGTCGCTGACGGGGAGATTGAGTGATTATGGCTTTTAGTTTAGGGGAGTTTTGTGCAACTGTCGCTCTACTTTACAGTTGGCGGGCCTCTCGTACTTCGGGTCTACGAGGGCATCGGAAAGTTCTTAGCAAACTAAGGGTCGGGAGGGCGAGGGGCTTGCCGTACCTCGCAGATTATCGTAGCTATATATTTTAATAAAATTAAACTTTAAGTTAAAACACATCCAAAATATTTTACAGGATTTTTTTTACCATCTACTGTTTTAAAGATGGCATATACTTTGAAAGCACCTTATATAACCACTACCTAAATTATTATAAGTGTTAAAGAATACAATACACGTATTTGTGTGATGCGATATGTTTCAGTTAGTTTACTTAACACAATACATTCTGATATGAATCCTAATTTTATTTGTTGTACAAACAATGAATTTAACATGACTATGCTATGTAGCTTAGTGGTAATAAGTCTGGCCTTACATCTTAACTCTCGATTCTCGCGCCAGGAAAAATCTTTGAATAAAATAAAACTCAACACACAACAACACACAACCTCCGTAGCGTAGCGGTATATGGCTCGCTTTAAATCTCGTAGGTTCGATCCCCACGCCGGACAAGAAATCTTGTGAACGTGCACGTCTCCGGACAGCACGTTAAGCTGTTGGTCCCGATTGTTATAACATCATCTATAACAAGCGAACCGGGGAACGGGCGGCAGGGTTTCCTTGTGTAGTACAAACTTATACTGCAGTCACCACCCCGCCTGCCTAGCGTGGTGACTATGGCAAATACCCTCGCTTGGGAGGAGGCCCATTTTCAGCACTGGACGTTATACGGGCTGATGATGATGAAGCGTTTAAAACTTCATCAGGTTCATCTTTCATAAAATTTATGAAATTTTGCACATATTTCCTTTTGTAGTGTAGATAAATAATAAAGATTCTTAGAAGTTTGTAATATTTTCTTTTTTCCTCGGGGTCGAAGTCGCGGGCAATGGCTAGTATATAATACAAGCTATTATGTACATGTACGAGGTAATACAATAGTACATACAGGTATTATTTTGTTATTTCAGTGAAGATGAAAGTCATAAAAGGGAATTATCGTATTATTAATGGAAATTCGTTGTCTTTGGCTTAGCCATTGTTTCTCAATCATATTAATGTGGCGACCCACCGTAAGTTTCAGTTGAATAAAATGCACAAATCAATGAACAAATCTTTTGTAGTTTCTGAAAAGCCTTGTAGTTTTTGGACGCCGTGTGTCTTCTGGCATGAAATATACAACCCCATGTTTTCCCATGGGTCCTATCACAACACAAGACTTGTACCTAAAACACTATCACGAAACAATGGATAAATTACTTATTTTATAATCCATCTGTCTGTTCTGCAATATGACACATTCCTATAAAATGTATTAATAACGTACACAATATTATAAAATACCTTTAGAGTTTTTATGATATTGTAGCCCCCCTTTTGGACAAACAATTCATTCCTATAACATTTATTTATTAGTTACATAACTACATAAGCTCACGGCTGTTTCCCAACGGGGCAGGCAGAGACAATGGACCTACGTTTGCTACGATCCCTACTCACATCTTTCGCTTCATTCACTCATTACATTCTTCATATAAGCACGTTGGTTTAGGGTGAATCTGATTTGACCTTTTGCGAGGATGTCTCCGATTTGGTCAGAGAACGTTCGTCGAGGTCTTCCCCTTCCGACTGTGCCACTCACACTTGCCATGTATACCTGTTTTGTCAATCTTTCTTCATCCATTCATTACACGTCACCAAACCATCTCAACATTTTATTACTTACATATATATCAAATTATACGTTATGACATTTAAACATGATTTTCATGATTATGGTGATAAATTCTTTAAGACACCTTCCTCCCTGGGGAAATTAATCCCTGTGTCGCGGGGACTTTACAAACACAAAGCACCCTCACATTTAGAACAAGTAGTCGTTCGTGGAATCGAACCCAGAACACCAAGTCTCAGAATCCACTATCGTAACCACTGAGTCACCGGTGTAAGACATAATGAAAATACCTCTGACTTTTTATGTTGCAGTGAACGACCCCCTGCATCGCGACAGTTTGACAAACATTGGCCCAAAGTTATGAGCAACCGACACGTATGTACATGTACACATTGAATGGTGTGAGGACACATGACATTGCTGAAAAGTTTTGCCCAACATGTGAACACACATGAGCTTTTACGATCAATAAGTATTGCATTAAGCGCTTATGTGAAGTTATAAATTTGTCAAGTTGTTTCTGATTTTCCACGCTCAGTTTTAGCCCCTTAGCTCCAAATCCCGTGGAAAATTCACAATTAAATATGGCCTAAGTAGTTAATCTTCAATAACGTTGCTTTCATGGTCAAAGAGTTTTTGAAATCAGTACAGTGGTTCTCAACAATATAAACTAAAAATCAAATCAGAATTTACCCAAAGATTTTTTGTCCGCGTGGGGATCGAACTCACAATCTCTGAGATTTAAGGCGAGCCAAATACCACTATGCTACGTTTGTCACATATAGAAATGCTAGACAATTATTCTATGATCTTGAACATATATAAAAATCCTTTTGTCTTAAGGATTCATAACACTAAGAAATGGTAGCAACAGTAGATAATAAAAATATAATATACTCAATTATTAACCCTTAGCCTGGCAACGATTACATAGTAGTTTCAACTCTATCGTCTTATGATAAAGTTGTTAATTCTGTGAATTCTACGCGTACTTACTGTCCAACTATGGGTCTAACGACTGCAGTACGCTTTAACAATGAGCAAGAGGAATAAAATGAACTATACTTATAACACTTTAACAATCCGTGAGCTTCATAACAATAGTGTAGACAGTATCGTTTATATCTTTGTGTATTTCAAATAATAAATAATATTTCACATTGCTTGTCTATGGCCAGCATGAAAGCTAATTCTGATTCTTTATTGGAGACATAGTAACACTTAAAATACATATATTATATAGAAATACAATTAACACAAAGGCGAGCTTAATTCATTTATGAATTTTCTTCTAGCAAACCAAAAAATTATGAACATTGGGCATTACAACAAACAAACTATTTATGTATGTGAAAAAACATTAACATACTCCCTAATACTTACATACCATACTTAAATAAAAGTTGCAGCATCCGATTACAGGCCTTTGCCTACAAAGCGTCGTAAACACCGTCGGCCTCGGGGCTTCCTATACGACCCGGACGACGAGATCACAACTTACCAACTAGCAGTACAGAGACTGCAAGAAACTCGCACCGCTACACAGAGACTACTATCCGACGCGCCGGAGCAGTGTGCGCCCGCGTCCTTCTCGCCCTTCCGAGCTAAGAACCTTTCGATGCCCTCGTAGACCCGAAGTCCGAGAGGCCCGCGAACTTTTATCTAGGCTGGAGCTCTGCTCGCCTTTATGCCCGGTGAAGTAACAAAAGCCTCAAGGCTAAAATAATAGGTCCGTCCGAAAAAAAAAAACTTTAATAAAATACATATACCTACATATTTATAATACGGCTAATTGCGTTACCATCTGACTATGACTTCGATAAAAATGTCTTCATCCCTATAGGGTTATTGTAACGCATTACCTTTTTTATTGTCACTGTATTATTGAAGCTACAATAAATATACATTGACATGTTTAACATGTTTTTGCAGACATAATAAACATTTTTATCAGAGCACAGCGAGCTATACTTAAAGTCCATCGGTCTCATTGCGGCAGACTGGCATCCTTTAGCTATCACACCGAATTGGCAATCAAATTTTTTCGAACTCTTAAAATATACGCAAGACAACTGATCAGATTGTAGGCATGTTTCTATATATGTAAATCTGGGGGAGCGCTCCCTGTACTCGATACCTACTTGAAATTATGATTGTTGTCTTCACACTTTCCTGGTATGAGTGCCTACATATCGATGTATGGGGATCACTAACCTAGATACTAAAAATGTTTAAACAATGTATACAATTATTAATCAAAGACTTTAAAAGATGACAAAAAGAATGATCTCGGAGTTTCTTATAGTCTTTCTTCTCCGAGTGTCACACCGTAGTTAGATAGAGAAAGACTCGTAGGAAGCTAGGATAGGGTCCGGTCGTCCTCCCAAGGCGAGGCTCGCGACGCGTTCTATGCTTCAGAACCGATCCCAGCCCGCGCTGGTTGATCTTAATTATATTTTATAATAAGCGATTAATGACAAACATGCCATAACAATATTATTAAATTTAATAACATTATTGTTGAAATGTAAACTAATTTTTTAGTTAAGATTGTTTTTTTGAAGAGACACAGACACAGACAGAGTCATTTCTGTCATGTCAGTCATAGTAATATTGTTACATGGTTATTTATTTGAATTGTAATGCCAAAATTAAAAAGACATTATTCCCGCGTAATTTGAACAAGGAAAGCATTCTTTCTGCGCCTATGCCATTCGCGACCTTCTCTTCGCTAACATCGCTCTGACTGTAAACATCTATAAACAACGCGGCAACGCATAGCATATTTTTCCGCCGTTTTTGAGTTTCTTTTAATAAAAAAATTACAATACTACGTCTACCTCTATGAACTGTGGAGGATTGTGCAACGAGACGGATATTCATTAATAGGGTTTATATGCTCATGGTCCACCCAAAAAATGACAATTGTTTTGCCATAACATAGACAGAACAAGCATTTTGCGCGTCTAGCGACAAAATACATTAATTATAATAATGAATTTAATCTATATATATAAAAGAAAGTCGTGTTTGTTACAACACTTATAACTCGAGAAAGGCTGGACCGATTGCCATGGTTTTTGATTTGTTGGATTTGTTTCCGTCCCGAATAGCAGAATACATTTTAAAAACAAAAGAAAGTTAGTTACACTATTTATAACTCAAGAACGGCTGAACCCTGATTTTGGGTAGGGGTAGGGTAGGGTAGGGTAGGGGTAGGGGTATGGTAGGGGTAGGGTAGGTGTAGGGTAGGGGTAGGGTAGGGTAGGAGGAGGGTAGGGTTAGGGTAAGGGTAGGGTAGGTATAAAAGTCCACCCGTGCGAAGCCGGGGCGGGCCGCTAGTTATAAATAATTATAATAGGTTGTAATAAATGTAATTTAAGATAAATAATAATTAATTTTCAAATAATGTTTGACGATTTACAAGTGCCTGTAATTGGTTTACGTAAATAAAAATGATTTTTATTTATTTTATGGCGATATTTTTCTTATTTTTACATTGTATGCAACATTTATTTGCTAACTAACTAAGCTTTGCTATTTTATCCTCGTGCGGCCATATCTATATACCTAGTGCGCAGCGCCAGCTGATACAGTCGCGAGTAGTCCGCGAGATGCGATTTATATTTTTTACCAGCAGAGTGACGCACTCTGCTTCAGTGGGTCGAAGCGTGATATTTTGTAGCCTATATGTTAATCCAGCTTATAAACTATCCGCGTGCAAACATTCAGCCAAATCCATTCAGTAGTTTTATCGTGAAATAGTAACAAACATACATACATCCACACATACAAACTTTCGCATTTATATTATAAGTAGGAATTAATTTACTGAGTTACCTTTAACATCTGCTTTAATTATTATATAAATTATATTCAAAATCTACTATAACTATTACAGACAGAACTCCAACGCATACAGCAACTCATTTACCGCTGAAGCAGTACGTCTTTGGAATGCTTTGCCGCTTAATATTAGACGTGCATTGAGCACGTTGTAGAACTAATTGAAGGCTGGCAGCGAAGGGGTGAACTAGTTGGGCTCTTTAATGAGACAAGAGCATACAATATTAATGAATTTAATGAACTTTGTACAATACTGAATACAGTGCGCTAACGGATTGCGCTCACAATAAAAATAACGACGTGCAATGTGTAATGATGACCGGTGTGGTCGGCTGACTGGCGGGCGGCGCGGCGTGGGAGCATCGCGCACCGAACCGCGTTGCTTCCCCGCGCCGCTCTGCTACCCCTTCCCTCTCTCTGCTGCCGTGCTGCGCGTGTGTGTGCATAATGTTGCTCGCACACATGCAAGGCGTCAACAAGTTGCCCCCCTCGGCAAGGGACTGTGGCTTGCCGACACATCAGGTTGATCTTCAACTGGTAGCGGGCACAGCCGATTGAAGGCGCGCCGAAGAGTGCCCGATGTAGTCTTCACGTCTGCTACCCTGGTCACACCGTCGGAGCCTGGATACACGCTGGTTACTCGCCCGAGCAGCCATCTGTTTGGTGGTAGTCGATCATCCTTGACTAGCACCATCTCTCCAAGTCGGAGGTCTCGTCCTCCTCTGCACCATTTCTGTCTTTTTTGCAGCTCTGTAATGTATTCTTTGTAAAATCTATTCCAAAAATGGGTCTTCAACTGTTGAGTTCTCATATAACGTGAGAAAGTGCTCAACCTTGTAGTGTCTTGTGCCTGAGGAGAGGGTAATACAGTTAATGTTCGTCCAAGAAGGAAATGTGACGGTGTGAGGGCTACTAGATCTGAAGGATCATGAGATAAAGGAATTAGAGGCCTTGAGTTCAGGATAGCCTCTATCTGCGTAAGTACTGTGTTCATTTCCTCATAAGTGAGGTTTGCAAGAGCTAGTATACGTTTCAAATGATGCTTTACTGATTTCACAGCACCCTCAGCTAAACCATTAAAGTGCGGGCTGTAGGCTGGAGAGAATTTAAAGTTTATTGATAAACTTGCAGCATGTGAACTTAAATAATTTGAATTTAATTTTAAAAACCTAGCCAGGTCATTACATGCTCCTACGAAACATGTACCATTGTCCGAGAAGATATTGACAGGTTTTCCTCTGCGGGCAATAAATCTGTTTAAAGCAGAAATAAAGGTTTCGGAGCTGAGATCTGTCACAAGCTCTATGTGTACTGCTCTAACAGCCAAGCACACAAAAATGCAAATATATGCTTTAATTAAATTACTACCTCTACCCTTTCGGTTCAAAATCATCACTGGTCCTGCATAATCTACTGCTGTGTTTACAAATGGATAGTCAGCATGCAGGCGTTGCTCAGGAAGGTTGCCCATTATTGGCTGTATGATTCTGCCTGAAAAACGACAGCATGTGACACAGTTATGTACTGTTTTTCTAGAAAGGTTTCTACCATTTAATGCCCAAAATTTATGGCGAATGTTTGACAGCAGTAACTGTGGACCAGCATGCATGAGTAATTTGTGATAATGTCTAAAAATAAGTACTGTAATGTGATTAGATGCGTGTAACAATATGGGGTGTTTGGTATCATACCTATAATGTGAGTTAGAGAGCCTACCACCAACTCTAATGAGACCATCAGAATGTAAAAATGGATTCAAATTAGTTAATTTATTTTTTAATGGCAATTGTTTTTTATTTTTTAATAATGTACACTCCTGATGAAATGATTCTTGTTGTGATAGTCTACATAATGTAATCAAAGATTTATCAAGTTCTTGTAAAGTTAAAAATCCTATACCTTTGTTTTGTGAATAACGACAATTATGTATAAATCTCAATACATAAGCTGTAATGCGCTGTAGCTTACTAAAATCTGAATATTTGCTCACGAATTCGAATGATGGTTGATTTGAGACATTTAAATGACTTTGTACCTTAAATTCCGGCAAGTCATCTTCTTTAATGTTTGTAAGTAGGGCCGGCCAGTTAGACTCTGATTCTGTTAGAAATGCTGGTCCCGACCACCACAAGCTATTGGATTCTAGATAGCGTGCATCTGCGCCGCGCGACCCTATATCAGCAGGGTTCGACTTTGTGGGTACATAACGCCAAATACCAGGTTCTGTAAGAGACTTAAGTTCATGAATTCTGTTATAAACAAATGGTTTTAATAAATTGGTCTTGGGAGTATTAATCCAAGCTAGCACAATGGTTGAATCACACCAGTAAGTGCAACTGTGAACTCCTATTAACGAACATTTTACCTTATCAGCTAAACGAGCTGCCACTAGAGCTCCACTTAATTCTAACCGTGGCACTGTCATTGGCTTTATTGGAGCTACACGACTCTTTGCAGCCACCAACTTGACTGTTACTTCATTATTTTTAGACACGGACCGCAGATAAATACAAGCACTATAAGCTCGTGTGGATGCATCACTAAAGGCATGCAGTTCACAAATGACAGGATAGTCACAGGTGACATGCCTTGGTATTCTTAATTTCCTAATGTCACCAAATGATTTAATAAAGTTACACCATGCAGCTTGAATCTCACTTGGCACCCTTTCATCCCATTTTAATTTTAATGACCATAATTTTTGTAGAATAATTTTAGCTTGTAATATGCAAGGGTTAATGAGTCCAAGTGGATCAAATATTTGAGCCATAGTAGATAAGATTGTGCGTTTTGTGATGTGTTCATGTGGCTTAATGTTTGCTGAAAATAACAACACATCTTCTTTACACCCCCAAAGTAACCCTAATGTTTTTGAATACTCATGGTTACTTAAATTAAGTAATTCATCTTTGCTATTTTCCCCTACAAGTTGTTGTATAATGTGTGAGTTATTTGAATTCCATTTTCTTAAAGAAAACTGACCACTTTCAAGTTGGTTAATGACGCCTCTGCAGATGTCTACCAGCTTTGTCATATCATTGTGCCCATAAATAAAGTCATCAACATAAAATCCGTTAATGATAGCATCGGAAACAGACTTATTAGTGCACTCCTTTCCTAACTGAACGAGACATCTTGTTGCAAGATATGGTGCAGATGCAGTACCATAAGTGACAGTGTTAAGTTTAAACTGTTTAAGTTGTTCATTAGGTTCAAAACGCCACAGTATCTGTTGTAACTCACGTTGGCTTTCAATTACCTTTATCATTCTATACATTTTTTCAACATCTGCAGTGACTACATATTTAAACTGTCGGAATCTAATTAATATACTAATAAGGTCACTTTGTACTGTAGGGCCGACCATTTGAATATTGTTAAATGATAACCCAGACGAAGTTACTGCAGATGCATCAAAAACAACTCTTAATTTAGTTGATAAACTTGTTTCCCGCAATACTCCATGATGTGGCATAATGTATGTGTATTTATCCTTATCTGGAGTTGTGTTTTCTGTCATGTGACCTAATGATATATATTCCCTAATGAATTCAGCATATTGCTTTTTGAATAAAGGGTCACGCTTGAATCTACGTTCTAACGATATGAACCTAGATAGGGCTTGTTCATATGAAATACCCAAATGTTGAGGTGATTCTTTTAAAGGAATTGTTACAACGAATCGACCATCATTTTCCCGAGTAGTAGTTTGTATGAAATAACTTTCACATTCCTGTTCTTCTTTGGACACAGGTTTGTGCACTGTGACAGTTTCAAGTTCAAAGAATTTAGTTAATTGATCCTGAAGTTGATCATCATAATGTGTACTTAAATGATTGCAGTGGACTGTATCTGTGCTATGTTGTAATGAGCGTGTGGGCCCAGATATCAACCATCCAAACTTAGTTTCACTTAATGTGGGCTTATTTTTACCTAAAGAAATGTTGTTGTTCAACAATACACTCCAAAATAAGTCCGCTCCAAGTAGCATATCTACTTGAGACGGTGTGTGGAATAAAGGGTCTGCTAATGTAATATTTGGGGGTATATCTAGCCCTTTATGGTTGACTTGTCTGCTAGGTAATGCTTGTGTAATGTGTGGGACCACCAAACAATGTATACTTTCAGAATAAGAATTAATAAGTGATGATATAATGACATCACAACTTTTAAGTATATGACTAGATTGACAATTTAACCCTTCAACTAATGTCGAGGTTGAATGAGTTTGTAATTTCAGTTTGTCACTTAAGCTCTTTGTAATGAAGCTTGATGTGCTACCATTGTCTAATAATGCACGTACTCTATGTTTTTGACCACTGTGATCAATAACACTAATGGTAGCCGTTGACAGCAATATGACACACTGAGTATTATGAGTGGCTGACAAAACTACATTATCTTGTGATGTTGTTGACAGCTGTGTGTTTAACTGTGCTGTGCAGAGTGCTACACTACTAGTATTGGGAGTAGGTTGTGTAGAAGTAGGTTGAGTATCAGTACTACCACTGTTTGTATCCTGTGTACTGGATGGCCCATTCAAATGTAACATGGTGTTGTGTCGTTTGTGACAGTGGCTGCAGCCACCCATCCTACACTTAAATGATTTATGACCACTACGTAAGCAGTTAAGGCACAGGTTAAGAGATCTTGCCTTCTGAATGCGGTCTTCAATGGAAAACGACTTAAAACTAGAGCACTGATATATGGCATGGTTACCCTTACATAATGGACAACTATATGGTCTGTTATTTGTTGAAGACTCTGAGTTGACAGTAAAGGTCTTTTGCTTATGTGTACTTTCACCTTGTTTGTGTGTACTACCACTATGTTTTCCCTTTGCACTATTGTTGTGAACCTCCGCAATAGTTTCTAATAAATCTGCTCTATTCTTAAGAAATTTGTTAAAATCATCAAGTGTGGCCAAGTCATCTAATGCATTACGGTAAGTTTCCCATTCCCTACTTGTCACTGAATCCAATTTACTTGAGACTATGTGTATAATGAGCACATCCCAACCATCTGTGGGCAGCTTAAGTGTTTTCAAAGCTCTAATGTTACGATTGACTGTATCAATGATGTTACGCAGAACTTTAAATGATTCTTGTGATCCATGTTCAATATTAAGGATAGCTTGAACATGATTGTAAACTAGAAGCCGTCTATTATTGTAGCGGTCACATAGTAACTGCCATGCAACATCATAATTCTCATCGGAGAAGTCAAGAGAACTTATTATTAAGGCAGCGCTATCTTTTAAAGCAGCTCGCAAATAATGAAATTTACTAATTCTTGGAATAGTGTCATTTAAATGTATTAATGAGATATATGTGTCATGGAACTCAAGCCAGTTGTGATATTGACCCGAAAAGGTAGGTAAGTGAATTGTAGGAAGTTTAAGTTTTATCCCACCTTTATTTCCAGAAACAGTACTAGCACCTGTCACTGATCCAGTGCCCGCAGAGGTGTCCTGCTTACTCAACAGCTCCTGGGCAACAGCAATCGCACCATAGTACTGGGTCTCGTAGGTTTCACGTTCTTTGTACTGGTCCTCTGGAATGTCACATACATTTTCTATGTCACTTTGTATACTATCATAATCAGGATATAACTCCTCTATTTTTGTTAACCTTATTTTTAATTCAGTAATCTGTAAGGTACTTAAAGCATCACAACTTGTTATTACTTCTAAATATGATTTAAATTGTGTTAATTTAGCTTTATATGTTGCACGTTTTTTTAGTAATGACTTGTAATCCATGATAACGATCACTCAATGAAATTAAAGTTTAAAATTAGCTTCGGAAATCTTTAAGGTAATTAGTGCAAGGTTATACTTAAATTTTAATGTGCAAGGAAGCAAGCGTGCAGTGCAATTGGTTAGCAATGGACCCGCGGCTCGCAAACATGCCACGTGGCCAGCCCAACTGCCCAAGTTGCCTAGCGGCAGAAAGCAACAGCGACCACGACCTCACAATTAAGTAGCTGTGAACACGAAAAAACAAATATGAGTTAATGAACACAATAAATATCAGGGGCGTTCCACGTTACTAAAGGCCTGACAATGGGATTTTTAAAGAAACGAGTCGAGTACTCGTACTAGAAATTTAAAATAAAGGGCGTGCACGTGGCATAGGCCCACGTTAGGTAGGAAATTTATATGAAATGAGGATGGATTGCACTCATTGCACTAAAGGTTGGCACTATAATCTTCGAGTTCCATCCATGATCTATTTTTCTTCCGATTTAATGATATTTTGCACGACTCCACGTGTTATGCTTGCGTAGTCCACTAATGGCCGCCTCGTGCGCAGTTTCTTTGTTCTTTCTTGTCGCGTCGCGTCGCCCGTAATTCGGCTCGTCTGGACCAAAATGTAGAACTAATTGAAGGCTGGCAGCGAAGGGGTGAACTAGTTGGGCTCTTTAATGAGACAAGAGCATACAATATTAATGAATTTAATGAACTTTGTACAATACTGAATACAGTGCGCTAACGGATTGCGCTCACAATAAAAATAACGACGTGCAATGTGTAATGATGACCGGTGTGGTCGGCTGACTGGCGGGCGGCGCGGCGTGGGAGCATCGCGCACCGAACCGCGTTGCTTCCCCGCGCCGCTCTGCTACCCCTTCCCTCTCTCTGCTGCCGTGCTGCGCGTGTGTGTGCATAATGTTGCTCGCACACATGCAAGGCGTCAACACACGTAGTAGTAGTAGTAAACGGCAAAACATACTTTTAAAAAGCAGTTATTTAATCATTATTTGGTCGTATCTGGGAATCCGTACCACGTTTAATTGCTATGCTAGACATGTCATCTATATATATAAAAGAAAGTCGTGTTTGTTACAACACTTATAACTCGAGAACGGCTGGACCGATTGCCATGGTTTTTGATTTGTTGGATTTGTTTCCGTCCCGAATAGCAGAATACATTTTAAAAACAAAAGAAAGTCGTGTTAGTTACACTATTTATAACTCAAGAACGGCTGAACCGATTTGGCTGAAAATTGGTAGGGAGGTAGCTAAGAACTGGGAGAAGGACATAGGATACTTTTGGGTAGGGGTAGGGTAGGGTAGGGTAGGGTAGGGGTAGGGGTAGGGTAGGGTAGGGGTAGGGTAGGGGTAGGGTAGGGTAGGGGTAGGGTAGGGGTATGGTAGGGGTAGGGTAGGGGTAGGGTAGGGTAGGGGTAGGGTACGGTAGGGGTAGGGTAGGGGTAGCGTAGGGGTAGGGTAGGGTAGGGGTAGGGGTAGGGTAGGAGTAGGGTAGGGTTAGGGTAGGGGTAGGGTAGGGCAGGGGTAGGGTAGGGCAGGTGTAGGGTATAAAAGTCCACCCGTGCGAAGCCGGGGCGGGCCGCTAGTTTAAAATAAATATACCTATTGATATATATTTATAGTTTAATTTGTATATATTTATATAGGTTAGTGATTATATAGTTAGGTGTGTTATTACCTAGTTTTTTAAAGTTATGTTGCTACACCCATACTACCCAGCTCTGATTTCTCTCTAACAAGTTCGTGCTGAGGTTGTCTGGAAGAAATCGCAGCAGCGATAATAATAATAATAATAAAAATTTATTTCAGACCATTAGTCCATAAACAAACACACATAAATTATTATTTTTTTATACACAAAACATCAATACATACATGAAAACACATAACAACTTATTTTAAATATTGGAATGACGCACGATGACTGGTCATCCATTGCGACATCATTGGACTATCCATCCTGTCGGCCACTATAGCCACCAAGCTGTTGGAGCTGTCGCGCACTCGCCGCATCAGGGATGCTATCCGTGTCCTCTTCAGTGCGTAAAAATCTGGCACGCCATTCTCCGCGAACATCCCCGATGCACTGCAAAAGCGCGGCAGCCCCAACATAACTCTGAAGGCGTTATTGTATTGGACTCGCAGAGCATTGTACGAGCTTTTTGTATAGCTGACCCATAGGGCACACGTGTACATAGATTGGCAATACGCTCTAAAGAGTGTAATTTTCACCTCCCTAGTACAACGTGCAAACCTACGAGCCAGCATGTTACATCGAACTACCAATGCTCTGCGTTCCCTCTCCACGTCGACATCGTCAGACAGACTATCGGTGACCCAATGCCCCAGGTATTTGAACTTCGTGACCCTGGAAAGCTGAGCGCCCCCCAAGGTGACTGTTGGGACAGTATCATAACATTTATTACCCGCTTTGAAAACCAGTAGCTCGCTCTTGGTCGCATTGTACCTAAGGCCGTGAGCCACCGCATAGACTAAGTGCACTGATCGATGGGCTCAACAATACCATATCATCCGCGTAGCTGGTGTTATTGACGCAGTGCCCGTCAATGGAGCACCCGATATTGGTATTGCCGAGCTCACAGATCAGCTCGTTTACATACATACAGATTGAATAGCTTGGGTGAGCTGATCCCCCCCTGCCTCACACCGCACTCCAACCCGTATACATCCGACAGGACACCCGCCCACTTAACATAATTGTATTGGTTTTTATACCAATACTTTAGCTTCCTAATGATATCGCTTGGGAGGTTCTTAACGTTTGACAGTTTCCTCCATAGGCAGTCATAAGATACGAGGTCGAAAGCCTTGGAGAGGTCCAGAAAACATGCATATACAGGCGTTTTCCTACTTGCATAGTATTGAACAGTCTGTTTCAGGCATATTATAGCTGTTTCCGTGGATAAATGTGGCTTAAACCCAAACTGGGCGTCGTTTAGTGTTAAATGCTTATCCAGCTGCTGATCAATCAGACTGTCCAACTCCTTTGCAATGATGGTAGCCAGGGATATAGGCCTGTAGTTGCTCTTGTCACTCGCATCTCCAGTCTTATTTTTAACAATGTGTACCACAATAGTTTTAAGTAAATCAGCTGGAAGATACGAGTGACTCAGGCATAAGCTAAAAAACATTGCTAGCCCTCGCGGTAAGTGCTTACCAGTCTATACTTAGGCTGTCATGACCCGGCGACTTGCCTCTCTTTAAGCTGCGTATGACAGTAGTTACCTCCCTGGCCGCAAACCTCATAGGCATGTGACCGCCACTTGTACTTTGTCATTATTATGCACAATTTATTTTGTATAATTCCTGGTGTACTATAAAGAGTATTTTACTTTACTATTAATTAAAAATAAATTAACTTCACTAGACTTAAAAAAATAAACTAAACTTGTAATATAAACTATATATAAAACTTATCACTACGTACATAGTATATAACAAAGGCGCTTTCCACTGTCTGTATGTTACGTTCCTGTGTGCTTAGATCTTGTTTTTTTATAGAAAGAGTGATTTAGGAGGACGGTTCATATTTGCACCCGTGCGAAGCTGGGGCGGGTTACTAGTAATATAATAACAGATGAATCTTAAATATCTCACATTTTTAGTTTTGATTTTGTTACGCACAACAACTGTTGCACTAGTTAATTATTCCATTCAGAGTCGCGGAGGACTTTACAAACGCTCCATTCGCACACACACACGGACACGCAGAGCACACCCAGTTCACACAAATAATGTTCCCAGGTGGTAATCGAACTCAGAACACCAGGTCTCAGAAGCCACTATCGTAACCACTGTGCCACCGGTGGATTGGCAGTGGATTGGCAGAACAGTGTAGCGTTTAGAAATTGGCTCATGGCGGTTTACTTAATTATGAAATTTGTATGGGAGTTTTGTGCAACTGCTGCTCTTTATTACAATTTGCGAACCTCTCGGACTTCGGGTCAACGAGGGTTTCGGAAAGTTTACATATAATTTTAATGTTGATATTATAAATCTATATATTGACAACCTCCGTGGCGTAGCGGTATTTGACTCGCTTTAAATCTCGGAGGTCGTGGGTGCGATCCCCAGGCAGGACAGGAAATCTTTGTGTAGATTCTATGATTTCTATCCGTGTCTGTTTGGCTGAGGGACTACCCTCCGTGCCTCGCAAAGCACGTTAAGCCGTTGGTCCCGATTGTAATCGTATACCAGGGAACGGGCAGCAGGGTTACCTTGTGTGTTACTACATAATAATGCGGTTACTACCCCGCCTGCCAAGCGTGGTGACTAGTCTTGTGTAGTTCGTGAACGATGAACGAATAGGAGCCGTATCTTCGCACTGTACTAGAAGAAACGTTTCCGAACGCTGATTTGTAATCGGTCTAATAGGTCAAATAGCTCTTTTCGTACTTCGTACATTGTAAACCGCAAGATCGTATAAGTGCGAGCGAGATCGAAAATGAAATATCACTGACTGATTGTTTTTGACAAGTACATCATACGAATTCATTCGTAATAATGTAAATTATTACAATAGTAACCATATTTTGGTCACCGTGGTGATTTGGTGGCTACTCTGTGGTCCGCAAATACGTTCTAAGTACTTAACAATGTACCTTGAGAACGTATTTGCTCTGTGGTCCGCGCTGTCCTATCTGTTTCTATATGGAAATGCTGACAAACCGAAAGACCGAATAGAGCTGTTAGAGCTTATAGAATGAACTAGTTCACTGTCCGAAATGAACTAGTACGGTGCGATCTTGAAAATGACCGAGCAGGCACAAGACTAGTGGTGACTATGGCAAGAACCCTCCTTCGGGAGGAGGCGCTTGTTCAGCAGTGGACGATATACGGGCTGAATGATGAAATAAGTACTCAAAAAGGCATTTTTTGAATGATGCAATGCAAATTTTACTCCTTATAACCACGGGTATTTTATTAAAAAGCTTTGATACCATACTTTCTTCTTTCGTGTCGCTGTTTCAACTTATTAGTTTTAATACTTTGTTTAAAGCCATTCTGATCAGTAAGCCGCCACTCCAATGGCCTCTGTCGTTCCCGCCATCAAATGCATGAAGGGCAGGCCAACGTGTGCGACATAGACTGTGGTTGGGGTTTTTTTTTTTCTACATATAGGCTTACTTTTGACCATAATCTCGCTTGATGGAAGGCGAAGATAAGGCCTAAGATGATACACGCTTGCCTAGAAAGTGTCTGTTCACTTTAGCCTTAAAGATGTCCAGATTATAGCGTTCCGGAAAAACTGACGCCGGCAGAGAATTCCACTCCTTAGCCGTCCGCATTATGAAAGAAGAAGCAAATCGCTTCGTGCGTATTGAAGGAATGTCTACAACAAAAGAGTGAAACCGCTCGCCGCGCCTAGTCGTCCGGTGATGGAAGGGTGAAGAAGAAGGGTTATGTAGAAATGTGGGTGCCACAGTGACATAGTATGTCGTTGTCGTCAATCATGCCCCACTTGTGCAGATTGAGCCTGCAGCGGCCAACTTGTGTATTCCATACCAAGGACTTTAAACAGCAATGGCTGTGCTTTGCTGCATCTCGGATGGTGTTTGGATGACGCCTAGAGTTCAAAGTTTCAAACAACTGCATATTGAGTTTTACAAATACACCCATTTCGAAAATGTACTTGAAGAAAGAATCGCAGCTGTCTGTGCATTATAATTCGCAAATAGATCGTAAACATTTCTTTTGTGCTTTAAAGAAACAGTGAAATTGCCCCAGTATATTATGCCACATATTATATTAGATGCAAAATAGTCATTATATGCAACTATGAGCATTATATTCGGATAATTGGTATAGTGAATTGGCATATATGATTTAGCTTTTAACAAATATAATCTACTAGCTATGTTCGCGACTTCGTACGCGTGGAATAATGACTTTGACAATCGTCATCCTCCACTTTTAACCCCCTACAAGCCTTTATTCGCTTTAAAAGTAGCCTTTGTCCTTTCTCAGGTTCTACACTATCTTTATACCAAATTTTATTAAAATTGGATGAGTAGTTTTGGCGTGAAAGGCCGACATACAGACAAAGTTACTTTCGCATGTTGAATATTAGTAAGGATATGATGTTTTCAGCTTAAATAACTACCTGTATAGAGACCAAAACATTTTGCGCTATTAATTCCACAAATGTCCTTATTGTTATATTGTATTATTCATCATCATCATTATCAGCCCGTATAAAGTCCAACGTGAACATGGGCCTCTTCCCGTGGGAGGTAGTTGCCATAGTCACCACGCTTGGCAGGGGGGTTGGTGACCGCAGTATTATGTTGTTGTAACACAAGTAAACGCTGCTGCCCGTTCCTTGATATACGATTATTATAGATGATGTTATAACAATCGGGACCAACGGCTTAACGTGCTTTCCGAGGCACGGAGGGTAGTCCCTCAACCAACCAGACCCGGAAAGAAATCTTAGAATTTACACAAAGAGATTTCCTGTCCGGAGAGGGTATCGAACCCACGACCTCCGAGATTTAAAGCGAGCCAAATACCACTACGCTACGGAGGTTGTGACAATGTATTCTTAGACTAGGTTTATATGTAGATGCACGACAAGGTCATACTCTGTAAGGGGCCCTCTGTATCTTACTCAAGGTCAGCTTAAGAATTGAGTTGAAACTCAGGTACTACAAACAAAACTCCACGCTCCATCTATTTTTATTGAAAAAAGAGGTTAGTAGATAATCCTTTACACTAGTAGATATAGATCCACGTGCCAGCTAATACACTCTCTATGCATTTATACCTTAAAGCAAACATGAAACGCCACAAATCTATACTCATGGGCGTAACCAGTTATTCGTGTAAGGGGGGCAATGGGGGGAAATGTAGTAATACATCTGACTTTCTACCATGAATGAAAGTCGTTATAACAAGAAAGCTAAAAAAGTAGCTACTGGAACAAATATAATATTTATAATTTATACTTAAATTAGAGAATAATATGCATTTGTTTATGTGACATATGTATGTGTGTATATATGTATGTATGTGTTTATATATGTGTGTGCAATGTTCATAAATTATTCATTAATATTAATAGAGCAGTGTGTTTTATATATTAAACATTAAGAGATTTATTAAACAAAGACTCAGTTGAGTCTTTGTTTAATAAATAAATAATAATAATAAAAATAAAACAGCATTAAATAACTTATATCCAACGCATATGTACAGGTTTGAAGTCCGAAGCCGTGAACATGTAATCATAATAAAATTATTAAAAAAACCTAGTCGGATAATATATTATTAGAACTGTATTTAAGTGTACGATTGTCATATTTGCAGGACAGATGGACGGCCGGATTATAAAATCTGTAAATATCAAATAATGTATATGTTACGGCTAATAGCCGAAGTGCGGCTACACCTAGGTTTAGCCGGCTACAACTAGGTGTAGCCGACCATATGCGGTTAAACTTAGATGTACCTATCCTACTTATCTTCGGTTAGAACTAGGTTTTAATTAAATAAACAATACCTATGCACGACACAAAAAGATGTTGGAGTGGTAAAAAAAAAAAATAACCTAAACCTAAACCAATGGAGTTGAACAGGGACTTATTGAGGTTGATCTAAGTTTAATCGCATGTAGCCGGCTAAACCTAGGTGTAGCCGCACTTCGGCTATTAGCCGTAACATATACATTGATTTTAGCTACTTAAGTGATACTTTTGTTAGATGTGTATGCAAATACCTCAGTGCTGAATGAATTTAATTATAACCAGGAGTGGTCGGCTCCGAGGTTTTCACAATTGGTCATACTATATAAAAAAATCATACGACAAGATCATTGATTGACGGAAAATCCCATAAGTGACCTCTAACATTTCTGAAAGATGCCATATAGTGACACCAAACTAAAGCAATCTATACCTACTACTACAGGTGCATAAAAGAACATTTCGTTATCATCATCAGCCCGTATAACGTCCACTGCTGAACATGGGCCTCCTCCCGAGTGAGGGTATTTGCCATAGTCACCACGCTTGGCAGGCGGATTGGTGACCGCAGTATTTTGTTGTACAACACAAGGAAACGCTGCTGCCCGTTCCTTGTTATACGATTATTATAGATGATGTTATAACAATCGGGAACAACGGCTTAACGTGCTTTCCTAGCCAAGGAGGGTAGTCCCTCAACCAACCAGACCCGGAAATAAATCTTAGAATTTTACAAAGATATCTTGTCCGGCGTGGGGATCGAACCCACGACCTCAGAGATGTAAAGCAAGTCGAATACCGCTACGCTATGGATGTTGCCATAAAAGAAGAGCATGTATTACTTACAAAAAATCATCACCTATAAATTTCTTCGAAATGAGCCGTAAGTCACATCAGGGCTTTAAACGATTTTTACTGTATTTAAAAAAAGTCAAAATCGTTAGTATATCGTCTAGTAGTAAGACAACTTATGTTAAGCGTTACTAAGGCGCGCTTAAAGCCTCGGACGCCGAGGCTTTAAGTGGTGAAATGTTGACCAGCTTTTTTACCTGTTTAAATATAATATATTGCCAACCCCTTTTGATAGACGTGGTTAGTAACTATAACAGCACTCCAAGCTGACTTTTATAATATCAATAGGTATTAAATCAGACTTTCAGGCAGATGCCCTCCCCTGCTCCCTCTAGGTACGCTAATAGCTGTTCTAGTTTCAGTTTTCAAGCTCGCAAACATTTGTAATTGAAAAAATTGCACGATTAATCGGAAATGTCGCCTTTTCCTTTGAACTTGCGCTTGTTTCAGTACAAAGTGCTCTAATTAAATTCCAAGGTCAACAGAAACGTGTAACCATAGTTTCTCGTATTGTAACTGAATTTTAATTGATTAAAATAGTTTGTGATGTAGAACCAGGGAAAATATATAATCGAGTTTTAGACATCACTGTACTACCTACTCGACGCCGCATCAGGCTTCCATTTATTCTTTCTTCCTGGAATCCTTATAGTAAGTATACCTACTTTAAAATACAGTGCGTGGATATCGCATCCATTGCGTTGATTGTAAGCAAGAATCATCATTATCATCATCAGACCGTATAACGTCCATTGCTGAACATGGGCCTCCTCCCGAGGGAAGGTTTTTGCCATAGTCACCACGCTTGGCAGGTGGATTGGTGACCGCAGTGTTATTTTGTGATGCACAGGGGAAACGCTGCTGCCCCTGGTTAACTTGTTATAGATGATGTTTTAACAATCGGGACCAACGGCTTCACGTGCTTTCCGAGGCACAGAGGGTAGTTCTTCAACCAAGGAAAGAAATCTTAGGATTAACAAAGATTTCTTATCCGGCGTGGGGATCGAACCCACGACCTCCGAGATTTAAACCGAGCCAATTACTGCTACGCTACGGAGGTTGCCAGCAAGAATAATATCATGGTGATTTTATAGTGACTATTGATACATATTTCTATTTATTTTATTTTGATTGCAAGAATGCTTGTGTTACGAGTGGATTCACGTCGCTAGTGCAATGGGATCAAACCGGCGACCACATGATTGCAAGCTCGAAACCCTAGCCATTGTGCTACGGCAGCTTCTTCTAATTTTACATCTAATTTAAGGTACCTATTTACTTTATGCGTGCTATAAAACGAAGACCTCGACGAACGTTCTCTGACCAAATCGGAGACATCCTCGCAAAAGGTCAAATAAGATCCGATAAACCGATGTGCTTGTATGAAGAATGTTATGAGAGTGAATGAAGCGAAAGATGTGTGTAGGGATCGTAGCAAGTGGAGGTCCATTGTCTCTGCCTACCCCGCTGGGAAACAGGCGTGAGATTATGTATGTATAAACGAATAGATTGAAAGTTAAGTGAAAATGTCGGTCTCGTTAGAATGTGTACGAAACGAACAGGAATCAAGAACCCGGTAAAATGGAACATGGACTGGGCGGAGCTCGACAACAACATGCCTATACGCGCTGCATGCATTATAATGGCACTGCTATACTACATATGTGAAGTATCTAATTTTTCAAATCTAGTAGTTACTGTGATTTGCGCGTTATACAAAGTGTTAATTAAATAACGCAAAAACTCTTAGGTGGTGATTGTGCTCATGGATATGAACAACTTTTAATACGGGACCAACTTTGTAACTCGAAAAAAAAAACAACTTTTTCATACATTGTGCTCGAGTAGGTATTGACAATTTGTATGGAACAGCTGATTTTTACTTCGAGTTACAATGTTGGCCTATTAGAAAAAGTTGTTCATATTCGTGAGCACAATCACCACCCAAGAGGTTTGCGTTATTTAATTAACACGTTGTATAGAGCAAAAAAAAACTCTCAGCTTTATAATTTTTTTTTTTTTTAAGTTAAATATAGGCTTACGTTTGACCATAATCTCATTTGATGGAAGGCGAAAATAAGGCCTAAGATGATACACGCTTGCCTAGAAAGTGTCTGTTCACTTTAGCCTTAAACATGTCCAGATATAATCTGGACATGTTTAAAGCTAAAGTGAACAGAGCGTTCCGGAAAAACTGAAAAACTTTATACATAAGTATAGATATAATATCTTACATAAACCTCTATGTATATAATTTGTCGGGAAATAAAGAGGGTAAAATTTTAATGCGTTATAACCTGCGCAGGAAATTCAAAACTTATTGTTACTTCATTGTTTCAGATACTTGCCTTTGTGGTTCTTCACTTCGAAGAACATCTTTACTCTAACCAAACCTTAACCAAACACTATTGTTTTTTTTTTTTTCGAAAATCGAATGAGGAAGCCATAAATTATGTGCTACCCTTATTTCTTATGGGTCATTCTGTCACTGACAAAAGCAGCCGATAGAACGACTATATTTAATGGACGATTTGGTTTTTGCCTTCCTTACTGAAAGATGGAACAATATCGCTCTGAAGAAGTAGATGCCATTTTGGATATTAGCCTAGAATACAAGCCTAGACCTCAGAAGGAAGGAAGCATTTGGTTAAAAATGGCAGTTTTCGATAAGAAAGAAAGAAAATACATTTATTTATGGCACATACAAGGAAATAAAAAACAAGAATTTGATAATTTATACTACAGTTGGGTATATGCACCATAAATGGGCACTGACTTCAGCATTAAGCTACTTTAATAATCTAAAAGATCATTGCGGCAGCGCTGGTTTTCTAGCCAGTCCCAGTTTTGACGCCACGCATGCCAAACATCAAATAAATAAATAAAAAAAAGTATACAGATAAAAAATTGGCAATAAAACATTAAAAACTCAAAGACAAAAAGAAAATAAAAAATTTCATCATTAAATGAATATTATTTTGTTGGAAATTTTACCAACAAAAAATAAAATTAAAATTATATACATAATAACAAATATAAAATCGAATGAATTAAGAAATAATATAATACTATTAGCATAATTGTAATTGTTTTGATGCATTTCGTGACGTCACCGGCCAACGGGTATATAAAGCCTCGCTCGCCGGTCGACACTTCACTTGACTGTTGGTCTTCGAGCAGAGAGGTTGTTGAGCGGGTGATCGGTGCGATTTGCAGTAAGTCATTTTACGATTATTTTTCATTTATTTGCTTTGGATTAATTGCTGTTTGTTGTGTATAAAATTTGTAATTAATAAATAGTTCCGTCAAGCTAGCGTTAGGTTCAATCTTAGCGCGACTTAATGCTATTGAGGAAAGCAACGCGAGTGTCTCACACATTCCGACGCGTTCGAATCGTTCCGTCACTCCCCAACGTAATAATAAATCGCCATCTACAACTCAAACTCTGCTAGATGCGCTTTCGTCTTTCAGTAGAATAAAATCGCGTAATTATTATGTGTCGAACTTTGACCCGGTAGTCAATAATTTCGATGTATGGTTTGACGAGGTCGAGCGTGCTAGGTTGGCAAACAATTGGGAGGATTCTGAATGCTTATCTCGTGTAGCTCATTGTTTAAAAGGAGATGCAAAAACATGGCTCAATGAGTGGAGTAGCAACGATCGAACGTGGTCTAACTTTTCAAAAGAATTTAAGTCACTTTGCCCACGGAAAATAGATTATGCCCAAATACTATTTGAGGTTATGAACAGTAATTCGGATAAATTCTCTTCTTACGCGGAATATGCACGCCGATCTTTGCTACGTCTACGCATGGTTCGAGGCCTAAGTGAAGAGCTTATGATTGAAATAGTAATTCGTGGTATCAATGATGTGCAAATTAAGGCAGCCGCCTCAAATGCAAATTTGACATCCAAAAACTTGGTTTCTTTTCTTGCCATATATGTCAAGCCTGGTCGTAGTAAATTCGATAGTCGTTTTGCCAACAATGCGCCTAAGAAACGATATGTTGACCGATCTGAAAATAAATGTTTCACATGCGGCGAGGCTGGGCATAAAAGTGTAAATTGCTCTAAGAAACGAAAAGTAACAGAAACCAGCGGTAAATTAACTTGTTTGTTTTGTAAGAAAATTGGTCATAAGGAATCTGACTGTTTCGCTAAGGCTCGCTCCGAGAACCACAATAATAACCAACGTAAGGTAAACTTATGTAAAGAAACCTCATCTCAAACAGCTAAGAACAATGATATAAGCACAGCAGTGATACAGGGAATACCGGTGGATATTTTGATTGATAGTGGTGCCCTCAATGTGTCCCTAATATCATCAAACGTACTTAAATATTTCAGTTGCTCGCGTAAACCTACTTATTATGTATTAAAGGGCATAAGTGACAACGAAATTATTTCTCGTGAATATGTTACACTCACAGTCGAATTTAAAAACATTGCGCTTGATGTTGATTTTATTATTGTACCCGCATCATACATGAATACCAACATTATTATCGGAACAGAAGTCTTAAATAGGGATGGAGTAACGTTCATGCGAACCAAACACGAACAATATTTGACACATACCCCCAACATAGTTTCTAAAGTAAATTCAGTCGAAATTGACCGATCTCAGATAAATACGCCCCTTAAAGGAGCAGAACTAGTTTCTTTGATGACGGTGATAGATAAATTCGCTCCATATCTTATATCGGGTACTGCTACAACTACCGTTACAACCGGAAAAATGCACATACATTTAACTAGTGATGTACCGGTCGTTTACCACCCTTATCGCTTGTCCTACCAGGAAAAGCTTAAAGTCCGCGAGATAATTCGCGACTTATTAGACAAAGGGATTATTAGGGAATCTAACTCTGAGTACGCTAGCCCAATTATCCTTGTCAAAAAGAAGGATGGAACCGACAGGATGTGTGTTGACTTTGGAGCACTCAATCGCATTACGGTTAAGGATAGATATCCTCTTCCACTTATCGAAGATCACATTGATCGCCTTGGGGGCTCGAAATTCTTCACGAGTCTGGACATGGCGTCTGGTTTCCATCAGATTCCGATAGATGAGGGCTCTATTCACAAAACAGGTTTCGTTACGCCGGAATCACACTACGAGTACCTTAAAGTACCCTTTGGGCTCTGTAACTCGCCAACAGTCTACCAAAAAATAATTAATAACACTCTTCGCAAATATATCGAGTCAGGACACGTTCTGGTGTATATTGATGACGTCCTTATTTTGAGTATGACGACTGATGAGGGGATTAAACTACTTCATGAGGTCCTGCAAACCCTTACTGCTGCCGGGTTCTCGGTAAATCTGCGAAAGTGCTCCTTTCTCACAACCGAAGTTGAATACTTAGGCCGTGTCATATCACATGGTCAGGTTAGACCGAGCCCTCGAAAGATTGATGCTCTGACAAAGACCCCTACGCCCAGTTACGTTAAACAAGTTCGCCGATTTCTTGGCCTGGCAGGGTATTTCCGTCGCTATGTGGAGGACTATGCGACGAAGACTGCATGTATCTCACGACTTACAAAAAAAGGGGTTAAGTTTGAATGGGGACAACAACAAGACGAAATTCGTCAATACTTAATAAATCGCTTAACCAGTGAGCCAGTACTTGCAATCTTCGACCCTATTCTTCCCACAGAACTCCACACCGACGCCAGTAGTACCGGGTATGGGGCTGTCCTGATGCAAGTGCACCCTGATGGTAGTAAACGCGTTGTAGCTTATTTTAGCAAGATGACGCAAGGGGCGGAAAGTAGATACCACTCTTATGAGTTGGAGACTCTGGCAGTCGTCAGGGCATTGCAGCATTTCAGACATTACTTAATTGGTTTAACGTTTAAAATCATAACTGACTGCAATGCTCTGAAGGCTACTGAGCGTAAGAAGGATCTTCTTCCTCGAGTGGCGCGTTGGTGGATGTATCTGCAAGATTTCAATTTTTCAATTGAATATAGGAAAGGGGTTATGATGGGTCATGCAGATTATCTGAGCCGAAACCAGCGGTCGCGCAAGTCAATCACATTGAAAAGCCTTTGAACTGGGCGCAGATGGCTCAGTCTGCTGATAATGATACTCAAGACCTTATACAAAAACTAAGAGATGGTCTTTTGGACTCGTGTCGATACGTTTGTCAAAATGATTTGTTGTACTACCGATATTCACCAATGGGTGAAGAATCACGATTGTTATGTTTTATACCTCGCGGGCATCGACTAAGTTTGTTGCGTGTCTTTCACGACGAGCATGAGCATATTGGAGCGGACAAAACATTCGATTTAATTTTAAAACATTTTTGGTTTCCAGGCCTTATGCCTTTTGTTAGAAAATATATTTCTCATTGCCTTATTTGTCTTTCTAAAAAGCGTGCACCAAGAGCTCCACTACAACCCATAACGTCATGGGAAAAATCTGAAATCCCCTTCAATACTGTTCATGCCGACGTGTTGGGACCGCTACCAGAATCTAACGGATACAAGTTTGTGTTTGTATTAGTAGACTCATTTACGAAATTTTGTTTGCTTTACCCTATGTACAAGCAAGATACACTTGAACTAAAACGCGTTTTTAATTGTGCTGTGTCCCTATTTGGTGTACCTAAGCTTTTAGTGTGTGATCGAGGCCGTATGTTTGAAGCCTCTAGCTTTGTTGACTGGATATCCGAAATGGGTTGAGATGTACACTATATTACGCCTGAAATGCATCATGCAAACGGGCAAGTAGAACGTTATGTACGCACCGTCCTCAACCTAATTCGAATTGAAAGTCGAAACAAAAATACTACTTGGTCTGATACTTTAAATAAAATTCAGTTAGTTTTAAACATAACCAAACAAAAGACTACACATGTGTCTCCGTTATATTTGTTAATCGGTACGAATGGAACAACTCCTGTGATTCGTGCGCTGATCCGCGAAGTCGCAATTGAAAGTGCTAACCCAAATCGCGAGGCACTACGTGAAATGAGCAGGAGCCGAGCCAAGGAATTGCTTAAAAACAACCAACACAAGCAAGATTCCAATGTCAACCGTCGTCGACGCCCTCCCCGAGTGTTTCAATTAGATGATCGGGTTTTTGTGATCAAGTACTCCCAATCTACCGGGAAACTCGACTCCGGCATGAGAGGGCCTTACCGCGTTATAAAGGTTCTGCCGAGCGATCGCTACGAGCTCAAATTGATAAGTGGAGCTCGTGGCAAAATCACCCAAGCAGCAGCACAGTATATGGTGCCTTGGAAGGGAGAGTGGTGTCCTGAAAGTTGTGCCGCATTCTTTGAAAGTAAGTTAATTGTTAACCTATTTTCTTATGATTACAATCGTTTGTGCTGCACATGTGTGCAGATTTGTATTTTGTATGTGGCGCGCGTGGATGTGCAAACCAGAAGTCGGTCCGAGTGGAAGAATACCGAGTGGTGTGTGGCAACTATAGCTGCGCGGACACTCGTGTAGTAGCGCTATCTGGGCGTGTGGTTGCGTTAGCTGAGCGTTGGCGATGCTCCTGGTAGCACGCTGGCACTGAAGGAAGCAGCTGGCTAAAGGGCTAGTCTGTTTTCTGATGAATTTGGGGCTTCATGCCTTGCAGACGCATTTTTTAATGCGTAGGGGCCATGTGCCTTGCAGACGCATTTTTTAATGCGTAGGGGCCTTCTGCCTTGCAGACGCATTTTTCAATGCGTAGGGGCTTTAATGCCTTGCAGACGCATTTTTCAATGCGTAGGGCTTTGCCCTGCAGACGCGTTGAGAACGCGTATGGACTTTTGGGTCCTGCAGACACGTGTGGGGTTTAACAGATCTGATAGAAAAGTATGAGTACGAATGAGATACATGATAGTGGATGTATGACACAAAGAATGTTTGTGGAGAACCGTAATTATAAGCTAAGTGTGCATCTGTGCTTAATGAGGGCCTTGAATGTGTGATGGATGAAAGAATAGGCAACTGTTTGTTACCTATGTGTTTTATAATCTGTGTTCTCATTAACAGACTCTGACGACAGAGATGATGACAGCGAGGCTGGCCCTTCATCTGGCCCTGCTATGAACTTTCGCAATTGAAATTTCGAGATTGATATCGATATCGATATCGATAATATCGATAGGCCGTATTAGCATAATTGTAATTGTTTTGATGCATTTCGTGACGTCACCGGCCAACGGGTATATAAAGCCTCGCTCGCCGGTCGACACGCGTGAGACGGCGGGTGTTCTCCCGGTCGACGCCGGCCGCCGTTAGGTCCATGATGGACCGAGCGGTGGCCGCCGATCGGGCGACCCACCGGACAACGACGCCCGAATCGCCCCTGCCGGAGTCACCGGCATCACCACCAGGAGCGGGGGAGGGCCACTATGCGACCCCCCCCCACCCGCAGCCGCCCCCGGGCCCATCCGGGACACAGCGAACCGCTCCGGCCCGGCCATACTGGCCGGACTGGACGGATATATTGCCGCCCGCGCAAACACCGCGCGAACTGCCCACCCTCCCCCTGACCCCCGTGCCGCAGAGCAAGGCGGCCGTCAGGAGGGAGCCACCGGCGACGAAGCCAGCCCCGCCTGCGCCACTCCCACAGAGGGCGCCCAAGGCGAGGGCGGGCAAGCCGCCGTCAACCCGCATCCCGACGCCACCGAAACAAAAACCGCCCACTTTCCTCCTGACCCCCGTGCCGCAGAGCAGGGCGGCCTCCAAGAGGGAGCGCCCACCTGCGACTCGGCAGCCACCCCCGCCTGCGCCACCACTACAACAGAGGGCGCCCAAGGCGAGGATGACTCAATCGCCATCCCGCTTCCCCGCGCCACCAACATCCGTCGCGCCGGGAAGATTCCCTTCGCCGCCGCAACGCTTCAAACGGGTCGACCTGGAGAGGACGCCTCCGTTCGTCCTCACCGGTCCCCAAATACCGGAAGGGTCCCCCATGGAGGAGGGCCCCTCCTACGCCGCCATGGCGGCATCGCCGCGCCCCTCGCCGCGTGCATCGCCACAGGCCTCGCCACGCCTCAACGCCGTCCCCGCTGCTGCCACCACCACCACCGACGCCTCCCTGAAGCCATCCGGTCGCAGGTTCCCACCCTTTGTGGTGGAGAAACTCCCGGATTGGCCACGCCACTTCAGGGAGATGAAGAAAGCCCTCGGCCACACTCCGAACGCGCGCCCGTATGGGAAGGGCGTGCGGTTTATCCCGAGAACCGAGGAGGAGTACCGCTACATCCAGCGGTACCTGTACTCGCTGGACCAAGCGGAGACCCCTTGGTACTCCTACACCCTTCCCGACGAGCGGAGTCTAAAGGTGGCCATCCGAGGGCTGCCCGTCGACACCCAGCCGGAGGAAATCGAGCGCGAGTTGACTGAGCTCGGCTTTAAGCCTGAGCTCGTCCGACCGATCCGCGCTCGTCAAGGACGCCCCGGCTGCATATTCTTCGTGCAGCTGGCGAGGACGGCAAACCTCATGCCGGGCATATACGAAGTCACCGAGCTTCTGTGTATGCCCGGTGTGAAAATCGAGGCGTGGCGCGGGAAAAAGGGCCCCGCGCAGTGCCACCGCTGCCAACTGTTCCGGCACTCGTCGCACAACTGCCACAGGCCCATTGCCTGTGTGCGGTGCGGCGAGCACCACAACGCCAGGGACTGTACGCGCCCCCGGGAGGAGCCGCCGACGTGCGCCAACTGTGGTGGGCCGCACACGGCTAACAACATCCAGTGCCCGGTCTTCCGGCGAGAAACTCGCAACAGGAAGGCCGGGACCGTCGCCAGGACCACCACAGGCGTCAAGCCTGTCGCCCACCATCAGGTCGAGGAGGGGAACGCCCCGACCTCCCTGATGGCAGCCGCCAACGCCCCGGGGGGGCGTACATCAAAGAGGAAACGCCAGCGGAAGCGCAAGGCGAAGGCCCAAGCGCAGAAGCCCACGAAGCCGTCGACTGCTGTGGTCGCCGCCCCGTCGGAGGGGACGAAGGCGAAGCAGCATCCGGCCCGAGACCCCAGGATGACCAGCGTTATTGGTACCCTCCAGAAGGTGCTGATCGCGCTCCAGGAGCAGCGGGATCCCACCCAGCTGATCCTGCAGTGCCTCCTCGAGGCGTACCAATAGCGCGGAGAGGTCTCCTGCCCCCCCAGACTTGACTACCGCTCCCTTCACCTGTCGGCTGACGGTCGCCCCCGGGGACATTTCCCCGGCGGGCTGGACCTCGCCACACACTGAAGGGAGCGAAGAACACCGGACCTGACGCAAGCGCCGCTAGCATGTTGGTCGCCCCTTCGGACTTGTCTGTAGGGGCTTGACCTCGCTAGCGGCGCCACCAAGGACAAGGACGACCACTAGGGCCCTCAGGCCCATATCCAGTGACCCACCTGCCGTCGCAGGTGGCGATTGACGCCACTGAAGAGGCCTCAGGCCTGACCAGTTTCCCCGGGGGCTCACCAGAGTCTCCGCGGAAGACCTCAACGGCGACACTTCACTTGACTGTTGGTCTTCGAGCAGAGAGGTTGTTGAGCGGGTGATCGGTGCGATTTGCAGTAAGTCATTTTACGATTATTTTTCATTTATTTGCTTTGGTTATTTTGTTGGATTAATTGCTGTTTGTTGTGTATAAAATTTGTAATTAATAAATTAAGTATTTTTGGAATATAAGAAAGTTAAGTTGTGCAATTGTTGTTTTTTTTTTTTAAATCAAATATTCGCTTGCCGCTAAAAATACATTTAATACTAATTGAGTAAAATTTATAATAATGAAAATAATTGAATGATAAAGGCACATACGACGAATGTTTCTGACGTATAATGGCACATCCGACCTTATGCTCCAGAAATACGAGTGTCCAAAATGTAATGTTCTAAATTCAAACTTTTTCTAATTTACTTTTTTAACTCGATGACGTTTATAGCGTTGTTGGCAGGCAATTGTTTTGTTGACCGCCATCATGAAATTCATTGGTGACGGACACGCAATCGTTGTTTCAATGTAAATAAATATTTTAATTATTAACACGGTGTTGACATTAGTGAGGAACTCCAGGGTTCCAAATTATACAACTAGGTAGATAGAGAGATAAATTCTTTATTGTAGTGAAAAAAAAAACGATTGCCGGCCTTATCTCAAGAAGTTAGACAAAGGAGTTTCAAAGAGGGATAGTGGAGTGTACCGAGTATTAATAATTAATAACACCCAAGAGTATTTGAGAAGAGATATATATAAATACTATATATAAATATAACGTATATAAATATTGTAAATGAAAAAATGAAATGATATCTTTTCATATTATGATATATCTAGTGTTGTTGTGTTCTGTAGCGACAAGTATTGTTGCAAAGACTGGTCATTGACACGTCTCTGAAACTCTACCAAGCTTCGCGATCGCCTAATAGCTAAAGGCAGCGCATTCCATAATCGCACACTATGAACATCGCATACTATATAATTACAAATATTTATCAATACGATAAATTAAAAACTCATTTTTTTCGGACGGACATAATATGCAGTCAGCTTCACTTCTTCAACAACAGTCCATATAACACCCACAGCTTACCGGGGGCCTCCACCCAAGGGAGGCTTTTGTCTTATTCAACAGTCTTACCAAACACTGTAGTATCGCGGTGTAAGTCCTAAGTCGGGTCGCGGAAGAAGTGGGTTCTTGCATAAAGGTCTTTCCTGGTCTGGTTAAATGTTATAACATCATCTATATCAATCGTTTGCCAGCAAATAGGCAGCAGCGTTTCCTTGTATATTATCATAGTACTGCGGCCACCAACCCGCCTGTGAGGGAGGCTAATGTTCATCTGTGAATGTTAGATGGGATGATGATGTTAAAATTGAATAGCATTCGACAACTGTATGACTTTTTTTAGACAACCTCCATAGCGTAGCGGTATTTGGCTCGCTTTAAATCTCGGAGGTCGTGAGATCGATCCCCTCTTCGGAAAAAAAATCTTTGTATAAATTGTAAGATTTCGTTCCGGGTCTGGTTGGTTGTGGGACTACCCTCCGTGCCTCGGGAAGCACGTTAAGTCGTTGGTCCCGATTATTATAACATCATCTATAATAATCGTATATCAAGGAACGGTCAGCAGCGTTTCCTTGTGTGGTACAATATAATACGGCGGTCATCAACCCGCCTGCCAAGCGTGGTGACTATAGCAAATTCACTCCCTCGGGATGAGGCCCTTGTTCAGCAGTGGACGTTATACGAGATGATGATAATGATGACTTTGTTTATAGGATAAACGACAAGACTAGCAATTTTGTATTAACGGCCACAATTTGAATGATTGCGCTTTACGAAAGGAACCAATATTAAATGTAAATTAATTGAACATTCTGTGAAAACCATAATTGATTTAACTGTGATGATATTACTATCGTTCATTAAATTTATACAACATAACATTATTTTAATATTTATGTTAAACTAGCTTCCCGCGCGCGGTTTCACCCGCGTAACT
The DNA here is from genome assembly GCA_947037095.2 of Nycteola revayana. NCBI lineage: Eukaryota > Metazoa > Arthropoda > Insecta > Lepidoptera > Nolidae > Nycteola > Nycteola revayana. Next base: position 852,266 of record OX344844.2, read on the forward strand.
CCCGTTCCCGTGGGAAATTCATAATAAAATATACCCTATGTTCTTTCTCAGGCTCTAGACTATATCTGTACCAAATTTCATTTAAATCGCTTCAGTAGTTAAGGCGTGATTGCGTAACAGACAGACAGACAGACAGAGTTACTTTCACATTTATAATATTAAGTAAGGATACAAACTGCCGCTTGCGGTTTGATTTAAATTACAATTTAATTTTGATCCTTAATTAAATGGTGCATGTGTAAAAGACTGGCTCTAGCGGCAATATATATGACCGTAAATACCCAGGCTCCGGGTTTGATTCCCGGGTTGGGCAGCAAGTTGTGTAACTTGATTTTCTTTAAAGAAAATTCTAAATATTAGTCCGAATTCCGAATGTTGGTCATTGGATTACCACATACTATATAAAAATTCATATTTATAATGAGAAGTACGTATAGTGTTGCGAAGAGGTGAAATAAAATTCATTCAATACCTAAGTGCTGAATAAATATCATTTAATTATTACTGTTGTTGTTGTTTTTGTTTATTGAAATAACGATATTTTATAGCACTTAGGTATTTACATACACTTGTACTTGTCAGAATTACAATGTAAGAAGATAAAATAATAAAAAATTATAACTAACAAATAATTCTTACTCTATAAGATATCCGACTAAGTAATTAACAGTAGTAGGTAGGCGATAGCAAATCATACAAATCTACAGACTGCAAAGTCCGTCCGTCTGTCCTGTGATATTTTTTGCAATTAACCAATTATTATTATTCTAAGAAGAAATTAAAACCGCATCCAAATTGCAAGTGGTCACATTATATCTAAGTGGCACAATTACAATTGTCTATGTATTATTGTATTTTTTTTCTCCCTTAATCCATGTTTTGTGTTTTATTAGTACGGCGTCCGAGCCTCACGTGTTGTCCTTACCTATGTACTTCGTTTTATTTTTTAACTAGCGGCCCGCCCCGGCTTCGCACGTGTGGACTTTTATACGCTACCCTACCCCTACCCTAACCCTACCCTACTCCTGCCCTACCCCTACCCTACCCCTACCCTACCCTACCCCTACCCTACCCTACCCCTACCCCTACCCTACACCTACCCTACCCCTACCCTACCCTACCCCTATCCTACCCCTACCATACCCCTACCCTACCCCTACCCTACCCCTACCCTACCCCTACCCTACCCTACCCCTACCCTACCCTACCCTACCCTACCCTACCCTACCCTACCCTACCCTACCCTACCCTACCCTACCTTACCCTACCCCTACCCAAAAGTATCCTATGTCCTTCTCCCAGTTCTTAGCTACCTCCCTACCAATTTTCAGCCAAATCGGTTCAGCCGTTCTCGAGTTATAAATAGTGTAACTAACACGACTTTCTTTTGTTTTTAAAATGTATTCTGCTATTCGGGACGGAAACAAATCCAACAAATCAAAAACCATGGCAATCGGTCCAGCCGTTCTCGAGTTATAAGTGTTGTAACAAACACGACTTTCTTTTATATATATAGACTAGCGGCCCGCCCCGGCTTCGCACGGGTGGACTTTTATACCCTACCCCTGCCCTACCCTACCCCTACCCTAACTCTACCCTACCCCTACCCTACCACTACCCTACCCCTACCCTACCCCTACCCCTACCCTACCCTACCCCTACCCCTACCCTACCCCTACCCTACCCCTACCCTACCCCTACCCCTACCCTACCCTACCCCTACCCTACCCCTACCCTACCCTAACCTACCCTACCCTACCTTACCCTACCCCTACCCCTGCCCAAAAGTCTTAGCTACCTCCCTACCAATTTTCAGCCAAATCGGTTCAGCCGTTGCCATCTAAGTGGCACAATTACAATTGTCTATGTATTATTGTATTTTTTTTCTCCCTTAATCCATGTTTTGTGTTTTATTAGTACGGCGTCCGAGCCTCACGTGTTGTCCTTACCTATGTACTTCGTTTTATTTTTTAACTAGCGGCCCGCCCCGGCTTCGCACGTGTGGACTTTTATACGCTACCCTACCCCTACCCTAACCCTACCCTACTCCTGCCCTACCCCTACCCTACCCCTACCCTACCCTACCCCTACCCCTACCCTACACCTACCCTACCCCTACCCTACCCCTACCCTACCCTACCCCTATCCTACCCCTACCATACCCCTACCCTACCCCTACCCTACCCCTACCCTACCCCTACCCTACCCTACCCCTACCCTACCCTACCCTACCCTACCCTACCCTACCCTACCCTACCTTACCCTACCCCTACCCAAAAGTATCCTATGTCCTTCTCCCAGTTCTTAGCTACCTCCCTACCAATTTTCAGCCAAATCGGTTCAGCCGTTCTCGAGTTATAAATAGTGTAACTAACACGACTTTCTTTTGTTTTTAAAATGTATTCTGCTATTCGGGACGGAAACAAATCCAACAAATCAAAAACCATGGCAATCGGTCCAGCCGTTCTCGAGTTATAAGTGTTGTAACAAACACGACTTTCTTTTATATATATAGACTAGCGGCCCGCCCCGGCTTCGCACGGGTGGACTTTTATACCCTACCCCTGCCCTACCCTACCCCTACCCTAACTCTACCCTACCCCTACCCTACCACTACCCTACCCCTACCCTACCCCTACCCCTACCCTACCCTACCCCTACCCCTACCCTACCCCTACCCTACCCCTACCCTACCCCTACCCTACCCCTACCCCTACCCTACCCTACCCCTACCCTACCCCTACCCTACCCTAACCTACCCTACCCTACCTTACCCTACCCCTACCCCTGCCCAAAAGTCTTAGCTACCTCCCTACCAATTTTCAGCCAAATCGGTTCAGCCGTTCTTGAGTTGTAAATAGTGTAACTAACACGACTTTCTTTTGTTTTTAAATTGTATTCTGCTATTCGGGACGGAAACAAATCCAACAAATCAAAAACCATGGCAATCGGTCCAGCCGTTCTCGAGTTATAAGTGTTGTAACAAACACGACTTTCTTTTATATATATAGACTAGCGGCCCGCCCCGGCTTCGCACGGGTGGACTTTTATACCCTACCCCTGCCCTACCCTACCATACCCCTACCCTACCCCTACCCTACCCTACCCCTACCCTACCCCTACCCCTACCCTACCCTACCCCTACCCTACCCCTACCCCTACCCCTACCCCTACCCTACACCTACCCTACCCTACCCCTACCCTACCCTACCCCTACCCTACCCCTACCATACCCCTACCCTACCCCTACCCTACCCTACCCCTACCCTACCCCTACCCTACCCTACCCTACCCCTACCCTACCCTACCCTTCCCTACCCTACCCTACCCTACCCTACCCTACCCTACCCTACCCTACCCTTCCCTACCCTACCCTACCCTACCCTACCCTACCCTACCCTACCCTACCCTACCCTACCCTACCCTACCCTACCCCTACCCAAAAGTATCCTATGTCCTTCTCCCAGTTCTTAGCTACCTCCCTACCAATTTTCAGCCAAATCGGTTCAGCCGTTCTTGAGTTATAAATAGTGTAACTAACACGACTTTCTTTTGTTTTTAAAATGTATTCTGCTATTCGGGACGGAAACAAATCCAACAAATCAAAAACCATGGCAATCGGTCCAGCCGTTCTCGAGTTATAAGTGTTGTAACAAACACGACTTTCTTTTATATATATAGATGACTGTAATTACTATTTTATATTCGATTTGTGTGTTCATTAAATGTTTTTCTTTCTTTCTCTCTTAATTCGTATAATATGTACACAAATATCTATAACATTAAAAGTTACAGATTAAAATTACTTCGAGCCTATGTTAGAGGCGTCTGTCCGTATAAACTAGATTAACCTCTAACAACTAGATTTGTCACCTCCATGAGGGAAACTTGTTGGGTAAAATCATATATCTATTTTAAAATTGTAATATAACGTTGCGATAGAAAAAGTGTGTAAAGCTTTTTTTTTTCTTTTTTTTGGGTTCCGTAGCCAAATGGCAAAAAACGGAACCCTTTTAGATTCGTCATGTCTGTCTGTCTGTTCGTCCGTATGTCACAGCCACTTTTTTCCGAAACTATAAGAAATATAATGTTGAAACTTGGTAAGTAGATGTATTTTGTGAACCGCATTAAGATTTTCACACAAAAATAGAAAAAAAAAACAATAAATTGTAGGGTTCCCCATATACAGGGTGAAATTTTAATCACCAGCCAAATTTTGATATGTTAATCTTTAGTAAAAATCATTGAATACGTGTTTTTTCATTTAGTATCACTCAATACAAAAATATTGAGAAATCACGTCACAAAGGCCCGCGAAGGGGTGCGCGTGGCCGACTAGATCATAGGTAGTGCCGCTCAGGGGTAGTGGGGGCGGGGGTAACGACGTGCGCTCTCATTGATGTTCGCGCGGCACGTAGTATTATTAACATTTTACTTGGTGACCACGCAGAGCGGATAATTCCTTCGAGTAAATTATAAATTATGAAAATTTTAGGTATCGTTTTTTTTTCAAAATTGGTGTTAGTGAATGATACCTAATGCCTAGAAAAAATTTGGCTGGTGACTAACATTTCACCCTGTATACATAGAACGGACACTCATTTTTTTTTTCATCGCACTCATTCATTTGGTTTATCAATGGATAGGTCTTCAAAATTGATGTTGAGGTTCCTAATGTATTTTTTTTCTAAACTGAATAGTGTGCGAGAGAGAATAAGAGAATGATAAAACTAAAAACAATATATGATGTACATTACCATGTAAACTTCCACCGAAAATTGGTTTGAATGAGATCTAAGTGTATCGTAAGTAGTTTTTTTTAAATACGTCATAAACCGTAAATATAAAAATTAAAAAGAAACCATTTAATTTCATAATCATACGCTTTTTTATTGGCAATTGGCACTTGAAATTGGTACGGAACCCTTCGTGCGAGAGTCCGACTCGCACTTGGCCAGTTTTTTATTCTAGATAGACCTTTGTTTAACCACAATCTCACCTGATGGTAAGCGGCGATGTGGCTGACGATGGATCTCAAAGGTCTAGAAGACACTTATTCAGTCTTGACTTGAAGATATCCAGGTTATAGTTTTCGGAGAAAACAAGCTGGCAGCGAGTTCCAGACCTTAGCAATGTGGATGATGAAGGTGGAGGAGAACCGCGTGGTAAGAATGGTACTGCGCCGTACGTCTGCACGTCCTGAAGTTAAATGGAGATGGTGGTATCAGGTTTTGGCTTAAGTAACTTATAACTTGTGTTTATAACACGTCCACATTATGTAACATTGTTTTTCAACTTTGCCACATTACATTACATTGTTATATACATTAGAATAACAATGTAATATAACAATGTTGTATGACATTTTCGTTGGTCGTTCTGCAGTGCTGTTCACAATGTCGACACAATAGGACGTTTTGCTAGCTGCTGCAGCAACTGTTGTATTATTAAATAACGGTAAATAACCTGTTAAATAACGTTTTATGCCAGCCGTTTTAGAGCCTGGCCTATGCGCGACGACGGTAAGAGGCCCGACGGAATGACTCTGGTGCCTTGGAGGATGGGACGACCTTTGGTGTGGGACGCTACGTGCGTCGACACCCTCGCGCCGTCTCATCTTTCCGGGACTCAGAGTAGGGCTGTCATGGCGGCTGAATCCGCGGAGAATCTTATGAGGCGCAAATGTACCCTTGATAGTGGTTATGTATTTGTGTCTTTTGGTGTCGAAACATTGGGGCCGTGGGGACTGGGAGCCAAATTAATTTATAAATACCTCGCAGCAGCCCTCTGTAGTGCGGCACGTTCTCCGACTGCTGGTTTTCACTTTGCACAGCAGGTAAGCATTGCCATTCAAACGGGTAATGCTGCCAGCATTCTGGGAACCTTGCCAAGTAGAATATATTTTGAATAGTAGTTTTTTATAAGTTAGTTTTAATTTAATTTAGCTACTTTTAGTTGTATATTTTATCATAAAATAATGTGAGCTAACTCCATATTGTTGATTCCATAGTTTTATAACATTCAGTCTCCACATTACTGAAATATGTTTTATAACATGTTATTTTATATAATATGTGTACGCACCTTTCCACTGATGGGAAATCGTCGTGTCAATTAAAAGCTACGATTAAAAGTCATGGTGCATAACATCCACTCCTGATCAAAGGCATACCTCAAAGAGGGCGTTGCTATAGCCACAGCTATCGCAGTATCCTGTATATGTCGCAGCCATGTAGTCAAATCAGCCATTCAATGGGACGACTAGCCCATTAATTAAACGCCGACATTTAATGAAATCGCTAAAAGACAGCTATCCAAATCGTTGATTTTGAGTGGTTATAAAACCAAACTTAATTGAACTGCTTGATTTTACGTCAGCCAAACTAGGGGGGCTAGCTTACTATAAGCAAACTAGTTAAACGTTAAGACGTGATGTAAGGTTAATCAACGATTGGCCTAGGCATTCAATTAAATGTAGGCCAGCCGTCTCATAGAATGGCTGATTTGAGTAGATGGCTGCGACATATACATATCACATATACAGTTACCTCAACTTTGATCGTGTCCTTGTATACGATTGTCATAACCAACAAATTACTGTGTTTCTTGAGTCATGACGTAAATAAATGATTGGATTTAACACAGACGAGGCAACGCGGCATCACATACTTACACTTACATATAATTGTGATGTAAGTCTTCAATTATGCAGGTTATTAAAAGCTTCATAGAAATACCTAACAACATTCAAATCTATACTAATATGTAAAGTTCAAGAGTTTTTTTTTTAATTTATAGGTTAAGGTGGCGAACGCGCATGAGCGTCACCTGATGGTAAGTGAGTCGCAAGTGCGTTGCCGGCCTTTAAGAAAGGAATAGGCTCGCTTCTTGAAGGTTGTTTGTTTACTTGAACGCGCTAACATTAGGAACTACCCGTCCGATTTGAAAAATGATTTCAGTGTTAGATAGCTCGCTTATCTAGGAAGGCTATACGCTATCTTAATATGAAGTTCCCTTGGGAAGCGAAAAGCTAGTCTATACAATATTATAAAGAGGAAAGATTTGTATTTTTGTGAGTGTGTATGTTTGTAATGAATAAACTCAAAAACTACTGTGCCAATTCCAAAAATTCTTTCACCATTGGAAAGCTACATTCACCCTGAGTGACGTAGGCTATATTTAATTATGAAGTTCCCACGGGAACGGGAGTAACGAGGGTGAAACCGCGCGCGGGAAGCTAGAAGTTTATATAGAGAAGGCGTTCAGAATGCTAATATATTTTTTATGGTCGAATTTCGACCACTGGGCGACCACTAGTACTATATAGACATAATTTCATCATCATTACAAGACGTCCACTGCTGGACATAGGCCTCCCTCATAGATTTCCAGTTGCTACGGTTGGAGGCGGCTTGCATCCACCGTGATCTCGCTGCCTTTACCAGGTCATCCGTCCATCTATTAAGAGGACGTCCTACGCTACGCTTGCCGATCCGCGGTCTCCATTCGAGAACTTTTTGGCCCCAACGGCCATCTGTTCTCCGTGCTATATGGCCTGCTCATTGCCAGTTCAACGAACTAATCTGTTGGGCTATGTCGGTAACCCGCGTTCTTCTACGTATCTCTTCATTTCTGATTCTATCTCGTAGAGAAACCACGAGCATAACTAATAGATAGCTAAATAAAGAAAACATATACATATTATTTTATATTTTGAAACCACTAACCATATAATAGCAAATGTAACATAAGGATATACGAGGTTGATACCGTTATTACTAAATCATGTATTTCGGTCCTCACCCAAGCTTAAAAACCAACGTACACACCGACCCACCGACCCACCGACCCACCGACCCATCGCACAATCCACAACAAAAAGATGTCTAAAACCGACTTATTAAAATTCGATAAACGTTCCGCACATATTTATACAGTCCTTAAAAGGGTAGACACTCATTGTCACAGGGCATTCTATATACAGAGTAAAATGATGTGATAATTCCATCAGCCTAGTTTCTTAAATATGTCCTAACGATCACTATAGAAGAAGACGTACATAGTGGCTTCTAGGTGTGATTTGTGTCCGTGAATTATGTGTTTGTAGAGTTCCCCTCGACACAGGGATTTAATTCCCTAGTACGGAAATAATTCCTTAGTGTGTAATGGTGCTAGTTTCTTGAGACTGCAAGAAAATAACACCACTGCACAGAGACAACTCTATCCGACCCGCTGAAAGAAGAGTGCACCCGCGAACGCGACGCGTCCCCCCTCGAAATTATCGTTGCCCTGGACTTAAAGTCCAAGAAGCCCGCGAACTGTAAAGTTGAGCGACAGTTGCACAAAACTTCCCTAAAATACAAAAAGTCAAAATTCCTCAATCTCATCGCCAGCGACCGCTCTGAGCCGAGCTCCAAGTCTCACAGGAGACGCCCCCTTGCGCAGGTTGCTTAGTTTGTCGTGTTTAAACAATTTATCTAGGCTGGAGCTCTGCTCGCCTTTATGCCCAGTGAAGTAGCAAAAGCCTTGTGTGTAACATTTGTCCGTACAAAAAAAAAAGCGAAGTTATCTTAAAAAGAAATCTGTGTCATTCTCATCATTAATTTTACTAGCCCGTTTAAATCCATTGCTAAACATGGGCCTCCTGTTATATACACCTTGGCAGGCCAGGCTCGTTGTGAAATAGTGCCATAATCACTACGCTTGGCAAGCGGATTGACGGTCGCAGTAAATTGGTAACTAACATACAGATAGATGCTGCTGCTTATACATCAGCTGTAGGTATATCCCTTACGACACCCATGGGGTCTTCTCATGGGTGTCGTCGGGAGGCCTATTCTAAGTCGGAAGCCACACTGCTAGTGTTACGAGTGGGTTCACATCGGTAGTGCAATGGGTGGGGTTCGAACCGGCGGCCTCAAGATCACAAGTCTGACGCCCTAGCCATTGGGCGGCGGTCGCTTTATTATCGTCATTATCAGCCAATATTAACATCCGTTGCTGAATATGGACCTTTTTCTTGTTGTGATATTTTATGTACGCTCATAAAATTATTGTTATTATAAATCCTAGTTAGCGTTTAATAGTCTCATTTGGGATGATAGAACATCTTAAAAGAATGAGTTCATCAATAAGCCCGACATGAAGGATCTGTGCAGAAGAAAATGAATCTATGTTACACAATACACATACTTTGCGAATGTGAGGCACTGGTGTGGAGAACGCCGGCTTAGGGACTAATTACACTTATTCAGCTCAATTCAGCTTATGTCCATAGAAAACGCCAGTTTTGTACGGGATGCGTACGCGTCTGTTAAGCTGAACGCGTCCCCTACAAAACTGGCGTTTTCTATGGACATAAGCTGAATTGAGCTGAATAAGTGTCATTAGTCCCTTAACGTACTTTCTGAGGCACGGAGGGTATTCCCTCAACCAACCCGACCCAAAATTAAATATTTTATTATACAAATAATTTTGTTTGGAGCGGGAATCGTACCCACAACTCTCTGATATTTATGTTATTTATATTAGATTCTAAATTGGACATCACAATTAACGTGTTTCCTCTGAATATTTAGTACTCTTTAGTTTCATTCCTGACTCAAACCCAAGACCGCACTCACGCAGAAGAGTGCCGAGTTAATTGCTTGTGAGTAATTTGTTTCAGGATTTGTCTTTGTTTCTTCATAGATAAATTCGTGAGTTAGGTTTGAGCAATATAATGAAAATGTTCGCGCACTTTAGGTAGTTGGGAATATGTTTCATCGTAGGAAGTAACTAGTCCCATTAGAGCGGAGATTCTTGCTTTTATATCCACCTTTTGTATTAGATCCAGTTTGATTCTTGATTAAAAATATATTATTTGATATCGTCCGTGGCGTAGTAGTATTAGTCTCGCTTTGAGTCTCGGAGGATCTTTGTGTAAATTCTTAGATTCCGGGTCTGCCGTCTGGTCGCTCGGAAAGCACGCTAAGCCGTTGGTCCCGATTGTTGTAACATCATCTATAACAAGCGTATATTAGGGAACGGGCAGCAGCGTTTCCTTATGTATTAGACCATAATACTGCGGTCACCAACCCGCCTGCCAAGCGTAGTGACTATGACCTCCTATGCGCAAAGACCCTCCCTCGAGAGGAGGCCCATGTTCAGCAGTGGACGTTATACGGGCTGATGATGATGATTATTATTATTTTACGGTCCCTTTGACGAAAGAAAAATGATTCTGATGATTATATTTTATTTAAAAAAAACAATTAAAATCAAAAGTAACTTCTGTATTTTCTGAGTCACCGTTACCATCATAAGCGGCTGTAGCCCAATGGCTACGAGCGGCGGACTTGTGATCTTGTGGTCGCCAGTTCTATCCCCTCCCATTGCACTACCGACGTGAACCTACTCGAAACACAAGCATTTAAGCTTATGGACGGAGAGCTAACAACCGAAAAGGCAAGGTAATTTGATCATTCATAAAAATGATTTATCAGCTTACCTGGAGCATTCTAAGCATAAAGACGTCGACCTGGCAGGATTCGCGTGGTGGATGTGGGAGTTATGGGGTGGGAAAAAAATTAAAAAAAAAGGTAATGTGATCAGGATTACTTTTTATGCCAAATAGTTTGCCTACCTCCCCAAAGCACACAAAAAAAATCTGGCGTCATTTGGTTGGTGGAAAGGTATCGCCAGGCTTAATTAAAGTGAGGAAAAAAAAAATTATTTTTAGGTAATAAGAACAAGGCTGGCTTTTTTTGTGCTTAAAGTTTATTATTCCCAGAGGCTAGGAAAAAAAAGCCAGCCAATAATAGTGGTGGGAACATGTCGAAAAAAATAATTGAAAATTTATATTTTAAATTGTATTTTGCTCGAGAAGGAGCTAAGGGGCATGAAAAAGAGCGCGTGGAGGGGATACACGCGACGACGGCGTCCGTGCTCTCTCGGCGCGTCGTTCATGTTCGGTAAACCGAACGCGCCTGGCTGGCCTCGTCGCACTCGTTGAGCGGAAAGAGCCGAACGTGTCCGGAGCGCCAGCTGTTTCATTTTAGCGTCTATTTTACAGCGCGTGGACGTGTTTTTATATTCTGTTTAAATAAAATAAAAAAAAACATATTTATTTACGTAAACCAATTACAGGCACATTACCGAGAGAACACGGACGCCGTAGTCACGTGTATCCCCTCCACGCGCTCTTTTTCATGCCCCTTAGCTCTTTCTCGAGCAAAATTCAATTTGAAATATAAATTTTCAATTATTTTTTTCGACATGTTCCCACCACTATTATTGGCTGGCTTTTTTTTCCTAGCCTCTGGGAATAATAAACTTTAAGCACAAAAAAAGCCAGCCTTGTTCTTATTACCTACAAATAATTATTTTTTTCCTCACTTTAATTAAGCCTGGCGATACCTTTCCACCAACCAAATGATGCCAGATTTTTTTTGTGTGCTTTGGGGAGGTAGGCAAACCATTTGGCATAAAAAGTAATCCTGATCACATTACCTTTTTTTTTCATTTTTTTCCCACCCCATAACTTCCACATCCACCACGCGAATCCTGCCAGGTCGACGTCTTTATGCTTAGAATGCTCCAGGAAAGCTGATAAATCATTTTTATGAATGATCAAATTACCTTGCCTTTACGGTTGTCAGCTCTTAGTCCATTAGCACGGGGGGTAACAAGACTACTAGTAGACTGCAAAACTCTGCTAGTAATCTTATAAAAAAATAGAATAATACGGTTCGTAATAATTACACCCAGACTCAGAACAACTATCGGTGATTGACAAAAATAATTGTCCCGGCTGGGAATCGAACCCAAAACACCAGGTCTTAAAAGCAACTGCCATAGCCACTGAGTCACCGCCGCATTCAAACAATGTTAATATAAAAGAACATATTAAAAACATCTTAAGGTTGTTTATCAAAATAATTTGACGAAAGAAGTCAGGCACGCCCATCTTGGTTCATAATATTAATATTATACAAGGTAAAGGAACATTTCCTATGTTTATTTCCATCTTACCTTAAAAATCGGTTTTCATTCCTATATGAATCACATTCGAAGGAATTAAGATCGTCACGAACCTCAAGTTAAAAATGCCGGCGCATTCCACAATTTTCTTGGATAAATCTTTCGTAGTTCAAAGTGTGCGATTATGGAATGCGCTGCCTTTAACAATCAGGCGATCGCAAAGCTTGCCCGAGTTTCAGAGAAGAGTCCATGAACACTACCTGTCATTACAATTCACACAGCAACACTAGATATATTTCTTAGTTTACTATAATATGTATTTATGTAAGGTATTATTTTTATTTATTTTCATTTTATTTTTATATAAAAGTTGTATATAACTTCTCCCCATTGGTACTATAATTAATATAATCCAGTACACCTAACTACCCCTCTTTTAAACTCCTTTGTATGGTCCCTTCCTCGGTTGCCTGGAAGAGATCACATTTTGCGATAAGGCCGCCAATTGTTCCTATCTAATTTTAAGTCCTTTTCTGTATTTTTCTCTTTGTGAAAGTGTACAATAAAGAGTTTATCTATCTATCTATCCATCTATAACGCATCAATGATGTGTTTATGTCGCTCGCATACAAGGTAAAACGAACCACAAATATATATCCCACTCGATTTCTCGAGGGACCGGAATGTATCATACTGCCTACAAATAAGTCATTTCGCCAAACTTCGAAACATAAATAACAACCAATATTTGAGGTATTAGTTTGTTAAAAAATATGCAACGGACAGCTGACTGGGACGGAGCTTTTAATTTATTTGTTTTAGTAAACAATTTACAAACATCAAATTGAAAAAGCATATACTTAATAAGACAGATTTTTACTTAGAAAATACACAAAAATATATTTTTGCCTTGTGCATGTTCGGCTTAGCATAGGCCACCCACCATCTTTCCATGGGTGTCGTAAGAAGGACTTATGGATGATGGATAAGCAACAGAATCTATCAGCTCAAGGTTCCTTACCATCTAACTGCGATGATCAATCCGCCTGCCAAGCGTGGTGATTATGGCATAATCCTTCAAGGACCCTGGCTCGCCAAGGTCTATACAGAGGATGACCATGATCAGCAGTAGACGTAAACGGGCTGTTGATGATGATGATGATTTTTCTTAAGGTACGATTCCGTACATCGCAGCCGATCGCAGCCGCGCGAGTTCTGTCGGATGCAACTGACGCATACAGTTGATGCGAAAATTGCCAAAGTCAGAGAATTTATGAAGCTGAGTTCTGCAGCCGATGCAAGTCGCTAACACTATCAAAATTGAATCCTTGACAGGGTAAAAAGGGGTGGTAAAGGTTTTATGAAACATCTATAGCTTTAATTTAAAAAAGAAAAAAAAATATTAGGCTTTCCATATTCCTATAAAATAAAAATAATTTACAAGGTCTAGCCGTAGTTACGGGTAGGGCAGGCATGGGCATTTTAATTTTGTTTTAAAAAGTCTTATTAGTAATTTCTTGATTCATTAACTCGACTAAATTATAGTAATTTAGTCGAAATAATGATTGTTCATAAAACTTGGAGTTTTTCAAAACACGAGTATCAGATTATAATAGTCTGTCTAGTTGATTAAGTTTTACTTTCATAGAAAGCTTTTTCTTTTTGTTGTTGTTAATGATTAAGAAATTTATTTATAACGGTATTTTTTTATATCACGTAACTCTACAAAAAATAGTACCTACAAAGTTTCCAAGACAATTTGCTTCAAAACTGCATAATTTCGAAGATATCATCATCATCATAATCAGCCCATATTTTATAACGTCCACTGCTGAACATGGGTCTTCTCCCGAGGGAGCGTATTTGCACCACGCTTGGCAGGCGGTTTGGTGCACGCTGTATTATGTTGTACCACAGAAGGAAACGCTGCTACCCGTTCCTTAATATACGATTATTATAGATGATGGTATAACAATCAGGACCAATGGCTTAACGTGCTTTCCAAGGCACGGAGGGTAGTCCCTCAACCAACCAGACCCGGAAAGAAATCTTAGAATTTACACTAAGATTCGAACCCACGACCTCCGAGATCTAAACCGAGCCAAATACCGCTACGCTACGGAGGTTATTATTGTCAGAAATTGTGATCTGTTACATGAATCTTTACTTATGTGACGTGACGTTGCCAGTCTTTGAAGTGTAGTTAGATTGTACATAATAAAGCCATATTTTTCAGCAAAAATGCGACGTTGCCATATTTTACATGTTACTGCAACAGGCGAATTGCCATATTAATTTTTTATTGATCTCTATAGAATTTGGCCGTCGCGCGCTGTGGCTTAAATTGGTCAGTACGACTTTATTATAACTAACAATTTATTACAATTTTTACCAAAACACACATTGTTTAAGTTCTTTAGAAGAATTTCTTAATAATTAAACTCTTAATATTTTATTTAACTCGTAAAAATCAATCAATGCAGTAGTTTTTGAGATCATTGCAATCAGACAGACAAACAAGGTGGAGGGTTTTTGTTTTATAATACGTAGTTATAACTATAATATCATTTTAAGAAAACCTAACCCTTAATTACATAACTAGCTCATGCCCGCGACACCATCCGCTTTGATTTCTATTTCTCCATACAAATTTAGCTACCGATTTCATCGACTTTCTTACTGGTACTTACCTATAGGTCTTCCATGAGGTGGATGGACCAAATAAAAGCAGCAATGGACGGCCTCTTGCACGAGTGCGCTAAACGAGCAACCGTCAGGTAAAAATGGACTCGAGCAAATATGTCACAAGGAGAGAACTACAATGATCACCACGACCGCACTGTCAAGAGTGACCCGATTAAGAAGAAAGAACTTCATATAGAAAATGCCAAGTTTCAGGTCTTTACGATATGCTGTGTGATCCGTCAGTCAATCAGAACAAGCGTTTTATTAATGTAGATTACAGTAGATATTAAATTGTTAATTTTGCATCCAACAACACTTCGGTAGGAGTCGATAGCAGTCCTAGCGTTAATAATGAGTTTTATATTAAACAATTAGGTTGTAAAATACTTATTGGAGTGAAGCGAGCTTAAAATTTATACTCGACTTTATGTTGGTATTTATATGAATTACTTTAATATGATGTTCCAAATGTTTTACGTTCATTAATACATTCTTTAAGTCATGTATATGCCTCAGAGCTAGTCTTGCGGGCGGCTTCGTTGTGGTTTAGACACTTTAGACGAACAAATGTGAAAACGAACACAAACACAAACACGGACACGAACAAGAACACATATCCGAAATTGAAATTGAAGTTGAAGATAAAGTTAAACGTTGAACTTGGAATTGAAATTGAACTGGTCTATAAAACTGGACCTAGGCCTACACACTACACACTAGAAATTACATATACGCGTATAAAGCTGCCATTAGCTAGCTGTTGTTATAATAAGTCTTAGCCTAAGAATTTGCTTGAGAATGTCATGTGTAAAGAGCATAGGCGTTAGTACGCTCATTGAGCTGCTCGACTGGAGAAGTACCCTACAGAATATCACAGCTAAATAACATTATTGACTAAAGTGGTGTTCTTGTGTTTGGTTAATGTTTTCAGAGCTCACGAGGGGAATGGGGAAGAGCAAATTATGGTGACATCTACGGTACTGGTACTTGCAGTCCTTTTATTTGGACCCCCGCCCCCGTGCCATTTAACATTTGGTGGACAGGGATCATTTGCCTGATGAGGGATAGAATCAATAAAAATATATCTATAATGGTCGTATATATTATTTATATTTAATGAATACATACTTATCTATACTAATATTATAAAGAGGAAAGATATGTTTTTTTATGTGTGTATATGTTTGTAATAAATAATTATGTGATTGAATTTATAGTCATTCTAAAGATAATTTGTTGACATTTGTATTGGAATGAATTGGTTTAATTTGTTGAAATTTGTAGTTTAATTATAAATTACAATTATTATACAATTTTCTGCCATGTAAGTAATTGACATTAGTTGTTTAATTTATTGACATTGTGCCATGTAATTTTTTTTTTTTTTTTTAAACGAGCAATTTTGTGTGTTTTAATTTTATTGTACCTTAAATAATTTTGCATGCCGTAAGGCAAAATGTATCGGGACTGTTAACAAAATATTATTACCATCATATCTGTACTGTATACCTACATTATTGGCAAATAAATGATTCTGATTCTGATTCTGATTCTGATACTGTGCCGATTTCGAAAAATCGTTCATCATTTTAAAGCTCCATTCACTCTGAGTGACATAGGCTATATTTAATTATGAAGTTTCCCAGGGAGCAGGAGTTACGCGGGTGAAACCGCGCGCGGGAAGCTAGTTATTTATATTTAAGATCACAAAAATGACAAAAGATATTCTCAATAATTCGCCAAGAAAATATTCTTTTATGTGAATCAATATTCATAAACAAAGTTTTAGCTAACAAAATTCGAGGAAAAATCTGGTAATAAAAGGGTAATAAGTAATTATAATTTAAAAATATACCTACCATTATCAAGAGATAACAATTTTAAGTGTTCTTCCATTTTGTCTGTCCAATTTATTTTTAACAAGGACATTTCTGCAGTGCTTTTAGGTTAAAAGAGATTTAGATCGGAGCCATAACTGAATTGTCCCTTTTTAGGGCCCAGTATCCAAAGGATGCCAACCTAACGAACCGCTCGCTGCCAACCTGATGATTAAAAGTATTCTAAGATATAAGACAACTTGCGACCCATCCGGGCTTTCATGGGTGCAACGCTTATGTTTTATACTTTCCTTTGAATCACTCAATCTATTACAACCGTATCCAAATCCGTTGCGTAGTTTTTAAGATCTTAGCTTACATAGGGAGAGACAGACGGCGGTGAGCGACTTTGTTTTATACTATGTAATAACTTATCAGATGCATTATTCGTATATAACCTCGTGATAATATCCTCAATTCTAAAATAAGTGACCTTCTCGATATTTATTGGCCAGGCACCAACAGAAGAAGGTCATAGGTTAGGCACAGAAGCAAGAGACAAAAAGAAATTAAAAATTTGTCATATATAAATTATATTTGTATATATTTATATTATATTTGTCATATGCGACAATTTTTTTAGATAATTTGTAATTTTTCATAATAAATTGGTTTATACTGTCAGTTTATTGCTATCAAAATTATCCATGACAATACTTCAACGAAAACCAGCGCCTTTTATATTTGAATTAAAAAATATCTATCAAATATTATAAAGAGGAAACGTTTGAATTTTTGTATTTTTTATATTTTTGTATGTTTGTTTCGAATAAACTCAAAAACTACTAAACGGATTTCGATAATTCTCACCGTTAGAATGCTACATTATCCCTAAGTAACATTGGCTATACTTTTATACGAAATATGCACCCGTGCGGGGCCGGGACGGCCCGCCAGTATACATATAAAGCTGAATAGGTTTTTGCTCGATCTTAATCTCAGGAACTACTAGTCCGATAGTAATAGTAAAATCTATCAGTGTTAGATAGCCCATTCACTCAATGCTTTCAAAAGTCTATTAAGAGGAGACCCATGGTCAACTGTAGACAAAATCCCTCGCCCTCCCGACCCTTAGTTTGCTAAGAACCTTCCGATGCCCTCGTAGACACGAAGTCCGAGAGCCCCGCGAACTATAAAGTAGAGCGACAGTTGCACAAAACCCCCCTAAACTAAAAGCCATAATCCCTCAATCTCCCCGTCAGCGACCGCCCTGAGCCGAGGTCCAAGTCCCACAGGGGACGCCCTCTTGCGCAGGTTGCTTAGTTTGTAGTGTTTAACCATTTATCTAGGTTGAAGTTCTGCTCGCCTTTATGCCAGGTGAAGTAGCAAAAGACTCGGGCTAAATACATATGTCCGCTCGACAAAAAGATTATTATTTTTGCATTGTATCTACTTCAAGAATAGTTTGATGGCAGTTTGGTTAGGTTCTCATAATGGGATATTTTACTTTTAAGTGCATATTAATTTATTTTAGAGTAGTTTTAGTTAGTCTTATTTCATTTAAAGTTATTGTGAAAGAATAAATAAAAAAATATACTAGTTACTTACATACTCTTAGTAAATTCCATCGCATATGAATTCCAACCCAAGTCAGTTAAGCACGCAAAAAAGTTATAACTAAGGGTTAATTCTCATAAAACATCATGAATAAACTAAGCTTTGATCCCTTGGGTACGCAAACCTTCATAAGGTAGGTTACTGTTAGCAATTTTGTAGTTTTACACCGTGAAATTAAGGTAATAGGTATTACGGCAACTAGAAAAGCATCATGTTATTAACAGTATAAAAAAAAGTAAAATATATTTTTCCGTTATATGTTAATAACAATGCTCAACTTGAGACAAAATAAAAGTAAGTATTTACCTAATTCAATTTG
Organism: Nycteola revayana; assembly: GCA_947037095.2. Classification (NCBI taxonomy): domain Eukaryota; kingdom Metazoa; phylum Arthropoda; class Insecta; order Lepidoptera; family Nolidae; genus Nycteola; species Nycteola revayana. The sequence continues at coordinate 870,665 of OX344844.2, forward strand.
ACGTCAGTTCACTGTATTCTGGAAACGTTTCCAGGTAGCATAGGTTTAAAATCTGTTAATAAGTAAGTATTTTATTACTTAGTTGCATAAATAAAAAAAATAAAAATCATTTTCATTTACGTAAACCTATTACAGGCACTTGCAAATAGTCAAAACAATAATTTATTATTGTATAATTTTAACATTTATAAATGAGCATATTAGTAATTGTTTTTAATAATTTTAGTCTTAACTTTATTATTTTACTATATTTTGTCCAATAGCTGTCTATATTAAATTATATTAAGAACAATTGTCATTATTTGGGCGGACCATGAGTATATAACGACGGACGCGCTTTAATGCATATATTATTATCTATTAGTATAGATATTATAGAGAAAGATTAGTTTTTTTGTTAGGGCTCTGGAACATCAGGAGCGATTTCAAAAAATCTTTCACTATTCGAAATGTCACGAAAAAGTACTGGGTACGTGTACATGTAATTTTACAGCTAAGAACAAAACTAAATACAAGAAGATGATCGTATTTCCCTCCAAAACGAGCAAAGAGCATAATAATTCCATAGACATGACCGATGACAGTTATTCATGAAGGTTTAAATACACGGTTAGCTCTTTGTGCAATATTTTTTGTTAAGAAACTAGTCCCAAAGCATAATTAATTAACATAGGATTGGTTTACAGCTATGCGTAGTTTAAATTAATCAGTTACCTTAAACGAATGATAATTTACGAACTCGAATTCATCACGAGAATTATCCTGCATGAACAATTATAATAATAATAACATGATTACGATGTGGCCCCGAAGTAAGAATGCTGTTTTAACATCATATAAGTACCGCAACCATATTAATTAACGCTCGCGCTAAATAACCAAACGATACATTTCTGTAACGTGGAGGAACTCCATCGAGTAGCTGACTGACTCCCCCCCTCCTGCCGACCCTAACTACTGAACCATAGAGCGACAGTTGCACAAAACTCCCCTAAAAAAGCCAAAAGTCATAATCTCTGAAGCTTATCATCAGCAACCGCCCTGAGCCGAGATCCAAGTCCCATGGGTAGCGCCCTTTTGCGCAGTTTGCTTAGTTTGTAGTTTATAATCCAATTAATATAGGCCTATAGACCCCGTGAAGTAGCAATAGACTCGTGGCTGACTTCATAATGTCCGTCCAAATACCTCACTGAGCAAACTAAAATACATTTTTTATCCCAACGTAGTTATAAGTCTTGGTATGAAAGGTAGAAAATATTTTTGTACCTATTTAGCCACGGAGGCTTTACCTACGTAAAAAGACAAGAAGGCGAACTTTGCACTAGCATCGAGGGGCCCGCGAGCTGTAAAATAGAACTACAGGTACACATATCATCTCAAAAAAACTAAACTAAACTAACTAACGAGATTTCAAGCGAGCCAAATACCGCTACGTTACGGAGGCACAAGTGTATGTAAATGTATGTAAATATCGTTTCATTCATTCGCTTACCTCCTAGCCCCGAGGTGCGTAGCTTACCTATAAAATTAATGCTATTAATCTTAATTGAATAACTATTTGTCTGTTGTAAGCTAAATTCAATTAGAAACTGTTTGTGTCTACTCGTCAGCATACAACTTGTCTTTTGTCTAGTGTCAGTGATAACAAATTTCTGATTTATTGAAATATATTAACAATCAAAATCAACATATTGATTTGCTAAAAAGTTTATTTTTATTTTTCGGACGGACATATGTTTTTATACACGAGGCTTTTGCTACTTCACCGGGCATAAAGGTGAGCAGAGCTCCAGCCTAGATAAATAGTTTCAAAACTACAAACTAAGCAACCTGCGCAAGAGGGCGTCCTCTGTGGGACTTGGCCAAACCTCGGCTCAGGGTGGTCGCTGGCGATGATATTGAGGGATTTTGACTTTTTGTATTTTAGGGAAGTTATGTAAAACTGTCGCTCTACTTTACAGTTCGCGGGCCTCTTAGCCTTCGGATCTACGAGGGCATCGAAAGGTGCTTTGCAAACTAAGGGTCGGGAGGGCGAGGGGGGACGATAGAGTGAGCGAGGAAGTTTACAATAATATTACACTTAAAATGTGTGTGTGTCGTCTGAAGTTGATATTAAAGGGTTAGGGGTGTACTAAGAACAACCTACGGCTACCGCAGCTCAAAACAAATCCATAGGTACATGAATCGGCGACACTTACGTAGCTTGGATCAAGTACATTCTTCCCAGCTAGAGTTGTCAGATGAAATAACTAAAATATCGGGACAAAAATCCGTGAAGTCGGGATTTTTGTGTTATCGTCGGGACAACTAAATCAAGTCTCGCAACTCAGTCAACATTTTATCACGATAAAAGAACTGAGATGCAAGACTCGGTTTTTTACAAATTATATTTTTAAATGACATTTTAAATTTATAAGAAGCTATTTGTCGGGACATTTTATATTTTCTCAGGAGTCTGGACATCATATATCTCGAACATCTGACAACCCTATTCCCAGCCCAGACACGCTTTTTCTTTACAGGGCCTATCGACCGAGTGCTTTGTAAAGTTCTATACTTTACAAAGGACTCGGTCATATACGGCGAGGTCAACATACACCATGTACAAGTCCATCCATCAACAGCCCGTTTACGTCTGCTGAACATGGGCATCCTCTTAACCTAAGTCCTTGGCAAGCCAGGATCGTTGAGGGATATTGCCATAATCACCCCGCTTGGCAGACGGATTGGTGATGGCACTTTATCCACCAGCCATATGTCCCTTAATCGCTTTTTAAGACACCAATGGGAGGACATTCTATGCCGGAAACCACACAGCAGGCATGTACCTACAAGTTTTTATGCACATCTATATTTCTCGCACGGCTGGCAAATGGCGAAGATAGCATTTGCTGTATCTTCCTTAAGAGATATAAATTTTCAATTTTATTAAAAACTAGCATACTAATTACAATATTATTAATATCTGTTCAACCTTCGTTCTTCTTCTTTTTGAGAAATAAAGATTCTTTACACATTTAATTTTCTATAGCACCCTCTTAGTATCGAACCCTATCCACCCTAGTCGACACAGGTAATATTTTACTTAGAAAACAAACATTAAAACTCCTAAATTGAATATAGTTACTCTTCTATTCAATATTAAAGAGAACGTATTACTATGTAAGTATATTAAATGTGTCCGGCATTAAAGTTACTGAAAGTGGTCGTAAAATTGTCTGGATAACCAATTTGTAAAGACATATCTTTACTACAACTGATACAGGCTTTTATTTCATTGAACAACGTTAAGAATTAGGTTGTCAACTACATATTATATGACAATAGCGACCCGCCCCGGCTCCGCACGGGTACAATGCTGATGTAATATACATATAAACCATCCTCTTGAATCACTCTATCTATAAAAAAAACCGCATCAAAATCCGTTGCGTAGTTTTAAAGATCTAAGCATACATAGGGATGGACAGACAGCGGGAAGCGACTTTGTTTTATACTATGTAGTGATATGTACTTACCTGACTGCAACTAAATACCTATATATATATATGACGAGCTTCCCACGCACGGTTTCACCCGCATAAATCCCGTTCCCGTGGAAACTTCATGAAAAAATATAGCGTGAAGATAAAATGATAAATGGGCTATGTAATATTTTTTCAGTTGTTCCTGATATTAACGAGTTGAAGCAAACAAACGAACAAGCTCTTCAGCCTTGTATATTAACACAGATTTTTTTTAAAGACTATTTCCGCACTAGACTTCCTAAATGAATCAGTGTCGCAAAGGATTTCACACATCATTAATTCTCGGATACAATAGAGATCCACAATCAGAACAATATAACGTAAATTTTAGTCTTGAGTGGGAATCCACACTCAGAACACTATAACGTAAATTTTAGTCTTGAGTGGGAATCGAACCCATGACTCCAGGTCTCAGCTGCTCTCGCAAGCACTGAGCCATCAGTGTTACAAAAAAGTAATTAGAATTAATTGAAATAGTATTGATATTAGACTCTGTGTAGCAACGGCTCCAATTTTGCACATAGGCCAGTCCCAAAAAGGCATTTGCCAAACATTGTGAATGCGGGATTAAGCCCATGAACTTCGCCATTTAAAATTACACTTCTAGGCTGCGCAGAAACTTGGTAAAATATAGTATTTACTCGCATATATATAAGTATATTTATATATATGTTACGGCTAAAGGTAGGTGTGAACATAAACTTAAGATTAGCCGGCTAAACTTAGGTTTATCTTCGAGAAGCAGCTAAAGTTCGATAACATGTTAGTTTGCGTCGTGATATTCTAGGTTTTAATTAAATTAAACAATACCTATGCTCGGCACAAAAAGGTGTTGGGGTGGTTAAAATGGAGTTGAACAGGGACTTATTCAGGTTGATCTAAGTTTAACCGCATGTGGTCGGCTAGACCAAGGTTTAGCCGGCTAATCTTAAGTTTATGTTCACACCTACCTTTAGCCGTAACATATACATAAAATAACAATATATAAGTATTTTTTTAAACGGCCGTAACACCAAAGTCTAGATTATCGGACTTGCGATCATGCGGGTGCCGCGCCGGTTCGATCCCCACCCATTGCACTACCGACGTGACACAAGCATTTTAGTTTAACACAAGGGGTTAACAAAAATACTAGTACCTAGTGTGTTAAATAAAAAAATAATAAACTGCCACCTTTCACTGTTTTACTTTAAAAATATTGATATAGCGCTATCTCTTTTCATTTATATTTCCATTTTATCATTATATTAATATAATTGTATCCAATTACATTTGCTCGTAGATATTTCCTTGGGACGTGATAATAAAATGATAGAATTACGTGATCTGATATCAATCGAACACAATTTTCCGCATAAAGCTGTTTCAATTTCCTGTAATTCTATGAGATCGTATTATCCTTTCTCTGTATACATTAAATGTTTACTTTATACATACAGGTTCTATATAAAAATAACGACCAAAAACTCGACGTTATTACAAAAGTTATGTTTTATAAATGGAGGTGGAATATTGGTTAATATGCTCTTGATAATAAGTAAAGAAAAGTAACATTTTTTTTTTTTATTACATTTACTAGCAGATTTTTGCAGTCTACTAGTATTCTTGTTAACCCCTCGTGCTAAACTAAAATGCTTGTGTTACGAGTGGGATCACGTCGGTAGGACCTAGTACCGGTGGGGATCGAACCGGCGACCACAAGTTTACAAGTCCGACGCCCTAGCCATTCGGCTACGGCAGCTTAATGGCTCCAAGCTCGCCTAAAAATCTAAATGTCATAATTCCTAAAACCCCCCCCCCCCCATTCCAGCGAGCCGTGGTCTAAGTTTCACTGAGATACCTTCGTACACAGGTCCTCCTTTCCAGCCATCTGCGCAGGACATCTGTATGTGTGCTTACACAGTTTACTCACAAAATTCACTCACGCACTCTTCATTATTTACACACAAAATTCAGTGGAACGATTCTACCGACTGGACAACACGCAAGACTGTTAGCTTAACTTGCTCTCCGAGGCAAGGGTGAATGATCACTAACTTCTGCTGGCACAAAATATATTTTTTATCACATCTATTCAAAAAGAGCTAGTTTATTCCTCGTAAACAAGGACCAAAATAGCTCATTAATCCCTAGGCAAAATTGATTTGAATTTGGAATGTGGATATTGTTAATAATGTTTCAATCAGCAAAGAGGTGAATCACAAACCATGCGGGAACAATGTATTGAATATGTGACTGGCTGAAAAACTGCGAGCGCGCCAAATTTAAAAAAGTTGATGAAAAATAAACAACGCGCGAAATTAAATGCATTCTGCTTTCGTTCGTAGTTGATTCATATTCAGATTTTAGAATTATAAAAAATGAGTGCGTCTTCCTCAAGTGAAAGTATTAATATATCTTATGGTTCTTCATTGTACGTAAATAAATTCTTGTTCATAAGTTGCACTTACTTATTTTCTCATAGAGGGTGATAAAAAGTACAGTGTCCACCTCGGGAGCAACATTAAGCTCGAGTTAAGAATCCCTCGCTCCGCTCGGGATTCTACTCTAGAATCCTTCGCTCCGCTCTGGATTAAAAAAAACACTCTCGCCTTTAAAATAGTTGTTTGCTCCCTAGATAAACAATCTACTAATTTAAGATAAATTTTTATGTTACAGCCTGTTAACCCTGGACCTTGCCGGTTACTGTCGAGCTTATTACCGCAAGACCAACGAGGCGGTCGCGTTTCATATATAGGGCATGTGGTACTTCCCCATCAGCGACAATGGTGCGAGCCACGAGAAAATCTACCCCCTAAAACCTCCTAGGTAGGTACTTTTACAAACGTGTCTTACTTTTGTGATTTTAGCTTCGAGAATTGACAAAAGACATTGCGTTTGCTTTAAATGTAGCCAAAAAAAAATTACTTTTTGCAATCTTACATTTATAATTCCTTAATTAATTGCTATTCAACTTTTTAGATAAGGGTTTTAGGGTTGAACCTATAATAATTATCATCTGAAGCCAAAATTAGCGTCCACCGCACTCATCCTTTCATTTCTAATTAATAATTACAAATTTCTTACGTAATGACTAAGACCGAACCCTCATTTTAAAATTTACCCTCTTTATTATTTACTGGTATGATTATTTATCAATTAAAATAAAAAGGCGCTGGTTTCTCAAGAAATATGATAATGAGTAAGTATATTTAATAGAAAAAAATTGCCAGTAGAAATCATATAAAAAATGACAAAGTAAAAAGTAAAAATGTTCCTAAAAAGTTGATTTTTTCGAGCAGACCTATGTAATTAGCCCCGAGGCTTTGGCTACTTCACCGGGCATAAAGACGAACAGAGCTCCAGCCTATCTAGGCTGTTATATAGGCAATTATCTAAATGATTTAAACACTACAAACTAAGCAACCAGCGCAAGATGGCGTCCCCTGTGGGACTTCCTAAAAAGAGGTTCGATTCGTAATACTCTTGTTTTTCCGCTACATTTATGTTTATAAACTATCTATCTATGTACAGTTATTTACTACATAGTATATTACTGTCACTCAACATATATACGACCGATTGCGCCGATATTTTGCACAGGCATCGTATTTTTTAAAGATTACTAGCAGAGCTTTTGCACACTCCTATTATTCTTGTTAACGCCTCGTGCTAAGCTAAAATGCTTGTGTTACTAGTGGATTCTCGTCGGTAGTGCAATGGGTGGAGATCGAACCGGCGACCACATTATCGCAAGTCCAACGCCCTAGCCATTGGGTTGAAGTCGCTTAATAAGCTCGTTTATAAGCTGGATAATTACACAGGCTACAAAACATCACGCTTCGTCCCACAGGAGCAAAGTAGCAGTACAACGCGGGTAAAACCGGCGGCGCAGCTAGTAATTTTGCTATCGTTACTATAACCTTGTCTGAAATAACGGATCTCAAGAAACCCCTAATTACTGATTCATTACTGAGCGGTTTTATATTCCTGAAAATTATAAAAATACTGTTTGAGGGTTAAAAGGTAACAATTTGATCTAGAATTTTCCCTTCATTATTAGAATTCCGTACCTCAAAAGGAATAAACGGAACCCTTATAGGATCACTTTGATTTCCGTCGGTCCGTCTCTTTATCAAGATCCTGGAGGACCTGAAATTCATATCAAATACTCACCTCATATACTGATACTTGGAGCTGTCAAAAATCAAACTTCTAAGCCAACACAATCACAAGATACAGCCGTTTATGCCGCAAATTTTCGACACTTGCAAGGGAATCAAAACCTACAGACAGGGTACTTCCCGTGAACTCAGAATCTTGAAATTTGGTAGCAAGCACCGTCCTATAGCACTGATGAAGAAAAAATTGCAATACCTATATTTTTTGTTGTTACATCATATAATAAAAATATTCTCATGAACGCGTTCTTTCCTAAAAATACCATAACTATTACTCGATTGTCGTGATAGGTGAACTTTTACTGATATATCTACAAGTTTGTATGGAACCCTCGGTGCGCGAGTCCGACTCGCAATAAGCCGGTTTTGTTAAATTTGAACAGTGTGATTGAATCTAAATTGGATTTGATATTCTTTTTTAAATCAGTTCCGTTTCAAATTACAGATAGTATTAGTTCTGACTCACAAAACCGCTTTATGTTGTTTGTTAACTGAACATTCAAAGGGACTGAAATAGATTTGTTAGTTTTCAAGACATTTTCGGATGGACGATGTGTAAACGAATGTGGGTTCCTATCGTGAAGCAATTAAATTCTATGTCAACGTTCCTTGTGTACCTTCGATTGATTGAAATAGTTGTTTTTCAATGTACAGCTTATGAATGTTGCATGGGGATATGTGAAATATAACGTTTTTGGACAAACATTGTATGTAGCGACACTTATAGTAAACGCAAAAACTACAAGAAGGCTAGTACCGCCATCTAGCGCCTAGTATAACAAATTTCCTATATCGCGCACTACGAGTACCTGCCAGTTTCGAAATCATAGACGTAAATCATAGATTGTAACTCGGTTCCTGCTGGGCATTACCACATGGTATTGAGATACCCGGTAGGGCCTTGATCTTCCTGCACCGTGAAGAATAAGAGGTTAATCACCTTGAACTTGAGCCTGTGAGTAAAACCCACCACAATGACGTGCCTATAGTTACAGGCAGCGTATTGAGACCACAGTTCCGAGGCTCGCCGCCCCAATACCGTCTCCTCGGCGCCTGATTAAACTATCGAAAGCTACAAATGGCCGTCGGCCACCGAGCATACCACCAGAATTCCACCAACTATTCATCTGCATGTTATTAGTTATATTAGTTTACCCATATGAATATTCCTACTTTACCGGGTATAGGGCCAGCGAGGCTCAATATTATTTTATGATATGAGGACAGAGTGTTGACTGCTTGAATAGGTAAATATCGAGGGGTGAAAGGCTATTTGTTTGAAGCGACATTTTGGACGATATGGAGTTATATACATATTCGGATTCAGCGAATTTTTCTGCGTCGTCTGAGCACACACAAAGGCTATTTGTTTGAAGCGACATTTTACGAACTTTACAGGAGAGCCATTTAAAGATTCAAAATTTGGAAAAAAAATCGTTATGAAAAAACTAGGGCTCTTTCTATAATGGGGATCGCAAATTTTTATTGAAAAAAAATCCCTGAATGTTTTGGTATAATTTTCAATTAAAAAACAGTTATGAGTATAAGATAAATTGTCGCTTAATACAAAATGATCTGTATCGCCTTATTTTTAGAGTAAAGAAAAATGATTCAACTTCCAACATTGTCACTAATCAGCAGCAGGCAAAATGGTTTAAGTGACTTTACAGTACTTATGCAGGAGAAAGCAAAATGATTGAATCGACGTTACTCAATAATAATAGGAATAGGCTATTTTGTTTAACTACCAATTTGGGTTTGGGTTTTGTTAACGATACAGGAAAGTTGGCTTAAACAACGATGAACATTCTTAAAGAGTTGTTTGATGTCTCAGATTTTGAAAGGAATTATATAACTTGGTTGTTCTAAACAGAGTGAAAAACAGTTGTAGCGAAAAGGGTTGAACCGACGACATGTCTTAATGAATTTGGCTGACGGCAAATTGGTTGAAGCGACATTGCACAGAGTAAGTAGTCGTAAGCAAAATGTTTGAAGGGACTTTTCATCTAAAGATAGCTACATCGAAAAACGATTTATCTGCCATCGAACTAAAATTTTAGGAAGGGAATAACGGCTTATGATCCGATTCTCTGTTTTTGTATACAGCTTAAATGATATACTAAATAAAATATGGCAAATTTGAAGTCGGATCATACATCATGTTTGAGAATTATGCACTAAAACGGCATCGTTTTAAGCGCCATAAAAGTGCTCAGAATTGTACGAAACCCGGCTCAGACGACGCAGAAAAATTCGCTGAATCCGAATATGTATATAACTCCATATCGTCCAAAATGTCGCTTCAAACAAATAGCCTTTCACCCCTCGATATATATTATACTATCGACCCGCCCCGGCTTCGCACGGGTACAATACTGATAATTATACTACATAATGTCTTTAAACCTCTAACAAACGGGCGAAATTTGGTCAAAACAAACAGAAACAAATTAATATAGGTACCTACTAAAACTCAGTGAAATAAGTAGGTGGGTATACTTTTATCGTATGAAATACCTATACTCTTCAGGACTAACAATACAACAAACACTAAATAAATAGTATTCAAGTATCTATCCCTCATAGTTACAACGAACACAAAACAAAAAATTTGCCCTATAATTCTTAAGGATCGAGCGCGCATAATCGCATTCGGCCTACCTCCGTAGCGTAGCGGTAATTGGCTCGCTTTAAATCTCGGAGGTCGTGGGTTCGATCCCCACACCGGACATGAAATCTTTGTGTAAATTCTAAGATTTCTTTCCGGGTCTGGTTGGTTGAGGGACTACCCTCCGTGCCTCGGAAAGCACGTTAAGCCGTTGGTCCCGATTGTTATAACATCATCTATAATAATCGTATATCAAGGAAGGGGCAGCAGCGTTTCCTTGTGTGTTACAACATAATTCTGCAGTCACCAACCCGCCTGCCAAACGTGGTGACTATGGCAATACCCTCCCTCGGGAGGAGGCCCATGTTCAGCAGTGGACGATATACGTGCTGATGATGATGATGACCTACTAAAACTCAGTGAAATAAGTAGGTAGGTATACTTTTATCGTATGAAATACCTATACTCTTCAGGACTAACAATACAACAAACACTAAATAAATAGGTATTCAAGTATCTATCCATCATAGTTACAACGAACACAAAACAAAAAATTTGCCCTATAATTCTTAAGGATCGAGCGCGCATAATCGCATTAGGCCTACCTAAAACACGCGCTGTTATTTTGCGATAACTTCTAAGTTATTCATTAAAAGTATATAGTGTAGGGGTAAAATAATCTGCATGAAATGCTTAAGAATATTAACTCATTTAAAATGATAAGGATAAATACTGAATCCGTCTGATTAGCTTTACAATTACCGCATTAGAAATTATCATTTTTCTAAGATAAGTATAATGGATATAGCAAGTTAACCTTGAAAGATATATATGCTATCGCAGACTTTTTTGTAGATCTAAAAGAGAAGAATATTTACCACCATACATTGTTTTGTTATATCTCATAGGGTTTAGGCAGCGTTTTCGTTGAAAGCTCCCAAATGGCTTAATTTTTTCCGACACCTCTGACAAATATCAATATATATTAGTCAAATGTACACATAAACTAAACAAATCATATACGTAAACCTTCCGGAAGAATCGTTCTATCGATTGGTAGCATCCGCATGAAAATCGATGTAGTAGTTTTTGAGTTTATCGTGAACAGACAGACAGACGCGGCAGGGGACTTTGTTTATAATATGTAGTAATGTAGTGATAGCGGTCGCCCGCGGCTCCGTGCGGATGTCGGTTACCGCTGCAAAAAGCCTACCCAGGAAAGACACGGTCAGCAACATGATTCCCAGGTCAATTCACAGACACCGACATAAACATCGACAACGCAGTCATTATCCGCAGGCTGCACAGATTGTCTTTCTGTGGATGTTAAAGTTGTTAATGATGAAAATATAATTAATGATGTAATTAATAGGCATTTTAGGGATTAGGCATTTTAGGCATTTTCAAAGCTCTGAAAAGAACTGTTGTTTAGCTCTGAGAAGAACTGTTGATTAGCTCTGAGAAGAACTTTTGCGTAGGTGTAGTTTTAAGAACGAAATCTAAAAAAAATCGCACGAAAATTATTAGACTTCGCAACGGGCCGTGCAGCAGAAAGCGTAATATTTTAATTTCGCCATAACTTCAAAACCAAACGTCCAATTTTAATCATTCAAGGACCAAATATTATCTACATAAACTGTACTTAGTGATGAAATAATTTATTTTGATAAGGATTAATAGCATGAGTAAAATAAACGCGTTTAAATGTAGTCCAAAAAAAATTCAAGATTTATAATAAAAAAATGGTCGTTGTGCCTCACTCGACATAGATAGGTATAGTGTGTCGCGGACTTTTTTGTAGATATATATAAGATCTTTAATTAATTAGAACATTTTATGGTTCTTTCTTTTATAGTTTAGGCAGCGTACGCAAAATAAGTAACTTTTCTGGTTGATTTTTTACACCTTGTGTCAGAAAAACCCAAATATCTTACGGAACCCTATATTTTTCCAAAATAAAATTTAGCCTATGTTACTCGTGGATAATGTAGCTTTCGAATGGTGAAAGAATTTTTTAAATCGGCCCATTACTTTTTGAGCCTATTCATTACAAACATACAAACATACAAAAATAGGTACAAATCTTTCCTCTTTATAATATTAGTGTAGATAAAAATTATAAAACTGAAGATTGTGTTTGTTTGCTTGAACGCGCTAATATAAGTAACTACTGATTTGATTTGAAAGATTCTTTTAGTGATAACACAGGCTATATTTCATTATGAAATTCCCGCGGGAACAGGAGCTACGCTGGTGAAACCGAGTGTAAGAAGGTAATCATCATCATCATCATCATCATCAGCCTGTATAACGTCCACTGCTGAACATGGGACTCCTCCCGGGAGAGTATTTGCCATAGTCACCACTCTTGGCAGGCGGGTTGGTGACCGCAGTATTATGTTGTAACCACACAAGGAAACGCTGCTGCCCGTTCCTTGATATACGATTATTATAGATGATGTTATAATAATCGGGACCAACGGCTTAACGTGCCTTCCAAAGCACGGAGTGTAGTCCCTCAACTATCCAGACCCGGAAAGAAATCTAAGAATTAACACAAAGATTTCTGTGGAAGTGTGGGGATCGAACCTACGACCTCCGAGATTTAAAGCAAGCCAAATACCACTACGCTACGGAGGTTAAAATGTTTTCTCAGTTTTTACGTATAAGTAGAAAAATTGTACCTACACTTTTATATGCATCATACTAAAACAACCTCTGAATTTCTTGCCAATTCTTGAAAAAATGGCAACCCATCACATGTCACATCGAAATATATAAACGTGTCTATGAATAAAATATGTTTGAATTTGATGAGATATCCCTTTCTATCTGCCCTTTTAAAAGTGCGCTTTACATGTATAAAAACTGGTAAATATCTAGACAATATAATATATATTTTTTTCATTATTTTCTTTACATATCTGCTACAACTTACAAGCAGGGCTAGATTTAAAGTTGTGCCGCCTTGGGCACGGAAGAAAATGCCGCCCTATTACTAGAATTTTATTTAAAATTGTTTTCCACTTTCCAAATTTTGCCGCCCTGAGCACTAGCCCCGACTGGCCTTTGAGTAAATCCACCACTGGCTACAAGTCTTGTTAACATGTAAAACTAAATCGATGCTATCACGTAACATAGAGCGGATCCTTTGTTTACATAATAATATTATTTATGTACTTTTATACTCTGCATTTTTATAGAATATTTTACAATGTATGTAAGTATAATGCCTGCAGCAGCTTGGAAGAGTCATGCATTGTGTGTATATGTCACCGCAAAATAATACGAAGCGTAATTTTATTAAATGCTTATAATTATTATCTCAAATTTAAAAATTACGGACTAAATATCTAAAGTTTAAAATGTGTAATTTTGAACAAAAATTATTTGATGATGCTCCTGGTGGCTCGCGGTTCAAACCTAACCTAACCTATACATCTGTATCTGAGATTTTGTTCCTCGCGCCTGGTGGCTCGCAGTTCAAACATAACCCAACCTCTGTCTGTACCTGAGATTTTGTGTTCCTTCGTTTTTTATGGTGCAATATTAGGGTTAAGTATTTAGTACATTACATTTTTGGCCTTCGGTTATCCGACCGTAAGTTATTTTAAATCATTTTATTTTTATTATACATAATTGTCCTTTTAAGGTATTTTGATTTCAGGTATTTTGGGCTCATTTTAAGTAAAGGCATTATGTTTTCTGACATTACAATATGTAACCATAAAAATTATATAGCATTACGAATTGTTAGTTATCTGAGAGATAAATGTGACATACAAAATATATTACTAGAACATTCCATTTCAATTACATTTTAAGTGCAATATGAGTGCCTACACAATTTACGCATGTCTTCGTTCCCACGACGCGACGTATTAAAATATATTCTACATAAAAACTAGTTTAAGTGAGAAATGTGATATTAAGATTCCGTATATTAATATATTGTGTTGTAGCGGTATAAATCTAGCTTTCAGTCCGTATAACGTCCATTGCGTCGTGGACGTCCTTCCGAGGGAGGATTTTTCCATGGATGTATTATAATGTACCGAAGTATTATAAAGGAAATGCATCTGTCAATTCCTTGGTATTCGATTGTTATAGGTGATATTACAATATATGGGACCAACGGCTTAATCTGCTTTCCAAGACCCGGAGGGTACCAAGTCCCTCAGCCAACCAGACCTGGAAAGAAATCTAAGATTATACACAAAGATTTATCCGGTGTGACGCCCTAACCCACGATGGTTCAATACCCACACCGGACCTGAAATTTCCTTCGGAAGGAGGCCATCAGCGTTCCATGTTCAGCAGTGGACGTTATTCGGACTGATGATAATGATGAATGAATTAACATTACAAAACCTTTTATAGCCACTATGACTCCCAGATTAAGGGTGTTAAAGCAGTATCAATCCATTTACGTCCACTACCCCTAGAACTCCTCTTAACAGACCTTGGCAAGTAGGGGTCGTTGAGGGGCCGTCGGGGGGCCGGATTGCTCATGCGTACCCGGCCCCCGCCAACGGCGGATCGAAAGAGTGTCCGGGGGGTTTTAGTGGTGTAGGGTCCTCTCCTCGTGGTATGATTTTAGCATACCACGTTATGGAGAGGGCGAGTCCCACATATCCCTCCGCCAGCGCGCGTTTAGGCTGCAGCGGCGGTGGGAATGTGGAAAAGCATTTCCCCCCGGAAAAAAAAAGTGGTCGTTGAGGGATATTTCCATACTCACCATGGTTGGCAGACGGATTTGTGAGTATGTATCCTAGGGCTGATAGAAGCTGCTGCTTATCCATTAGCTATTGTCCTTTAGTCGCCTCTTAAGACACCTATAGGAAAATGCCAAATAATATGGATTCATTTTAAATATATTTTTTACATTCATCTTAAAGGAAGGATCTCTAAAGCTTTATTTTTACAAGTAATGCATTTTGCAAAGGATCTGAATTCCCTTTAAGTAAAATTAATATAAAGTTCTTAGTATTACATCAACATACTCTATTCACTCAACAAACTAGCATTTGCAACTAAAAGAAATAAGTACATTTCATTATTAATTCGTGGAAATATCTTCAAAGCTTAGGAAAAGTAATTTCAGTTGGATAAACTGTATGTTTTACATAATGGAGGTCGTGGGTTTGATCCCTACACAGGACAAGAAATCTTTGTGTCAATTCTAAGATTTCTCTCCGAGTTTGGATGGTTAAGTGAGTACAATAATGTTATTAAGTCTGTCGTTACTAATATATAAAGCTGAAGAGTTTATTTTCTTAAAAGCGAACTCGGGAGCTACTGGTCCGGTAAAAAGAAAGGGTTAGATAGCTCGTTTATAGAGGAAATCTATAGTCTCTATTTAATTACGAAGTTTTCACGGGAACGGGAGTTATGCGGGAAGCTGAAGAGATTGATTGTTTGTTTGCTTGAACGCGCTAATCTCAAGAACTACTAATCCGATAGAAAAATTCTTACAGTGTTTGATAGCTAATTTATCGAGGAAGGCTATAGGAGTATAGGCTATATTTCATCATGAAGTTATAACGCGATGGAAGTAAAATACTGAAATCTAATGTAAAAATTAAATGTATTGTTTCACAAAGATGTCTGTACTAACGTAATCTAAATGCATGACATTATAAACTGTTAAAAGGATGACATATATTTCACAGTCCTTATATATGTACATAAAATATTTTCTCGCAACACTGAGCAGTTGGCGTTCGCCACGGAATGCTTGAGTACATATTATATATTCAAGAGAGTAAACAAATTCCTGTCATACCTCCGTGCCTCCGACGAACTCGCTATATACCTGTTTCAGTGTTTAGTGCTTACATACTGTATGCCTAGGTATAATATTTTACGACTACGACTCAAATGTCTTACAGCACTTAGGTATTTAGATACACTTGTACTTGTTAGAATTACAATGTAAGGCTATAACTAACAGATGATTTAAAAAAATCTATAACTAACAGACTACTTACTTCTTATAGTAGAGGAGACGTGGAAGATCAACCTTCACCCATCAAATAACCCGATGCAACATACTTTTTGTCAAATATTATTCATTAACAAACACACCTATGATAACTTGCCTATCAAAATTCAAAAATTCAAAATTCATTTATTCCGTAAAAATTTTTTGTTTGGAATCGTCATATTTTTTCCCTACCGTGCAGTGTGTGACGTGGCGACTACTGAGAAACACTGCCAAAAAACTCAGTAGAACCCTCTTTTTTTTTAAATTATATCATATCACAATATTTTATTGACCTAATTACAATATACTTTATTTTAAATTGAGATTAGAGCGATTTAATCCCAAGCATTTTTGTCACAAAGATAATCAGAAATTTTATAATAAGCCCTGCTGCACAATTTGGCTTTAATAGTCATTTTAAACTTATTTATAGACAATTCTCTTATACTATTGGGAAGTTTGTTGTAGAACCGTATACATTGCCCCATAAAAGAGTTACTTATTTTGCGGAGACGGCTAGCATGAGCTACAAGATTATGCTTATATCTAGTATTTACACTATGTGTGTCGCTTTTTTTACAAAATGAGTCAATATTTTTATGTACATATAACACATTCTCATATATATATATTGTGATGCAACGGTTAGAATATTTATTTCTTTAAATTTTTCTCTCAAGCTTTCTCGGGGACCCAGTTTGTAAATAGCCCTTACGGCTCTTTTTTGCAATATAAAAATGCTATTATATCCGCGCAGTTACCCCAAAGAAGAATCCCGTACGACATTATGCTGTGAAAGTACTAACTGAAATAAACTATTCTAGCTGTATCAACATCAGTGAGCCGTCTAATTGTTTTTACAGCATATATCAAAAAGTGTTCATGAAATGAAATAATGAAATAATGAATTTATTCAGCACTTAGGTATTTACATACACTTGTACTTGTCAGAATCACAATGTTACACAATTATTCTTATTCTATGAATTAAACTAGATACTTAATTAACCGGTAGCAAATTGTAGGATATTACAGACAAAGTAGTCCGTCCGTCAGCTGGTCATTAATTTCTCTACTCATAATAAGTTTATGTTCATATTAATTATTTTAGACTTTAATGGTTCAATATAGAAAAATTTGGAAAAAAAACAAACAATTAAGTGGCACACACCTGGGGGCACCCTTAAGGGGTTAGGACCACGACCCAGTGGTACCACTGATATATAAGTCAGATTTATGAACATAAAAGGAAGTGATCGGCCTACAGGCGCCGGATCACAGGGCAGGGGTAGGGGTGCAACGCGGTCCTCGCCGGCGAGAATCCTACCCTAGCTAACCTGCATAATTATATAACCTGCATAAGCATGGTTATTTTTCTCTGAATTATTTTTAATCAACTTTCTATCATCACCTTTTGATAACCAAATGATTTTTTCATCTAAATATATAAATAATATGTAATGTAATAACACAAAAAGTAAAATAGAAGTAAGAATTATGGTCAGGAGGTTCAAAATTACTTTTGGGGAAAAAAATACAATTTTTCACTAAAATCAAATGTAAAAGAGCTTGCACACTTAGTCAGGCAGAGTGCAGCTGGTATGTTGTGTCCTGTTCTGACACACCATACCACCATTCTATCACACCATATCACCAACGTTCTACACTCTACTATCTCTAAATAGATTAAAATTAATTAAATGAAAATTAGCCATGAACACTTTTTGATAGGCAAATTATCATAGCCATATTTGTTAATGAATTATATTTGACAAAAAGTATGTCTCATCTGGTTATCTGATGGGTGAAGGTTGATCTTCCACGGCTCTTAGACTATTACTCTATATAATATCCGACAACAGTAGTAGGTAGGCAATAGCAAATCATAGCAAATCTATAGACTACATAGTATTATCTGTCCTGTGACATTTATTGCAATTAACCAATTAATATTATTATTATTATAAGAAGAAATTAAACCGCATCCAAATTGCAAGAGGTCACACTATATCTAAGCACTTGAGGGCACCCTTATGGGACCCAGGGTGCCACTGATAATATTGCCATATATCTGCTAGACTGATGGAAAGTTATTGTGACTTGTGAATCCTTGGATTATTTTTATCGTGATGAAATTATGTTACGCATCCCCTCATGTTCCCCGTCTGCGGAGCGGGTGAGCAGAGGGATCCTCTTCCCTCTCATGCTTCGCGCCTTCCTTCTGGGACATGACGTGCCCGCAGAAGGAGGCCACCGCCTCCCACGACTTCTCGCTTTCGACCATCGTTGTGATGATGTTCGGCAGCGATCGCGGCGCGCACGCCTGACACTCCACCACCGTGTGCTGCGCCGTGTCAACGATGCAACCACAGCTCTCTGTGCGCCACGTTGCACAGGTAGTGGCCAAAAAAACCGTGGCCTGTTTACTACCTGTGCAACGTGGTAGGTGACGTCGCCACCTATAACTAAACCTAACTTACTAAAAATGAAAAGAAAAGTCCGTACCATTTTCAAGTGCCGTTATAGATATCGAACGAAAACGGGCAAAAAAAAAATATAAGGTTGTTGTATGGGATCCCTCTTAAATGTTTATTTTATTTTGTTATTGTTTGTTGTTATAGCGGCAACAGAAATTATATCATTTGTGAAAACGTCTATCTGTCTGTCAGGAAGTTTTACAGAATTTGAATGGGTCGTTTTTCTACGAAATGGTCGTGGGACGAAATAGTAAATGCATCCAAAGTCCTCTGGAATTAGGTAAGGTAATTCCAAAATAGCTGAGTAAGATGTATAGAGCTATTAGGCTGGTGAATTGGTTTTGTCGTATCTCGTCGAGGTAGCCAATACCTCGCCACAATAGAACAGACCATAACACACATAACAGCCTCTACGCTGTTGTATTGAAATTGCTATTGTTAATCAAAAGGTAAGACTTGCTAGTGATTTGTAAGCTGTTTGTTTGTGTTAATACCTACAGGTTTAATAAACATTCGTCTAACTACATATAACTAATCTCCGTTGCGTTTCTCGCTTATATGTCGTGGGTTCAATTCCCCCGCCGTACAACAAAATCTTTGTGTAAATTCTAAGATTTCTTTCCGGGTCTGGTTGGTTGAGAAATCCCGTCAAAGCGTTGGTGCTAATTGTTAAAACATTATCTATAACAAACGTATACCAAGAAACGGACAGCAGCGTTTTCCTGTGTGTTACAACATAATATTGCGGTCACCAATGCACCTGCCAAGCGTGGTGACTAAGGCAAAAACATGGCATCGTCCACTGCTAAACCGCTAAACATGGCCCTCCAGGCCATAGGCGGCCTTATTTACAGTAACAGTGGACGATATACGGGCTGATGACAATAACTGTAAATAGATCAACTTAATACTTTCTAGATTAATATGTCTGCTAAAAATAAAAGAAAATAACTGGACTAAAAACCCTAGTACTTTTTTACTTTCCATTTTAGTATGTAAAGCTGTGTGATTTGTTGCTTACAATAGAATATCCCATGTCTTCCCAATAGTTTTATGATATGCCCTCACTTACCCTTTTTTGTTTTTTGTCCGGGGGGAAATGCATTTGCCCATCCCCTCCGCCTCTGCAGTGCTTCCGCGCCGGCCAAGGGTATGTGGGACACGCCCTCTCCATAGCGTGGTATGCTAATCATACCACGAGGAGAGGACCCTACACCACTAAAACCCCCTGGACACTCCTCCGTCCGCCTTTGGTGAGGGCTGGGTACGCTTGGCAATCCGGACCTTAGGCGGCAACCCTCAATTACCTAGGCTTGCCAAGGTCTGTTAAGAGGAGGCCGATGTTCAGTAGTGGATGTAAACGGGCTGATGAAGTATGTTTCACCGGTCCGTCTCATGTGGGCCGGTGGTAGAAAAACACACTGAGTTTGTTTCGCCGGATCTTCCAGCCGGATTGGTTCCAGTGGTAACATTTAAGCGTATTCATCGTTATATACTTAAGGAAAACCAAAATAATTACAATTCTAACAAAAATAAATATAAATAAAGTTTTGCGTTACAATCAATATAAATAATTTAATTAAATTGAATCTTTAAATAAATATTAACAAGCAAATAACAAAATCAATCAATATTTATGATTAAATTTTACATTAAAAATTTGACTATTTACAAATAACTGTGCTTTTAAGTAAATGAAAATGATATGCGTTAATTTTTATGGATACCAATAATATTCTTCACCGACGAATATTGTAAATTTTCTAAAAATCATCTCTACGGAGACGACACCTCTAACCTGTCAGAGGACGACGGTCACTGTGAACGGCTCTTTCGAAGTTCCCCGCCTCTTAAGGAGCTCAGTCCAAAAGGATCAGGCCAAATGAACTTACGACAAATGACTTCAGGTGAGTGAAAGTGCACCCGCTTGAACTGTCTCCATGCAAAATTGCAAATACAAATTATTTGACTATATCCAAACAATAAACTAATATAAATTACTTAAACTTTAGTTATGTTTCAAATTGCGGTAGGTATGTACCACATGGATTACAACACGTAGATTACATTTGTGATAAGCTTAGAATATTACTAGGGAAATTTTATCACCTAAGTTTTAAAGTACCAACTACTACATTAAAATGTTTATATAAATCTCTAGTGGAATCTATTATATCTTATGCTCTTGATTGCTATGGATCGACTTTTAAAACTTATATAGGCAAAATTGAAACCTTACAAATTAGATTCCTAAAATTATTAGTAAACAATAAAACTAAGAACAGTTGCAAACATAATTACAAAAAACTATTTAAAATTTGTAAAATTCTCCCAGTTACTTTAAAATATAAATACTTATTATTAGTAAATCAACATGGCAATTACGAGCATAATTCATCACTTGTATCGCATACTCACAGTACCAGGTCGATAGCTAACAGTAAGTATGATGTACCTAGAGTTAATAATTACTATGGAGATAGGACATTAAGAAAACGTTTACCATATTTGTTAAATAGCTTGCCTGTGGACATCAGAAGAGAAACTAATAAAAACAGGTTTAAAAGATTATTAAAGGAACACCTATTGGATAGTATACACACACCATGAACTATAGTATACATAGTAAATTATGCATAATCACACACTATATTATTAAATTCCCAACTTAAAACATAAAAGACTCACCTGAGTCCACAGACAAACTGTTTAGAACAGTTTTGTGGACCTATATATTACACTAAGGTTAAGCACTATTATGTAATAATAATAAATAAATAAATAATAATAATAATAATGGGGCCGGATTGCTCATGCGTACCCGGCCCCCGCCAACGGCGGATCGAAGGAGTGTCCGGGAGGTTTTAGTGGTAGTAGGGTCCTATCCTCGTGGTATGAGTTTAGCATACCACGCTAAGGAGAGGGCGAGTCCCACATATCCCACGCGCGGAATGCGAAAATGCATTTCCCCCCGGATAAAAAAAAGAAAAAAAATTATGTACCACATCACGATACGACATTGCTTGATACGATGCTGCAGATCAAACATTACGAGTAAGTATAATCGTGCGTCAGTGTTGCCATGCGATGTTTGGCGTCGGAATTCACTCACAAAATAGGGTTAATGTTAAAAACAGTATTATATTTATTTATTTATTTATGTACACACACAAGATACAAAAAAGAAACAACAAAAAGATAACTATGTACAAAGAAGTAGTATATTATTGGGCATTCTAGGCCACTTTCGGCAAATCGCTCGGCGAGTACGCCTCGCTGCCGAAAGTGGTCTAGAACGCCCAATAATCGGTAATCGACTCAACTCGTTCATTTGTTAATTCGTTCGAGTTCTTAGCATTCTGTCCCACAGATCGCTCGGCGAACCGATTTCACCATCGCTTTGAATCTATCAAATTTCTTTAATAGATTTTCAACCTTATCACAATAGTGGATGGTACATGTATGTAGGTTGAATGAAACACTTATGCTAATGAGATTCATTTATTTTTAGTGAGCACAAATTACAATATTATAATTCCGTTGATAAACAATGTATTATTTATCGTAATATGTTGGTGGTTCGGGAAATAAAGCATCAGTCGATATAATAAACTCTTGTAGTTTACGCCATTGTATAAAATTGATGTCGGTCTGGACCTTAATGCGGACCAACGCCTTTTTCCACAGCTCCAACGAGTCGGTGACGCGCGCGTCCTCAGTTTTGTATACTTTACAGTCGATGTAGTACTCGCCGTTCGTGCTTGTCGTTCGCCGCTCACTGCCGTGGGCCACTCGGTTCACGAAGTATGACGGGAGAGAAGAGGTTTCGCTGTTGCCCTCCCGTTGTTATGTTTGCGGCTGATGCCAAATATATCGACGTCAGATTTCGATGTTTTACTGAAACAAACAAATTGATCTCTTGTTAATTTGCACCCAAATTTATTTATAGTTTTAACCTGAATGTGCTTTAAAACAAAATATACAAGAATAAGAGACGAGACATACTACACAACGCTACCATGTCCTATGAATAGTAGACAGCGGATATACATTACAATTAAATACTGTTTATTAGTAAAAACATACTACTTTATATACACAGGAACATAAAAAATCATTGCTATTAATTAAATTCATGTACACATATTAATCTCGATCCGGCATTGAACCCGCGACATCAGCATAGCAGTCGCTTGCATCAAGCGACTGTCATATGCAATTAATTGACAAAACAATGAAGCAAATAAATCGTAAAGTTTACCTTGGATGCGTCAAATTTTGCTTTGTTGACTTCCGTTTCCTAGGGACTGGTAGAGTTGGTTTGCGGTTAGACTTAGAGTCGTGCTCCATCACAACACTTGATAGGTTGGTTTCGTACTCAGAGTCTGACCTGAAATAAATACATAAAGTTAAAAAAATGTTTGGTTGACCATGCAGGGACAGAAGTTTGTGGAGAATGATGGTTTTTATACTTACATTTTCACTTAATTATTTAGGAATACCAAATAATTAGTTTGAAGAGTCGGTCGGCAGGCACAGTGACTATGTCGTTGAGTCGGATGGCTGATACAGTGGCAGTGAGCAGCTACTGTCTAACTATCACTGATAAGTACTTGGAGTCTTGAAGATTTCTACTGGCACGCTCGTCGAGTCGATTGTATAGAGTACACCGATAACACACTGATTATAAGTCAGAAACTTACAATAATATCGCTATATTCAGAATATGTACAACTGACCAAATAACTATGTAAAGAACAACTTTTTTCTTGGTCGTATTATACACATACGAAAAATAATTGGCTAGGTAATATTTCAGGAGCATCGAGCACGTTGATTAGTGTTGATGTAGTAAAAGCGCTCAGGGTTGTCACACCGATTACATTAGTTATCGAACATTTTTAATGTGCTCGAGTGCATAAATGTAAACTCGTGGTAACCTTAGGTAAAATAGCTTAGACAAATAAAAGTGTCAACTTACTGGAAAAATAAGTAGGTTGAGCACACGTGTAATTTTTACGCAATATCATATAAAATTATTTGGTTCCAAATTTGATAGGTATTTCAAAGCATTATTGACTAAGACCTCATGATTACTCATTGTATATCTCGTTCTTTTATCGAGAATAAAATAAATTGTCTATAAAGATTGGTAATTTTTCACAAATTTCATTGAAATAAAGAAAATTTAAAAAATACAAAAATATCGACATTCTGACTTCCAAGGTTTCTTAAAAATGAACGTCGATTAGAAAATTATAAAACACAATTATTTGTTGGTAAGATATAAATTCATTATATTTTCTATTACGTTTTATTAGCATTCTGTCTAGTGGTCACCGATTATTATTCTATTTGTTTAATTTCAGAAATATAATGGTAAACTTAATTTTACCAATTGATGTGATGGTACAATACGAACAGGAAACGAGAGCAAGTCAGACCTAGTCTCGAAAGACTTTTGTCAACGTCGAATCACGAAGTATCTAGGTAAGATATGAAGCCAATACCTATATTTTCTACTTTTATTAGCATTTGTGTCTAGTGGTTACCGATTATCATTATATTGTTTAATTTCAGAAATATAATGTCTAACTTATTTTACCAATTAATGTGATGGTACAATACGAACAGGAAACAAGAGTTAGTTAGACCTAGTCTCGAACGACTTTTGTCAACGTCGACGCGTGAAGTATCAACCCAAAAGCAACGTATCTGTATAAGATCTATAATATTAGTAGTAAGTACGTATTTACTTGAGTTTTATTGAACGACTTTATTATTGTGAATCAAACGATAACAAATAATAATGCCATACTGTACAGTTTGTAATGTGTCTGTAGATAATCGACGGTGGTCAAGTCATTTACGTACTAATGTACATAAAAACAGTAGTACGACCCTTCTGCATGATAACGTTTCAATTATAAACTCTTCGTTTAAAGGTAGAATTTCGAGTTACAGAATCACTGCAACTAACGAACAAACAATTAATTTTCCAGAAATGTTCCTCAACAGTGTAAAGGTATACGTTAAAACTCTAATAGATCAGTTACTAATAAAACATACAACTGTTAAGATTAACTTTGAACTTTTTTCGTATTTCCTTTTATTTAAAAATGATCAGCAGGAATTGAAGTCGTTTGCTACCAAAAACTTTGTTATTCACTTTTATTATAACTTTGATTTTATTTATAAATCAGTAGTCGAGATACTGACAAAGAAAATAGAAGAATTTGAGCATCGAGATAGTGGTTGGACATTTTTAAGTAATTCTCATTTAGAAGTTAACATTAATAAACATCAACCTCTCAGCGGGTCTAGATTTATACCTTTGCCTAATTCTATAAAAAACAAAAAAGCATGTTTAAATATTCAAAATAGGGATGAAAATTGTTTTTTATGGTGTGTTGTGGCTGCCTTGTACCCCACAACTCAACATCCTAACCGAGTAACGTCTTATCCCCATTTTAAAGATGTTTTAAATATTAGCGATTTAACATTTCCAATCACATTTTCTGATATAGTCGTATTTGAGAAAAATAACCCTGTCTTAAATATTTTTGTTTATGGATTAAAAAATAATAAGACGATTGTTGGACCGTTGTACACAACTACTAATAAGAAATCTAAGAGCATCCATCTCTTATTTTTAGAAAATAATACAAACACTCATTATTGTCTAATTAAAGATTTACCGCGATTAGTTAGAAACCAGATAACCAGACACCACAGTAAATTATATTTTTGCGAGACGTGCTTATTATTTTTTCCTAATTTAAATCAAATTGAAACGCATTCGTGTGGTGGTGTTGTTACAATATTACCCGATGAGGGTTCATTTTTAAAATTCAAAAATTATGAAAGAAAACAAGACGTTCCATTTGTCATATACGCTGATTTCGAAACATTGCTGTATCCGATTTCTTACAACGAGTCCGAAAACGCCAAGACATCAAACTTGCAGCGCCATGTGCCTGCTGCGTTCGCTTACAATATCGTATCATCTACTAATAATACCAATAATGGGTATAGATGTTATCGAGGTACTGATTGTGTTTCCAAATTCATACAATTTTTAACTGACGATCTTAAAGCACTACATACCATTTTAACAAAAAACGAACCTATGTTATTTACTAAAAATGATTCTTATGATTTCAGACACGCAGTTGTCTGTCATATATGTGAAAATTTACTCTTAAGCGATCGGGTAAGGGATCACTGTCATATTTCAGGACGTTATCGTGGTGCAGCACATCGACATTGCAACTTACAAAATAAAGTACCTAAATTTGTGCCAATATTTTTTCATAATTTATCTGGTTATGATTGTCATTTATTTATAAAACAATTAGGTCAAATTCCTGGGCAAATTAGAATTATACCAAAGACTAAGGAAAAATACACAACGTTTACAAAGTTTATTCCTATTGCTAGTAATGAGTATATACAATTAAGATTTTTAGATTCGTTCAACTTTTTAGGCGCAAGTTTAGACAAACTCGCTAAAACTTTACAGTCACCAGATTTCGTTTATCTAAAATCACAATTTCCTGATGAAAGACAATTTAGTTTATTAACAAGGAAAGGCATATATCCTTATGATTACATGTCAGATTGGAAATGTTACGATCAGAAATCGTTACCACCTAAATGTTATTTTCATAATTCTTTAACCAACGAAGATATTAGCCATGACGATTACAATCATGCTCAAACCGTTTGGAATATGTTCAGTATTAACGATTTGGGTGACTATACAGATTTATATTTAAAAACAGATGTGCTTTTATTAACTGATATATTCGAACAATTCCGAAAAACATGTAAACAGCATTATAAACTAGATCCGGCGTTTTATATAACTGCTCCTAGTTTGTCGTTCGACGCAATGTTGTTTAAGACAGGGGTTCAGTTAGAACTCATGTCGGATTTAGCCATGGTTCGAATGATTCAAAGCGGTATACGTGGTGGGTTGTGTATGTGTTCCCATCGATATGCAAAAGCGAATCATAAATATATGCCTGAGTGTAATGCAACAGAACCTCAATCTTTCATAGTATACTTAGACTGTAATAATCTGTATGGGTTTAGCATGTGTCAATATTTACCGTATTCTAGTTTTAGATTTCTCATCCAAAATGAAATAGATCAATTATGTGTAGAGCATGTTGAGGACAACGCTGAATGGGGGTATATATTGGAAGTCGATCTTTTGTATCCTGAACATTTACATAAGTCTCACAATGAGCTGCCGTTTTGTCCTGAAAAATGTATACCGCCTGGAGGTACAACAAAAAAACTGATTGCTAATTTATATAATAAGTATAGGTACGTTATACATTATGTTCATTTAAAAAAGTGTCTTGAGCACGGTTTAATACTTCGTAAGATTCATAGGGTTATTACGTTTAGACAAAGTCCTTACTTAAAACAGTATATAGATCTAAATACACAGTTAAGACAAAACGCTAAAAGTTCCTTCGAACAGGACTTTTTTAAGTTGTTAAACAACAGCGTATTCGGCAAAACATTAGAAAATACTGAAAACCGAGTAAGCGTTCATTTAGTTAATCAATGGAATGACACATTTAATCGAACTAAGAAATTTAAATCCGCTGAGAGACTTATAGCCAACCCCTATTTCCATAGTGTATCTATTCTATCCGAAAATTTAGTTGCAATACAAATGAAACCAGACCAAATTATTCTAGATAAACCAATTTATATCGGTTTCACTGTATTAGAGCTTTCTAAATCACATATGTACAACTATCATTACAATATTATTAAACCCTTTTATGAAGACCGAGTACAGTTGTGTTATACAGATACCGATTCGTTTGTCTACAAAATATATACTGATGATTTTTATACCGATCTCAAGTTGAATTTTTTGCAGTATTTTGATACCAGCAATTATCAAAAACAAAACGTTTTTAATATCCCTCTCAATAACAAAAAAGTTCCGGGGCTATTCAAAGATGAAATGGGTGGACAATATATTTCTGAATTTGTTGGATTAAGATCAAAACTTTATTCTATAAAAACCCCAGATAAAATTATTAAAAAAGCAAAGGGAGTAAAAGTATGCGTAGTGAGAGATTTAGACATTACGAACTACAAACATATTTTATTTAATGGTGGAGTGATTCGTAAAAAAAATATAATTTTTAAATCTATCAAGCACGAAATTTTTAAAAGTATTAATAAAATTGCCTTATCAAACAACGACGACAAACGAGCGATATCTGCAAACAAAATATCAACGCAGGCCTGGGGTCACTCAACTAATTTGAAGCAAATGTAAATAAGGTAAATATTTACCTAAATGTGATTAAGTTTAGTGTTAGATTTAAATTAGATAAAATTGTATACTTTAATTTTAATAATTGTTTGAAAATATAAATAAATGTAAATGTAAACTTATGTAAACTTATGTATGTATAGTGTATACATAGATATTATACTTAAGTATACTTTTAATAAGTTACTGATTGCAGAAATATAAATAAAATGTGTGACCATGTACTTGTTTTATTTATCAGAAACTTGGTCAAAAACATCATCCTCCTTATTTAAGTTGGTTAAATAATAGGTAATGAAACCTCGACTCGTTGAAGTTTCTTCATCCAGAATGTAATATGATCACAACATCCGTTTCGACGTTCGTCATTATTTATTTAAATATCAGTTGTAAAATATTATTGAAAGTAAATCTTATCTACATACTCATAAGGTTAACCTTTGTTGCAGCATGTATAAACTCAAACCTCAACAAATAACAAGCTTGCATTTATAGTGTTATTAACATTTCACTATCGTAAACTAGCAATGGTTAGCAATAATTAATTAAATATTTTAATATAATTAAAACCATCAGAGTACATATTTAGGTTATTTATAAAATATTACTCTCACCCAGTACTTGTGTACAATATTATAGTTTTTTGGTCTATCAGTGTACGTCATAATCATGTCATCGGTAAGTAAAATATGTATGTATTTAAATTTTAAAACTAATTTAAAATCTTTAATGTAGGTACCAAATATTTTCACTGATTAGGATGTTAATCATTTTGTTTCAGATTTACGACTCAGAAGTTCAGTTCAGCCAGTACGCTCAGAATCCTTACGAAGGACTTTCTGAGATGATTTGCAACGAACCTCCTCACTGCAGTCAAATAACAAAAGAAAAGAAGTCCCGGCGACAACGTCGGGAAAAGCCTTCCCATAAGAAACAACCAACAAAATCTTTCGTGATGAGTAAACTGCATCGACGCGGGATAAAACTGATAAAAATATCAGTTGTTGATCTTTGCAATAACAACACTAGTGACAGTGATAGTGAAAGTGAGAACGTGATAATAAATGCACAATACATTGTTAAAGATGCTATTGATAGTGTTATGGACGATACGGAATCGTTAGTTAAAAAAATTTCAAAAACTTTGATAGACAGTGATTTTTAATTTTATATTTTTTGGGTTTACTGATTGTTAGGTCAGTGGGTAGTCTTAGGGGGGCGGAGTATTTTTAATTATATGTGTATAAAGGAGATATTTCTTCTTTCTATAGGCAATAGGCCCACCATAAATTGTAGTGTATACTTATGAAATATACGTCGATTTATTCGTTGTAATCTCTAGTTTACCGTGGTAATATTAGTTTTACGTTTTCTTGCGGCGATACGACAGAAAAACGCCATCAAAGTCACGAATGTGACATAACCTCAAAGCTGTTACGATAGGTACATTATTTAGTGAGTATATAGGAAAACTAATTAACTATTAAAATATCCTAATATTCTAAGTAATGCACTGTTGAAAAATAAATAGAACTCATATATAAAAACAGGCAAAGTGCGAGTCGGACTCGCGCACGAAGGGTTCTGTAACATTGACTAGGTAAGCAACATTACAAACACTAAATATTTCGTGATTATTTCAAGCGTCTATCTGGGGTCGTTTTTAATGTCGGGCAAAAAAAACTCGTTTGAATGAGAACCCCCCAAAAAACCCCATCAAAAATGATGTAGGTATTTCTGTTTTTGCTATAACAACAAATACTAAAAACAAAATTAAATAAATATTTATTTAATTTTGTTTTTAGTATTTCTTGTACAACAGAAAATACCTAAATCATTTTTGATGATTTCAACTGTCTAACTAGGTAGCGAGGTTCTTGAGATACAGCCTGGTGACAGACAGCGAAGTTTTAGTAATGCTTTTGAACAAATGCATCTATATTCACCCAGTAGTATCTACACAGTGGTGGATGAGTAGGTCAGTGCTATATTTTTTGCTTGATTAAGTAATTAAAGAAAATAAAGCGTGTTGTATCTTGTTATCTTTATTACAGCTCTCCAAATCAGAATGACAATACATAAACTTAGCCTATATTTATACTCACACGAGCGACCTGCAATCGGTAGTGGTTTACGGGCGCTCGCAACTACGTATTAACAAATCACATTTATTTACATTCGCGTACAATTTAAAAAGTCTTAACTTGTTCGATCGGTCGTCGTACTTCACATCTCTCCCCCAGCGCAGCCCGCGTAGCTTCCTCCTTCACGAGTCCGACGAGCTTGCTGACGGGACGCTTGAAGATGCCGGTCTTCGTTCGGACGTCTGCCACTCGGATGCCGCCGTCGGGTCCCTCGTAAACGCGCTCCACCTTCCCCATCGGCCACACATTCCGGGGTAGGTTGTGGTCCACCACCACCACAACGTCTCTAACCCGCAGCGGTCGTCTCACGTCGGTTGGTTGTCCTCGGGGCACGAGCGTAGGTAGGTACTCGCGCACCCATCGATGCCAGAAGCAGTTGGCCAGCGCCTGGCTGGCTCGCCACGTCCGTCGGTCGTCGAGGTCGCAAGGTCGGCAGGCCCGTCGACGACGAGCAGGAAGTGGTTCGGGGTGAGCGCCTCCGGGTCTTGCGGGTCCACGCTGACGTGCGTGAGCGGCCGGGCGTTGATCGAGAACTCCGCCTCCGCCAACAGCCTCGTCCGTCGGCTCCCGCTCCTTCAGGGTGGCCGCCAGCGCCACCTTGACTGAGCGCACCAGGCGCTCCCATGCGCCTCCCTGGTTCGGTGCTCCCGGCGGGATGTAGCGCCACTCCATGCGGTGCAGTTGTCCCTCCTCGCGTAGCGCTGGCTCCCACTCCGCGTAGGCCGCCCGTAGCTCCGTGTCCGCGCCGTGGAAGCTGGTAGCGTTGTCGGAGTACATCGTCCTCGGCCACCCTCTGCGCGCCGCCATCCGCCGCAGCGCCATCAGCGCCGAGCTCGTGCTCGTGCTCCAGGTGCACCGCGCGTGATGTGAAACATCTCTTCTGTCGCCGGCGTCCCACCCGTACTACCACGGGCCCGGAGTAGTCCAGCCCGCAGTTTGTGAACGGGCGCTGGAACGGTTCCAGTCGGGCGCGGGCAGGTCCCCGGGTGCTGGTGGCCGCGGTCTCCCTCGGCGCACGCGGGCCGCAGGTGCAGTATCCAGTAGCGCTGCCTCAGGTCGTTGGTCACACGGCGTGTCCGGCAGCGCAGTGTTCCCGCAGCACGATGAGCCCGGTGATGTTCATGATGACGGGCCGCTGGGTCTTTAGGGGCACGGTTGCGGCCCCTCACTCGCAGTAGTCCGCCCTCGATCACTGAGTCGAGCTTGTATAGTCGGCTCGACTTAGTGAGAGGGTGCCCCAGGTTTGTCCCAGGCCATCAGTTCTGTAGTCGCCACAGGCTCTGAAGCACGATCTTAGCTCGGAACGTATAATGGCTCAGTAGTCCCAGAGGGTCATATGAGTGCTTCCCTCTTGGTGGGAGCACGGCGACGATCAAGTACCTCGGCCGGGACGCGGTTCATCGACGTGTTGAACTCCAGCTCATCCTGCGCCGCCTTCAGTGGAGTCCTAGTATTTTGTTCTCGGGTCCTCTCCCTCCCAGCTGTGTCGGTGCTGTATCGCTCGCAGGTCGTCCGGTATCTCTGTAAGTACATCACTGTTATTTGTAATTTGCATTATATTCTATAATATTTAGTATTTCATAATTTCGTGTCGCACTACTTTTAAGTAGTGAACACAAATCATCCATTTGAAACGCAGTAAATTCTGCACAATTACTAATTGTGTATAAATTATTCCAGTCATTATGAGGTTCATTCAAATGGTATTCACAGATACGTGAGCTACGGGGCACATAAAATGAGTGATCTAGCAATAATCTTTCCTTAAGGATATTAGGTACCAGGAGTCTAGAAGTATTTACACATAATAAAAATATACAGTGACGTGACGTACCAGCAGCACGCCTAATTAGACATAGTAATAGTTGGTACTTCTCTTATAACAAGATTTCTCTTATAACACTGGAATAGCAGGTACCATAGGTATAGGTTTGGGCCGGATTGCTCATGCGTAACCGACCCCCGTCAACGGCGGATCGAAGGAGTGTATGGCAGGTTTTAGTGGTGTAGGGTCCTCTCCTCGTGGTATGACTTAAGCATACCACACTATGGAGAGGGCGAGTCCCACATATCCCACAGACAACGCGCGAATACGCTGCAGCGGTGGTGGGAATGCGTCAATGCATTTCACCCCAGACAAAAAACAAAAAAAAAAGATACCGGCATAGGTGTTGGTTGCGGGATGGCCCTTTATCTTCAAAATTAATTTTTTGTATCTCTGCATCTCTGTTTACATCATGATGCCTGCGCCATTGGACCACACGAGTAGGTCAAAGCCAACAAGCCATACAAACTTGTTTCAAATGTTCCACCTAAAATATAAAAAATTGTTACAGTGAATTAAATGTTAGTAAGGAAGTAAAATTGTAATTAGGTAAACAAAATAATTATGAGAAAGAAGTCTTAGTTCAGCGGGAGAAAATAAGACAAAAACTATATTTTTTTCTCATAATTTTTTCATTTACCAAATTACAATTTTACTTGCTTACTTACATTTTTAAATATATTTATAATAATATAAAAAATAGGGCCCCACCAGCAGCTCGGATGGGTTTCATTATCATTATTATTATTAAAAATATATTAATT
Source organism: Nycteola revayana (assembly GCA_947037095.2). Lineage (NCBI taxonomy): Eukaryota > Metazoa > Arthropoda > Insecta > Lepidoptera > Nolidae > Nycteola > Nycteola revayana. The sequence goes on from OX344844.2 coordinate 903,466, forward strand.
GTTATAATTAATCTACCCTGGCTTCGCACAGGTGTATTTAAATATAGTTATATTTATAAACCTTCCTATAAACATCTATCCTATTAAATATTCCTGTATAAATGATGATCAAAATCTGTATGTAAGGGAAAATATCTGACTATTTATTGGAGTTTAACAATGACAAATAATAATGTTATAATTATATTTATATACTATTTTAAAATTACCTGTTGAGATGGTATCCATTGTAAAATAACAGTTGCCTTTCTTCAGAGTGGGCAGGTACAGCATGTGTTTGGCGTGCTCTTAACAGTGAAGAACCACAGGGAATGCAAATGTTCCTGTACCCAAATCTTCTAATTGGATTAGCTGTTTGAATAAATTCTTGCACTATCATTAAACACATTCCACAAACAGCATCTAGCAGGCTTAACTAAAACAAGTAGATAAGCAAGTTATTAACCTAGAAAATGTATGGGATCTTATTGGGGATTTAATTCACGACACCGTCGTATTCTTATGCCAAATATAAAATCTATCTTACACGTATTGTTTCATATCTTGTAACGGTATCATTACAGTTTCGCAATGTTAATATAAATAAAAGAAGTGAATTAGATTGAATAATATTATTAATCTGTAACACTCACCTCGCGAGAAGTCCACAAAGTACAAAGATATAAGTTGGGGTATACATGCTGTTGTCTCGACCAGTAAGTGCCTTCGCACATTGCGTTAAAATCTTACTGAACAATTAGCATAACAGCGTCCTTTTGGAGAATATACTGAACTTGCAGATGCCATACCTATAAAATCCTTCAAATAATAGTCCAAAAAACATAAAAGCACTCTCACGCACGCAACTCGACGGAAATTGCACAAAGCGCAGACTGTTAATCAGTGTTGCCAACTCCTAGAAATTCATGTCCAACAACGTTATAAATTAAAATCAGATATTAAATTAATATAATAAACTAGTGGCCCGCCCCGGCTTCACACGGTTGGACTTTCATTTTAAATATTTTGGAATAAGCATATTATATGGATTGGCACAAACTTTTTTTGTTTAAGATTACTAGCAGAGTTTAGCTGTCTACTAGTGCTAAGCTAAAATGCTTGTTTTAAGAGTGGGTTCATGTCGGTAGTGCAATGGGTAGGGTTCGAACCGGCAACCATAAGATCACAAGTCCGACGCCCTAGCCGCTTCATGATCAAACTGATGATCAGTTTGATCAGTCTTGATAATCTTACAGAAAGAAAATTAAATGTCTTCTGTTGTCTTCAGTGTCACGGCTTATAATAATAGGTAAAATACCTATTTAGGTTCACATTTTTAAACTTGTAATATCTTTTAAATGCAATGACCCATTTTAATAATTTAAAAAGTCGTCTTCAGGTATTGAAACAGTCTTAAATGAAAAGTATTTTATTTGGATAAGGATTAATACACAAATATGAATAACGTGGTATTTAAGGCATGGTTTGGTTTTTGATAATTTTTCTTTCAAAAAAGTAATTTTATTTTTATATATTTTATTACTATAATTAGACAAATGGTACCGCAAACGTGATTATAGATATTGATATGTTCTTTAATATTATGAAAGATTATTTTGTTCTATCAATTCATAGTTTCCGTAGCGCATACGATGAAAGACAATTTATGTTTTTTTTTTCATACTTTGGTTTACCTATATTATCGAAGTTTTAGTAAGAATATCTAAATGTGTAGGTTATTTTTTTACTTTATAGTAAAAAATTGCCTATGTTAATGTGGCATTCTAATGGTAAAAGAATAATCGAAATCCGTTCAGTAGGTATCCGAGTTCGTGTTTATTCGAAACAAAAGTTGTAATTTCTAGCGGCTAAATTGGCAACACTGCTGTAAATGAATGCCAAAACATAATGTGACAATACGTTTCGTTTTCACGGTGTTTCATCGATGCAGATTTTGACCAGCATAATTAAAAAAAAAAAATCTCAATAAAAATAAATGTTATTCTCTAACCATAATTCCAAGTAAATAAAATAAATATTTTTATTACCACCATGGACTGTATTAAAGTAAGTTTAATTTATTTAAATAAATAAAATGTTCAAAACGTTTCAATATACGCGTTTGGTTCGCACATAATAGCGTCAAGGATATAACTGGAATACCAATATCAAAACATTATCTATTTAATTTAATTTTCTAATTCCGGTTCCATTTTATATAAAAAAATAGTCAGTTCAACATTAAAAATCAGTCTCTTTATTTTGTGTACAATACAGTGTGTAAACGCTTCCATACCCAGTGGGCCTAAAAAGAAACGTCTCTTTTATATCAATTATTTATTACTTAATAATTTTACTTTCACGCAGTTCTTCAATAATAGATATAATTTCGTTGTCTAATCCAGTGTTACCAGCGTCTCGAGATGCAATTAATAATTTTAACCTATCCACAAGTTCATTAGGATCATCCCAATATACAAAATCTATATTTTTTTTCCACATTTTTGTCAAGGGTAGCCCTTTCCCCTTTGCTTGACTGTTTTGAATAGTATTCGACAGTTTGAAAAGAGGTTTTATAACTTGCAAATATTTTTGTCCCTTATTACTTTTTATTGGTTTGTTCGAATCAAAGTCTCGACGATGTGCGTTTGTGGCAATCAACATCATTTTATAATTCTGCATATCAGACTCTGTAACTGTGCTTAAATCTACGTCCTTTTTCAATAATAATTGTTTCAGTCCTAGAGTACTTCGATATTTCCGTCCAGTAACGGTGATGTAATCATCGCTGATCATTATGACAGCAGAACCTAACATCAATTGTCCTCGCTCCGCTCGAACACCAAATGGAATATCTGTTAGTGCTTCCGCAGATACTGACCAGGATGATGTATTACGCTCTTGATTATTGTCTCCTAATGATTGGTACGACTCATCACTGTCGGTATCACATTCATTTTCTTCTACATTACTATCTTCTTCGTTATTAGAACTGTCTTTCTGTAAAGTATTGTTTTTAAACGAAACTTTTGTTTCTTCAACTTCTTTAGATCGCAACAGGTCAGTTTGCTTATTGGTGTCAGCTAAAAAATTTAGAGACTCTGTTACAGGTCTAAAAACTGATTCCAATGCTTGCTTATTTTCAGTCTCCAAATCTCGCATCTTTCGTACCTTTTTCTTTACAGCTTCTGCAGCATCAACAATTTGCCTTTTCAGTGATTTTTCCATTACTACGATTTTACGGACTATAATAGTTATCGATGAAGAGTTGACCAAGGAATAATGATATCATGTAAGTACCATATCTTAAATATTTGTATTTCTAATCAAAGACTACAAAAGTGTCAAATTTATTTCTATAGCATCCGTTATTTTTGTTGCAATCTTTATTAATTACAACATAATTAAAGGGCTCACTCCATATTTTAGAACACATTTCACGAAATTCAAGCCATGTCATATCAGTGTTAACATGTTCTTCATAAACATGCTTCAAGTTAATATCATCTTGTTTGAATAATATAATTAAGTTAGCATTATCTCTTACTAACTGTTTAGGGATTTTGCTATATGTTTGATTGAGGTAAAAACAGTCGATGTGTTTGTGCCTTCCCATTGCGAAATAATCACGCATGTTAGTTTGATTCTCGCAAGCAACGTCATCAAATATAATCACAGAGTTGGGTTTTGCGTCCTGAACGCTTATAACTTCCTCATTCCCTTGATATTTCTGGAATGAGATAATTGGTACCTGTTGTAAAACTCTTTCTAAAAAAATGTACTTTGGTTGGTGTAAGGTTTTTGAATAGACATAAACATTTTGAAACCGTAAACCATTTTCATGTATAAGAAGTCCAATAAGTAAATTTGTTTTTCCACAATTCGATGGTCCGCAAATGATACATCGTACTGAATTAGGTAATAATTCTCCATGTCGAGATCTAGTTTTACAAAAATCATCGCAAATAGTGCTTACATGCAGTGATTGTGGTTGTTTTACAAATTTCATGATTACTGTTGTCAACAAACTGATTAACAATGAGTGCATGTGTTTATTACAACATTATTTATAAACTGAAATAGTAACAGATTTCGCGTACGAGCGATCTGTGGGACAGAATGCTAAGAACTCGAACGAATGAACAAATTAACGAGTCGAGTCGATTACCGATTATTGGGCGTTCTAGACCACTTTCGGCAGCGAGGCGTACTCGCCGAGCGATTTGCCGAAAGTGGCCTAGAATGCCCAATAATATACTACTCAAAGATACTACTTATTTCTAAAGAAATCTCTTCCAGTAGACCTGCAAGAGGAGAAGTCGAAAGATAGAAGAATTTAGAAGTGTGTAGGTAGATATACATAAATACATACAATAACTAAACATATACATAAATACATATATATAAAATAAGTATAAACTACATACTAAATATAAATACATACTTACATGTACATTATGATGAAGAAGAGAGATACAATTCTTTCAACTTTCTCTTAAATGACAAAAGGGAATTGCAATTGCGGATGTGAGCGGGCAACGAATTCCATAATCTAACCCCATGCACGGAAAAGGAGTAGGAATAAAAATCGGATTTGTGAGGGGGAAAACTGAGGAGAGACTTTAGGTGAGACCTGCATCGATCGTCAGGAGAATGCAAAAAGAAAAAGCCTTCACGTAAATAGGAAGGGTATGTAGGATTGTATAATATCCGAGTGTTCCTGCGTAGGCGGATTGGGAGCCACTTGAGATCCTTGCGAAATTCAGAGACATGATCGATATTATACTGTTTTTCACTATTTTATACTTTTTACTGTTGAACAAAAATAAAGTATATTTACAAAATACTGTTTGATCATCAAAATGCTTAACACTACAAATATCGTAGCCTAATGGCTAGGGCGTCGGACTTGTGATCTTGAGGTCGCCAGTTCGAAACCCACCCATTGCACTACCTACGTGTACCCACTCGTAACACAAGCATTTTAGCTTAGCACGAAGGGTAAACAAGATTACTAGTAGACTGCAAAACTCTGCTAGTAATCTTTTAAAAGAAAAAAAACCCTGGCGCTATTCGACGTCGTATTGTATGTTACGTCTCTGTCTTTAGTGTGTCTGTAAGTTTAGAACACCGCAAAGCTAAGTAAATCGTCCATAGTAACATGTCAATAACAACATACACTTCAGTTTGTTTGTTATTCGGACAAGTTAGCGCGGCGTTTATTAAATTTGCTATGTATATTTAGGGTCGAACTTGAGTAATTAGCATAATATTTGTTACCCATAGATTAAAGCTAGACACCCTCCGTAGCGTTGCGGTATTTGGCTCGCTTTAAGTCTCGGAGGTCGTGTGTTCGATCCCCACACCGGACAATAAATCTTTGTGTAAATTATCCGGGTCTGGTTGGTTCAGGGACTACCCTCCGTGCCTGAGAAAGCACGTTAAGCCGTTGGTCCCGATTATTGTAACATCATCTATAAGCGAACGGGTATCTGCGTTTCCCTGTGTATGACAACATAATACTGCGGTCACCAATCCGCCTGCCAAGCGTGGTGACTATGGTAAAAAACCGCCCTCGGGAGGAGGCCCATGTTCAGCAGTGGACGTTGTGCGGGCTGATGATGATGATAGATTAAAGGTGTTTATATCTACTACACAACATCCATGCCATAGCGGTAAAAGTCTCGCTTGAAGTCTTGGAGGTCGTGGGTTCAATGTCCAGGTCGTACAATACACAGTAGATATTTAAATTTATTTCCGGGTCTTGTTGGTTTAGAGATTACCTGCCATGTAGAGTTGGGTGATAAATAACGGCACAGGGAAAAAATCACTGTGATCCGCTGACTAAAGTGATCACTGTGATCTTTCAAGACGGAACTACGTTCCAAAGTAACGTGTGTCGTTCCGTGTCACAGCAATTGCGCGGCAAGTCTCTCCCTCTTGAATCTTGTATTTAGACTTTTAAGAGAAAAGAAAAGTGCCAACCATTGCCGTATGACAACCTCTAATTGAATCGTGTACCCAGTCTTGATCGAAGTGACAACTATGACGATAACTACCTAAATGAGAGGAACTTGTAACCTCGGAATCATGTATTTGTGACCGACGTGACAAAGTCACGATTATCTTTAACGGTTACTTTCGAGTCACTGGAACGACGGTCACGGTGACGGAAAGGTAACAACTTTGCACTTGCTACAACTTGCACACTCTGCTTCCGTGCCTCGGAAGCCGTTGGTCCCTATTATATGTTATATATATTATTATAACTTAATATATTGCAATTTTATACCAGGGAACGGGTAGCAGCGTTTCCCTGTCTGTGTTTACTGCGGTCACCAACTCACCTGCTAAGTGTGGTGACTATGACATAAACCCTTCCTTTATATAATAGGCGCAGGTAATAACAAAACCATTTTTTTATATTGATGGTTTTAATGCTGTAATACTTAAGACTTTTTAATACACTACTTCATATTACATACCTACAGATTGGCAGAGATATGTCATTGATGCAAAAGAAAAAGGGCTTAAGTAATTTGCCCCAACCTTTTTTCGATGGCGACAAATACTTGAGATATCTTAACGTACTTCAGACGCGGCATAACTCTTTGTTATGAGATATTTCAGATTGAGGTTAACGATGCGATGTTTTGTAGGTATTTTTATTTCCATTATGTACAGTCAACATAAAAGACAGGTTTACACCGTCACTATCAAAAAATGAAAATAAATATGTTTATGTCACTTCCACAGCCGGTAACTCCTTATGTGTGAAAAGTTCACTACTAGCTGTATACAAATGCAAATAATAGCAAACTTTTCTCATAAACGTGCACGTATAAATTTAAAATGCGTTTCACTAAGTGTAAACCTATCTCTTCTGTTGACTGTACTTAGGTATTATAGTAAACCAGATCTACACCACAGTATATAAAACTGCGAGGTAGGTCTGGTTCATTAATATACCTAAGCACAGTCAAGAAAAGAGATAGGTTAACGTTATTTTTATTCGTATTCTATTATATTTTGGACCATATGGCACGACGGAATCCTTCCAACTTAGAGAAATATATCTATTAGGAAAAGTAGAAAGGGCTCATCTGCCTGCTAGAAGACTGGCAAGATGGGCGGATTGTCGAGCTTCTAAAATTATTGATCTACCAAGCAGCAGATCGGGAAGCTTGACGAACTTCAATAAAATAACTGATCAAGTGAAGGGGTCACGATCTTCAGCATTGAAGAAACAAATGAGGAGGATTCGTTTTCCGATTTATATGTACCTACTAGTAGTAAGTAGTTTCCCGCTTAGAATACTTACAACATCCGTAGGAAGTTATGGGCTGACCCATATCTTCCTGTGGGTGTCGTCAGAATCGAGAAACACTATCATACACCTGATGGATGGGTAGCAGCATCCATCAGCTCAAAGAGTTCTCCCATTTTACTGGGATCACCAATCCGCCTGCCAAGTTTGTTTGCGGCAAAATGCCTCAAACTTTGCTTGCCAAGGTTTGTTAAAGAGGAAGCCCAGTTCTGCAGCGGACGTTGTACGGGCTGATGATGATGATACCTACCTTCAATTTACTATCTAATGTTAAAGTGACGGAATTTTTGAATCACCTAATACTATATATAATAGTATACATATATATTTACAAAAATCCAATATTGATGACGTCACATTTTCCATTTCCTAAGTCACCTTGACTCACAAAATTACAGCGATGACTCACGACTTCCGTTTATTAGGTAATCAATACACTAATTTCGATTTGCAATCAAACTTGCGCCACACTTTCTCCACTGAAAATCCTTTAGTTAAGTCAGGAATAACTCAGGCATACACCGACGAGACTCTAAGCTACGTTAGACTCTTCTTTTTTTTGGATGACATTATGTAGATAGCCAGGAGGCTTTTGCTTTTTCGCCGGTGAAGTCTCTAGCCAAAATAAATGATTTAAAAACAATGAACTAAGCAACCTGCGCAAGAGCGCGTCTCCTGTGGGACTTGGACCTCAGGGTGGTCGATGGCGGGAGGATTGAGTTTTGTGCAACTGTCGCTCTACGTTACAGATCGCGGGCATTGGATTTTGGGGTCTACGAGGGCATCGGAAGGTTTTTTGCAAACTAATGGTCGGCAACTCGAGATGGAACTTAAACTCAGGCTGGTCCAGGGACACCTAAATTGTCCGTGACACTGCAATATCCTTCAAAAAATATTATTTGTAACTTTGATGTGAAGGGCGAAATATTAATTTAATTGGAACATTTGCTTTTTTTTAAGCCTTATAGCTATTGTCACGTATATTGTAAGATCTTCGACCTTAATGTCTCAGATCTGGCATCATATATCCAAAAAGTTTAAAGGAGGTATTTTAATGTGTGGTTTTCACAGTCATTATAAGCAAGTGACTGAGATTTTACTGGCAGATAACGCCAAGGGGCACCAGATGTTTTGCATCTATAGTTCTGTTAGTAGTGGTTAAAGAAGCACCCGGAATGTTTTATTGGGTAGAGCCACCCCTCTTTGTATGATTAGCATTGCATCGCTATGGAAAGGGGAGGACTATATACCCCGGCACTTCGCCTAAAAAACTCTGTAACACTTGTACGACATCTACTGTAGTCGCATAAGAAACAAAAGAAGACAAGCAGCGCCATTTGTAATCTTGAATACGAACTATAACTATATCGCGCAATACAAGTCTACAAGCTAATTAGAATATATACAGGTTCCTTAGCACTAACAATATGCCGTAGCCGCTGTTCTTACCACCTAACCCGGTAATGAAGATGTTGAGGAATACCACCAACGGTTCCTCTACAACTTAAACCCCCCTCCACAGGCTGCCACAGGCACAATAATAATCTGCAGTATCCCTTTTTAATTAAAAACAAATTAAGTGCTACTTTTTAATGTTTTGTACAGTTTGTTGATAGCTTGGAGGTGTTCCGTCAAGTTTTTCTGCAGGACTTTCAAGTTTACATTTTGATTACTAGTGCCCTCAACCTCATTTTTTACTTTGAGGTCCTCTTGCAGCTTCTTCTGGTCTGATGATGCTTGAAGCTGGGATTCTGTGAATATAAAAGGTTATTAAAAAAGACTTATGTTTGAACCATTATGCTTCTAATCCGATGGTACTGCGTTCCAACACAAACAATGAAAAATCACTCTTCTACGCCTGATTTCTTTCTCCTATTTCTCCGAAACTTTTACATGCTTTTGGAAGGACGGGTGAGACACCATTAACTTCCTTAGATGGTATGAATACTTCTACTTTCTCCACAGAAAAATCTCTTCGCCCAGTTTTTTGGCCTGATCCAGTTACTCTAACTCGAGACCTCGCGTATTACGAACCTACTAGCTGCGCCCTGCGGTTTAATCCACGTTGGACTGCTACAGTTACTCAGATCGAGTGGATATCTTAATCCAGCTAATAAACGACCTGTCTATCCGTGCAAACTTTTAGCCGAATCAATTTTATATATTTTTTGCGAGAACGAGTAACTATAATTCACACATCCACCTTTAGAAACTTTCGTGTTTATAACACTACAAGGTTGATACAGTAACTTGACTGTCGCAACATAATACGACACGTCACGTCCCTTTGTTGATCCACATTCTATAGAATCAAAGACATTTAGTAACTCTACCTTGACCCAAATTGTCAGTATTCCTTCGATTAAGTTCCGGGTGCTGGTTGTTTTGATTGTAGATCTTCAAAGCTCTCCTCAGGATGTGCTGAAGGGTGTTGGCGGCTGGGGATGCCAAAATCTTCGTGGCTACAGCATAGACATCATCCACATTGGCAGTCAAAAGCACGTATGGGCTTGCAACATCGATGTAGATGAGAGCTATAAATGTTATAGTAATATCATCATCATCATCAGCCCTCCGCCCGAGGGAGGGTTTTAGCCATAGTCACTACGCTTATACTAATAATCCCTCCATTGCTTGGCAGGCGAATTGATGACTACAGTATTATGTTGTAATTGCATTACACAGGGAAAAACTGCTGACCGTTCCCTGGTCTACGCTTGTTATAGATGATGTTATAACAATCGGGACCAACGGCTTAACGTGCTTTTTGAGGTACGGAGAGTAGTCCCTCAACCATCCAGACCCGGAAATGAATCTTAGAATTTACACAAAGATTTCTTGTCCGGTGTAGCGATCGAACCCACGTCCTCCGAGACTTAAAGCGAGCCAAATACAGCTACGCTACGGATGTTTTAATAATAAAACAATGGTATTTTTTTAATAAATCGACAAGTTTCGAGACTCCGAGAGTTTGTGTACCTAGGTTTTACTAGGATCATCTTCAGCTAAGCTTAGAGGGAACCACAGGGACAGGGACAGTGAGACTCAGTTAGGATTTACCCCACGTGTCATACGACCGATTATAAGTAACGCGAGCACCGTATTCGCTCATACCGCGTCTAGCAGTTTTTACCGCTTACAAACTGTTCAAAGTAGATTCACTCGCATGCCACCGGGGCACTGTGAATTTTTCGTAATTGCAACTTACATTCTGATCCCCAACTGCCTTTCATCAAGCAGTCGACGAAAGAAGTTTCTTAATACCCAAATCCTTTGGACCTGGACCTTTATCTACAAAGAGTCGTAAGCACTTTCAACCTTGGGGCGTCCTAGACGACCCGGACGACGAGATGACAACTTACCAACTAGCTGACTACTAACAGAGACTGCAAGAAACTAGCACCACTTCACAGAGACCACACTATCCGACCCGCTGAAGAAGAGTGTGCCCGCGAACGCGACGCGTCCCCCTTCACTTCAGACCTTTAGTTTGCAAAGAACCTCCCGATTCCGCCCTCGTAGACCCTAAGTCCGAGACGCCCGCGAACTATACCTAAGTAGATTGACAGTTGCACAAAACTCCCCAAAAAAAAACTAATAATCCCTACATTTCTACGCTAGCGACCGCTCTGAGCCGAGGTCCAAGTACCACAGGAGGCGCCTGCTTGCGCAGGATGCTTGTTTGTTGTTTTCAAACCATTTATTAAGGCTAGAGCTAGATAAATTGAGATAAATATCATTGTTAAATATCATTATCACCTATACTTTAGTCATTAGGTTAGTCCCAATTAGATTATTGGATATTACGGCAGATTCTAATTGTTCCATTGAAGAGTCGTCAGTCCGGTCTAATTGGACCGGTTAGTATTGTGCTTATTCCTTGACCATCACCTAGAAGCTTCAAAGGTTACACGTGTGGCGAACATTATTGTATTCACATGCCTTTGTTTGATTAACAAGCTGAAATCACCAGCTGAAAATACTAAATTAGAAAAAATAAAACATCATCGTGTATGTACGATCAAAATGAACAATCAAAACATTTTAGTCGATGTTTGTGAGCCAAATTGCGCAACAAACATCACATATATTACTAAAAAGGGATAAACTTTCAGCCAGCTATTTATCTTAAATTATCGTTTCCCATTGAATACTTTTAAAACAAACATTAAACTTAATTTCAACCCAAACATTATTAAAATATAACATAATAATTTGTTTTAGAAAACATAATAATAACGGCAATGTTTTGGTACACACCAGAAGTTGGTTGCTGGAACCAACTTCCACACAACAAAACATCGGCCTTTCAAAACACTCACCAACTTATTGTTAATATAATTAATACCTATGATCTAATAACTTTACTTCCTAATTGAAAATAATAACTTTCTCACGTAAACCATAATATATTGTATCGGTATATTAATAAAGATCGAATCACAAATAAAGCGATCCGCAGGAGAACGAAGGACACTGACATAGCTCAACGGATTGGCAAACCGATATGGCAGTGAACAGGACACAGTTCGAAGAACTGAGCAGAAAGGTTATCAAGTGGAGACCACGAACTGCCAAGCGAAGCGTAGGACGACCGCCTGGACGATGGACTGATGACCTAATAAGATTGCCGAGAGTCATTGGATGCGGGCGGCTAACAATCGTACCCACTGAAAATCGATTAGGGTGGCCTATGTTCACCAATAGACTGATATGATGATATATTTATTGGAATCAGGCGTTACTTTGCGGAAATCCATACTAATCTAAATTAAAAAAAAACCAAATAATTAGTGTTAATTCCGCTAAAAATGCGCCAAAATGCCGCCCATAATTGTGTAATTTTTGCGGGCAGGAGGGCGGTGCAAAAAAGGTACCATTTTGACACATTTTTTGCAGAATTAATACTAGATATTTGGTTTTTAATTTAGATTGATATGACGATGATGATAAAAAATGCTTGGTCCTGACCTACTGATGGATCAATGCACGGCTTAAACGCTGATCGCAGAGACCTGAAACCAGAAGGGTGTATTCTTGTCATGAAGTAGTCGTCATGAAACAAAGGATTTTAATTCTAGACCAAAGACGTTGAAAAGGGTTAACAACATTTGTACGAAGAATTTGAAATATACGCGGACGAAGACGCGAGCCACAGTTAGTGCTCTATTTTCAATGGCAACCATTACTAAATGGAACGCGCTGAAATTTGGCATATCTCTTGCTAAGAAAGTTTAATAAAATTTCAGTATAATCCGCTCAGTAGTTAAAACATTTTACGTTTCAATTTTCAACGTGTTTAATCATTCACATAAATTATTTATCATATTAAGAAGGATTAGTCCTTAGTCACCTTGAATTATGTTTCAAATTTTGAATGGTCTTGGTCTTGTATGCACATGGTAATTACTAATTATAGGTGTAAGTGGTATTTAAACCCGTTCAACATTTAAAATATTTTTGGAATATTAAAACTCCTTACAGATTTTTTTCCACATTTAGTAAGTATGTGACAAACGTTGCCATTAAATATATTTCTTTCAAAAATTGAGAAAAATAAATTTTAAGCACCGCACCGGCAGGATTCAACCTGCATCTGATCTATAACAATCATAAACGATTGTTTTACAGGCAGTAGCGTTTCCCGCTGTAGGTACATGATAATACTGCTATCACCAACCCACCTGTCGAGCGTGGTGACTAGAGTAAACCTCTCAACGGGGGAGGCTTCGTTGACCCCAAAGCTGGTAATGTTGATGACGTATTTAAAAACATAACATTTTTCATGTTAACTGTTAAACGAATAACAAATATAATAGGTACCTAAGCTTGTGTTTTTTTCACACTTTCTTTCATCCCCTTTTATAATAATAATTAGACCTAGGGAGTGAGAACTTGATAAAATAAATACCCAGCTTAATTCTTTATCTTAATTTAGGTGTTTGTTTACAAATTAATTAAGGCTAGCTTTTTGTTCGACCCTTGCCTTAATTGTATAAGGTAATTAGTTCCCTAAGTAAAGTAATTAATTCCAGACCGACTCAGTAGGTTCACCTATTTATAACACTATAGCTACCTCCACGGGTTCGCTTAATTGGGCTGTTCTTTCTTTTAGGAAACCTTTTAAAATGTAAAGAAGAGAAAGGCACTAGGTACTCATACATTTTGAGATTGCTTTTATCTTTGTTTTTTAGAAAGACTACCTACTCCAACACAAAAAAAACCGGCCAAGTGCGAGTCGGACTCTCGCACGAAGGGTTCCGTACTAGTTGCAACTGTGATAGATGTTAATAATAGTTGATTGAATGAAAGGTAAATTGTGGTTTCGGTTTATGACGTATTAAAAAAAACTACTTACTTGATCTCGTTCAAACCAATTTTTGGTGGAAGTTTGCATGGTTATGTACATCATATATTTTTTTTAGTTTTATCATTCTCTTATTTTAGAAGTTACAGGGGGGGGACACACATTATACCACTTTGGAAGTGTCTCTCGCACAAACTATTCAGTTAAGAAAAAAATGACATTAAAAACCTCAATATCATTTTTGAAGACCTATCCATAGATACCCCACACGTATGGGTTTGATGAAAAAAAATTTTTGAGTTTCAGTTCTAAGTATGGGGAACCCCAAATTTTTTTTGTTTTTTTTCTATTTTTGTGTGAAAATCTTAATGCGGTTCACAACATACATCTACTTACCAAGTTTCAACATTATAGTTCTTATAGTTTCGGAAAAAAGTGGCTGTGACATACGGACGGACAGACAGACAGACAGACAGACAGACAGACAGACATGACGAATCTATAAGGGTTCCGTTTTTTGCCATTTGGCTACGGAACCCTAAAAACATAACCTCGTGTTGCGGGAGATTTTACAAGTACATATTTCACGTTAGACTCAGAGCAAATGACACAAATATTTTTCGCGGGTGAAAATCCAAACCATAACACGGAGTCTTAACCACTGAAAAAAAAACAACGTACCTACCTAAAAAATACCGACTGCCGGTCGTTTATACTTAGAAGTTGTAGGTACCTATATAATATGTTCGAATATGATTGCGAAGTTTTATTGCGTGATTTAGGAAGTTTATTATGTTTGATTCTAGATGGCGTTGTGATAGTATTTATAGATTAATATAGCACGGTGTTTTTCATATCTTTATTATTACTAAGTACATGCTTATCAATACAAAAATATTTAACCAACGTACTTCTATAGGTTTACTTTTATCATTAGAATAAAATAGTACTTACTGATAACTACACTCAGTATTTTCTTCATCATGATTACAACTATAAAAGACTAGCATTCAAACAATTGTAATTAAAGAATTTCATTTACTGCGAAATTAAAATTTAAAATTACTTTACCTAAATGAGTTACTTACTTCTTACTTCGGTATTACAAAATTGTCCTGTCTGTACTGCCTGAGGCATTGAACACACTGAACTGACCAGATTCATTGCGTCTTTTCCGGGGGAAAATGCGTGGCATGTCCTCCCGCAAGACAGAAAATGTGTACCCGCGGCGGTGTTTATCGGACTCCAGTCTCCACTGCGATGGTATACGCTACTCCAACCGCAAGATTCCTGTATTCAGTATACACAACTCGAACCATAAGAACTAAATTAGGTAGGTACCCAATAAAACCCCCAGGCCTCGTTTACGGAGACGCGGGGCGTCGCACGTCGCGTGCGGCCTGCTGTGTCGCATCTCACTCGCACTCATACAACGCTATATGTTTGATTTCAGTGCGTGCCGCGCCGCACATCGCCCCGCGAGACTCCCCGCGTCTCCGAAAACCAGGGCCAGAGGTCCCAGGGTGCCAGTCTGCAAACTACTAGTGGCAAGCAAAAGTGAAATCCTGTAACCATATAGGTACTACTAGCGACATCTCTTGGTATATAATGTTATTAATGTAATACAAAATAGTAATATACCTACACAATTAAACACGTAGATTATAATGCGAAAGCCAGTGTAATTATTATAATTTACAAAGTAAAAAAAATCGTTTTCAGTATCTTATTGAAGTATCTTCTTGTTTTTGTAGCGAGTTACAATAAATCTGTAGTGCATTATTTAGAAGTTAATGGACGTAATGAGATTAAAAGCAGCAACAATGAATTATGCTGCCAGCATTCTGGAAACGCTTCCCAGTGACGCCATTTTAGAGTATTATTTAATTCTTAGGTAGCTTTAATTACAGGTTATATTTATTGGTAAGTTTCGTTTTAGAATTATTCTGTTGTTTCTAAATAAATATGGCAATGAAATTATCACTAATATGTCATAATACCTTGGTTTTATAACAATTAATCAGTTGTCTTTAAGGTTTCCATAATAATATATTAATATACCTATATTTTATATCAATTATGACATTGATAAATCGATTCTCTTCTCTACAACTGTCACAGCAGTGACAACTGTCAATGTCATCAACATAACAATTTGGGGATTATTTGTTTTGGCGAATCATCCTCATTCCTCATTTCTTTGTTTGTTATAGTTCGATAAAAATGGAAACTAATCTACAGCACGAGGATTTGTTGATAAAACTCCGCGGCAAATTAAACGATGAGAAAGTTAAGTTATGGGAACCGCCGTATATATCATCGGATAGTGAACAATCACAAAGTTTAAAGGTAAAATTCAAAGACGTAATTAGGTTTTTTTATTTACCTACATCGCTTGTTAATGAAATAAGTCACGTTATAAATATAAATTGTTTGTAAATTCAAAAGTAATTTATGTAAATTTGGAATTGTATGTTATAGTCTATATGTCTAAACAGATTCTGTTTACAAAAATCAGATGTTATTTTTTTAAATGCAACTATTGATCTGTTTATATAAATATGTATTGGAACACTACATTTTACTCAATACCTCTCTTATACCATCTATATACATATATATAAGAATTAAATGTAATGAAAAAGTATCAATACCAAAATCTATATTCTTCACAATCAGGTCATATGTGGAGCTAATTAAAACCACATGTTTATTGTTTCGTTCTTACTGATATCAATTCTAACCTCATCTTTCATTTACTGTAATAGGATGTCGAAAAAGAAAAGGTTTGTTTAAGATATGACATACAAGTGTATCAAGAAATATGTAGGTACCTATTCTTGTGCTACAGCGCACATTAGTTAGCCACGAGGCTTTTGCTACTTCACCGGCATAAAAGCAAGCAGAGCTCCAGCCTTAATAAATGATTTGAAAACTAAAAACTAAGCAACCGGCACAAGGGTGTGCCCACTGTGGGGCTTGGACCTTAGCTCAGGGCGGTTGCTGGTGATGATATTGAGGGATTATGACTTTTAGTATTTTAGGGGGTTTTGTGCAACTGTTGCTCTACATTACAGTTAGCGGGCCTCTTGGACTTCAGGTCTATGAGGCCATCGCATGGTTCAATTTCCATTCCAACAAATCCCATTCAGGTGGGAGCCTCATCTCATCATTCACAAATAATGTCACTTTCTGTCAATCATGGACAGTTATTTCAAACAACTATCAGTAATATCAATTTTAATTTTCAGAATCATATTGTAGTTAAGTTTTCATAAAATTTCTTATTTTTATACTTATTTATGTACACATACATACTGAAGTTAAAATACAACAAGAAAGACAAACAGCAATGTACAAAGGTACTACTTATTTCTTAAGAAATCTCTTCTTATTTTTTACTTAACATGTATTTTTTTTAGAATATTTTTATTTGTCAGTATGTTCTCTTTGAATGATGAACCTTCTGGTACATACATACATACATTCACGCCTTTTTCCCATAGGGGTAGGCAGAGACCACTTCCTTCCACTTGCTACGATCCTGACATACCACTTTCGCCTTGTCTACATTAATTATTCTCCTCATGCATGTCCTTTGGTTAAGGGTACTTTTAACCTGACCTTTCTTAAGAACATCCTCAATTTGATCATGGAACGTCTGCCTTGGTCTTCCCCATCCAACACTTCCGTTCACATTTGGCCTAGAAATTCTACTTGTTAGTCCCTTCATCTATCCGACCCGCCGAAGAAGAGTGCGCCCGCGAACGCTACGCGTCCTCCCTCGACCTCCTGACCCTTAGTTTGCAAAGAACCATCCGATGCCCTCGTAGACCCGAAGTCCGAGAGGCCCACGAACTGTAAAGTAGAGCGACAGTGGCACAATACTCCCCTAAAATACTAAAAGTCATAATCGCTCAATCTCGTCGCCAGCGACCGCCCTGAACCGAGGTCCAAGCCCCACAGGGGTGCCCTCTTGGGCAGGTTGCTTAGTTTGTAGTTTTTAAACCATTTATTAAGGCTCGCCTTTATGCCCAGTGAAGTAGCAAAAGCTTCGGCTACCTATGTATGTCCATCCGAAAAAGAAAAAAAACACAAAACTAAACCTAAAATGAAGGTTCGAATCCTGCTGGCGATTGAATTTTATTAATCTCAATTTTGAAACTATATGGTAAACTTTTCCGTAAAGTATTCAAAGACATATAAAAATTACAACTAATAGCATAAATAATTTCATTGCAGGACTTAGCAGAAAAATATGCCAAAGAATTATCAATTGAAAATGGAACCATATTTGATGCTCTTTGTGAACTGCAAGCCCACTCCGTTGAGAGGTCTAAAGCTAATACGGAGTTCAATGAGACGGGAGTAGCCACTTTCCGGGTAAAAGTGACCATACCAAACGAAAAACCACAGATCATCAAATTACAGAAAAAGTTGAATGATATGGGCAGTGAACTTATCAAAGAGGTTGCTAACACAATTGGAGTTACGGAAAACAGGTGATTAAAATTTGTATTGTAAATAGGGATGCCAACTTTTTTTTGTAGTACTTTTTACAATAAGTTGCTAAATATATAGTACTTATATACTTTTATAAGTACTATAACTATGGAGCGACACCGCCGATTCAGTCTGCCCGCGACCACGATCAATGTAACTTGATCGAAACGTTGGGTAATATAAAAAGGTAATTTTATCGCGTTAATACCTGTGTGATATATATTATATAGTACATTTGGGAAATTCAAAAAAAAAATTGTACACATTCATTTTTGATAATTTTTCCACGTGTATTTGTTATTACAACTTTGATTCAATCATCACCTTTACAATAATTATAAGAGACACTTTCTAGGCAAGCGTGTATCATCTTAGGCCTTATCATCGCCTTCCATCAAGTGAGATTATGGTCAAACCTAAGCCAATATTTAGAAAAAAAAAGACACCCACAAATGACGTGCCTTTCTAAAAAGAATTTTCAAAATCTGTTAAGTAGATCCAGAGATCTTAAGAACTCCTTGGACTGATTTGAAAAAAATCTTTTAATGTAAAATAGCCAATTATATAGGCTATATTTAATTATTAATTTCTTACGGGTACTGGAGTTGCGCCGGTCGAACAGGGCGCAGAAGCTCAGTCAGGCGCAGAGTCTGATGATTTTAACTTACATGATTGTAAAGTCTAACAGAAGTTTTACTTTGCAGGGTGAAGTTAATATTCAATGGCAAAGTGATAAAAGCCACCTCAAGTATAGAAGAGCAAGGAGTCAAGAATGGAGCTCTAATGATGGCACTTGTTATGGCAGGTATGTGTTTCTTTCGGCTTTAGGGACTGGGGAACATGGGCCCCGCTCCCTTCGAGGCCGTGTCATGAGGAGTAGGGACTCCCTAGTGCTTAAGGCGTCCCTGTAACTGGCTTAATAGGCTTAATGTGAATGCGGGCACCGCTACAGAGCGTTCCAGAAAGCCATGGGTTCCTCTGCCCCTCAACAAAGGCGGATGGAGGAGTACCCGGGTGGATTTAGTGAGTAAGGTCCTCTCCTGGTGGTGTGACTAGCATACCACCGCTATATTAAATAGGAAAAAAAGGTATGTGTTTCTTAGTCCGCAGGCTGAGACCCGTCGCTTACCGCCCTAGGCTCAACCTTGGGAAGTGGAACATGGCACACGGGTCGGCCGCTAGGAACACTTTTTGATAGGCAAGTTATCATAGCCATGTTTGTTAATGAATGATATTTGACAAAAAGTATGTCTCATCTGGTTATCAGATTGGTGAAAGTTGATCTTCCAAAGCTCTTAGATTTAATTTTTTTATAGACATATAGTTGCTTCTGCGAGCAAGTGTTCTGGGTTTGATTCCCACACGGGACCAATATTTGTCTGAAACACACATTGTTGTTCTGAATCTGAGGGTATTTTTTGTCCGTGATTTGAGTTTTTTTTTTTTTTTACCATAATCTCGCTTGCTGGAAGGCGAAGATAAGGCCTAAGATGATACACGCTTGCCTAGAAAGTGTCTGTTCACTTTAGCCTTAAAGATGTCCAGATTATAGCGTTCCGGAAAAACCGACCCCGGCAGAGAATTCCACTCCTTAGCCGTCCGCATTATGAAAGAAGAAGCAGTCTTCGTAAAGACCTCGCGATACACGGATTAAATCCACTATTCAATTTCAAACTGCATTTATGGTACAGAGACGCCTGAAGAGGTGCAGAAAGAAGAGACCCGACATATGGAGCTGAAGAGCGTGCGCGACGACGCGACGCTACTGTCCGAGTGCGTCGACGAACTGGCCGATGACGACGAGTACATGAGGGTAGGTCATACTTAAACTAATTTTTTTAATATGTAATTAGCCACGAGGCTTTTGCTACTTTATCGGGCATTAAGGTGAACGGAGCTGTAGCCTTATTAACTGTTATAACTACAAACTAAGCAACTTTCGCAAGAGGGCGCCCCGTGGGACTTAGGATCTCGGCTCAGAACGGTCGCTGGCCTATTGAGGAATGATGATTTTGAAGGAAGTTTTGTGCAACTTTGTGTGACTTTGGGTCTATGAGGGCATCGAAAGCAGGGACCATTTTGGTTACCCATTGAAGGGGTTTCTGATAGGGTTTTGACAAAGTGTTGTTTTAAAACCAATTTCATATTTGTTACACTTTTTTACGAAAACCCTCATCAATGGATAACCTCTTCCAAACCTTTTCGATTGGATTACCTGTACATTCAAAAACCCATTCGTGGTGGGTTATACTTTTTAATGGTAAGACGTTTTGAACGGGTTACCCCTTCAACGACTGTATCAGAGTTACCCATTCGGACTACAAGTATTGTAATTTTAACTCTCGTGACTTTATTTTAAAATACTAAACTGCATGCATTCGGTAGGTATGCGTCAAGTCGCAACACGCAGTCTAGGCCCTAGCGACTTATAGTTATTATTGCAGAGATTTTAAAGTTCAATGTATTTTTTTCTTAAATGTTCACCAGGATATTAAGCTATCACCGTCGCGTACTTTTTGCGTAATGCGTGCACAAACATTTATACAGACAGACAAAATGTTCAAAAATTGGTGATTTGGTATCTTCTTCTTCTTAGCGTGTCGATGATAAATTAAATCTTCCCGGCCCAGAACTTAGCTAATTTGACCGCACTATTTGTGGCGTCTAGTCTTGTGTAGTTCGTGAACGATGAACGAATAGGAGCCGTATCTTCGTACTAGAAGAAACGTTTCCGAACGCTGATTTGTAATCGGTCTAATAGGTCAAATAGCTCTTTTCGTACTTCGTACATTGTAAACCGCGAGATCGTATAAGTGCGAGCGAGAACGAATAATGAAACTGACTGATTGTTTTTGACAAGTACGTCATACGAATTCATTCATAATAATGTAGGCGGTTGATCAGAATGACAGTCCTTGAGTCCTAAGCCTGTTCAAGTATGAAGGAAAATCAAATATGTTAAATTATTACAATAGTAACCATAATTTGGTCACCGTGGTGATTTGGTGGCTGCTCTGTGGTCCGTAAATACGCTCTAAGTACTTAACAATGTTCCTAGAGAACGTATTTACTCTGTGGTCCGCGCTGTCCTATAAGGAAATGCTGACCGAGCGCAAAGACCGAATAGAGCTGTTAGAGCTTATAGAACGAACTAGTTCACTGTCCGAAATGAACTAGTACGGAGCGATCTTGAAAATGACCGAGCAGGCACAAGACTAGTGGCGTCCATTAAGTCCTGCTGCGAACAGGTGACAGGACAGGCAGGACAGGACACCAAATGAGCCATGGACTGCATTTCTGCATTTGGTATCTATATTGTTATATTTATTCACCATGTTTCGGATCCATAGGTCATTACTGGCAACACACACTGGTTGAAGACTTTCGTCTTTAGGCATTGAGGAATTTTGGACGAAAAGACACTGCAAAGTTTCCCGAACGCTGCCCATCCGAGTTGGATTCGGCGATTGACCTCCTTCTTGAAGTTGGACCTACCTAATTGGACTATCCGTCCTAGGTATACATACGCGTCAACAACTTCACGAACCGTATTCTCATTCATAGGGGTAGGCACAACATGGACGATAGACATGATTTTCGTTTTGTCGATGTTCATTTTAAGACCTACCCGTTGGGAGACTCGGTTGAGGTCTTCGAGCATTGTACTAAGTTCTTCCATCGACTTCGCCATGACCACGATATCATCAGCGAATCGAAGGTGAGTGATGTATTCGCCGTTGATGTTGATGCCTAGTCCTTTCCAATTTAGAAGTTTGAAGGTGTCTTCCAAAGTGGTCGTAAACAGTTTCGGAGAAATAACGTCTCCCTGTCTTACGCCTGTTTTTAGTGGAATCGCCTTCGTACTCTGTTCTTGTACTCGGACCGACATTATGGCGTTTCTATACAAACATTTCAACACCTCGATATACCGATAGTCAATACGGCATCGCTGGAGAGACTCAAATACGGCCCATGTTTCGACCGAATCAAAGGCTTTCTCGTAGTCCACAAACGCTAAACAGAGCGGCAAGTTATACTCTTCGGTCTTCTGTATTACTTGCCGCAGCGGATGTATGTGGTCTACGGTACTATAACCTTTTCGGAATCCGGCTTGTTCGGGAGGCTGAAAGTCATCAAGCCTTCGTTCGAGACGATTCGCAATAACCCTGGAGCTAACAGCTTATAGACATGACTCAAAAGCGAGATGGGCCTGTAGTTCCTTAGTAAGGTGTTATCGCCTTTCTTAAAGAACAGCACCACCTCGCTTTTGTTCCATGCTTTAGGCGTGGTGCCTCCGAGCAAGGCGGAATTGAAGAGCTTCTGAAGGACTTTAAGTACCGGTAATCCACCCGCTTTCAGGAGCTCTGATGTGATTCCGTCCTCACCCGGCGCTTGTTGTTCTTTAGCTGTTTCAGGGCCATGCTTATCTCGTACAGGCTGATGTCCGGGATATCCTCGGTATAGTGTCGGGTCAGTTTGGCTCTTGGGTCTGTAGCCGCACTAAAATCAGGCTTGGTAATAGAAGCGTAGAGCTGCCCGTAGAACTTTTCGACTTCCCTTAACACTTCCGCTTTTGTCGACGCAAGACTGCCATCATCCCTCTTCAGCTTTGTCATCTGGCTTTGCCCAATAGACATATCTCTTGCAAACACTTTGGAGCCCTGGTTCCGCTCTATCGTATCTTTAATACGCGACGTATTACAGCTACTTTAAGCTACGGATATCGTGTCGCAGGGATTTTTTAATTCGTCTATTAAGCTGCCTATGTGACTAAGCATCATCGGGAGATTGCAGTCTTAGCGAGCGTCGTTCAACCAATAGGTTAAGGGTGTCTTTAGAAATTTTCTGAGTTCTACTGGTACGGCGAGCCTTGAAGAACTGAGACCCTACCGTATGGACAGTTTCTACGAGCCTGTTGTTGATCTCGTCCACAGATGCGTCTTCATCTAGACAATCGAATCGATTTGAGAGCTCGAGTTGAAAGCTGTCGGGGTTATCGATCTGAGCGCGAGTAGGTCGGAGCGTAGACTTTATCAAATGGGACCGTTCAAGTTTAACATTTATATTCAATGTGCCTCTTACTATTAAATTATCACTACCGGTTTTCACCCTGTGAATCACAGAGACATCATTGAAAATCCGTTTCTTGTCGGTCATGATGAAGTCGATCTCATTTCTCGTGGAACCATTGGGACTCAGCCAGGTCCATTTCCTGTGAGGCGGCTTCTGGAAGAAAGAATTCATCATATAAAATCCTTTTTTCTCCAGAAAATCGGCCAGCCTCTGTCCCTTAAGGTTCCGTTGCCCATAACCGAAGTTCCCCACTATCAACTCGTCCTCATCGTTTCTCTTGCCCAGTTTCGCATTGAAATCCCCAATAACAACATTGAAGTGAGTTTTATGAGTATGTATGGCCCAACAGAATCAGATGTCCTCATACATACACTCAACTTCTTCATCTGGGTGTGCCGAGGTCGGTGCATAGACCTGAACGACCTTCAGCAAGTATCTTTCAGATACTCTGAGTGTTAGGTATGCCCCCCTGCTAGAGACACTGTCGATGGTAATGATTTTGTTAATGAGGGACTTGTGAACGAAAAACCCGACACCACCTTGGGACTGTTGGTCGCCCTCTCAGTAGAAGAGTAGGTTGCCAGATTTCAGGGTCATCGTGTCCTGTCGTTGCCTGTAGTCCGTAGAGAGGGTCTACGGGCTACAGACAACCCCAGAATATCCCATCTGAGCCTGCTCAGTTCTTCTTCCAGCTCAACAATCTTTTCCTCGGTCCGTAAAGTGCGCACGTTATGTGTTGCCAGGGCCAGTGTTCGCCTTTGAAATTGGTAGCCACTCGTCTCCCGGGGATTCTTAGCACCCCTAGCCCCGCCAATGCCATGACCGCTACCGTAGCCAGGCCTAGCGGGGCCGCCGGGAAATAGGGGCCGTGTGTTTTTAAAATTTCCATGGGGGGAATTTTGCCAATACTTGCTACGCTTGACAGGCGGGTTGGCGAGCGCAGTATTAGGTGTTTTAGTCCAAGAATACGCTGCTGATCGTCTTCTGAATTTCCCTTGGCCGGGTCCTACGGCGCCCACGGGTGGAGATGGGGGGCAACATTCTTACGCCGGTGCCCGCGGGTAAGTTCATTTTCAATATTCAGACGTTATTAAAACTTAAAAAATAAAGCACTGTTCTATCAATCCGAGTAAGAAACACTTATGAACGATTCTATTACGATTCCAAACTTCCAAGGTCAATACCTATTCCTACACTCCAACGTAATTTAAAATGATTTGATTTAAAACCCTTTAATTACCCCAACAAACCCTTTCAAAGGGTTATCGTCTTCAATTGGAAATCATACAAGAGCCGGCAACACCTTGTACTAGTTAACTTATTGATAGGGTTACCCTAACGTTAGTGTTATGAAAGGGATACCACTACCAAGAGGTAACATTTTCCGTTGCTGTAGGCGAACAACGTGTAACACTTTCGAAAGAATTAACTTATATTCGGGGTTGTACGGTCCCTGATCGAAAGTTACTTAAACTGACCATACGCCCCATACTGAGCAGTCCTTCAACTAATCAGACCTGGAAATAAATATTAGATTTTACACAAAGATTCTCGTCCGGCGTGAAAATGTCAAGTGAAATCATAAATAAATAATAATGATATTTGTTATCCAACAGTTAGAAGATCAATCCGGCCAGGCCGTGGACCTGCCCCCTGCGGAACGTCGCTCGCTACTAGTCGGGCTGGCGCTACACGAGCGAGGCCGGGCGGCAACTAAAGAACATGACTATTCACTGGCTCTGCTGTTACTCCTCGAAGCTGATAGACAACTTAGGTATGCATTTGTAGCGTCATCTACAGTAGCTGCACAAACCACATAGTAAAGGACGCGTGGAAGATCAACCTTCACCCATCTGAGACATACTTTTTGTCAAATATTATTCATTAACAAACATACCTATGATAACATGCCTATCAAAAAGTGTTCATGGCTATTTTTCACTGAAATATTTTTAAATAACTCTTTTGATAACCAAATGAATTTCATCTCAATATATAAATAAGATGTAATGTAATAATACAAAAAGTGTAATAGAAGTAAGAAATAGGGTCAGAAGGTTCAAAATTACAGTTACTGTTGTGGAAATAAATGATCTTTTTCACTAAAATCAAATGTAAAGGAGCATGCACACTCGGTCAGGTATAGGCCCGCGCAAAGTGTATCATTTTTGCGATTGGAACATTTGCATCTGAATCACTAAACTGTTCCGGAACACTGATATGTTTCATTTGGAACATTTGGAACACCGGCACCGGCTCAAAAGATGCAATTGAATAAACATGCAATTCAAACAATATCATAAAACAACTGATCGTGTTTGTTTAAATTTGCGCAAACATAAACAATTCAAAAAGCTTTGTCAAAGTAAAATGATATCTAGTCTTCTATTTCATACAAGAAACAACCTAATATTATTTGATATGTAAGCACCATAATGGTTATTATTACGTGCATTGAATCAAGAGCCGCTGTCCGAGAGCTAGCGAGCGAGCGTATATGTATCCCGCTCACCGCTCAGCATTTTGTGTCTCACTCAAATCTCTCACTCGCTCGCAACTCGCAAGCGACGTCGTTCACGGTCCGGTCGCGTCGGTCCGCAAAGTAGTGTTTCAGATTCAGTGTTCCAAATGATGCATTTAAAACATTACTGACGTTCCAATCTTTCGAAACACTAAGATGTTTCGGAACAGTGAGTCGGTTCAGTAAAGAGTTACACACCTCTAGTCAGGTAGAGTGCAGCTGGTATGTTGTGTCCTGTTCTATCACACTAACATCTGACATTCTACTTTCTCAAAATGATTAAAATAAATTAAATTAAAATTAGCCATGAACACTTTTTGATAGGCAAGTTATCATAGCCATGATTGTAAATGAATTATATTTGACAAAGAGTATGTCTCATCTGGTTATCAGGTGGGTGAAGGTTGATCTTCCACGGCTCTTAGATTAACAAGATAACTAGCAGCGCCATCTAGGACTTAACATATCAACTAACCTGTATCGCGCAATACAAGTTCCCAAGCCATTTCGTACATTTACAAACTCTGAATATCACTACATAGTATAAAACAAAGTCGCTTTCGCTGTCCCTATATCTCTATGTATGCTTAAATCTTTAAAACTGTGCAACTGATTTTGATGCGGTTTTTTTTAATAGATAGAGTGATTCAAGAGGAAGGTTTATATGATACATCAGCATTGCACCCGTGTGAAGCCGGGGCGGGTCGCTAGTAATAGATAAAGCTGAAGAGTTTGTTTGCTTGAACGCGCTAATCTCAGCAACTACTGGTCGGATTTGAAAAATTCTTTCAGTGTTAGATAGCCCATTTATCGAGGAAGGTTATAAGCTATATTTCATTATAGAGTTTCTACGAGAACGGGAGTTACGCGGGTGAAATCGTGCGCGGGATGCTAGTTGATAATATGACAAAGTTACGGACAACAGCTAGTAGCTAAATAAATTATATAAATTACTAGCCTAGTCTAGCGTCTGACTAGTACACTAAAAAACTGCTGGTAATCTTTTATTAAAAAAAGGACTATCACTACATAGTATAAAACAAAGTCGCTTTCTCTGTCCCTATATCCCTATGCATGCTTAAATCTTTAAAACTACGCAACGGATTTTGATGCGGTTTTTTTAATAGATAGAGGGATTCAAGGGGAAGGTTTATATGTATAATACATCAGAATTGCACCTGTGCGGAGCCGGGGCGGGTCGCTAGTTTTCATATAATGTTGTGCAGCGAGTGCCGCTCGTCGATCCTGAAGACGGTGGACAACTGGGCGGTGCTGCAGCTGGACGTGTCGTGGTGCTACGTGTGCCTGCGCAGCGTGCCGCACGCGCCCGACGTGGCGCGCCGCCTGGCGCTCGCGCAGGGCGCCTTGCTCCACACGTACGGGGAGGACCACGAGAGACTCATCGCCTTGAAGGGCACCGCGGGTGAGTCTTTGTTAGGTTTGCAGGGTTCCGTCACATACGATTTTATCAGAATATACTTTGGTCAAGTAGCATGGTAGGATCCTATCACTCAAACACAGGTGACTAAATGAAAGTTTTGTTTTTAATAATTAATTTTCAGGAAATAAAGTGTTTTTTTTTTTTTGCTAACCTTACCGTGTCTTTTATCAATTGAAAGGACTCATTATGAGGATCTAAAATATATTATATATTATTATTATTATATAACAAATTATGATGAAAGAAGAGATTGAAGACGATAATTTACCATCGCCACCCCCCTACTCTCAGAAACGATTGCGCCCAAAATTTAAAAAAAAACTATGCAAGATATACTTAATTGCTTGTAGATAATAGCAGATCCTATAAGAATTCAATCAATTAGAAATTCCCTACCCCTGCCTATCATAGAACATACCAAATTTGAATTTACACCTCCGAGACTAAAAGCGTGATTAATACCGCTATGACAACCTCCGTAGCGTAGCGGAATTTGGCTCGCTTTAAATGTCGGAGGTCGTGGGTTCGATCCCCACACCGGACAACAAATCTTTGTGTAAATTCTATGATTTCTTACCGGGTCTGGATGGTTGAAGAGCTACCCTCCGTGCCTCGGAAAGCACTTTAAGCCGTTGGTCCCGATTGTTATAATATCATCTATAATAATTGTATATCAAGGCAGCAGCGTTTCCTTGTGTGGTACAATATAACACTGCGGTCACCAACCCGCCTGCCAAGCGT
This sequence comes from Nycteola revayana, assembly GCA_947037095.2. Classification (NCBI taxonomy): domain Eukaryota; kingdom Metazoa; phylum Arthropoda; class Insecta; order Lepidoptera; family Nolidae; genus Nycteola; species Nycteola revayana. Next base: position 931,358 of record OX344844.2, read on the forward strand.
AGTGACCATGGCAAATACCCTTCACCGCGAGGAGGCCCATGTTCAGCAGTGAACGTTATACGGGCTGATGATGATGATGATGATGATGAATTCCGCTATGTTCTCCGTGCCTCGAAAAGCACGTTAAGCCGTAGATCCCCAATTGATATAAAATCATCTATTACAAGCGTATACCAAAGACCGAGTAGCAGCGTTTCCTTGTATCTTATAACATAATACTGCGGTCACCACCCCAACTGTCAAGCTTGGTGTCTATAGCAAATCTCCACTTTGGGAGGAGGCCCATGTTCAGTATGATGATGATGATGATGACTATATGTGCAGCGAACGAGCGAGTACTGTTCATGCGCCTGTACTTACTGCAAGGCATCGTGGCGTACCATCAGAACAAGCGCGCTGAAGCCAAGGCACTGCTGGATAAAGCAGAAACAGAACTCAACGCATTGAGAGTAAGTTTATTATTATAGCTATTTTTTTCTTATTATAGGGATTACCCTATTCTTGACACCCCACCATTTATTGGCACAGCTTCGTTAAATGTAAAAAAAACTTTTTTTTTTTTTTTAAGACAACTCCCGCACTAGGGAAATAAATCCCTGTGTCGCGGGGGACTTTACAAACATTCATTTCACGGACACAAAGAACACCCAGACTCAGAACAACTATTTGTGGTTCACACAAATAATTGTCCCGGGTGGGAATCGAACCCAGAACACCAGGTCTCAGAAGCAACTTCCGTAACCACTGAGCCACCGGTGCAGTCAACTTGAAGTGTTATTTAAATGGAAATTGTGACAAGAGTAATCTATGCCAATACTTGGACAAATTTATCATCATCATCAATATTATAAAGAGGAAATATTTGTATGTAAGTATGTTTGTAACGAATTGGCTCAAAAAGTACTGGACTGATTTAAAAATTGTTTCACCATTTGAATGCTATATTATCACTGATTAATATAGGCTATATTTAATTATGAAGTTCCCACGGGAACGGGAGTTACGCGGGTGAAACCGCGGGCGCCGCTAGTTCAAAGTATACATGTATTGTATAGGTGGACGAGGCGTCAGTGCTGAGTCTGATGGAGTTGGGCTGGTCGCGCGCGGCGGCGCGCAGCGGGCTGCGGGTGGCGGGGGGGCACAGCGACCGCGCGCACGAGTGGCTCGCGCAGCGCGCGCAGCGGCGGGACCGCGCCAGGGAGGCGCACCGGGCCGACAGGTGAGCTCGAGTCCCGCGCCAGGGAGGCGCACCGGGCCGACAGGTGAGCTCGAGTCCCGCGCCAGGGAGGCGCACCGGGCCGACAGGTGAGCTCGAGTCCCGCGCCAGGGAGGCGCACCGGGCCGACAGGTGAGCTCGAGTCCCGCGCCAGGGAGGCGCACCGGGCCGACAGGTGAGCTCGAGTCCCGCGCCAGGGAGGCGCACCGGGCCGACAGGTGAGCTCGAGTCCCGCGCCAGGGAGGCGCACCGGGCCGACAGGTGAGCTCGAGTCCCGCGCCAGGGAGGCGCACCGGGCCGACAGGTGAGCTCGAGTCCCGCGCCAGGGAGGCGCACCGGGCCGACAGGTGAGCTCGAGTCCCGCGCCAGGGAGGCGCACCGGGCCGACAGGTGAGCTCGAGTCCCGCGCCAGGGAGGCGCACCGGGCCGACAGGTGAGCTCGAGTCCCGCGCCAGGGAGGCGCACCGGGCCGACAGGTGAGCTCGAGTCCCGCGCCAGGGAGGCGCACCGGGCCGACAGGTGAGCTCGAGTCCCGCGCCAGGGAGGCGCACCGGGCCGACAGGTGAGCTCGAGTCCCGCGCCAGGGAGGCGCACCGGGCCGACAGGTGAGCTCGAGTCCCGCGCCAGGGAGGCGCACCGGGCCGACAGGTGAGCTCGAGTCCCGCGCCAGGGAGGCGCACCGGGCCGACAGGTGAGCTCGAGTCCCGCGCCAGGGAGGCGCACCGGGCCGACAGGTGAGCTCGAGTCCCGCGCCAGGGAGGCGCACCGGGCCGACAGGTGAGCTCGAGTCCCGCGCCAGGGAGGCGCACCGGGCCGACAGGTGAGCTCGAGTCCCGCGCCAGGGAGGCGCACCGGGCCGACAGGTGAGCTCGAGTCCCGCGCCAGGGAGGCGCACCGGGCCGACAGGTGAGCTCGTGTCCCGCGCCAGGGAGGCGCACCGGGCCGACAGGTGAGCTCGAGTCCCGCGCCAGGGAGGCGCACCGGGCCGACAGGTGAGCTCGAGTCCCGCGCCAGGGAGGCGCACCGGGCCGACAGGTGAGCTCGAGTCCCGCGCCAGGGAGGCGCACCGGGCCGACAGGTGAGCTCGAGTCCCGCGCCAGGGAGGCGCACCGGGCCGACAGGTGAGCTCGAGTCCCGCGCCAGGGAGGCGCACCGGGCCGACAGGTGAGCTCGAGTCCCGCGCCAGGGAGGCGCACCGGGCCGACAGGTGAGCTCGAGTCCCGCGCCAGGGAGGCGCACCGGGCCGACAGGTGAGCTCGAGTCCCGCGCCAGGGAGGCGCACCGGGCCGACAGGTGAGCTCGAGTCCCGCGCCGGATGTCCTCCTGACCCTTAGACTCGAAGTCCGAGAGGCTCGCGAACTGTAAAGTAGAGCGACAGTTGCATAAAACTCCCCTAAAATAATTTAATATTAAAAAATATTATATATTATAATAAAAATAGTTTAATATTACACACGGTGCTGCTCGCCAGTTCTGTTATCAAGTAACACTACCGCTAGATTTTTTCTTCACTATAATAGCCCGATTACGTCCACTGCTGAACATGGACACTCTTACCAGATCTTGGCAAGTCAGAGTAGTAGAGGAATATCGCTATAATCACTAAAAGCTAGGCAGGTGGATGGCTTTTCCGGTGGATTTTAGTGGTGTATGACCTCTACCCGTGGTATGACTAGCTTACCACGCTATGGAGAGGGTGAGCCACATACCCCTTCGCCGGCGCGGGAACGCTGCAGCGGCGGAGTTGAATGCATTAAGGCAGGTGGATTACTGATCGCAGTAAGATGGTAACCATTATAGATGCTGCTGCCCATCCATCGGCTGTAAATAAAATAAAATTGTAATAAAAATCCTTTTTATTACAATTACGCAAACCAATTACAGGCACTTGTAAATCGTCAAACATTATTTTGAAAATTAATTATTATGTATCCGTCTTAAATTACATTTGTATTATTTATAAACCTACTAGCTGGCCCGGCAAACTTCGTACCGCCTCAAAATCTACGCGGTGCCCTACATCTACCCTACCCTACCCCTACTCTACCTCTACCCTACCCCTACCCTACCCCTACACTACCCCTACCCAACCCTATACCTACCCTACACTTACCCTACACCTACCCTACCCCTACCCTACCCCTACCCTACCCCTACCCTACCCCTATCCTACCCCTACCCTACCCCTACCCTACCCCGACCCTACCCATACCCCCACCCTATCCCTACCCTACCCCTACCCTACCCCTACCCTACCCCTACCCTACCCCTACCCTACCCCTACCCTACCCCTACCCCTACCCCTACCCAAAAGTATCCTATGTCCTTCTCCCAGTTCTTAGCTACCTCCCTACCAATTTTCAGGCAAATCGGTTCAGCCGTTCTTGAGTTATAAATAGTGTAACTAACACGACTTTCTTTTATATATATAGACTAGCGGCCCGCCCCGGCTTCGCACGGGTGGACTTTTATACCCTACCCCTGCCCTACACTACCCCTGCCCTACCCTACCCCTACCCTAACCCTACCCTACCACTACCCTACCACTACCCTACCCCTACCCTACCCTACCCCTACCCTACCCTACCCCTACCATACCCCTACCCTACCCCTACCCTAAATATTATTTAAATTTTGACACTGCGATGGTAGCGCCGTCTGTCGGATCCAATGTAAAACATTCCAAAATCAACAACTACTAATAAATTAAAAATTAATTAAAAAAACATTGTCCAGCGGACAAAATTGTGAATCTAAACCATTCCCAGATCCCCTTGAACACACACAAAAAATTTCATCAAAATCGGTCCAGTCGTTTGAGAGAAGTTCAGTGACAGAAGAATTATATATATAAAGATTATAATGGATTATATTATACACACTCACAGAAGAATTATATATACAGGGTGTAGCGTAAGTAGTGGTCCACCATTCAGGATTCGATGAACCAGATAATTAACTATAACAATTAAAAAAATTAACCATTTTTACCCAAGGGTTCCGAAAATATTTCCTTTTTGTTTTTTATTTACGAAATTTCTACCTTTTATTACAAATTTGTTTGTAGTTTCAACAAAAACCATTATTTTTTAATTTTGATTTCTGTTAATTACTTCTGAATACTAGAGCTATCATGATAAATTATGATTTTTTATGTAAATTCACCTCTTTTGAAGAAAAAGTTAGTTCTTCTCTAATTTTAACCCGAATTTTTAACATACCATCCAAGTTCAAGGGCGATTTTTGTAAAAAAAACGTACTACACTGTCAGTGCCCATCTATTTAATAATATGCTTACTAAATACCGATTTCAAAATGGTATCACTCTATCAAATCCTATAATTTAACAAAAAGATATTCAATTTTAATTGAAGCAAAGAAGATTTTCATTAAACTACTTTTTTAAACTTTATTGCGTAAATACTATTACAAAACGTATTAAAACTTAATAAACTGATACAATGTTTCAAATGTGATTTGTTTTTAAGCACAAACATGTCAGGTAAAAAAACCCAGACCCTTTTTTACCTGAGACATGTTTGTTAACAAAAACCCGTTGAAGCTCTCGCAGTCGAGTTACGGTTACGCACAATAGGAGTGATAAGAAAAAGATATGGTAGGGTATTGCTATCTCCTTCATTACTAACGTTGAAATCTCCAGATATCTCGAAATGATTTAGTACGATCTCGTCACTCGTGTCGTGCGTCGTATGCGTTTTGTTTTTATTCTGCCTGTGTTTACCTCCGCCATTTCTTTACCCCTGCCTGACCCCGGACTCTGTTTAATTTGCCTACTGATTGGACTTGTTGTTTTGGTGATCTCTGCGATATTGGCTACGTGTACTGGTGACTTTGGCTTGCTCAACGATTTGGACAAACGTGCAGTGCAGTGACAATTAAAAGATGTCTCGGTACACACCGCGCGAATATGCTGACATGCATTTTATTTATGGTGAATGCAGAGGCAGAGAAGCAGCTCGACTTTATCGGGAGAGATATCCCGATCGAAGACATCCAGACCACCGAGTTTTTGTAAGAGTGCATAACGCATACACCGAGGGAAGGATACCCGGCACAGGCGTAGGCGGTGCAGGTGAAGGACGACCGCGACGACACAACGATGAAGAGTGATTTATATGGAAAAAGGGATAACAGTGAAACCGCCGGTAGCCGGTAATGAACTGACGTTTATTCAACACGATGACAGAACCATAGAGATCATGACACATATACATTATCCCTCCACCCTTATTACAGCTTAATACAGAAACTAAACTTAATATAAAAGAAGTACTTAACTATTTAACCTATCCTAACACATAATATTAATAAAATTTAGAGTAATCGATTCGGGGCCGATTACGTTTGGTTCTAGCCTGCTCGGCATCAGATCGTTCTGATTCAATCACTTGAGAAGTCCCGACGGAGGGCACAGACGCAGGTGAAAGTCTTGTAGTCCCACTCACGGCTGGAACCGAGTCGCCCTGCTGTGCGTTGTCTCTGACAGCCACTGACTCCAGGGGCAACTCTCCTTCCCCTACATTGTTTGAATAACCACCAGGCCATAGAACAAAAGGGCAACTATTGTGAATTTGTTTGGGTTGGGCATTTTCAGCATGAGTATCAGAACTCTTATGAACTGAAACGTGGATAATTTGATTTTTATGTCTCTTCACCTCTTCGTTATTTTGAATATCTTTAATGAGAAACGTAACTTTTCCTAGTTTTTTCGATATCAAGCCCCTCGCCCATACAAATTTGTTGTTTTTAAAATACTTCTTGAACATTACTGACTCGCCTTGGGCAAAATCTTGACGAGAAACGCCGCCATAAGCTTCACTCTGCAAGGACTGTTTCACACTGACTGAGTGTGTGAGCTGTGGGAGCGAAGGAGACGGCGACCGAGGGCTCAACAAATCTAAAGTGGTTCTGAGGCGCCGACCAAAAACTAATTCCGCAGGACTACGATTAGTCGTGCTATGTACGGAATTCCGATAATCAAACAAAAACTTAGAAAGCATGTTATTAATTTTTATATGATTGGAATGTGTGAGAAGCGCTGATTTTATGCCTTTTTTAATGATTCTCACAAAAATCTCCGCCTGTCCATTAGAAGCAGGGTTATACACTGCCGACGTTATATGAAAAATACCATTCATTTCGCAAAAACCCTTAAATTCAATTGACGTAAATGATGTTCCGTTGTCACTTACGATTGTGTGAGGCGTGCCAAAACGCGACATAAACTCGTACAACTTTGAAAGTAATGCTGTAGTTGTTATATTATTGTTCATATCATAGCATTCCACCCACTTTGAGAATGCATCAACTATTACCAAGTACATGCGATTGTTTATCGGGCCTAAGAAATCACAATGAATCCTAAAGAAAGGTTCCGGTGGGTACGGCCAGGGAGCGAGGTGACTGCGAGGAGGAGTAGGACGCAAGGCTATACATATCGGACAGTTGTTTATGAGCTTTTCAAGCGCCTCATCCACACCAGGAAACCAAAACCGCGACCGAACTTCTGCTTTACTTTTAACTATGCCTAGATGAGATGAATGAATAAAAGATAAAACTTTTTGTCTTAAACTCTCCGGAATTACGACCTTATGTCCTCTCATCAAAACACCTTTTTCAACACTAAGTTGTGAACGGCAACTAAAAAATGGTTTTAACGCAATATCATTAAGTTTTTTAGGCCAACCGCATCGGACGAAATTAATAATTTTACTTAGATTTAAATCTAATTCCGTAGCAGTTTGTAACTGCTTAAACGTTACGGGTAAGCTTCCTTCTATAATGAAGTTAACATAATCCGCGCTCTCGCCCGGGCATTTATGAGTATGCTCGCTCGGAGGCGTCGGTATCGGCCGCTCGCTTGCTCTAACGTCACAAGAACCATTGGAACAGCCCTTCTCGTGTGAAACAGGCGCAACACTCGGTACCATCGGGGCACGGGACAAGTAATCCGCACAATTGTTTGCGCTTGTAATATATTGGATTTCAAAGTTGTACGCCGCTAAAAATAAAGCGTACCTTTGAAGTCTATTAGCTGACACTTCTGGTATCCCGTTTTTCTTCCCGAAAATCGAAATTAAAGGCTTGTGATCAGACCTCAATATAAAAGGCTCCGGACGTGCATATAAATACTGATGAAACCGCTTAACACCGAAGATGATAGCTGTAGCCTCTTTCTGGATCTGAGAATAATTTTTCTCCGCCGCAGTTAACGTTCGCGAAGCATACGAGATGGGTTTCTCAATCCCATCGCTTTCGATTTGGGAAAGAATTCCTGCTAGCCCTACCGGCGAAGCATCAACAGTTAAAATTAACTTTGCCGAAGGGTTAAAATGAGCCAAAGTTTTGTCCGATGCCAATAACATTTTTATTTGTTTGAAAGACTGTTCATGCTCACTTTTCCAGTTCCATTTTACCTCCTTCCTTAACAACTCATACAACGGACTGAGAATAGATGAAGCATTAGGTACAAAGCTCCTATAATAATTAGCAAGACCTAAAAACGATTGAAGTTCGCGAACATTATTAGGAACTGGAGCTTTTACTATGGCTTCTACTTTCTCCGGAGACTTTTTAATACCGTTTTTATTTATCAAGTAGCCAAGGTAAGTTATTTCTTTTTGAAAAAATGAACATTTTTCTTTTTGTAACGTTAAACCTGCGTCTTTTAGACGTTGTAAGACTAATCTCAGACGTTCTAAATGCATTGACCTATTTGAAGCTGTTATTAGAATGTCATCGAGAAAACACAGCACACCCTCTATACCAGAGAGTACACACGTAAGCGCACGTTGAAATGCTGCAGGTGCCGAAGAAAGACCAAAAATAAGACGTGTATATGTCATCAAGCCGCGATGTGTGTTAATACATGTGATATTTTGCGGATCCTCAATAGGAAATTGATTGTACGCCATAGACATATCCAACTTTGTGAACTCTTCCCCTCCATGTAATCTCGAAAATAACTCGTCTATAGTAGGTAAAGGGTATGTCTCCACTAACAACTGTTTGTTTATCGTCTTAGAGTAGTCTGCACACAAACGAACTGTACCATTTTTTTTTAACACTGGTACGATAGGCGATGCGTATTCGGAATGCTCGATCGGCACTAAAATACCTAACGTCAACAAGCGATCGATCTCTTTATCCACCTTATCGCGCAAAGAAAACGCGACCGTACGCGCTCTCATGAAAACTGGCTTTGCGTCATCCTTTAATGGTAACTTAATTTTATATTTATTAAAACAGCCTAATCTATCACTAAAAGTTTCCGAAAACTCTGCCAACAAATTACGTAAGTCGTGGTCACCATCCCGCTGGTCAAAAAAATTTATAGAAGAAAATTCTAATCCGAATTTAGATATAAAATCACGACCGAGAAGGGGTGGACCGACGCCACTAACAACATATACATCGATATACTTTGAGCGACCCGAATACGTAACAGACAGACGCGCTATACCTAAACAAGTTATAGAACCGCCGGAGTAATTTAATAATTTTCTTTCCGTAGGCAACAACGGAACATCAAAGAAATGCAATTTGTATGTACTTTCGGAAATAACCGTCACCGCAGAACCACTATCAATTTCAAATGGCAAACGTAATCCGTTAATACAAATGATTTCGGTCATAGGAGCCCCGTTGTTACAACGAATATTAAACAACTCACCGTCGTCTCCTTCGCTCAACTCTTTCGTATTCATGTACTTAATGTTAGCATCGCACATCTTACGTAGGTGACCTTTCACCCCGCACTTAGAACACTTAAAACGCGCATACCGACACTTATTAGACAAATGGCCTGCCCGACCACACACCGAACATTTACAAGGACGAACACCACTAGATTCCGCACCGCTCCCTAACTTGAACACGGCCGCGTCGATGGCGCCGGCGGCGCCACATAGCACCCCCGCAGCAACGCCGAGCTGTGGCCCCGCAGTCGCCCCGGTGCGAGCGCAGCGCACGCCCTCCGCCATTTCCACCGCTTCTGCGAGCGTTAGCTTCGTAGTGTCCTGAGCGAAAAGCTTCTCTCGCTCACGTCCCGATGCCATACCCGTAACAAATTTATCGAGCAACAAATCCTCTATATGTTTGAACTCGCAGTGAGCGGCTAAATCCCGCAACCTGGCCGCCCATTGCGAAGGACTTTCGTCACTCCGCTGTACCGCCGCGTAGAAATGATAACGTTCGGCGAACTGACAACGTTTCGGAGTGAGATGTTTTGTTAGGATCGAAACGATTCCGTCAAAATTCAACGTGTCCAAATCTGAGGGAAGCGCCAAGTTACTTGCCAACTTGTGTGTATTGTCGCTGAGTGAGCTCAATAAAATAGCCCGGCGTTTAATACCAGCTTTATCCGTTTCATTGTTAACATCGTTTGCCACAAAACCTTGCCGTAATTTCCTGATAAACGTTGACCAATCTTGAACAGCGTGGTCAAAATCAGGCCAATTTCTTGATGAAGACATGTTTAATTATTAATATACCAGGGTAATCCAAATCTCGTCGCCACTGATTTATATGGAAAAAGGGATAACAGTGAAACCGCCGGTAGCCGGTAATGAACTGACGTTTATTCAACACGATGACAGAACCATAGAGATCATGACACATATACATCAAAGAGGTTATGAATTTAGTTGCAGAAGATCCTTCAACATCGGTCCGTGTCTTAAGTCGCAGAACTGGCATATCAACTAGATCTGTACATCGGATACTCAAAAGACATGAACTGTACCCATACCACTATCAAAGGGTGCAGTCATTGCTACCAAGAGATTATCAATTGAGAGTAACATTTTGTAGAGTAATGCTACGCAGAATAAGAGAAGACCCGCAGTTTTTTAATAAAATATTATGGAGCGACGAGTCATCCTGCAAAAAATATGGATATTTAAATCTACACAATTTGCATTACTGGCAGCTAGAAAACCCGCATCTCATAAGGCAAGACAGATCACAGTACCAATTTAAAATAAACCTTTGGACCGGAATCATTAACGGACACATAATCGGTCCACACGAGCTGCCAGAAACATTAAATGCAGAAAGATATTTAAGTTTTTTGCGAATCGACTTGCCCTTGCTTCTGGAAGGTGTCGTTCCTGAAGTCCAAGAAGACATGTGGCTGCAGAACGATGGCTGTCCCGCTCACTATGCTGTTAGAGTACGAGAGCACCTTGATACAGCGTATCCAAATAGGTGGATTGGGCGTTTAGGTCCAATATTGTGGCCACCACGCTCGCCAGATCTAAATCCCCTAGATTTCTTTTATTGAGGTTGCCTAAATGAAAAAGTCTATAGCAAAGAAATCACAAGTATTGACCAATTGAGGACTAGAATCCAGGCAGCAGCTAGAGAAATCAGCGAAAGCGGGTTTGCCCGATGACTAAAATGGTCGTTTATTAGACGTTGCAGAGCGTGTATAGCTACGAATGGGGGCCATTTTGAACATTTCGTTTAATTTTAATGATTGTAATCATGACAAAGATTAATAATAAATGATAAATTATGTCATTTGTTTTTTTTTTATTCTTTGCTCAAATACCTAAAGTAACAAGTTAGGTCTAGATAACTCTGCAATAGTAGTTTTTTTTAACAAATTGGCACTGACACTGTAGTGCATTTTTTTGCAAATATCGTAAGTATTAACGCAATAAAGTTTAAAAAAGTAGTTCAATGAAAATCTTCTTTGCTTCAATTAAAATTGAATATCTTTTTGTTAAATAATAGTATCTGTTATAATGATACCATTTTGAAATCGGTATTTAGTAAGCATATTATTAAATAAATGGGCACTGACAGTGTAGTAAGTTTTTTTTACAAAAATCGCCCTTGAACTTGGATGGTATGTTAAAAATTTGGGTTAAAATTAGAGAAGAACTAACTTTTTCTTCAAAAGAGGTGAATTTACATAAAAAATCATAATTTATCATGATAGCTCTAGTATTCAGCAGTAATTAACAGAAATCAAAATTAAAAAATAATGTTTTTTGTTGAAACTACAAACAAATTTGTAATAAAAGGTAGAAATTTCGTAAATAAAAGACAAAAAGGAAATATTTTCGGAACCCTTGGGTAAAAATGGTTAAAAATTTTAATTGTTATAGTTAATTATCTGGTTCATCGAATCCTGAACGGTGGACCACTACTTACGCCACACACTGTATAAAGATTATAATGGATTATAATTAATCTATATTGTCGCTAGCGACGCAAAATGCTTGTTCTGTCTATGTTATGCCAAATAAATTGCCATTTTTTTTTTAAGATTTCTAGCATTTTTTTGCAATCTACTAGTATTCTTGTTAACCCCTCGTGCTAAGCTAAACTGCTTGTGTTACGAGTGGGTTCACGTCGGTAGTGCAATGGGTGGGGTTCGACACGGCGACCTCAAGATCACAAGTCCGACGTCCTAGCCATTGGGCTACTTAACGGCCGGTCGCTTTATTTGGGTGGACCATGAGCATATAACGACGGACGCGCTGTATTTCCTTTAGTCGACCTTAGGACACCCATAGGACGATATGGAGTGGTTAGAGCGGCTCTGAAGCTGCCCCCTAACAAACACTCCTCGCTTGACAGACAGAGGCGGGCGCTGGGCACCGCGAACCCTCAGCTGGTGGAGGCGCTGGTGGGGATGGGGTACCCGCGCCCCGTCGCCATCGCGGCCCTGCAGCACTCCAACAACCACGCCGCTGAAGCCGTGCGGCTCATACAGGAACAACCGGAGCTGGTCAGTATATCTTATCATCATCATAAGCCCGTTTAACGCCCACTGCTGAACATGGGTCCCCTCCCCAAAGGGAGGGTATTTTCCGTGGTCACTACGCTTGGCAGGTGAGTTGGTGACAGCAGTATTATGCTGTAACACAGAAGAAAACGCTGTAATAACCATCGGGACCAACGGCTTTTAACGTGCTTTCCGAGGCACGGAGGGTAGTCCCTCAACTAACCAGACCCGGAAAGACATCTTAGAATGTACACAAAGATTTTTTGTCATGTGTGGGGATCGAACCCACGACCTCCGAGACCAGTACACCTAAAGATAAAAATAAAATTGAAAAGTCCGTTTGTAATAAAATTAATAAAAAAGTAAAAGGTTTTTTACTAAATGCATATGAATGTACGCAACAAACAGACACAGACTGAAATTTTTTTGTAGCTTTTTTGTTATAAGTACCCTCAGACCAAATTAAAAGTAAAGACGCAGCGCTATTAGTAACGCACAGACGCCGATAAAACTCTGCCTCTCAGCTTTCGCACGCACGCGTACTAAAACTATGCCTTACCTTATCAGTCGATTTGTCGCAGCATCAGGTGCTTGATGTCAAAATAAACTTCATTATCTATTAGTAAAAATGCTATATTGTGTCGTGAAAATCTTATAGAGTTCCACGAAACTCCCCTAAAAAACTAAAAGCCGTAATCTCTCAATCTCCCCGTCAGCGACCGCCCTGAGCCGAAGTCCAAGATCTAAAGAACCGCAATTTTAGCTAGACAAATGACGTATTTCTGTTGCCGCTATAACGACCAATACTAAAAACAAAATAAATATTTAAGGGGGACTCCCATACAACAAACGTTTTTTTTTAGACTTTTTGCTCGATATCAATAACCGCAAGAGGCAGGGACTTGAAAATGGTACGGAACCCTTCGTGCGCGAGTCCGACTCGCACTTGGCCGTTTTTTTTGGACGGACCTATATCTATATCTATACGAATATTATAAAGAGGAAAAGTTTGTATTTTTGTATGTATGTTTCTTATAAACTCAAAAACTACTGAACGGATTTCAATAATTCTTTCACAATTGGAATTCTTCATTCCCTAATATCATTGGCTATATTTTACTAGAAAATAGGGATCCCTACTTCAATAATGTAAACCTTTTATTTATATAGATGTTATGTCATGTTATTATATTATAACCTTTATCCCCAGTTTGGTGTGAGCGACCTGGAGGAGGATATGGACTTGCCCAACACTGAGGACTCAGCAGTAGAACCCGACCATAAATTAGTTGCTGAGGTGAGCTTTTATATCATTCATCATCATCATCATCAGCCCTTACAACGTCCACTGCTGAACATGGGCCTCCTCCCGAGGGAGGATTTTTGTCATAGTCACCACGCTTCACAGGCGGATTGGTGACCGCAGTATTATGTTGTAGCATATAAAGAAACGCTGCTACCCGTTCCCTGATATAAAATTGTTATAACAATTGGGACTAACAGCTAAACGTGCTTTCGGAGGGCCGTAGTCCCTCAGCCAACCAGACCCGGAAAGAAATCTTAAAAAGAAATCTACACAAAGATTTATTGTCCGGTTGTGGGGATCGAACCCATGACCTCCGAGTTTTAAAGCGAGCCAAATACCGCTAAGCTACGGACGTTGTCAATCATACGCAGCCATTTAATTGAATGCCTAGCCCAATTGTTGATTGATCTAACCTAAATTAACGTTTGTCTATTTAGCTAATACACTTGAGAGCAATAAAATCGCACACCCCTTGTAATTTGGTTTATTACTGATTGTTTTCTAAAATCTAAAGATATTGAGTAAAAATCATTAGACAAAATTAAAGCATACAAGCTTAGCTTTACAAAAACATAAAATTAAAATCATTGACCTTTACGTAACTTACAAAAACCGACCGTACACCGAATTCCCCAAATTCACGCGTTTGCGTTGTCACTACTTGCACCCTTAGCCGCAGGTATAAAAAGGTCGGTTTATTGGAATTTTTAATCAGTTGCATACCGAAGGTCAACGTGATAACATCTCTACTGGAAGCATACGGATTTACTGGAAAAATATGGATACCACGCCCGCAGAAGCCGCTCAAGTTATTGCCTTGCTCGAAGCAGGCCATAACCAAAGTGAAGTTGCTCGACGGCTAAATTTGAGCCGCTACTCTGTTCGTCGTGCATACCAGAGGTTCCAAGAGACCGGTGGCTACATTCGGCGACCAGGATCTGGCCGGCGACGCACAACATCAGAGCGTGATGACCGCTTTCTTGTGACAAGGTCTTTGAGAAATCGGCAACTGAACGCGGTTCAACTGGGACAACAGTTTCGAGAAGTTCGCAATGTCAGTATAAGTCGGTGGACAATTCGAAGAAGACTAGGTGAAGCAGGAATGACTTCACATCGCCCAGCAAATGGTCCCAAATTGACCACAGCTCACCGACAAGCCCGGCTACAATTTGCTAGGGAACATTTAAATTGGACGTATGACCAATGGCGGGCTGTTATGTTCTCTGATGAGTGCAGAATGACTTTACATGGTCATGATGGACGCTCTAGGGTCTACAGAAGGTCATCAGAGCGATTTTCACAATGCTGCATAAGCGAACGTGTGGCTTTTGGAGGTGGATCGTGTATGTTTTGGGGTGGCATAATGTTGGACACTAAAACTGACATTGTATTCATCACTACGGCGAATACCGGCCCGAGATCGAGAAGTTTGACGGCTGCACGATACGTCGAAGAAGTGCTCGAAGAACATGTGAGGCCGCTTGCGTGGCTTATGGGAGAAGATTTTCTCTTAATGCACGACAACGCCAGACCGCATGTCGCTAGAACAGTTTGCGACTACATGGAAGACGTTGGAATCACCGCGATGGAGTGGCCAGCTCGTAGTCCTGATCTCAATCCGATTGAGCATGTCTGGGATGAGCTAAAAAGAAGAGTTCGAGCAAGAAGCCCTGCTCCTACGCGCCTCCAAGAGCTTCAACTTGCCATTGAAGAGGAGTGGAACGCCATACCACAAGATTTTATGGTGAAATTAATACGGTCCATGAAAAACCGATTAAGAGCTGTAATCAAGGCTAAGGGAGGGAATACACCTTATTAAAAAACAATTTGATCAAGCATTTTGAGTTTTATTTTTATTCTTTCTTAAGCTAAATTGGGTAATTTTATCCGTATGTTGGGTTTTGTGCCCTAAAACTCCCTATGGGTACTTTTTTTACACTGTATTTGATATCATTAGAAAGGTACTGAAGTAAACATTCAAATAGTGTAAGTTTTATTTTAATATGTATTCACATTCATGAAAAAAACTGCTTTAACAACAAAAAGTCAACGTGTGCGATTTTATTGCTCTCAAGTGTAGTAAGCTAGCCTTTTCGAGTATGGCTTACGTAAATCAGGCAGGTGATTTGAAATTATTTTAGGTTTTTTTTACCACCCAAAATCAACGATTTGGCTAGTTTACCTTTAGCCGCTTCATAGAATGTCTAGTCTGGCTAGCCGTCCCATTGTCGATCCAACTAGATGGCTGCGATATAGGGGAAAATGTCCAATTATTGGCACTTTAAGCGGTAAAAGAAATATTGTTTGTGATAATTATATGCCTTTTTAAGAGAAGAGAATAGTAAAAAGTAACAATAGAAATATTTTTTCGTTCGAACACAATTTTTTACTGCCCTTATCCTATATTACTTGTGATCGGCGCAACACGTTTGTTTCTTCCATTCTGTCCTGTCACCCGTCACACTATCACTAACTCCCTATTCTGTCATATCACTCTTTACACAATCCATCTATCTCTCCTTTGGCCTTCCTCTCCCTCTCCATCCATCTACATGTATACTTAGAAATAAAAAATGTTTGTTCGAAAACATATGTTTTATTAATTGTGTAAATAAAAAAATTATATAATTATAATATTATAATTTTCTCCAATTTAATTTCTTTTTCCAAATATTGGCATATATAACTTTTGCCACCATCTTCATTTAAGATCACTTCAAGTGTTGCCATTTGAAAAATAATAACCATAGAAAAATCTATAGATTTTTTAGATAAAGTTGGTGGTTGAGTTGTTGTTTTTTTACATTTAACGAAGCTGTGCCAATAATTGGTGAAGTGCCAAGAAAGACACTCTTGGCTCACTTTAGATCTCGGAGGTCGTGGGTTCGAACCCCACGCCGGACAAGAAATCTTTGTGTAAATTCTATAAAACCCTATAATGATGTTTTCTCCAGCTGGAGGCCATGGGCTACGACGGCGAGCAGGCCCGGGAGGCGCTGCGTATGTCTCGCAACCACATCAGCGGGGCCGTGGACATACTAGTGGCCGGACATGGATTTGTTTCAGGTAGTGTGTTAGACTGTTGACCAATTTGTGTTTAGGAGCAAAACTATCGATAGTATTGCTCCTAAACATGGGTTGGTCTTCGATAGTATCGATACTATTGCTTCCAATCAATAGTATTAGTTAATTTGTGATATCGATAGTATCGATATTATCGAAACTATCGATACTATCGATAGCACTATCGATATTGTTACTATTTTTCGAGGTCATCTATCGATAGCGAAACTATCGATAGTTGGGCAACTCTACTGCAGAACGACCAACGAAAATGTCATACAACATTGTTATATTACATTGTTATTCTAATGTGTACGGTATTGTTATATGTTGCAAAGTTGAAAAACTATGTTAGATAATGTGGACGTGTTATAAAACACATGTTATACAACATGTCATTTAATCTGTACGAACCTTAAGCCAATAATTGCATTGTTCGTTTGTCCGACGGTTGCATAAAACTCCCCTAATATACTAAAAGTCATAATCCCTCAATCTCATCGCCAACGACCGCCCTGAGCCGAGGTCCAAACCCCACAAGGGGCACCCTCTTACGCAGGTTACTTAGTTTGTAGTTTTTAAACCATTTATTAAGGCTGTAGCTCTGCTCGCCTTTATGCCCGGTGAAGTAGCAAAAGCCTTGTGGCTACCTACGTTTGTCCATCCGAAAAAAAATGTTCGTTTGTCCAGACGGTGATCCGACCAATCCTTCCACGAGCCAGGAGTCAGCAGTTGCTGCGAGAATACTAAAGAAACGGGAGGATAAAAAAAAGTAAGTGTTATAGTATCATCATCGTCATCATCAGCCCGTATAACGTCCACTGCTGAACATGGGCCTCCTCCCGAGGGAGGGTATTTGATATAATCACCACGCTGATTGATGACCGCAGTATTATGTTGTGCCACACAAGGAAACGCTGCTGCCCGTTCCTTGATATACGATTATTACAGATGATGCTATAACAATCGGGACCAACGGCTTAACATGCTTTCCAAGGCACGTAGGGAAGTCCCCCAACCAACCACACCCGGAAAGAAATCTTAGAATTTACACAAAGATTTCCTGTTCGGCGTGGGGATTGAACCCACGGCCTCCGAGATTTAAAGCGAGTCAAATACCGCTACGCTACGGAGGTTGTCCTTGTTGTTGTTACAAATGTATTATACTAGTTTGTGCTCGCGACTTTGTCCGCCTGGAATAGTAATACTTTGGATTTTGAAACATTCTTTATTAGTGCTACACTCGTATTGGTCTGCAATAAGCCGACGATATATAGGGTGACTGGTAATTAGTGACCGATACCTAAACACATGATTGTGCTCATGATAACAAACAACTTTTACTATGGCACCAACCCTGAAATCGCGAAAAAAAATCAGCTGTTAACCATACATTCATGTTCCTCATAACTCGTCAACATGGTGGGGAGCAGCTGATTTTTTTTTCGCGATTTCAAGTTTGGTGCCATAGTAAAAGTTATTTGTTATCATGACCACAATGATGTGTTAAGGTATCGGTCACTAATTACCACTAATTACCAGAAGTAGCAAAAGCCTCGGGGCTAAAGACAAAAGTCCGTGCGAAAAAAAAATGAACGTAAAGTTTGTATTTTTGTTTCGAATAAACTCAAATGTTTATTTTTGTTAATTTTTCAGGCAAGAACGTGAGCTGGCTCTCAGCCGCTTATCTTCAGCTCTCAAAGGAGAAGAAGATGATTACCTCGACGCGTCTCTGGTGGAGGAAGAGGAATTCCTGGTGCAGTACAAGTCGTTGCTATAAATATTCTTACTGTCCTTGTATTTTCGGTAATCAATTACTTATTGGGCATGAACCGTGTTCGTCATATTTGATTGATTCGTCATGAAACTAGTCAGAAATATTTGACTGATTGGTCTTGAAACTAGTCCGAAATCTTTAACTATTTGGACATGAACCTTGTTGGTCTCAAACCTTGTTGATCATGAACCTTGTTGATCATGAACCTGGTTGATCATGAACCTTGTTGGTCATGAACCTTGTTGGTTATGAAACTGACGCCAATATGATGCGATGTTATATTTGTTCGATATAATGGTCTGTAGTTTTTTTTGTTTTTAAGTAATTAAAATATCTGGGGTAATAGTCTGGGAGATCAACCTTCATCAATCTGATAACCGGATGAGACATACTTTTTGTCAAATATTATTCATTAGCAAACATGCCTATGACAACTTGCCCATCAAAAAGTGTTCATGGCTTGAATGAATCATCATTTCAGCCGTAAGACGTCCGGCGGTGGGAATGCGTAAAAGCATTTCCCCCCGGACAACAAAAAAAGGATGTCCACTGCTGGACATAGGCCTCCCTCATAGATCACCAGTTGTTGCGGTTAGAAGCGGCCTGCATCCACCATGATCCCGCGGCCTTAACCAAATCATCCGTCCATCTAGTAGGTGGACGTCCTACGCTACGCTTGCCGATCCGCGGTCTCCATTCGGGAACTTTTCGGCCCCAACGGCCATCTGTTCTCCGTGCTATATGGCCTGCCCATTTCTATTTCAACAAACTAATCCGTTGGGCTATGTCGTTAACCCGCGTGCTTCTACGTATCTCTTCATTTCTGATTCGATCTCGTAGAGAAACCCCGAGTATAGCCCTCTCTTGCGAATCACTTAAACACAATTTCGCCACAAAATAGTTATTAGCACATTGTGTATATTGTTCAAAATTTCACGCGGTGCGCAAGCGACCGTCGGAAGCGGGCGATAATTCCCGACTTAATGGTTTTTGATTTCCGGATTGTCAAGCGCCGCGAAGAATCTTCCTTTTCTCTCTTACTCAGGTTTAACGTTGGGATAAGGAGAGGGAAAGATATATATTATCATGCCAACTACTCTAAACCGCGCAAACGACTACGCTGGTTGTGCTGCTCAACTGGTTAACGCCATCGTGTACGTTAAGTGCGCGGAATAACTAAATGTTCTCATTTTTACTGTGTACCATTGTAGTCTTTGTACTTCGTCAGATATTGCATTTAATCTTGTCATAATAATATATGTAATAAGGTGTAACCCCTCATCTGTCCTCACACTCCTGACGGATGTAAAATTCCTGAATTTGGACCTGTTTTTTGGATAAGTGTGTGTTTGTGTGTAACTCACTTCTACTTATATCAACCAGTCTACCGTAGACAAACAGGCAAGCTAGTGAATACATTTTTTTGTGTGTATTTGTTGCGTAGTACATACATACATACATACAAACATTCACTCCTCTTTCCAATAGGGGTAGGCAGATACCACTTCCTTCCACTTCCACCTCTTCTACATTCATTCATCTCCTCATGGTAGGGTACTTTTAATCTGACCTTTCTTAAGAACGTCCCCGAGTTGAATGAACAACGACCGCCTTGGTCTTCCTTCCTCTTGTTTCTACATTTCGATAAAGCCATTTTATATATGCAGTAGTGTGGCAAATTGTTGCTTTGATTCACAGTACCCGAAAGTTGTAAAAATAACGTTGAACTTTCATTTGTACACCATTTTATGACACAATAGGCTAGTTGACACATATGAAATTATGTTTCAATGATGTTTATTTCTAAAAGTATTCGTCATATGGAACCTAAATATAGTAATTTCTTTTGTCTATGTCTTTAACTTCCGAAAACGCTATCAGCCATTTTGTGTCGTCATATATCTAGTTAAAAAACATGAACGCGATCCTTTACTATTACACTTTCTAAGTCATGACGTCATTGATCTTGAACACAGATAATGTATATAGATCAACATGGCTGACAACGCTTTCATCTCTAAATGTCAAGCCAATTTTAAAATATTTATTTTAGTGCTTTCTACATCTGAAAATATCTTTCTACATCTAAATATATATATTATTATATTTTTTTCTTGATCTAGTAAAACCATTCTTAACCATATAAAAATAATTTTAATAAGGGTCAACTAGCTTATTGGAATTACAATAACAAATAATGAAGTTTGTTATGATATCAAGCACCTAACGCTGCGATAGAATGACATATCGACTGATACGGTAAGGCATAGATTTGATACGCGTGTGTAAACACGCCAAGGCCGAGTTTTTACCGGCTTCAGTGTGTTAATCGCAGCGATCCGTCTTTACTTTTTTTTTGGTCGGAGTTTCAGCCATTCATAAACACACTACGAAACCAATACACACGAAACATTTCCCTTGCCAGTTGAGGGTATACGATCAATGCAAATAAAGATGAATTTAATTATGTGTTCATCATATAATCGTACCATGAACATTTTTAATTAAACTAAAATTATAATCTATTTAAAAAATTATATACTTAATATAAAACAATATTATATTTCAAAAATGAGATTAATAAATTTTGACCACCGGCGGGACTCGAACTTGCATCTTAGGTTTAGTCCATGCCATTTGCCATTGCTACTTCTCCGGGCATAAAGGCGAGCAAAGCTCCAGCCTTAATAAATGGTTTAAAAACTACAAACTAAGCAACCTGCGCAAGGCGCCCCCTGTGGGGCTTGGACCTCGGCTCAGGGCGGTCGCTGGCGATGAGATTGAGGGAATATGACGTTGGAACCCAACCGCTAAGATGCAGGTTCAAGTCAAAGTCAAAAATTCTTTATTCATATATATAACTGCCCTGCTTATGGCACTTGCAGTAATCGAAATTTTTGTGATTTTTACGTTTTTGCGAAAATGACATTACAGGACCCTAATCTATACATAAAAAAATGAAAATCATATTTTTTTTTATTACAAAAATGTTTTTCATTTAACGAGAAACGCCGTACTTGCCATTTTTTTGTAAGTACGGCGTTTCAAGTGAATTGGCCCTGCTCAAGTGGATTTTGAGCAGGGCAGTTAAGTCCTGCCTGTGGTCAAAATTTATTATTCTCCATTTTGAAATTTAGTAAGCGGAAATCTTTTCCGGATAGTATTCATAAAATTTTAATATTTTAATGTTGTGCCATTATCTTTGTAAATGTGTAACGTACCTATAGAGTTCAATTTTGATTGACTGAAAACTTATATTTGTCCGTAGTGAACTTTCATGTTGTTGTTGTGATACTTAGTTATATTTTTTTATTGTCTTAAGTATAAAATACTTAGATTAGATGTGATGAAATAAAAATATGTATACCTACTTACATTTAACATGGTTTTTTATTCTCGGCTCGTTTTAAACCCGAGGTGATGGGTAACGCCTTTTTTCGTCGGACGGACATGAGTCCACGAGGCTTTTGCTACTTCATCGGCCATAAAGGTAAGTAGAGATCCAGCCTAAATGGTTTATAAACTACAAACTAAGCAACCTGCGCAAAAGGGCGCCCCCTGTGGATCTTGGACCTCGGCTCAGGCAGTCGCTGATTGAGGATTTTTGTGCAACAGTACGCGAGCCTCAAGGACTTCGGGTCTACGATAGCATCGGAAGGTTCTTTGCAAACTAAGGATAATGAAGGAAGACAATTCGTTGGCTCACTGCAGTGTTATTGACTTTTTATTAGAAACAAGTTCTGAGGGACAAACAGACAGACAAACATTCATATGCAGTTAACAATTCTATACTTTTTGGGTAAATAATTTTACAGTGAGATTTACATAGAACAATTTAACTCACGTATATTTCAAATAATAATTACATAGGCGTCTTACGTAATTAATCTTACTGTAATATTTTAAATGCATCTATAGGTAATACATAACAGACATTTATTCTATATAATCAAATACAAAATATAGCTTTAAAATTAACATTTATTCGACAAAGGGCAAACCACAGCGAGCGAGGCGGGCGAGCTTTGGTTTTATATTTTTTTACAGAACGAACTACAGACGTAAGTTCTAGGGTAGGGTTCCCATACGTCCCGGTTTCGAGTGTCATGCCCCGGTTTCGAGTGTCATGTCCCGGTTTCGAGCGTCATGTCCCGGTTTCGAGCGTCATGTCCCGGCCAACAAGGCAAGGCTCTGTGTGACGTGTTATTGTTTCATCTCTCCCCCCCGCTATGACTATAGTCTCGGTCAGCGCGGAAACAATTATGGCAACCCTATCCAAGAGAGCTCGCTATGGAGCCCCACACTCTGGGCTTTAGGCCTAATGTTTGCTCACGGGCGCTTTATGGGCTACAGACCTTACTCATGCACAGGAACACAACATTAATCAATAATATAATTTGGCTGTGGCATTATGTGAGGTGGAAAGTGGAAAATAAAATTTTAAAATAGATAAAATGATTTTTTTACAACGGGATTTTATAAGTTTGACGTGTCTGTGGCATCGTAGCTCCCGAATGGATAAACCGATTTTGATATTGATTTTTTTTGTTGGAAAGGATTTATTAGTGGGAAGTGTTCTTAGCTATGTTTGATGAAAATCGATCCAAGATGGCTGCCGCCACAAAATGGCGGAATATATATATTTTAACAACTCCCTCAATATGGAAATGGATATCAAATAAAAGGTCTTGAATAGTAAAAAAAATTATGTACTCTATACTGAAAGGGAATAAGGTGTAAGTATTAACTAACGAAACGAAATCTAAAAACTCGAAAAATATTTGTATGAAGTTTTTTGGTTTGCTAAGATTTTTATTAAAAAAATAGTTGCCGAGACGGCAATGAGCTCTAGTGTGTTGAAATACAAAATAATGTATGTAGTGCGTACCTACAGACGCCCCTAAAACAGGTTTCAAGTCATTTGAAGGCAATATGTAACCTTTAACTAACAAAAATAAATAATTTTGCGGAGTACCTATAAGCTATCAGCTATCTCGCTCGCACTCTAGTTGTAGGAGGCCTGTACTCAATTCTTTTCTACTCCATTACTTTTCTACAATAAACTCTAGAAACATAACATCGTTCTTAATATACTCAAACTTGTCTAAACTAGTGTGAGGTATGAAGATGTACTGTCGCTTCATCTGAACGATATTCATGTCGAGGTTCTCACTAGACTTGGTCTTCTCTTCCGGCGAGTCTTCGAAGTCGTGACGCTTGGAGGATGACTTGCGCCGCAGTGGAAGTGACTTTACTATATCCATTGCCTGTACAGAAAGTAGGTAAAGGTTCATCTCCCCGGAAAAAATGGTACCTATTTAGTTGATTATTTCAAAAACTTATTTAACTTTACTTAAAAGGCTAACTTACCATTAAAAACCACATTATAATCTATCGATTCGTTAAGATCTTTCAATAGACAATATAGGTACCTAATATTTGTCCTAAATAAGAGGAATGATTTTATTGCTTGTTTGTTAGCATTCAACAGTCTCCGGAACTAATGAACCCATTTTAAAAATTCTCTCACCATTAGAAAGTTACACGTTATGCAGGAGAATAATAGGCCATGTTTAATTATAAAGTTGAAAGCAATGCTGCGTGTGGGATACTAGTAGAATATTCACACACACAAGATAAGTATAGGTAAATGTTGCTTTTCATTACCTGGCTTCTATTAGCAGGCTGATCCTTGAGAACAATGTTGATGTTGAGGTCGCAGGGCCACTCCAGCAGAGTATCGTAAGGGCCTGCCACCAGCTTCACAGTCGAAGTTATGTGGCGCCCCTTCCACTTGCCAATTCCGTTTAGATTTAACTCCGCCTGAAAATAAACATTATCATCAGCCCGTATAGCGTCCACTGCAGAACATGGGCAAGAGGAGGCCCATGTTCTGCAGTGGACGCTATACGGGAAAAGACTATGGAAAGCCAGGTCATTGAGGTATGGGGAGTGGGGCACATGGGCCCCGCTCTTTTCGAACGTCACATTTGCGTTAGCGGTTTTATATAATTGTGTCTAGGCTCTCAGGTTTTAAAAAACTTGCATAACCACTAAGTCACTTGTGTAATCCCTTTTTTTTCGGTTTGGGATTTCGTAGGTAGCCATGAGGCTTTTGCTTTTACAGAGCTCCAGCCTTAATAAATGGTTTAAAAACTACAAACTAAGCAACCTGCGCAAGAGGGCGCCCCCTGTGGGGCTTGGACCTCGGCTCAGGACGGTCGCTCGCGATGAGATTGAGGGATTATGACGTTTAGTATTGTAGGGGAGTTTTGTGCAACTGTCGCTCTACTTTACAGTTCGCGGGCCTCTCGGACTTCGGGTCTACAAGGGCATCGGTAATTCCAAACCCTTACCTTCAACGTGTATCCATACTTGCTGGTCCTGAACAAGGGACTGCTAAGAACTGTGTCATTTTCTTTAGCTTCCTTCATCCGAGACTGAAAGTTCGGTATCCTCCATATAAAATTACCTGTTAAATAATATGAAGTTAGGTTAGGTTATTTGATTTTGGTACAATGATATTGTGGGAAATTTATAGCGATATCCGAATTCGAATTAACTAAGTTATGTCAATTAGAAAATTGATTCGTAGGTTTCCGTGAAACTGCCGTCGGGGGGCCGGATTGCTCATGCGTACCCGGCCCCCGCCACCGGCTGATCGAAAGAGATCGAAAGAGAGGACCCTACACCACTAAAACCTCCCGGACACCGGGGGGTTTTAGTGGTGTAGGGTCCTCTCCTCGTGGTATGAGTTTAGCATACCACGCTATGAAGAGGGCGAGCCCCACATATCCCATCGCCAGCGTGCGAATACGCTGCAGCGGTGTTGGGAAAGCGTAAATTAATTTCTCCCCGGAAAACAAAAAACAAAAAAAAAAGGTTTTCGTAAAACTCCATCATTTGTTGCATTCCACCACATCAGTTTTTTTTCGGACGGACATTAATGTAGTTAGCCACGAGGCTTTTACTACTATACCGGACATAAAGGCGAGCAGAGCTCCAGGCTCATTAAATGGTTTATGAACTACAAACTAAGCAACGTGCGCAAGATAGCGGCCCCTGTGGAATTTGCAGTAGTATTAGTGGGACACATAAATGCCTTGCGGCTTTCTGCAAGTATCTGCAGAAAGCTTCAACATTCTTATCTATCCCTGAATACCAGCGCTACATTCACGCACAAATGTTTGGATGTATAGCATAAAGCTGAAGTTGGTGCCAATTTATAGTGCACATGGAATGTTTGATGATTAATTTCATATTGTATTTTTTCTGAAAACAGGGCATTATTGTTCGCGATGAACAATATAGTTAAATATAGGTTTTTGTGTAAAAAAGTTTTAATAGATTTGACTTTGGCGCCAATCGTAACAAAAGATGGTTGTCGAGTGTCTTTGACGTGAATGTGTACGGCGCATGTTAGTGTGCGGCGCATGCGTATTGCGTGTAAGGAGTATTTGAATGTGTGTAATAGAAGTTCTCAGAATAAGTATAAGCATAGAAACCAGGCTAATTTTGGTTTGTAGCAACAGCAAAAATCTTCTTTTGGTCTCGCTCTAATTAATACATGTTTTACTTAAGAGCGAAAGAGTCAATGATTATTTTAATAGCTTACATTGTTGCAAGGTTGTCCACGCCAAATTTAAAAGTGACCTCTTTTTTGACATTTGTGACTTCTTATTATACGGCTGTGCATGAAAGTAGTAACTTGACATATAAACGTCATACAAGGTGACTTAAACTGATTTTAGTCGCATTATTTATGTACATTGTTTACATTTGTGTTTTCGCTGCAGCAGTGAATAATTTTAACGATTTTGCGACGAAAATAAATTAAATTACAATTATTGTAGGTATATGTTGTAGATTATAACTAACAAAATATCGTGTAATATTGAAGGATGCGTTTCACATTCCGGAAAGAAGCAAAATGATCCTGTTTGTGTAACATTTCATCGGTAAGTTTATATCTTTATTATTTGGTAAATTTTTTTTTTACTACTGTTACTAGTGATGGAGATATCGAAAGTATCGATATGGTAAAAATTGAAAACTTAGATTAAATCAAAATAGCTGTAACCGCTATTTTTATTAATCTAAAGGTAATAGTAGAAAATTTTATTTGTTAAGATTTTGCCACTGTATTATTTAACAGGCAGTAAGTAGGAAAGTTGTATAAATATATAGAGAAGTTATATAAATATATAGATACGACGTGTTGCTACTGTTGCTAGATAGGATTGGAAATGGAAAAAACACAGTCGAATTATTGCAACTATTTTATGTAAATTAATTTATCTCTAACACAAATGTTAAATGGAGGCGATTAAAAAATAATGCTATGTCTATATTACAGTTGCCCATTTTAAATTCAAGGGTAAAAGAATAGATCACTTGATAAAATTATTTATTATTTATTTAGATGGGGCCGAATCGCCTCCACCTCCGCGGCGCGGCCTCTAGCCGCTCCTACCATTTCCGGAGGGTTTACACCCTTCGGGAAGGGATCGCGGCCAGAACGCGCCCCCTCACACCTCCAGCGGCCAAAACCTCCGCCTCAAGGTCCCACGGATAAGACCCCGCAAGGAGGCAGGCCGCGTCAAACGCGACCGTGCGGTAGGCGCGGGATGCCCTGATGACCAATGTGTTTAATGCCCTAATATTGAAGTTACCTAGTTGCTTAATTTATAAATTAAGCAAGAATAATCTAAGCTATAGTTTTAACATTGTGATTCTGACAAGTATAAATAACTAAGCGCCGAATAAAATCATTTAAGTTGTTTATTTAAATAGTTTTTCTTATTTATATCTATGTCACATTCACGTGCGAATTCGCTCGCGTAGCTACCGTTCCCTCAGGGACTTTTTAATTCAATATACCTCATCTAAATATAATGTACCTATTATTGTTACGGTGAGATATTTCTGTAAATCGTAAAAATAGTTTCGAAATAAATAGCAGGTTAATGATTAAAATTTGATATAAACGAAACTTTTCATTAATAATGTTTACGCATCGATCGTACCGATGATGGGTCAATTACAGTGATATTAAAAATAAAAAAATAACATTTAATTCAAATAAGTGATCGATTGATACTTTGATCGATTAATTTTTGAAATCGAGTTCTAGTTCTATCGATATATAAATTATCGACTATCGCATCATTGACAATATCGCAAACTTGTGACAACCTACAAATTTACGAAAGGGGCGCCATATATGCATCCTTTTCTGGTATTCTATGAAGGTCATATGTAAGAATAGCGTGATATAACCGTTTTTGGTTGCTGTTTAACCCTCCATCTATGTTAGTACTATATCAGTGTAGAAGTTGTTGAGTTGACATTAGGTGTAGTTGTGAATGTTGAAAACGGCGTAATAAATATTTTTCTTGCTTTTCTTTCTTTCTTACTCTACTAACGCCCTAAACACAGGAACGACTCGTCCGATATAAAAAAAAATCAGTGTTAGATAGCCCATATATCGAGAAGTGCTATATGTTATATTTCATTATGAAGTTTCCATGGGAACAGGAGCTACGCGGGTGGGAAACTGCACGCGGGAATCCTGCATATGTAATACAAGAGAGTAAAAATAAGATTGCAACAGTAGAGGAACGGTTGGTGTTCCTCCACATAAAATTAAGATCTTCATTGCCGGGCGAGGTGGTGTGCCCGGCGGCCGACGGCCATTTGTTACTGTTCGGAACTTGTATATGTTCGAATCGGCTTGCGAACTTGTATTGTGCGATACAGGTTAGTTGGGATGCTCGGCGGTAGATGGCTTTACTTGTCTACTAGAAGTTTCTGTGCGGATACAATAGATGTCTCTGTACAACGATAACCATACTAACCATTGTCACTCCCAAGCTCCAAATTACCGAAGCTGACTCTCGATTGGAAATCAGCCAGTTCCGTCCTCAGCTTGTGATAAGACTTGGTGAGTGCACGGAGGTCTCTCAGCACAATGTCTACTTTACTTGAATGATCTGAGAGTTCAGCTCGCGCGTCTGCTACTGCCACCTCGAGAACTGCTACCCTGTCCAATACCTGCAAATATAAAAGTGGGGTCAAACATTTATGGTAATATTATGTGAATGGAGAATCGACAATTATTAAGTTCACCCTAGAATCTCTAAAAAAAGGTTTTCAGGATCAATTTTGGCACCACGGCAGCCAATATCTAAGAGATGGTTTAAGTGACACGATCGGTGAAAGATTAATCGCATCGATAGCTTATCGTGCGGGTGATGCAACACTAACTTCATAATTTAGGGCAGGTGCTTACAATTTTACCGAGTGTAAATTTCTAGCAACACAATTTACATCATCCCCGGGACTTCGGTATGAGGCAGTCTAGTCTATAGTGTCTCTATAAAACCAATGAATTTACGAACTTAAGATTGCCGTCTTAAAAAGGATAAACTTAGAAGTTCCTTGAATATTTTCTTTTTGGTTTCATTGGAAAAATTAAAGTTGTCCAGTGTTCTCAACTAAACAAATGACGCCATTGACTTAATGTTTATTCAGAAATCTTTACTTATTTAAAATAGTACCAACGCCTTTATACAGCTTATACAGGTGGTTTCCATAAGGTGTCATTATTCGAAATTGTAAACCTAAATTAAGAAAGTATGAGCTAGATCAAAAGTTAAATATTGCTCGGATATTAAAAAAAAATTGTAATAATTTTACGGGGTATAATATTCGATTTCTTCGCAATAATTTCATACGCACAGGTCTTTCAGAAGCCGCGCTCTGTAGTTGCACATTCAACGCTGACAGATGAGCCAACTGCTCTGAGGACCTCCTGGCTTCCACCAGCTCGTTGTCCAAAGCTGCCCGATTCTCTGCATTCCTTTGCCGTTCCTCTTCTACTGTTTGTCTGATGTACTCTATTACTTCTTCTGAAATTGCAA
The DNA here is from genome assembly GCA_947037095.2 of Nycteola revayana. NCBI lineage: Eukaryota > Metazoa > Arthropoda > Insecta > Lepidoptera > Nolidae > Nycteola > Nycteola revayana. Next base: position 960,401 of record OX344844.2, read on the forward strand.
AAATAACCTTTTGGCGAGAGACATAGGCTACATACATTTAAATGGTTTATCCTACTAATATTATAAACGCGTAAGTTTGTAAGTATGGATGGATGTTTGTTACTCTTTCACGCCAAAACTACTGAACGGAAATGGCAGAAATTTTACACCGGAATAGGTTATACGCTGGATTAACATATAGGCTACAAAACATCACGCTCCGACCCACTAGAGCAGAGTAACGCGGGTAAAACCGCGGGGCGCAGCTATTAAAATATTAATATCGGGTATTAACGCGACAAAAATTACCTTTTATTTACATATCCCAACGTTTAGATTAAAGCTGCATTATACCGTGAGCAGACATCTTTGCCATCGAAATGGTTTTGGACGGACATATTATGTAAGTAGTTTGCCACGAGACTTTTGATACTTCACTACCTACATTCTTGCTGGTGGCTACTTGTAGAGGTTTTGTTTTGTACTTACCCAGTTTATGAACTGCTCTAATCCTATTGTCATGCTGCGTCAGTGCTTGCTCCAGCAGTTCTCTTTCGTGCTGCTCGTGAACTAGGCTACTCACTGTACTCTCCAATCTCATCACTGTCTGCAACTGCTGGCCTTGAAGTTCCTAACAAAATAAGCTTAACTTTATGAATTATATTTCTTTTTTAATATGACATTAGTCTGAGTAGCTGGAATACATAATATAATTATGTATATTATAGTTTTGGGTTCCAGAATAATGCTTTAAAGGAACTCAAATTACGGATATTTTTTGAGCAATTAGTAGTAGAGTAGAGTTACTAGTGTGGCCCAGGAGAACCCGCTGCACCAATTAGGCCTCGGGCGCCGCCGGAGGGTGTCCCAGGAAGCCATGGGTTCCTGGGCCCCTCACCAATAGCGGACCGAAAATTACCCGGGGGGTTTTAGTGGGAAGGGTCCTCTCCTCGTGGTTTGACGGATGTGTTTCTACACTACAATATTTTAATTAGCGCTGAAAACGAATGTTTTAACAAATATTTATTAATATAAATAGAGTAAGCAAAAGCTTCTTGATAGACCATTTTGTCAGCCGAAACTTAGAAGAAACAGTGCGTGATTCACACATTGATATGTGCAATTAATGTATGAAAAATGAACTACTGCTTAAGGATCATTCTCACCTGCAAAGCCAACTGCACATTAGCAAGATCATGCTTAAACTGCGCGGCCCAATTAGCAGACCGTTCTGCTTCATCGTCCACGGCTCCTCTCAACGACACCAGGGTAGACAGGAAGTGCTGGCTCCGTTCCTCCACCAGTACCAGCTTGGAGCGAAGGGTTTCTAATTCTGTGGCCTGGATCTCGCGGTGACTGGCTTCCTCTGTTACTACGAGTCTGAAAAATGGTGTTAATATTTAAATATACCAGTGAAAGCTTTTGGGGAGAAGTCATGAGGGTAATGATATCCATATCTAGTGACGATCATAATCATGAATGTCTTATTGTTAATTTTATTCTTTCCTTTTTTGTGCCTTCCATTTTGTTTATAAAAATATTTTGGAAAGGGGCAATAAAGCTTAATGTTACCCTTGCTTGTCACGCCTTAATCCCATCCCTTTTTACAAGTTTTTGTACTCCATACTTGTCTATTGGTCGATAGTAATAGGCAGGACGATTTACCATCAGTCCTATTAAATGTAAGATTGTTTTTAAAATGGCCATAATATGTTAGCTGCTTCTCTTGCTACCATACCGGGCATAAAGGCGAGCAGGACTACAGTCTTATTAAATGGTTTATAGAAAATCGATTCTATGCTGTCGAAAATATTTGATAAGTCACTTGTCTAGGGGTGCAGGATGAGAACAGCTACTAACTTGATGCTAGCAACCTCCTTCTCGAGAAAAGAAACGCAGTCATCTAAAGGAACAGAGCCTGGTGACCACGTGTGGTACTGGTTAGACACCGCAGGAGGCGTCGGCTGTGACACACTCACATGACTAGACGAGTTACGGTTCTGCAATAAAAACGACAAAATTATGTTCAACAATGGACGTCATACGTGCTGATGTCGATATCAGTGATATCACACAGTTTTCCACATACCTTCTCCATTTTAGGGCACTCCTGCACATGAGTCTCCTTGTGCTTCCTCTGGATCCAGGCTCCACACCTCAGAGGACATTGCTCCAATATGCTGCCACATAACTTCAAGTGGTTCTGCAGAAGAAATTTATTATGGTGTTACTTCAGCAGCGTAGCGATAGACGGATCCCATATCAAAAGTTGTTGGAGAGGTCCTTTACCTAGGGGCGTTACTATGGGTGGATCCGTTGCGGGGAACGATGGGTATACCCACATCCCTAGGAGATTTGTGACGTCACACTTTAATAATAATAATGTTTATATTAAAGTGTGTATTATCGTGTATACCTATATACAATGTATTATTACATTATCTATTTTATACAAGTTCACGCGGCATCACTCGCGTTACTCCCGTCCCCATAGGAACTTCATCTTTGAAGAGATCTCTGAAGAGTTTGTTTGTATTTTTACTTGAACGCGCCAATTTCTGAAACTACAGGACCGAATTGAAAAAATATTTTAGTGTTAGATAGCCCAATTATTGAAGGCCATGGGCTGTATTTAATTATGAAGTTCTTACAGGGACTTGAGGTTCGCCAATAAAACTGCGCGCGGAATCTAGTAATTTAATAGTGCCTATAGTATTTCTGAATATCTAACACTGGAAGAATTTCTCAAATCGGACCAATAGTTTCTGAGATAATCGCGTTCAAGCAAACAAACTCTTCAGTTTGCTAATTATTTATAGACTCGTACTTGACCGGATTCTTTATATCTAAATAGTGAGTGTTTTCTACCAATAATATGAACGTACGTTATATAGATATGATAGGTATTGTTCGTGATATTTTATAACAGCGTAAGAGCACCGATATCAGCTTATCAATATCAATTGCTAAGTAAATACACAGGTAGCTATAATAATTTAAATCTAAGAATAATATTGATTTATCGATTATTGTTTGTAACTTAAAATGGCAGACTGTAAATCGGATGCAATATAAAATAATAATAAATCTAGTTTTTAATTAAAACTACTCAAATATAAAGTAAAAATGTAAGCTATACTGATGGCTCAGTGGTTACGACAGTTGCTCCTGAGACCTGATGTTCTGGTTCGATTCCCACACCAAACAATTATGTGTACAACAGGTAGTCGTTATCTGGGTGTGTCCTTTGTGTCGGTAAATTGTGTGATTGTAAACCGTCTCACGACACAGGAATTTATGTTCGTGCGGGAATTTTCTAAAACTGTCATCTTATAATGCCAAAAACATGCTCGAAAAAGCCGACATCTCTGCAAGAAACTAACTAAAATACAATCAATCGTGAAAAAGTCGTTTCTTTGGGATCTGCTGTCGTTGAAAACCTTATACTTAAATATTGTAGGTATAATTTTAACGGGCTAGTTCTACCACTTAGTTAAGTTAGCTAAGTTTAAGTACCGAGGTCTGGAGACCTCGAGGCTACAAAGGAATGCCTTGAAGAGAAAATAACCCCACTTTCAAAGTATTTATCACGACGATTTCTCATTCTCGTGGTTACATGACACGACGTGGACATTATTCGTACCCACAATAGTGGGGGTATCTAATACAGGGACCCCTCTGTTGCGAATGTTCCGGGGCTGTAGACCCAAATGCGGTCCTGCAAAAAATATGCAAAGGCAAGTACTGAGCCTCTGGGCTAAAGTTACCTGAAGATGTCCCATCTCAAACTGCTCATTGCAGAAATAACAAGGGCTGTCCTTGGCGCCTCGGTAGGGTTGCGTCTCGGAGATCTGACTTAGTCTGTTCAGACTCATGGTGGAATCTCACTAATTACTTCCAAACCCCATTATAGTATCGCCATATTGGAGCTTGCAACTGAAAAATATTGTTTAAATCACTACATCATCATCAGCCCGTATAACGTCCACTGCTGAACATGGGCCTCCTCCTGAGGGAGGGTATTGCCATAGTCACCACGCTTGGCAGGCGGGTTGGTGACCGCAGTATTATGTTGAAACACGCAAGGAAACGCTGCTGCCCGTTCCTTGATATACGATTATTATAAATGATGTTATAACAATCGGGCCCAACGTCTTAACGTGCTTTCAACAACCAGACCCGGGAAGAAATCTTAGAATTTACACAAAGATTTCTTGTCCGGTGTGGGGATCGAACCCACGACCTCCGAGATTTTAAAGTGAGCCAATTACCGCTACGCTACGGAGGTTGTCACTACATAGCATATAATAAAGTCTCTTCCCGTTATGTGACAGGCATATATGTATGCTTAGAGAAATATGCCATGGCTCTTGATGCGGTTATTTTTAATAGAGTGATTTAAGAGGAATGTTTATATGTAAAATCAGCTTTTTTTATATATTTCGTTAGCCAGGAGGCTTTTGCTACTTCACCGGGCATAAAGGCGAGCAGAGCTCCAGCCTAGATAAATGGTTTAAACACTACAGACTAAGCAACCTGCGCAAGAGGGCGTCTCCTGTGGGACTTGGACCTCGGCTCAGGGCGGTCGCTGACGGGGAGATTGAGGGATTATGGCTTTTAGTTTCTTTAGGGGAGTGTTGTGCAACTGTCGCTCTACTTTACAGTTCGCGGGCCTCTCGGACTTCGGGTCTACGAGGGCATCGGAAGGTTCTTAGCAAACTAAGGGTCGGGAGGGTGTATAATCAGCATTGCCTTAACCAATTAGGCTACAGTAGAACCCTACTGGTCATCGAAATTCATCAATCTCTTTTATAACACGTCTCTAAGGGGGACGTTAGTGCCATCTAACAGTGATGATCAACATTACTACGACAAATATGTTCAAAGTAGTATTTGGAAACAAATATTGAAACGATGACCCCGCCATGCCGGTGCGTTTCTGCTTCTCAATCAATGTGATTGGTCGGCCTCCGTAGAGTAGACTGGAGTCGTGCTGCCTATGCTAGCCGGGCAGCTTTGTTTTTGTTATTTATACTAATTGTTAGTCGGTATGTATTAAGCATTCTATTGACACAAATACTAGACTAGACTTTCAGTGGGGGTGCAGTCGGGAACCTTTGCTTGTTCAGCTGCAAGTCTGCCGATAAGTTTAAACATTCATATCACACACAAATCCAACTCAAGAGTTATAAAATCCGTGGAGATTTTCACGCCTCGTGAACTGATTTGCAGATGGCAACTCTGTCCATATCTAAATCGGAAAAACAGGTTATAAATCATCTTTGAGACCAAGTAGGTATAATAGATGACTTTTCAATCAATAAACAAATCATCTGAGTGAGCAATAAATATGACACGGCCCGTATTTAAGTTTTTTAATACTTTACTTTATGGTGTACAAAAAAAAATTAAACAATAACAATAATAATTATTTAATGTTAGATAAATTAAAGTAGAGTTTAAATATTGTTTTAGTAGTTTGTTTACTTGTGCATAGCTTATATGTGATAACTGTGAGTATTCGGTTTTGTTTTAATTAATATATTTTTCCCGATACTAAATTCGATATTAAGATAAAAAAAAATTATCAAGGTTTGTGTGGTTTTCTTTCATAGATTAGTCACGCACATGGTTCATAGTTGTTATTACGTCGGTGCAGCTAGTATTATATACACTAAGGAAAAGACCTTCTCCTCGTAGGATGATGAGCATATCATCACTATGGGGAGTCCCATTGTGGCAGTCATCATCATCATCAACCCGTATTACGTCCACTGCTGAACAGGGCCCAGGCGTGTTGGTTACAGCAGTATTATGATGTAACCGTCTCCCGGCATACGCTTGTTATACAATGACGATAATAATATAACAATCGGGACTAACGGATTATCGTAACACGGAGAGCGGGTTCCGGGTCTAATTGGTTGAGGGTCTACCTCAACCAAGCAGACCCGGAAATAAATCTAAGACTTTACACAGACAACCTCCGTAGCGTAGCGGTATTTGCGGTAATCTTGGAGGTCGTGGGTTCGAACCCCACGCCGGACAGAAAATCTTTGTGTTAATTCTAAGATTTCTTTCCGGGTCTGGTTGGTTGAGGGACTGCCCTCTGTGCATCGGAAAGCACGTTAAGCCGTTGGTCCCTATTGTTATAACATCATCTATAATAATGGTACTTGTATCAAGAACGGCAGCAGCTTTTCATTTTGTGGTACAACATAATACTGCGGTCACCAACCCGCCTGCCAAGCGTGGTGACTATGGCAACTACCCTCTGTCGGGAGGAGGCCCATGTTTAGCAGTGGACGTTATACGGGCTGATGATGATGATGACACTAAGATATCTTGTTCGGCTTGGGGATCGAATCTACGACCTCCGAGACTTATAACGCTAGGTATAAGTCGTGGATTCGATGCCACGGACGTTAAAACACACAATATTATGTGATACTTAGGCCCAAAATATTTTTTGAAAAAAAAATTACTTTTAAAATACAAAGTTGCTCGTTTGCCTCCCTCTGCAATAAAAAAAAAAAAAAAAAAAGTGTTATCATTCTTTTGTATTTTTTGTTGAAAGTTTACTAGCAGAGTTTTTCCACACCACTAGTGCCTATTCACCACAGTATTCTTGTTAACCCCTCGTGCTAAGCTAAAATGCTTGTGTTACGAGTGGGTTCACGTCGGTCGTGCAATGGTTAGGGATCGAACCGGCGACCATATTATTATGATAGCAAGTACAACGGCCGCTTAAAAAAAATATTGTTTTTCCATAAATACCTGTTGTTTCTTAAACACAAAACCAATCACTTTGTCACTAAATAAACTTAATTACCTATATTCGTAAATCCTCTTCACTAATACAAACACATATAAATTCCAGAAAATTCCACGGACACACTTGATATTTTAATTCATCGCCAAACTAAACTTTAATACTAAAATACGCAACTCGAAATTAATTTCTTGCACAAAAACAAACAAAAAATACATAAACTTTACTTTTTTTCGTTATTTTCTTGTAAATATCATTTATTTATATATTTTCTGATGTTATTTCACTAGTATTTTATCATCGGAATGCAGTATTGAAGCAGCCAAACATACAGATCCTTTGTTAAAGTGAATCATAGTATATCTTATCTATAGTTACCTGATACGGGGCGTTGCTAGATAGCAAGCTAGTAGGTGTAACGCGCAAATACTTCATAATCCATCGCTTTGTGTTATGGGTCAAGGTTTTCATGTAATCAATTGACTGACATATGATTAAGAAATCTAGTTGTTTAATAGATTAACTCAGATATTGACAGGTGTACAAAAGTGCTGTAGTTATACTACAACGGAGGTCGTGAGTTCGATTTTCAATCTTTATGTTAAGACTAGCGACCCGCCCCGGCTCCGCACGGGTGCAATGCTGATATATCATACATATAAACCTTCCTCTTGAATCACTCTATCTATTAAAAAACCGCATCTGTTGCGTAGTTTTAAAGATATACATAGAGACGGACAGACAGCGGCAAGCGACTTTGTTTTATACTATGTAGTGATTTTGTCTGTGTTATAAAGTTTCTTTGATCAAATTTTATCTTACTGCTAGGTTCATGAGATAAGCACATTCAAGTAAACAAACAAATACTTCAGCTTTGAATATTAGTAGGTATAGATAAAAGTTCGCCTATTTCTTATTTCAGGGTTTGGAAAAGGGACACAGACCACTTTTATCGTAAAATAAATTCTACCCATAGTAAAAGTTATTTTGTTCTTCATGCATGTGACGAAAAGAATGCTTAATATGAAGATGGAGGGATATGTTGGAAGAGAAAGGCAAAAAAAAAATTGATGGACTGCGTGAAAGATGGTGTGTTTAAGAAAGGTGTGAGTATGGAAGAGACGTCTAATATGGAAAAATGGGAGAGGATGACATATTGCGCCGACCCCGAATAATGGGAGCAGGGCAGGAAGATGGTGATGAGTAAAAGATATTTTGGTACCTATATCTCTGTAATTAGGTTAATGTTTAAGTAAAGAACAAGGACTGTTTACTGTGACAACTGTTGACTGACAAGTGCACTTCAGTCGTCTCCCTGCAGTATAAGTATTATATCGTATCATAGCGTATATTAGCGTGCGGAGTGGTTGCCGGCTTAGAATTAACCACCCCATTTCTTCTTATGGCTGTCGTAAGAGGCGACTAAGGGACTTATAGCTGATCGACGTGCAGCAGCATCTATTAACTCAGCTTATACCTACCATCTTATTGCCATCACCAAACCGCCTGCCAAGCGTGGTAATTATGGCAATATCCTTCCACGACCCTGGCTTGCCGAGGTCTGTTAAGAGGAGGCCCATGTTCAGCAGTGGACGTAAACGGACTTGTGAAGATAGCGTATTTATTTAATTTAATATGATGATATATGTATTTGAGACGTGGTCTCTTACTGTGGCCTTATAAGAAAGCTCAAAGTTGGTCATTGAGCTATAGAAAGAGCTCTCACCAGCATTTCCCTGCGTAAACGTATCAGAAGTCAAAATGTCTGCAGGAGAACGAATTTCACTGACATAGCTCAGCGGATTAGCAAGCTGAAATAGCCATGAGCAGATGGCCAAAGGATCTTAAGTGGAGACCACGAACTGGCAAGAGCAGCGTGGGACGATCGCCTGCACGATGGACCGACGACCTCATAAAGGTCGCAGGGAGCCAGTGAATGCATGCCGTTACGGCCGCACTGGAAATGGATTGAACAGTGGACGACAGCAGGCTGATATGATGATAGTATAGCTACCTGATGCTTATAATGCATAGCTATATTTTAAGAAGACCTACTTCTAATTAGGCTGCTAGGCTGAAATGGGTTTGGACGGGTCACGTTAGCCGCATGCACAGTGACCACTGGGCAAGACTCCACGCAATGGGTGCCGAATAATGGACGGCGTCGCCGAGGACGGCACTGAAAGAGGTGGCGAGATGACCTCGACGCACTACTAAGGGACTGATTCGAGGTGGCGCGGGAAAAGGATACATGGAAGGATTTAGGGGCCTTTGCCCAGCAGTGGGGCAGTATAGGGTAGGAAAAAAAAAGAAAAGTTCTAATTACGACCCTCTTTATTTATTTACCTGTAAAGATGCAATTCATGCTAATAATACCTAATGGTAAACAATTGTTTATTTTGTAGTAGGTACAGAACTAAACAACCTCCGTAGCGTAGCGGTAATTGGCTCGCTTTAAATCTCGCAGGTCGTGGATTCGATCCCCACACCGGACAAGAAATCTTTGTGTAAATTCTAAGATTTCTTTCCGGGTCTGGTTGGTTGAGGGACTACCCTCCGTGCCTCGGAAAGCACGTTAAGCCGTTGGTCCGGATTGTTATAACATCATCTATAATAATCGTATATCAAGGAACGGGCAGCAGCGTTTCCTTGTGTTTTACAACATAATACTGCGGTCACCAACCCGCCTGCCAAGCGTGGTGACTACGGCAATACCCTCCCTCGGGAGGAGGCCCATGTTCAGCAGTGGATGTTATACGGGCTGATATTGATGATGATGAACAGAAATATACTATAAAATGTCATTTGTAGTGTAAAAATATTAATAAAAATGTGTTGTATACGCCCTGCCCTTGATAACCTACTCAGCACAATATTTTTTTCTATATCAATAAGAGGTTCAGCTTTTCAAGGATATTATTATTAAAATATACCTACCTACAATGTAGATATCTACATATAGTTTTAGTAATAATGACTGCACCAGTGGCTCAGTGGTTACGATAGTTGCCTCTGAGACCTGGTGTTCTGGGTTCGATTCCCACCCGGGACAATTATTTGTGTGAACCACAAATAGTTGTTCTGAGTCTGGGTGTACTTTGTGTCCGTGAAATTAATGTTTGTAAAGTCCCCCGCGACACAGGGATTTATTTCCCTAGTGCGGGAGTTGTCTATTAAAAAAAAAAATAAAAAAAAAAATACCTCCATATATAAAACTATATAAATACTATACTAGATGACCCGACAGACGTTGTGCTGTCTTAACTAAAACGTCTTAATTTAATATTAGGCGTGATAGCTATGAAATATCCGTGATATGCACTAAGAGCAGCCTACAATCTGTTAATGTTATGTCAAGAGTCATATGATTACTGCTAGGTTCATGAGATAAGCACATTCAAGTAAACAAACAAATACTTCAGCTTTGAATATTAGTAGGTATAGATAAAAGTTCGCCTATTTCTTATTTCAGGGTTTGGAAAAGGGACACAGACCACTTTTATCGTAAAATAAATTCTACCCATAGTAAAAGTTATTTTGTTCTTCATGCATGTGACGAAAAGAATGCTTAATATGAAGATGGAGGGATATGTTGGAAGAGAAAGGCAAAAAAAAAATTGATGGACTGCGTGAAAGATGGTGTGTTTAAGAAAGGTGTGAGTATGGAAGAGACGTCTAATATGGAAAAATGGGAGAGGATGACATATTGCGCCGACCCCGAATAATGGGAGCAGGGCAGGAAGATGGTGATGAGTAAAAGATATTTTGGTACCTATATCTCTGTAATTAGGTTAATGTTTAAGTAAAGAACAAGGACTGTTTACTGTGACAACTGTTGACTGACAAGTGCACTTCAGTCGTCTCCCTGCAGTATAAGTATTATATCGTATCATAGCGTATATTAGCGTGCGGAGTGGTTGCCGGCTTAGAATTAACCACCCCATTTCTTCTTATGGCTGTCGTAAGAGGCGACTAAGGGACTTATAGCTGATCGACGTGCAGCAGCATCTATTAACTCAGCTTATACCTACCATCTTATTGCCATCACCAAACCGCCTGCCAAGCGTGGTAATTATGGCAATATCCTTCCACGACCCTGGCTTGCCGAGGTCTGTTAAGAGGAGGCCCATGTTCAGCAGTGGACGTAAACGGACTTGTGAAGATAGCGTATTTATTTAATTTAATATGATGATATATGTATTTGAGACGTGGTCTCTTACTGTGGCCTTATAAGAAAGCTCAAAGTTGGTCATTGAGCTATAGAAAGAGCTCTCACCAGCATTTCCCTGCGTAAACGTATCAGAAGTCAAAATGTCTGCAGGAGAACGAATTTCACTGACATAGCTCAGCGGATTAGCAAGCTGAAATAGCCATGAGCAGATGGCCAAAGGATCTTAAGTGGAGACCACGAACTGGCAAGAGCAGCGTGGGACGATCGCCTGCACGATGGACCGACGACCTCATAAAGGTCGCAGGGAGCCAGTGAATGCATGCCGTTACGGCCGCACTGGAAATGGATTGAACAGTGGACGACAGCAGGCTGATATGATGATAGTATAGCTACCTGATGCTTATAATGCATAGCTATATTTTAAGAAGACCTACTTCTAATTAGGCTGCTAGGCTGAAATGGGTTTGGACGGGTCACGTTAGCCGCATGCACAGTGACCACTGGGCAAGACTCCACGCAATGGGTGCCGAATAATGGACGGCGTCGCCGAGGACGGCACTGAAAGAGGTGGCGAGATGACCTCGACGCACTACTAAGGGACTGATTCGAGGTGGCGCGGGAAAAGGATACATGGAAGGATTTAGGGGCCTTTGCCCAGCAGTGGGGCAGTATAGGGTAGGAAAAAAAAAGAAAAGTTCTAATTACGACCCTCTTTATTTATTTACCTGTAAAGATGCAATTCATGCTAATAATACCTAATGGTAAACAATTGTTTATTTTGTAGTAGGTACAGAACTAAACAACCTCCGTAGCGTAGCGGTAATTGGCTCGCTTTAAATCTCGCAGGTCGTGGATTCGATCCCCACACCGGACAAGAAATCTTTGTGTAAATTCTAAGATTTCTTTCCGGGTCTGGTTGGTTGAGGGACTACCCTCCGTGCCTCGGAAAGCACGTTAAGCCGTTGGTCCGGATTGTTATAACATCATCTATAATAATCGTATATCAAGGAACGGGCAGCAGCGTTTCCTTGTGTTTTACAACATAATACTGCGGTCACCAACCCGCCTGCCAAGCGTGGTGACTACGGCAATACCCTCCCTCGGGAGGAGGCCCATGTTCAGCAGTGGATGTTATACGGGCTGATATTGATGATGATGAACAGAAATATACTATAAAATGTCATTTGTAGTGTAAAAATATTAATAAAAATGTGTTGTATACGCCCTGCCCTTGATAACCTACTCAGCACAATATTTTTTTCTATATCAATAAGAGGTTCAGCTTTTCAAGGATATTATTATTAAAATATACCTACCTACAATGTAGATATCTACATATAGTTTTAGTAATAATGACTGCACCAGTGGCTCAGTGGTTACGATAGTTGCCTCTGAGACCTGGTGTTCTGGGTTCGATTCCCACCCGGGACAATTATTTGTGTGAACCACAAATAGTTGTTCTGAGTCTGGGTGTACTTTGTGTCCGTGAAATTAATGTTTGTAAAGTCCCCCGCGACACAGGGATTTATTTCCCTAGTGCGGGAGTTGTCTATTAAAAAAAAAAAAAAAAAAAAAAATACCTCCATATATAAAACTATATAAATACTATACTAGATGACCCGACAGACGTTGTGCTGTCTTAACTAGAACGTCTTAATTTAATATTAGGCGTGATAGCTATGAAATATCCGTGATATGCATTAAGAGCAGCCTACAATCTGTTAATGTTATGTCAAGAGTCATATGATTACTTAAAAAAAAGTTTATATTGTATTAAAGCCAAATTGTGCAGCAGGGCTTATTATAAAATTTCCGATTATCTTTGTGACAAAAATGCTTGGGATTAAATCGCTCCAATCTCAATGTAAAATAAAGTATTTTGTTATTAGGTTAGTACAAAATTGTTATGTATTATTAGATATTAAAAGAGGGTTCTACTGAGTTTTTTGGCAGTGTTTCTCAGTAGTCGCCACGTCACGCACTGCACGGTAGGAAAAAAATATATGACGATTCCAAACAAATGTAACCATTTTTACGGAATAAATGAATTTTGAATTTGAAAAGCACTATGGTTAATTTGTTGGTTAAGTATTCTTAAATTTCCAAATTTTCCGCGTAATTTTCCTTTTTTTTATTTAATTAGCACCTTCTCGTCACAGTAACAAACACAACAAAAAAGAATTAGCGAAATCGGTCCAGCCGTTCACGCGTGATGCCATGACCAAGGGAAATAGAAATTCATTTTGATAAATACTTATAGCTTATCAAGAGGAAAGATTTCCTGAGGAAAGGTATTGAATGGAAAAAAAGACTATTCAATGATAAATTTATCACGGTGACCGGAGCAGGTGAAATCCAATAACACGAAAGAGAATTAGATTTAACCTCTTTACGCCATCTTGTGTGGATTAGTAGTAAACAAGTTTCTCTATTCGACACAAGATGGCGCTTATCGCTTAAAATTCAAGCTATCGTTTCGTTCACGCTGCCACATGGGGTCTCATGCAATAAAGTAAAGCCATAGCCATTCTAAGCGCTACGCAGATCACATCAGAGTTTAAAATTTTTTGGAACTGCAAACTTAATATCTGTACATATTTTGTTAGCAGTTGTGTATTAAGTAAGAAGTCCTTTTTAGCCTTTTTTATTTCGGATGGATGTACATACTTATTTAGCCACGAGGCTTTTACTACTGCTCCAGGCATTAAGGTGAGCAGAGCTCCAGCCTTAATAAATGGTTAAAATCTAGAAACTAAGCAACCTGCGCAAGAGGGCGCCCCCTGTAACGCTTGGACCTCGGCTCAGGGCGGTCGCTGGCGATGAGATTGAGCGATTATGACTTTTAGTATTTTAGGGGAGTTTTGTGCAACAATCGCTCTACTTTGCAGTTCGCGGGCCTCTCGGACTTCGGGTCTACGAGGGCATCGGATGGTTCTTTGCAAACTAAGGGTCGGTAGGATAATAATACTCGTTTCTTTCTTCATCTATAGCATCTTCTGATAATGTGTAAAGTTATCATGTATCGCAGGACAGACGGACGGACGGATTATGAAATCTGCAAAGATCAAATCATGTATATGTGTTACTGTAAAAGCTCGGATTATGAAAATCCAAAATTTTTCCAGTAAAATCTATGATATACCATCTATACTTAAAAAGGTCCAAACAGATTTGGCATTCGGACTGTTACCACCATTCAGTTGGTAGATCTCAACATTACCTAACCTAGGATGTGCCTTTTTTTTTTTTTTGTTGTCCGGGGGGATATGCATTGACGCATTCCCACCGCCTCTGCAGCGTATTCGCGCGCTGGCGGCGGGATATGTGGGACTCGCCCTCTCCATAGCGTGGTATGCTTAACTCATACCACGAGGAGAGGACCCTACGCCACTAAAACCTCCCGGACACTCCTTCGATCCGCCGTTGGCGGGGGCCGGGTACGCATGAGCAATCCGGCCCAACCTAGGATGTGCCTACTAAATTATCTAATCTAATGTATCTGTTACGGCTAAAGGTAGGTGTGAACATAAACTTAAGATTAGCCGGCTAAACTTAGGTTTATCTTCGAGAAGCAGCTAAAGTTCGATAACATGTTAGTTTGCGTCGTGATATTATAGGTTTTAATTAAATTAAACAATACGTATGCACGGCACGAACAGGTGTGGGGTGGTTAAAAAATATAAAAAAAATAACCTAAACCTAAACCAATGGAGTTGAACAGGGACTTATAGAGGTTGATCTAAGTTTAACCGCATGTGGTCGGCTGCACCTAGCTGTAGCCGGATGAAACTAGGTGTAGCCGCATTTCGGCTATTAGCCGTAACATATCTATATAACTCTAATGTATCATATATAAATTATATGCGGCTACACCTAGTTTTAGCCGGCTACAGCTACGTGCAGCCTGTATATTATACAGGGTTGATACGACAGAGGGGCATTAAATTACGCTACGTTTACTATACGTGTTTTTTATTAATCCGATACGGTATGAAAATAAAAAGCAACCAAAATGAGATTTTTTTTCTTTCAAACAAACTAAATAGCTTACAAATCAGAGTAAAACGTAACCACCCTTTGTAAATAAATTTCACAAACCCAGCAAAGCGGCAACGTCGCGCGCGCGCCGGTGTGGGATGTTTTGCAATGATTTGCGTCAGAGCGGCAACACCGCATCGTAGGTTATACTCAGATTTAGATACATCGTGTTCAAACGGCGCAAAAACTTAAGAAATAATTTGCGACTAAACTACTGCTCCTATTTAATTGATTTTTTGTACAGAGCTTGGAAATGGTACCTAGTATAGGCAGTTTAAAGGAAAGCCCCTCTGTCGTATCAACCCTGTATATGATAATAAACTAAGACGTTAAGACTAAAATATAATTAAAATAATAACTTAAACACTTGTTTAATTTGAAAATTTATAAAATACGATAATAACAGATAATAATACTAAATTATTGTTTTGACTATTTGCAAGTGCCTGTAATAGGTTTACGTAAATAAAAATGTTTTTTTTTTAAATGGTAAACGCCTAAAAATTTTGTAACATTTTGATTAATCCTTTCTTTTACCAACTCATCATCATCATCATCAACAGCCCGTTTACGTCCACTGCTGAACATGGGCCTCCTCTTAACAGACCTTGGCAAGCCTGGATCGTAGAGGGATATTGCAATAATCACTACGCTTGGCAGACGGATTGGTGATCGCAGTAAGATGTAAACCTTGAGCTTATAGATGCTGCTGCCCATCCATCAGCCTTGAGTCCCTTAGTCGCCGTTTACCTACGACACCCATGGGAGGACATGGGGTGGTCTACTCTAAGCCGGAAACCACACGGCACAACGTTACCAACTCATGTCGGTAAACCCTTTTTTTTTTTGTCCTTGGTAAAATTCTGTGACGCATTCCCACCGCCGCGCGCCGTTGCAGCGTATTCGCGCGCGCTAGCGGCACAGCCGCAGCGGTGGGATATGTGGGACTCGCCCTCTCCATAGCGTGGTATGCTAAACTCACACCACGAGGAGAGGATCCTACACCACTAAAACCCCCCGGACACTCCTTCGATCCGCCGGCGGGGGCCGGGTACGCATAAGCAATCCGAATGTCGGTAAACCCTAAGAAATCTTAGGATTTACCGTAGTTCGAACTTTTACAGTAACATATATAAAAAAGTTTCGAAAAAAAAAATCAACATCAGGAGGATAATCAAGTAAAAATATTACTATGCACCGGTGGCTCAATGGTTACGGTAGTTGCTTCTGAGACCTGGTATTCTAGGTTCGGTTCCCACCCGGGACAATTATTTGTGTGAGCCGAGAATAATTGTTCTGAGTCTGGGAGTCCCTTGTGTCCGTGGATTATGTGTTTGTACTTTGTGCCCCCGCGGCACAGGGATTAAATTAATTAGTGCGGAAATATTCTTTAAAAAAGTAGGACTTTCATATAAAAATGTCTTCACAATTTACCGTTTATACTACCTATGCATGCAAAACCGACAACCTCCCTAGCGTAGCGGTATTTGGCTCGCTTTAAATATCGGAGGTTGTGGGTTCGATCCCCACACCGAAAAGGAAATCGTTGTGTAAATTCTATGATATCTTTCATTAAGTATATAGTAGGTACCCATAATCTTTAAAGTTCCGTACTCAAAGGTTAAAGTGAGACCCTTTTCAGGGCCGGATTCAGGCCGGCCGGGGCAACAAAGGAGAAGAGGCCCCCTGGCCACAAATTAGTTTGCCTATAAATCTGTAGAAAATTTGAAGTATGTACCTACTTTTTAGGACGATTTGAATTCTGTTATTTTACTAATTGCCTTATTTAAGCGAACAAGTATACTTAGATGAATAACCGATATTACAATATTCAAGAACTATGACATTAATCATGATTAAACAGAGTACGGTACGTAATGATACAACACTGAAAATAAGTAAAAGAGAAGTTGTAGGGTTTACTCGTCAGAATTTGAAAGATTTTGAGTCTCTATTTTGGGGGCCCCTCTATTGTGGAGGCCCCGGGGCAGTTGCCCTGGATTACCTCCCATAAATCCGGCCTTGACCCTATTACTAAGAGTCCACTGTCGTTAGTGTGTCCGTCTGCCGGCCGCCAAGATTAAACGTAAGGTATTTTTCACAGGTGATTAAGTATTTCTGTTGCCATTAGAACGATATTAGCGCTAGAATGCTGAAAATTAAAACTGTCTAGCTGATCTTTGAAATTGAAAATCAAATTACACAAAGATTTTGAAAATCTTTGTGTAAATTCTAAGATTTCTTTCCGGGTCTGGTTGGTTGAGGGACTACCCTCCGTGCCTCGGAAGCACGTTAAGCCGTTGGTCCCGATTGTTATAACATCATCTATATCAAGGAACGGGCCACAGCGTTTCCTTGTGTGGTACAACATAATACTGCGGTCACCAACCCGCCTGCCAAGCGTGGTGACTATGGCAAATACCCTCCCTCTCGGGAGTAGGCCCATGTTCAGCAGTGGACGTTATTCGGGCTAATGATGATGATGATAGTTAGATCGTAGGTTTCGGTTTCTTAAGCCGAAATCCGAACGATCCAATCGCTTGTTTCAATGTAGAATCCCTTAATCACGTGACAATAATAACCATACCATTGTTTTGCGTTAGCGATTTTACGCTAACGACCAGCCCGCTATAGTGGCATCTTGTCTAGGCCATCAGGACACCTCGTATTATTGATACTAACTACGAGTAGGTATGAGAACAGTAATCAATCTGTACAGTTCTATGAATAGTGTGTATTAACGCAAACGCCTGTCACAAAAAAAATAGTTCAACACAAAAGCGTATTGCCTTCTGACTTGACCAGGCGCAACATTGATTCATTAATTCTTCTATACTAATATTATAAAGAGGAAAGATTTGTATTTTTGTGTGTATGTTTGAAGTGAATAAACTCAAAAGCTACTTTGCCGATTTCAAAAATTCTCTTACCATTGGAAAGCTACATTCACTCTGAGTGACATAGGCTATAATTAATATAAAGTTCCCACGGGAACGGGAGTTAGGCGGGTGAAGACGCGCGCGGGAATCTAGTTTTTAATAAGTAAATCAATGGTTCTTATGCAATTTGCTTTATTATTATTTATGTTTGCCAAGTGATTTTAATTTGTTACCATTTTGTTTTATTAGTAATTATTTACATTCAATAATAACTAGCGACCCGTCCCGATTCGCATGGGTGTGCTAGTGATGTTTTTTTATTAATTAAATATAGGTTGACCATAGGTTAAGGCCTAAGATGATACACGCTTGCCTAGAAAGTGTCTGTTCACTTTGTATTATACATATTAACCGTATTATTTGATAACTCTATTAACATAAACCGCATCAAAGTCTGTTAGTTAGTATAAAAGATCTAAGCAAACAGCGGAAACAAAGAGACAGACAAACAGCGGATAACAACTTGGTTTTATACTAAGCATTGATTTAAAAAAATACATTTATTGTAAAAAAAGGATTCCTCTGAGTTTATTGAAAGTGGTTTTCAGAGTTGTCACGTCCAGAACTCGTGGTAGTAAAAATAGGGACCATAAGAACATGATATAATATATGATATAAATATTAATTAAGGCGCGTTTCCGTGCGAAACACAGCGGTAGCCGTTTTTTAGGCTGTTTTTGGGAGCCAACTTCTTATTATCTAAAATAATTAGCAACTAATAAAAAATACATTAAATTTCTACATAATCTTGATTCCAAAATGGTAGTTTCTTTTTTTTTAAGCGGCATAATATTTAATGAAAGGGCCACAAAAAACCCACAGAAATGAGAAATAATGATTTATAACATTCATTTCCTCCTAAAATAACCATTATTTTGATTTGCTTCCTAAACTAATGGATAGGTAATTTAATAAAGAACATTTAGCTGGATTATTTTTTTTCAAAACATGAAAATTTGATTTTATATAGATTTTATTCTAAAATCTGAGCGTACTCGCTAAGTAACTCTTGCGCAGAGTTAGTGTGCCACAAAGAGGGAACGAATGCTCAAGGTAATTTGGTCAAAGTAGCGCATTAAATAAAAAATGAATTAATGAATTATTTTGAATTCAAAATAATAAATCTTTTATTTCCCAGACAGATAAAATGTATTGTAAATAAATACAATACATAAAACAACCTACAGAAAATCGGCATAGTTATTTTAAAGGTCTTATTCAATGCTACATGTATTTAAGCAATGCGAAATTCCTTGTCAGAATACAACAAAAAATATATGTTTATAAAATAAAGTTTTAGGATATAATAATATGATGTCAAATTATATTTTAAAGTTCACCTTTGAATGATAATATACGATTAGGCTTAATTCTGCTAATTTAGTCAAAGCTAATTACATTAAACAAATTATGTCCATTGACATAAGTTGTTATTTCCTTGCGATTGTGACATATAATTGCTAGGTATTCCGCTTAAACATTAGTTTGGTGCGGTGGGAAGGTGTAGTGGCATCACTAAAACCAAGAAGTTTCTAACTATTTATTTATTTATGCAAGAATAGACCACCCCACTTGGTACCCTTGGTCTCCCTTTGGTATCATAAGAGACATACAGCTGAGAGATGGGCAGCAGAATCTTGCAGCTCAAGGATACTCGACATCATAGTGCAATCAACATTCCGCCGGCCAAGCGTGGTGATTCTGGCCATGCCCCTAAACGATCTTGCATTTCCAAGGTCTATTAAAAAGAAGCCTATGTTCAGTGGTGGACGTAAACGGATTGTTAATGAAAAAAAATCTTTAATAATTTATTTGACAGCAAAATGGTACATTAGTAGAATAACACTTCTCATGTAAAACTACCAGAATGCCCAATAACTAAATATCGTCTAGCGACACTGAATTACTATTCCTTTCATGGATTTTTTAATTAGCAGAATCGGGACTATATAGTGTCAGTAACATCCTTGTTAAATTTAACATCACTACGATAAAAATTAATTTAATATTTTTTTTAAATACTTTTTTTACTGGCTTCAATAAATTGCTATTTTAGGTAGGATACAAGAATTGTGTTAAAAATAGGAGTGAATTACGATGTTTATGGATCGTAAAAACTCAGCAATAGTTCATTAGATCGTAATATAATTAACACCTATGATATAAAATACGTATATCTATAGGTAGGTACCAGTGCTGGATTAGCCATATAGCAAGAGTAGCAAATGCTACGGGCCCAGGGCCGTCTTTCATTTACAAGAGGCCCTGGGCACATTAGGACAATGGGGACAATGACCATAGTAAATTAGAATATTTTTTTTTGTACAAAGAACGCAGATATGAAAAGTTTTAGCGTTATTTTTACTTTTTTACATTAGATATAATGAGTAGATAACATAGTGTAATCCACACTAAGTAACCCCCAGTCCGTCACTAGACTAGGGGGCCCTAAACCATCGTGGGGACCTGAGGACGTGTCCTGCGTGCCCAGTGGGGAAGAAGGGCGCGTACGGGCCCCGCGATGTGGGGGCCCCGCACACCAAGATACGCAAGCATCTATGGATCCGAAATGGTGCTTCAAAAAGATAAGATTTGATTGTTGGTTCCTTGCATTGTATAAGCTCCGAAACTACTGAACCGATTTCAAAAATTATTTCACCATTAGTAAGCTACGTAATCCTGGAGTAACATAAACATAATATATTTAATGGTGAAGATCACACGGGAACGGGAGCTGCACGGCAAAACCGCACGCTAAAATCTCATCATCATCATCATCAGCCCGTATAACGTCCACTGCTGAACATGGGCCTCCTCTTAACAGACCTTGGCAAGCCTTGAGGGATACTGCCATAATCTCGACTATGGCAAATACCCTCCCTCGTGTATTTGCCATAGTCACCACGCTGGGCAGGCGGGTTGGCGACCGCAGTATTATGTTGTACCACACAAGGAAACGCTGCTGCCCGTTCCTTGCTTTACGTTTATTATAAACAAGCGACCCGCCCCAGCTCCGCACGGGTGCAATGCTGATGTATTATACATATAAACCTTTCGCTTGAATCACTCTATCTATTAAAAAAAACCGCATCAAAATCCGTTGCGTAGTTTTAAAGATTTAAGCATACATAGGGATTTAGGGTTTATACTATGTAGTGATGATGTTATATGAATCGGGACCCTCCGTGCTTCGGAAAGCACGTTAATCCGTTATTAACGTGCTTTCCGAGGCACGGAGGGTTGTCCCTCAACCAACCAGACCCGGAAAGAAATCTTAGAATTACCACAAAGATTTCCTGTCCGGCGTGGGGATCGAACCAACGACCTCCGAGATATAAAAGGAGCCGAATACCGCTACGCTACGGAGATAGTCGCGCTGTTATTGTTGCGCTGGAATCTAATAATATACATATGAATTTGCAAATATTCTGAACTTTTACTTATTGTCTAAGAGCCGTGGAAGATCAACCTTCACCCATCTGATATCCAGATGAGACATACTTTTTGTCAAATATTATTAATTATTAACAAACATGGCTATGATAACTTGCCTATCAAAAAGTGTTCATGGCTATTTTTCTCTGAACTATTTTTAATGAACGTTCCTTCATCACCTTTTCTCTTTTGATAACCAAATGAATTTCATCACAATATATAAATAATATGTAATGTAATAATACAAAAAGTGTAATAGAAGTAAGAATTATGATCAGAAAGTTCCAAATTACTGTTGTGGAAACAAATGCTGTTTTTCACTAAATCAAATGTTAAAGAGCATGCACACTCGGTCAGGCAGAGTGCAGCTGGTATGTTGTATTTTGTTTTATCATACCAACGTCCGACACTCTACCTTCTCTAAATTGATTAAAATAAATAAATGAAAATTAGCCATGAACACTTTTTGATAGGCAAGTTATCATAGGTGTGTTTGTTAATTAATAATATTTGACAAAAAGTATGTCTCATCTGGTTATCAGATGGGTGAAAGTTGATCTTCCACGGCTCCTCTACTATTACATTGCACCGGCATCAGCGATCAAAAATGTTACTTCTTTGACATTGTTAGATCTCCTAACTATTTATTGTACCTAGGTCTATTTTTTTTATAAAATCAACAACGCTGTCCCCGCAACGGGCGTCCGCGTTCTTTTCCTATTCCTTTGATAACAATGATTTTATTCAGCACTTAGGTATTTACATGTATGTAAATACCTAAGTGCTGAATAAACCTTGTACTTGTGAAAATCACAATGAAAAAGAACTGTAATTAATAGGTTATTATTGTTATTCTATGAATTAAACTTCTTAGGTAACTATAACTAAGTAGCAAGTGCAACCTGTGAGTGCTGCTAATTGTAGGACATTATAGACAATGTACTCCGTCTGTCTGTTTATCATTAATTCCTCTAGTTTATTATAAGTTTATATTTACATTAATTATTATAGGTAAATATTTATAAAAGCATACAATTAAGTGACACACACCTGGGGGCACCCTTAAGGGGTTAGGACCACAACCAAGAGGTGCCACTCATATTAAAGTCAGATTTATAGATATGAGAGAAAGTGATCGCTGGGGTAGGGGCAGGGGCACAACCCTACCTAACCTGCAACCTTTCACAGCTACCTTAGTGGACGACCTTTAATTAGTAAATTCAGTTCTTCACTAATGTATCAATACATTATACTGTAGCGCCATCTACAGTAGCCGCACAAATTAACAAAATACTAGCAGCGCCATCTACCACCTAGCATCCCAACTAACCTGTATCGCGCAATACAATTTCGAAAGCTAATTCGAACATAAACCCCACCTCGAGGGAATTCCACCCCGCCCTACAAAGAAAATCTTCATTATTTATCGTTAAAAGATACTTTGTAACCTTCGCTATCTGACACTGAAAGTATTTTTCAAATCAGACTATTAGTTCCTGATTTAAGCGCGTTAGTCTTCAGCTTTATATATTAGTATCGAAGCTTGCTACTAGATGGCGCTGATCATAGTGCCTATTCAACAGTCATATTGCCCAATCCATTGATTGACATAGTCAGCATCATATGATGATAATGTGAAAGTACTGCACATATCGACCGGTAATATGTCACAATTACTTATAGGTTCGCGAGTTTAATTCGCACTCATACAAGAGATCTAACCTTGGAGATATTGGGGCCGTAGGGACGGGGAGTCAGATGTATACCTACAGTATACCTACAGTATATACTACTTAGTGCTCGCCAAGTGGTTGAAATTCGAAAATTATTAAAAAAAAAAAAATTGTGTTCATACCTACATCCAATTAATTGAGACCTACTTAACTGAACGCCTTGACAATAATTTCCGAGTTCCGCCAGTTCTTGAACTTTAATATAAGATCCCGATTCTGCTAATTTAAAAACGCTTCAAAGGAATCGCACTAATTGTTTTTGCTTCCGTACCAATTTTCTAAGGACAAAACTCATCAAGAATATAATTTTGGCTTAAAAAAATCTTTCTTTCTTCCTATAAAATGAATTCTTAAACAAAATGATATTAATTTTAGCAGAATACCATATATGTCGCAACTGACATGTCACAATCTCAATTGAGTGTCGCTGCACAACTGTTTATGCGTCCCTTTTCCTTAAATTAGCAGAATTGAGTCCTTGAACTCTCACAATAGTACAAACCGCTTATCAATCCGAATATAACGCCGAGATACATCTAACGATCACTCGTAAATCTGTCTCCCCAGATCAATGTCTACATGAACAATAATTCGTTTAAATTTATCTACTTTATCTTCCCATTTACGTCCACTGTTGAACATGGGCCTCCTCTTTAACGGTCCGATTGTTGAATTACCGTTGTCACCACGTTTGGCCGATGGATTGGTGACCGCCGTATTATATACAACATATAAACAGTTAAACGCTGCTGCCCGTAATTTACGATTGTCATAGATTATGTTATTTCCAAACCCGGTAATAAACCATTGATTTGACAGACTTTTGTCCGAAGCGGGAATCAAATCCACGGACTCCAGAACCTCAGGTGAACCTTAAAATAAAATGTCAATGTTCCTTTTGTATACCGTAGCATACTGCAAGAAGCTGTGGCCCAATGGGTAGGGGCATCGGACTTGTGATCTCGTGGTCCCTGGTTTGAATACCACCCACCGCACTAGCATTTAAGCTTAGCACGAGGTGATAACAAGAATACTAGTAGACTGCAAAACTTCTAGTAATATTTAAAAAAGAAAGTTTAAAGGTATGATTGACTTTACAGAAACGAAGTGTAGGCATATCTTTGAATACTCACTGCTTGATTAATTATATCACTTTATCACAAATACGGCACAAAAAAACGATTTAAAAAGTATTTATAAAAAAATAAATAGTATATTAACATTTATATAAATAAAACAATGCGTTTTCTATTTAACTATATTCTCTAACTAATGCCTATATTATGAGTTACTATGCCTAGTAAGAAGTAACCGCTGACAACGCAATCGGATAATTCTAAGAATCATTTCTACAATATAAAAACGCCCAACTAGCAAAACAGTCTCAGAACTCGCACTTTTTAAGAGTGGTAGGCTTAAAGCGCTCTTATATTTGTTTTAGAACATACCATCGATCCTATATTACTTTTAGACAAGCTGGTATGGTCTCAAGAACGCTCAGTCTCATAACCAAATCTCATATATGTATATAAGAGCATTTACTAAGACTGGTTGCACTTGAGAAAAACTTGCTCTTATATGGGTATTTTCTAAGCTCGTTTGATTTTATATTAGACTTGTTAAATGCTAATGTAAGATGTCAGACTAATATCAGCATAGCATAAGAGTACTGTGAGTACGTGCATTTCTGATCTTATTTGAAACTAATATAAGATCAATAGCACTGGATAAGTATGATATTAGAGTGATTTTGGACAACATATTTACAATACAAAAGACAAGACCTATTTAAGAGCGTTTGATCTTAGATCGATTTTGGGAATAACTAATTTTAATAGTTTTAAGAGTAATTTTGCAAACGCGCGGGCACTGCTAGACTGGTGCGCACCGCGCACCACTCCTACGTACGCCGCTCCCCGCGCCACCGCCGCCCCGCCACCGCCACCCGCGCCGCGCGCGCCGACTTCGTGTCCGTATAGCCTTAAGATTAAGTTCTTTTTTTTTCTCTCTGTCGATTTAAGGTTTTATGTAAAATTGCGAGGAATCCTAATTTATTCCAATATGGAGTTATCTTTAGTAGTTATACCGAATGCTAAAATTAGAGTAAACAATCTTATATTAGTCTAATAGTGCATTTGTAAAATGCAGCTATACTAATGGCGACACTATCAATACAAATTAACAAATAAAATAATTTAACGAGAACACGAAATACCTTATTTAACAAGGCGCATGAATTTTGAAGCGTAAAACGAGGTCTAATTAACAGTAAATAATAAATTCCAATATGATTACTGACCGTAAAACTACTTTAACTCGTACTTTTATACTTTTAATATAGTATAAACATTAACTTCACGCAACTTTAATTTGTTTTATTTTAATTTCCAACACTCACACGAACTTTTAAGTTGGATCTGACGTAAAATTCTCAAAATATTCTAACTTTAGACCAATATAAGCCTATGCAGGCTTATAAGATACTTACGTAAAAGCAATATTAGCCTAAGTCGGCTTAAATTAATTTTGGCTACATTTCAGTAAGTGCAAACAGCATTCAATTAGACTGATATTAGATCGATATTAAACTAAATATGCTTATAATTAGTGCCCAAACCCAGGCTTATATTATTATATAGGAGCGATGTAAGAGCAAAAAAACAGTAGTCTTGAGATTGTTGTAAGCCTAGTTTTTGCTAGTTGGGCGCCGATGTACAATAATTACGATAAATGGAATTAAATCAGACATTTTGTAACGTTTGATTAACTAACAATCATGCGTGTACGCATATTCATCTATCATAATCACTACATAGTATAAAACAAAGTCGTGTGTTCCTCTGTGGCCGGACCACAGTTTAGTTCGAAGTAATACCTACCTAAAGTCTACTTTCATCGGAATATATAAATATTTTTAGTACCTCAAGAGATAACTTTTTAATTAACAATTTATGTGGTCCAGCCGCCAGGCAGTGCTCTCTGGCCGCGCCACCTCAAATTAAAAAGAGTATAATGAACTATTAATAAATCAATATCCCAAAAAAAAACTACCTAAAGAGTACCTTGCATACGACAAATATGAATTATGTACTTATAATATAAACAGTCAACAAATAATTATTGTAAATTAGTAACTTAAAGAAATTTTGATAGTCTAACAATTAGGTATAAGGAAAATTAAAAGATATATGTAATTAGTAACAAGTGTCGTATGTCATTAATATTAAGGAAATAAAAGGCGTTTTATTTATTTATATGTGGTGTCAATTTTTTTTTTTTGTTGAAAGGCATAGTTCCGGTTAATAAATGTATATATTATAATAAATTAACTATAAAAAAGAAGCAAAAAAATGGTTGATGCTTTTATTGCTGTGGTGTTTATTACTTACATTTAGAATCTATGTGTTATGTGCCTTAGCGCAGTAATGCAAAATTGTGATTTGTTGATTTCAAATGAAAATATGTATTCATTATTAGAAAAAGTAATAAAATAAAATAATAGTACATTGCTGCCGATATCTGTAATGAGTGCTCGAAATTTACAAAGCGAATGCTAGCAGTAGGTACGTACCTGTAGGCGCAATTGAGTATACCAAGGTTTTGTTTGGTTCTACTCAAAGATGTTAGAAGGTACATATTTCTTTGCTTATTACAAAAAAAACGTCATCTACCAACTTTATGCAAAATCGCACTCAGTCCGACTTAATCTAACTCATCTCAGGTTGTCTTTGTTCTAAGATTTGTTAATTGATTCATCATCATCATTTCAGCCGTAGGACGTCCACTGTTGGACATAGGCCTCCCTCATAGATCTCCAGTTGTTGCGGTTAGAAGCGGCCTGCATCCACCGTGATCCTGCGGCTTTAACCAGATCGGCCGTCCATCTAGTAGGTGGACGTCCTACGCTACGCTTGCCGATCCGCGGTCTCCATTCGAGAACTTTTCGGCTCCAACGGCCATCTGTTCTCCGTGCTATATGGCCTGCCCATTGCCACTTCAACGAACTAATCCGTTCGTTAATTGATTGTATCTACTTATTTGTTTAAAGTCTTAATTAGGTAAAAGTCGTTTTGCTTAAAATGAAATTAAAAAAACCGACCAAGTGCCAGTCGGACTCGCACACGAAGGGTTCCCTACAATAGGCGTGACGACAGTATCAAAAAATTAAAGATTTAATGTTTTTAGGGGAAAGTACATATAAAAAGAAATTATTACATTTATTTATTTTTATATATAACCTTGAGATTAATGTGATTTTTAATAAAATAAAAGATTAAAATACTGCAATCGGCCATTTTGACTGAAACACCAATCACGGCGCATGACGTCACGATATTGTAACCATCAAAGAGAATTTAACCACTACGTTAGGTTTGGCGGACTCAATGACATTTTTTACAATAGCGTGACGTCATAGCCGACGCCTTGACACTTGAGGCCTTTTTTCGCGCGCTATTTAAAATTTAATAGAAATATGGCATAAACTTCGTTAAATTTAAATTTATTACCGAAATATTGTGTTTTTCGTACTTAGAAAATGACTCATGCCTATTGACTAGGTAAACAACATTAAACTATAATCTTTTTAATATCGGATAAAAGCGGCAAAAAGTCACAAATATTTATTTTATTTTACTATTTATGATTAAATTAAATATACAACTTAGTATTTTGTAAATTTTTTAAGTGCCTACCTGTTGCCGTTATAGATACTGACCAAAAATAACCACTTTTGTTGTATGCGAGCCCCCCTTAAATATTTATTTTATTTTTAGTATTCATCATTCATACATCGCAAACCTTATGATCTAAAGCGTAAGACTGCATTCATAACTCAATATCCGATTTTTTGTGGGTGTGGTTTAACACACGAATGCTTAACAGCGTCCATCAGTGTTGCCAACCCTATCTTAGTATAAAACTGTAGATATGCTTGAAAAAAACTGTATAAAACTGTAAATATCAAATAATAATTAAGAAAATAGTTAATCTATATTTTAATTTATTTATTTATGTACACATTCAAAAAGAAGATAGAGAAAGAAAGACAACACCAGTTATCGAGGAAGGTTAAAGGCTATATTTTATTACGAAGTTTCCACGTTACGTGGGTAAAACCGCGCGCGGGAAGCTAGTATCAAATATGATATTACGTGAAAACTAGTAATTGCTATGCTAATCCAACACATTAGAAAATTAAATACATGAAGCCATCGTCTTCAATAGAAAACTGTAGATTTCGAGGTCTAAACTAAAAACTGAGAGCATTTCCAAAAAACTGTAGATCTACAGTTAAAACTGTAGGGTTGGCTACTCTGGCGTCCATATATAGATAACTGAATATGAGCACATAAATATAGAAGGTCCACGCCACGGCCCTTCTTTAAGAACAGTTCTAAAAGGACGTGTACTTTAAAGGTTTGGTTATAAAACGTAGATAAAATCAATATTCTTAAAGCGTGACAAGTGAACGCGGTCCTTGAGCCCTGCGAGGATTCCTAGACGCTGCTCAAATAACTACCATGTATTTAAATTGGTTACTTTGAATATATTTAATGCTACTCGCTTTGTTTCTAAGTCATTCTAAGCTTGTAGTAGTCAATTATATTTGCTTTAACGATTGTCAAAAAACTGCAGATATCCAAATCTGGAAGGTACAGCCTTCTTCTATATCTATACTAATATTATAAAGGGAAAAAGTTGTTTTTTTTTGTTTCGAATAAAGTCAAAAACTACTGAACGGATTTTGATAATTCTTCCGCCATTAGGTACAATAGATAGGTATACTAGGTACCTACTTTTTACTAGATTTTTTGCCAATACATTCAAAATATACCTACCTATCCTATATGTATTTAAAAATGTTAATCTTAACGAAACATTAATATAAGCCATAACACTGCAACAGAAGACATTTCTTTCTGTAAGATTTTCGATTTCGGGTGGATCTTAGCTATAAGATTTTCAAGACTACTTATGATCAGTTTTTTTTTATTGCTTACGTTTGACCATAATCTCGCTTGATGGAAGGCGAAGATAAGGCCTAAGATGATACACGCGTGCCTAGAAAGTGTCTGTTCACTTTAGCTTCAAAGATGAGCCAATCTATATACCTACCTATGTTTATTCTAAAATGTTAAAAATAAAAGTCCACCCGTGCAAACCCAGGGCGGGCTGCTAGTCATATATATATACATATATATAGTACCTATATGTCTGCTGGCCAATTATGAAACTTACGAGTAGCATATCAAGACAGCAAATGTTTTTTCACAAATATTAATCACGACACGTCAAAAAATTTCTAGTTCTCATGTTCTCATCATGTTGTTGGTGAGAACGTGAACAAATGTTTTTACCGTTTTGCTATAAATGACAACCTCCGTAGCGTAGCGGTATTTGGCTCGCTTTAAATCTCGGAGGTCGTGGGTTCGATCCCCACGCCGGACAAGAAATCTTTGTGTAAATTCTAAGATTTCTTTCCGGGTCTGGTTGGTTGAGGGACTACCCTTCGTACCTCGGAAAGCACGTTAAGGCGTTGGTCCCGAATGTTATAACATCATTTAAAACAAACGAACCAGGGAACGGGCAGCAGCGTTTCCCCTGTGTATTACAACATAACACTGCGGTCACCAACCCGCCTGCCAAGCGTAATGACTAAGGCAAATACCCTCCCTCGGGAGGAGGCCTATGTTCAGCAGTGGACGTTAAACGGGCTGATGATGATGATGCTATAAATTAACATGATCGCTGCCGAAATTTTAACATAAGTGGTCTGCCGGTGAACTAGCAAATGATTTTACTCTAAGTTATTACTCCCTCATCGGGCATAAAAGTGAGAAGGGAACCCAGCCTTATTAAACGGTACAAACTAACCAACCTGCGTACAAGCCCCAACACCCCCGGGGCGCCTGTTGCAGTTATTGATGCTTGGACCATGGCTCAGAATAAGGTAGGTAAGGTAGCTTTCCAATAGTGTGAGCATTTTTCTAAACGGTTCAGAATTTCCTGAGATTAGCGCGTCATCAATCAAGCAAACAAACTCTTCAGTTTTATAGTAAGTATTATTTTTGGGACTAATCCCTCTAGACTCCCGCCACTGTAACTCCTGTAAGCCAGGATCAACAGCGGCACACACGAAAGAGGCTCTAAGCTTAGGCTTAGGCTGGTCCCGGGACACCTAAATGTTTTGGATCCCGCATCGAATTTAATCAGAAAGTTAATAGGAGGAGTTAGAAAGTAAAATTCCACTTCCCTCTAGCGCAATCGGGAGACGTAAATGAACGAATGAGATATTTAACCTCATGAAAAGACACTTACAAAGCACCACGGACATTGTGTATTTTTTATTAATTGGTCCTATTTTTATATGAGCTGTAATGTTGAATGTATGATTTATTTTGTGTGAGTTTCCATATTCTATAGTATTAGTAAAAAATTAAAATACTGTCTAAAGTAAGAATAATCTATTATGAATTAATAATCCACCTTCATGAATGTTTCGTTATCCACCATTCTTACAATTAAGTAATACAGACAGTAATTAAACACGCCAATTTTTGTTCAATTACTTCGCCGGTCACTTAGTAAAGTTTAGCAAGAATTTATCTCATATGGGTATTACATAGCTATACATACCTAAGGCTTATATACCTACGCTTACATAACCACTGGCTGTCCATGACCACTTCTACAACCCGATAGCTTTAATTAAGTTATAAAAAAGCGTTAAAATTTAAACAAACACACATCCTCATTTAATATTTTAATAGAATCAAACTGAATTGGCCGCGCATGATATAAGATTAACCTTTGAAATAACAACCTTCGTAAGCCTTTTGGCTGCGTCTGCGCATCGCAACCATCCCTCCCCAAGCTTCAATTGTATTCAGTTTGCATTCAGTACCCGTCGAACGCGCACGTCAGTCGCGCTGTCAATATTTTGCGCGAGTGTTAAATTTGTTGTTTGAATAAAATCATATTTCTTTATGAGAAGTGTTGTTTGTGAAGTGTTAATAAAAAAGCAGGTTGATTTCAAGGAGTTCTGTATGTGTAAGTACTATTTTTTTTTGCAATAACAATAATTATTATTATTAAAATAGGGTGGTTTTGTTTCTAACATAGTAATTCTCGCGATATGAATCAGAAGATTGCATTTAATCCGTTGATTTACCTTGAATTGTTATTCAAGAGCTAGGTTGTGTTGCAGAACGTTTGCGCAAAATAAATCTGAGGATCTAGCAAATCTTAGTAGGTACCTAAGTATGTTGATATGTAGGCAGTTGTCAGTTGATTGTATACATTCGAGCATGGTTCCTGTGGCTCTGGTAATTAGGTTAATAATACGACTGATGACTGCACCGGTAACTCAGTGGTTACCGCAGTTGGTTCCAAGACCTGGTGCTCTGGATTCGATTCCTAGCCGGGACAATTATTTGTGTGAACCACACATATTTGTTCCGAGTCTTAGTGTCCGTAAATTTAAAGTTTTTTTTTTAAATTAGTTAGGTACTTGCAGGATTATTCCAGTCTAATAGTATTCTTGTTAACCCCTCGGGCTAAGCTAAAATGCTTTGTGTTACAAGTGGGTTCATATCGGTAGTGCAATGGGTGGGGATAGAACCGACGACCGTATGTAAAGTCCCCCGCGACACAAATTGATTTCTATAGTCGGGGAATTGCTTGAAAAAAAAGAAAGAAAAAAATACCTTTATTCTGTCATCTTTCGTTTTGATAATAGTAATAGGTACCTACTTACCAACACAAAATAACCAGTGTTATTAAAACAATTATTTAATAAATTAAATGCTTATTATTTTCAATGACACACTCGAGTCTAAGGATAACAATAGCAAACTCTGAGATTTTTTGAAATAGGTACCTAATTTGAATGTTAAATGTACTTATAAAAAATATCACGATGACTTTAACACTAATGAACTTAATCAGGAAGTAGTTAACACTGAGATTTGTCTTCATAACTATGAATAATTACGTACACACAATAGTAATTATGATAATATTAGTCAAGATCCGAATAAAAACAGAAATAGGTAGGTATCCAATGTCAAATCAGTGGCACCTCTGGGTTGTGGTCCTAACCCCTTAAGAGTATGTATGCTTTTATAAATATAAAACTATAATAATTAATTTAATATAAACTTATTATAAGTAAAGGAATTAATGGGAAACGGACAGACGGAGTACATTGTCTGTAATGTCCTACAATTAGCAGCACTCACAGGTTGCACTTGCTAGTTATAGTTACCTAAGTAGTTTTATTCATAGAATAAGAATAATAACCTATTAATTACAGTTCTTTTTCATTGTGATTTTGACAAGTACAAGTGTATGTAAATACTGAATAAATTCGTTATTTCATTATGTTATTTAACCTATTGCCATATGCTTTTGCACTGCTGTATTAAGTCTGGTCAATATTCGTAACGTAAAAAGTTTGCTTTAAATCTCAAAGCTGGGTTAAAGCCCCATGCCGGACCAGAAATCTTTATTTCAATTCGTAGTTTTATTTCCGGGTCTGGTTAGCTAAGGGAGTGACCTCCGGAAAACACAAAAATCCGGTTTGTTACTTCACCAGGCATATCTAATAGGCATTGCTCTAGCCTTATTACGTAGGTACTAATCGTTAGGCATATTATGAACTAGCGAGGACATATTATAAAAAATAATTGTTTTTATTGAAATAAATTAAGATCAAAAAAATAAATAGTGTTTTTAAACAGAAAAAAATAGTGGTAACAATACTTTTGATGTCTGTACTAAAAAACCTATATTTTATTATCAACGCTTATTTCATTTTAAAAGATAACTCCAAAAACCATTCAAAAGCGGTCATAGCCCAATGGCTAGGGCGTTGGACTTGTGATCTTGAGGTCACCGGTACGAACCCCACAAATTGCACTACCGACGTGGACCCACTCGTTAAACAAGCATTTTTGCTTAGCACGAGGGGTTAACAAGAATACTAGGAGACTGCAAAAAATTCTGCTAGAAAACTTTAAAAAAAAAACAGTCTCTTCACGTACACTAAGTACACCCAGACTCAAAACTAATCTGTGATTCCCACAAACAATGGTCCCGGGTGGGAATCGAAGCCAGAACACCAGGCCTCAGACACTACAGTAACCACTAACTGTTATTAACAAAACCTAACTTATATTGCCATCTTGTACATTTAATTACAATATAAAACACATAACGTTATATTTTAATTACAAATAATTAACATATTTTGGTGAAACAGTCGAAATTAGACACAATATTGCAAATTGCCATTGAACTCTGTGATTTGGTAACGTTGAGAAACAAACGGCGCGGCGCTCAGTTGCAAGAGACCGGTATACGGATTATAAATATGTTATTATATCATAAACGAGATCAGACAAACTTGTTTTTACTGAGAAATGTTTAAGTTAAACTTACGATTGAGAATATTGTGACGAAACACGCGTTTAAACTAGCTGTAAGTTGGTGTTGTTAGCGTGTGCTGTTAAAAAGTTAGGTCAAAATATGCCTGGGCCGGATTGCTTATGCGTACCCGGGCCGAAGAACGGCGGATCGAAGGAATGTCTGGGGGGTTTTAGTGGGGCTGCGTCCTCTCCTCGTGGTAGGAGTTAGCATACCACGCTATGGAGAGGGCAAGTCTCACATAGCCCATCGCTAGCGCGCGAATACGCTGCAGCGGCGGTGGGAATGGGTAAATACATTTGCCCTCGGACACAAAAAAAACAAAAGAAACTTAAAAATATACCTAAGTAGGTAATCTAGGCTTACGACATTATCTATTCGGCATAACTTTTATCATTATATCTGGTAGTTAGCATTCACACTTTCACATATTATATTACTAGCTGCGCCCCGCGGTTTTACCCGCGTCACTCTGCTCCAGTGGGTCGGAACGAGATGTTTTGCAGCCTATACGTTAATCCAGCATATAACATATCCCAGTGCAAAATTTTAGCCAATTCCGTTCATTAGTTTTGGCGTGACAGAGTAACAAACATCCATCCATCCATACTTACAAACTTTCGCGTTTATATTAGTATGATTAGTAGGATGTAGAATATATAGGTGAGTTTAGTAATTAGGCAGAGGCTCGATTAGATTTACACTGCACCAGCTTTTAGAGACACCTAATGAGCGGTAGCACCCATAAGGCCAAAAGCTTTTTCGAAAAGCCGCCACGGCCTCTACACATTACCATGATTTTCAATGTATCTGGCCATGATAAAACTGTTAATGCATGATAAAACTATGAACATAAACTACTACTACACGACATACTAATCTAAATTAAAAACCAAGTATCTACCAGCACAAGACCCCTTCAGGTGATGATTTTATTTTTGCACGTTTTATTTTTCCTTCCTGCATGTTGTGCATATTTTTTGCGGGCGGGAGGGCGGTGCAAAAAGACATTCTATCATTTTGCAACATTTTTGTGCGGAATTTACACGAGATATTTGGTTTTTAATTAAGACTAGTATCTACTGTGGCCAAGTACCTACTGGTCTTCTCAAATTTGAACGCCAGCTCGACACGAAAAGAAGAAGAAGTAGATCCTGCATACGCAATTCTAGGTACGGTCTCTAGCACGATAATTGCAACTGGTTTTTGCAACTTTCAAATGAAGACTTCTCTTATCATATACCTGCGTATGCAGTATTTTAATGTCCAAATTCGAAAAGGGTACCTACAACTTCAATAGATACCTAAGCTTATTTTTTTTTTTCTTTCTTTTTAAAAGATTACTAGCAGAGTTATATTAATACTAGTACTCTTGTTAACCCCTCGTGCTGAGCAAAAATGTTTGTGTTACCAGTGGGTTCACGTCGGTAGTGCAATGGATGGGGTTCGAACCGGCGACCTCAAGATCACAAGTCCTAGCCATTGGGCTAAGGCCACTTCAATACGGTCGTAGCCCAATACGCATATTTATACATATATCAGTACATATACAATATCTTCAATTGAAGCTCCGTTTACCTTGAAGTTATTATATAAATTGCTTAATGAAATGAAACACCATTACATTCAATGTTTATTAAATCAAGGTGTATCATAACACATTGTTTTTTATACAACGCTGCTATAGTGTGGAATAATTTACTCGTAACGTCACACTACGTACTACATCACACATGTTTTATTGTAGGTACATATATTAATCATAATGTATTTAATAGGCTTTCACACTTTTTTGAAATTATTTTTATATGTTAAGAATGGTTTTACTAGACCAAGAAAAATATCACATTTATTTGAGATCTAGAAAGCACTAAAATGAATATTTTAAAATTGGCTTGACATTTAGAGATGAAAACGATGTCAGCCATGTTGATCTATATACATTATCTGTGTTCAAGATCGATGACGTCATGACTCAGAAAGTGTAATAGTAAAGGATCGCGTTAATTTTTTCATTTCATGTTTTTCGCTTTGTTTTATAACAAGATGTATGACGTCACAAAATGGCTGATAACGTTTTCGGAAGTTAAAGACATAGACAAAATAAATAATTTTCATATTGAGTTTATACAAACATATTCAAGTTTTATGAACAGAAAATATTATTTTATTTAGGTTCCATATGACAAATACTTTTAGAAATAAACATCATTGTAACATAATTTAATATGTGTCAACTAGCCTATTTCAGCGTAGCGTAGTGGAAATTGGCTCGCTTTAAATCTCGAAAGTCGTGGGTTCGATCCCCACTCCGGACAAGAAATCTTAGTGTAAATTCTAAGATTTCTTTCCGGGTCTGGTTGAGGTTGAGGGACTGCCCTCCTTGCCTCGGAAAACACGTTAAGCCGTTGGTCCCGATTTTTATAACATCATCTACAACGATCGTATACCAGGGAATGGGCAGCAGCGTTACCTTGTATGTTACAATATAATACTGCGGTCACAAACCCGCCTGGTAGGCGTGGTGACTATGGCAAAAACCCTCCTTCGGGAGGATGCCCTTGTGGACGTTGTACGGGCTGTACGGGCTGATGATGATTTATTTCCAAAACTTATAATTTTATTTACATATCTACATATTGGTAAGTCTGTTGTAGAAATTAGAATTTGTAGGATAAACCAGTTTTGGACCTCTGGCACCCAAGCTAATATCAAAACTGTGTGATGGGTGCCAGGGCTTTCGTTTTTACAGTTTCTATGACAATACACAATTCTATGACAAGTTCAGAGGAACAAAGATTGGTGGTAACATGTGGATTGTGGATGAATTTGGTTTAAAAATAGAACTAAAAATCATATCTACAGGAAACATAAATTAAATAAAAACATATTGTGATAAATTGTTAATTATTAAAATTACTTATAATTTCGATAGCTTGTTCTTTGTATAACTTCGATAAGTTCCTATAAATGCTAAATGAAATTAATACTAACTATCCTAAATCAATACTAGAGGTACATTGCAACGCTCCTAGAAGCGGCTTTAGTACGATTATACTACCGACGTAAACCCACTCGTGTAATGTTCTTAGTACAAGGGATTAAGAATTCTAGAAGTGTACAAAAACATACTAAATTGCATGATAAAAAAAAGCCTCTAAACAGAGATCTCTATCCGAGCCGAGTGCCTCAGAAAGACGCCAAGAAGAGCCTTGCAAGTTTTTCTCACCCACAAGTCACCTACTATTTCAGCCTCGATATTAGTAGAGATTGAATTGAACAAATGAAGCAAGTATGTGTCCGTTCCTGAACTAATAAACGACTTTAAAACATAAGAATATGTTGTTTACTGTGATATTTATATTCCGGTGACTAGTTTTATTAAACAACCGGGTACTAAGCAATTATAAACTTGAACATAAACAAACGATATAAGTAAAAACCGGCTAAGTGCGAGTTGAATTCGGGCACAAAGGGTTCCGTATAATTTTCAAGTGCCTACCTGTTGCCGTTATTGATATCGAGCAAAAGGAAAAAAAAAAGAAAAGTTAGAGCCCCCTTAAATATTTATTTTTAGTATTTGTTGTTATAGCGGCAACAGAAATACATCATTAATTGTAAAAATTTCACCTGTCTAGCTATCACGGTTCTTGAGATACAGCCTGGTGATAGCCAGACAGCAAAGTCTTAGTACTAAATAGGGTCCCGTTTTTACGCTTCGGGTACGGAACCCTAGATAGGAAACTCCAATTCAAGTTTTGCAACTTTTAAATGTCAATGTTGTATACATAATATGGAATCTTGGCATTCAGTAGACTTATTAGGGCATACCTAGTTTCGTTGCGACTGTAAAGTGGCTGCCAAAATAGGAACTTGCTCATAAAATATAGATTTAGTTTAACAAAGCTAGCCGATTTAGTTAAGGCCGGTGCTTTAACGAAATTTGCTACCTGGCCATATCTCAGGATTTGTCCTGAGATTTCAGGATTTCCAAAAATCCTCTCCCTCTCTCCTCTCAATCTCTTCTCAGGATTGCGGCCGGATTTTTCAAATCTCAGGATTTTTAGAATTTTCAATGAAATACAGCTTACATTTTCAAGATCTCTTTAAAGTAAAAAAGTAAAAATAATATACTTTTGGAAATAATTGCACGCGTGAGCGAGCAAATTCTTTTTTATTTGTTATGTACGTTTGAGAGAAAATTTTCAAACTGTAAAATATGTCAGGATTTTTCAATGGAAATCAGGCCTTTTCTCCTTTGATTCTTTCATCTGGTAACCCTACATATTAACTAACTGATACATACATACATTCACGTCTCTTTCCCATAGCAGTTTTCAGAGGCTTCTTTCACTACCTTCGATCTTGACATACCACATTCGCCTCTTCTTCATTCATTAATCTCCTCATGCATGACCTTCGGTGTAGGGTACTTTTAACCTGGCCTTTCTTAAGAGCGTCCTCGATTTGATCGTGGAACTTCTGCCGTGGTCATTCGCCCTATAAATTCCACTTGTTAGTCTCCTTTCATATGCCCGGTGAAGTAGCAAAAGCCTCGTGGCTTTTGCTTTCATTCATTATCTCTGGCCGAACTAATTTAGCATACCTTTTTCAATCCATGCGCCTTGTTAGTACAGCTAATTGATAATACCCAAAAACGATCTCATTAGCCTTCTATATTTCTATCTGAATAATTCGTTTAATCAGACATCTTAAGTTATGCAAGTGAACTAGAACTGTCCTTTTATAGCTTCAGCACTCAATAATTTATGAGTAATTAAACAGGTTTATTAAAGCATTTCTTGTAACTACTGCAGTTATTAAGAAAAAGGATAGAATATTTTTTGTACTGCCGAGTATTTTCCCTATAGAAAATATCTTCATCATCAGCCCGTATAACGTCCACTGCTGAACGTGGGCCTTCTCCCGAGGGAGGGTATTTGCCATAGTCACAACGCTTGGCTAGGTTTTTAGCGTTGTTTTTCTATGCACAGACATTTGACCTCTACAGTTTTATTATACATATAAATTTATTCAGCAGTTGGGTATTTACATACACTTGTACTTGTCATAATCACAATGTTAAAGACTTAAACTAACAAAGCCTCACATAAGTTGCTAATAAAAATGTATAAATTATTTTCACTGATTGGATTTTTATAATCCGTTCGTCTGTCTTCCCTGAAACTAATTACACTTATGTCTATAACATATGACACAACCCTTAAAAGTCCCACTGCTGGGCACGGGTCTCCTCTACAATAGTGGAGGGAAATTAGCCTACTATGCACCACGCTGGCCAGACGGATTGGGATAGGGTTTAGTTTCGAATTTTCCTTTTCGGGCAGTGATCTTGTCTGCTTAAACTAACTTCCTTAGTCGCCTTTTACGACACCCTCGGAATGAAATGGGGTAGTGACATTATGTATTCTTGATCCGTCACTACACATATCAATTATATAAACGATTGCTGGTATTTGCTGTTCACTCCTTCCCTACACAACCGCTAAAACAGTATCATTAAATGCTGTGCACAATGCTGAGCTAACAATCAAAGTAGTTCTTTCTTTACTTTACTTTATTAGCCTGATAACGTCCACTGCTGAAAATGGACCTCTATTTTAAGAGACCTTCGCAAGCCAGGGTTGTTGAGGGATAGTACCTATATATACCTAGTAGCCAGTGCCGTGACATCTCGCCAATTATGCGGTTCGGCAATAAGGTTCTAGCGTTGTATGGCCGCAGTTCTAACCTAACCTAACCGATTGTCATCTGCCCACGATTCGGTTCTGGGGTTCGTGACAGATTCGCCGGCCGCTTCATAATTACGCCAAATAACCATTAAACGAATAAACAATGGGATAAAATATAATGACCACCATAAAATGCTTGTATACCCTTAGTTCTTTTACCAAAAATTGACACTTGACACCAGAAAAATAAAGTCTAAAATTATAATAGTACTAGCTATTTTACTCACGACTGCACTTCAAATTGTATTCGAACACCAAATGTAGTTAATGATCGCCAAATCTTAGCGAGCAAATTATTGCGCTATTTCTACCTTAATAAAATCAATGAAAAATGACAATCGGTTAGGTTAGGTTAGAGCTGCGGCCATACAACGAACCAGAACCGAATAGTAAATTAGTAAAACATTTAGGTACTTTTGGTGATCATTTACTACTTTTGGGTTAACAATGATTTATTTGGAGTAATTTTGCTTAAATACGATAGCGAAATGTTAAAACTTTGGTTACAATTTTACATTAAAATGCGGGTTTAATTTTGGTGATCATTTTCAATTTTTTTCTGTTATATGTTACTATATCTGATGGTAAGTTAAACATAAGCCATAAACAATATGCCTTACAACTTTATGCATATCAAAGTTATGAATAAAAAAAATAGGATAAACTATATTTATGCTTAATAAAACAGTATGCCAAAAATCAATTATGGCACATTATTATTATGCCAAAGAAAAATATGCCTAACTCATAATGAGTTAGGCATATTTTTCAAATTAAATTATGACAAAAAAATGTAGGTCAAAAAAAGGGATCCGCCGTGTCTCACTACAACCAATAACCACTTTTGCCCACCCTGATGCTGATGTAATTTTTTTTATTAGCAATAAGGAGAAAACCGCAAAATAATAGTCCTGCCTGGTCTCGCTATTCTTGCGCCCTTCAGAGTCTACGACCTGTGCCTGGGCACCGCCTTATTTACGGTACTAGCAGTACCTATAGTAACCATCGCGCAATACAAATTGCAAGCCCATTAGAACACAAATAATTTGTGAGCGCAATCGATTGGCCGTCGTCGGCCGACGAGCGTGGACCGTAAGACAAACACGCTTGTACGATACCAATATATACAGAAATCAAAGGTTATAGAAATCTATATTCCTAGACATCACGTTTCGCCGAAAACTTTGTTGATAGAAAACATTGTTCGTAGATATTTATGTCCATAGGAAGCACTGTGGATAGAAATCTCTGTTTATAGATAGCACTTCTCGTGGTAAACTTTATTTATAGAAACCTCAGATCCCAGATATCTTGGTTTACAGAAAGCGATTTTTTGGAGAAGAAATTGCTAATACTCATTATATTAATACATTTCGCATTTCTGGCACTGGCAGATGTCCATACCAAAACACGTTTATTTTATAACAAGATGTAATATTTTAATAAATATGCGAACTAAGGTATCTGGAATCAGTGGTTTCTATGAATAATGTTTACGAAGACAAGTGCTATCTACGAACAGATATTTCTGTCTAAAGTGCTTCCTATGGACCGAGATATCTACGAACAATGTTTTCTATCAACAAAGTTTTCGGTGAAACTTTATGTTTAGGATAGAGTTTTTTATTAACTTTGATGGTATCGTACATCGTATTTCTGGCTTCTGTTCCACGCTCTCGGCCGACGGGCATTCCACTTGGAACGGCAAAGAAGATCTTTATTTTCTGTGGAACACCGCCTCTACAATGTTATTCACAATCTAAGAAAATCACCATTACATTATTATGATTATTACAAACATGGGTGTCTGCAAGGTCGACGGCGTCATCAATGGACATCTTGGGTAATTCTGGGTAAAGAATATTTTACCCACGATCTATTAATGGGTGTCACGGAAACAGGCGTAAGTGACGATACTTAAAAAGTGAACTAAGTCTTTATCATATCATTCATATGATGACAAAAATTAATTCGTGTTTACACATGTATGATTACCTCATACATGTGTAAACACGAATTGTGGTAGAAGAATTTATTGTTTAATATGTTAATTGCATAACTTAATATAGTGCAGAATGTTCCGCTACACCGATGTAAGTATAAGTAGCCATTTTATAGACACAGGAATATTATATTTGTGAATACATATATTATATTATTTCCGTGTGGCCGTGTGGTTTCCGGCTTAGAATAGACCACCCCGTGTCTACCCATGGGTGTCGTTAAAGGCGACTAAGGGACATATGGCTGATGGATGGGCAGCAGCGTCTATTAGCCCAAGGTTAACATCTAACTGCGATCACCAATCCGTCTGCCAAGCGTGGTGATTATGGCAATATCCCTCAACGATCCTGGCTTGCCAAGGTCTGTTAAGAGGAGGCCCATGTTCAGCAGTGGACGTAAACGGGCTGTTGATGATGATGATGATGATTATTTCTGTGTCTATAAAATCCAATGTTTTATTAGGCACAATTTAATTAAGTCGACAGATCCTGTATTCGTAGCACAACCGAATCCCTAAAGAGATGATAATGTCGATTTAATCGAGCGCGTTAGATTAGGTATTATTTTCATTACATTAAAATAACTTTATAAAAATCTTATACTAATATATCAATATTTTTTGAATAACTCAAGCGCGTCAGATTTTTATACAGACGGTTTAGCTCGATTTCCAAGTTGTGTTGACCCATGATCTAACGTTTATATGGTTATATTATTCTAAAAATTCTGAATTATTTTTATCTCACCTCAAATAAATATTATTGAAATATATACTTAATGCATGTAATTAACGTAGGAACCTTAGCTTAATCTAACGCGCTCATAAATATACATTAGCATCTTTGCCTTCTTAATTGAGTAAAACTACTTGAAATTATCATTTACAGTAAAGGTTAAATGTAGAACACTATTTACGTCACTTTAAGAGTAGAAAGAAATATTTATATGAAAAAAGTAAATTTTATGTATAATTTTATTAAATATATTATTTAATTTGTTACTACAATAAAGCAATATAGGTACATTCAAAACTACGTAATCTTATTCGGATAATATTGACATTTACTTATTGGATTTGCACTGGCACTGCCCACGGGGAATCCCTTAAGCTTTATTTGTATTCATTGATTTGATTTAGATACCTATGTAAACTGTTTCGCCGTGTGGTTTCCTGTGTCATAAAACAGACCTCCTTATATCTTCCTGTGGGTGTCGTAAAAAGGGTAGGACATACATAGATGGAAAGCAGCATCTATCAGATCAAAGATACTCTCATCGCACTGCGATTACTAATCCACCAAGTGGCAATATCCCTCAAAGACCCTGACTTCCCAAGGTTTGTCAAAGAGGAGGACCACGTTCAGCAGTGGACGTAAAAGGGCTTATAAAGTAATTACGTAAGTCAATTGCTTTAAATTGCATCTTGTAAGGAATATTACTTGCATCTTTAAAAAACTTTCCAGCTTTTCTAATGAATACTGGCTAATATTCATTTTTAACGAAAATTGCACCGACGGATGATATTTACAACAGCAAATACATTTTATAAGCAAGAAGGAGTACACAAACCTAATGTTTTAGTATCAAATGCATTAAAAATATTTTCAACTAGCTGCGCCACGTAGTTTTACCAGCGTCACTCTGCTCCAGGGGTTCGGAGCGTGATATTTTGTAGCCTATATGCTAATCCAGATTTTTAATTATCCCCGTGCAAAACTTTCAGCCAAATTCATTCAGTAGTTTTTGCGTGAAAGAGTAACAAACATCCATCCATACTTACAAACTTTCGCGTTTATAATATTAGTAAGATAGTAAGATTTACATAACATATGTATGTTATGTAAATCTTACTAAGACCGAAACACCGAAAACACACGGCATGTATGTACATGCCGTGTGTTTTCGGCTTAGAATAGACCTACCCCATGTCCTCCCATAAATGTCGTAAAATGCGACTTAGAGACATGTAACTGATGGATGGGCAGCAGAATCTATCAGCTCAAGGATACTCACCATCTAACTGCGATCACCAATCCACCGGCCAAGCGTGGTAATTACGGCAATATCCCTCAACAGCCCTGCCTTGCCAAGATCTGTTAAGAAGAAGCCCAATGGTGGACGTAAACACACACTACAGAATCATATGGACACAGAGTTTAATCATTCTCTGATGTTTGAAAGATAATAACTGAGTGTGCTTATAACCTTTGGTTGCATATCATTTGAAGCCATTTACGTAATACATCTTAAAAATGCTTAAGTTGTGGTTTCGCTATTATACTAAGGACCCATCGCTATATTGCGCGCATTAATTTAATGATTAACAACGAAGTAATTGATACTAATTAGATGTTGATTGTTAATTTATTGTGAACGATCGGGTTGCGGTTTACGTGGAACATTACTATGTATTGTAAGAGCTCATATAAATTTATTGATAATGCAATATGTAAAATAGTCATATATAAATATTACCTACAAGAATCTAAAATTAAAATACACGTCTGTTATTAGACTGTATTATTATCTACTAGTTGCGTCCCGCGGTTTTACTCGCGTTACTCTGCTCCAGTAGGTCGGAGCGTGATTTTTTGTAGCCTATAAGTTAATAGAGCTGATTAAATATCCCCGCGCAAAGTTTCAGCCAAATCCATTCGGTAGTTTTTACGTGAAAGAGTAACAAACATCCATCCATCCATACTTACAAACTTTCGCGTTTATAATATTAGTAGAATATATCTATACTATTTAATCGTAAAGTTACCACAAGAATGGGAGGGATTTAAGGGTTTTCGATTATGGCAGCAGCATGTCGTTGGGCTACAATTGTTATAGATAATGTTATAACAATCCGGACCAAAGCCTTAACGTGCTTTCCTAGGCACGTAGGGTAGTTTGTCAACCATTCAGACCCGGAAAGAGAATTAGATTGAATTTACACAAGCATTCTTGTACGGCGTGACGATCGAACCCACAACCGCGGGGACTTAGAGCGAGACGTTTACCGCTACGTCACGGAGGCTGTCACATACATATCTCGTCAAGATTTTCGTAGTGCATACCTACAATATTACACCATCTTATCATGGATGGTCTGTGATAATTGTCAAGTTTACACCATTTTTATTCTCACTTTCAAGTGCTCCGTGGGAACTCGTGAAACTGCGGGCTCACCATGACTCCACGCATGACGCAATGAAAGAAAAAGTCGATTTATTGTAAAAATCGTTGTATAATACAGTTGTCATTTCTGTAATCTGGCAGTTAAAGCGGCTTCGGACTTGCGTATTAAGTGGTCCCCGGTTCGATCCCCACCCATTGCACTTCCGACGTGAACCCACTAGTATAGATCGCGCCAAACTTCTAGTCCGCTCTGAAGTTGAGGCGATTCGCGTCGCAGTAGCGATAAACAGTATATTTTATATATGTAGTATGACTGTACACTTGCGCAAGGCTCGGCGAGGCAACTTCAGAGCGAACTAGAAGTTTGGCGCGATCTGTAACACAAGTA
Organism: Nycteola revayana; assembly: GCA_947037095.2. Taxonomy (NCBI): domain Eukaryota; kingdom Metazoa; phylum Arthropoda; class Insecta; order Lepidoptera; family Nolidae; genus Nycteola; species Nycteola revayana. The sequence goes on from OX344844.2 coordinate 1,005,164, forward strand.
ATTTAGCTTAGTCCGAGGATACTGGTATATCATACTAATATGAGCTGAAGAGATTGTTTGCTTATTATTTATCCGCGCAAAGCTCAGGAACTGCCAGTACGATTAAAAAAATACTTTGTGTTACATTATCCATTTATCGAGAAAGACCATTCTACTAATATTATAAACGCAAAAGTTTGTTAGTTTGGATGGATGAATGGATGTTTGTTACTCTTTCACGCCAAAACTACTGAATCGATTTTTGCACCGGGATTTATGTTATACGCTGGATTAACATAGGCTACATACATTAAACCTTTAAGTGAGACAATGGAGGAGTGTGATAATTTTTTAGTTTTATCTCACCAGAACATTAACCGCTTCTCTGGCAAAATACTAGATATAGAACTTTTTACAGAAAAGTTCAATAATGATGTTTTATGTTTACAGAAACCTGGTTGAAGGCACACAAAATGGGTTTTAATGTGAATGGCTATACAGTTGCTAGCTTCTATAATAGGGTATCGGCTGAGGGAGGGGGTGCACTTATTCTAATACGGAACAATGTAAAATTTAAGGAACGGAAAGACATCAGTAATTTATCCGTTGAACGAATATGTGAGATAGCTTGTACTGAAATACAGTTTTATTATATTATATGTGTATATAGACCTCCATCATCAGACTTTCAGCTATTTATTAAAACTATGGAAGATATTTAAAAAAAGTTAGTTAAAAGCAATAAAAAAGTTATTATTTGCGGTGATTTTAATATAAATATTCTATCGGATTCACTAGAGAAAAATAATCTTCTCTGTCTGTTTAGGTCTTTTAATCTTAGTGTTTTATATTCTGAGCCCACTAGGGTCACATCGACAACAGCTACCTGCATTGATAACATAGTCACAAACTTTGAAGTAGTTGATAAATGCCTGGTATCTGGTGTTCGTTCTGACCATAAATGTCAAATAGTTAAATTAAATAATAAAGTTACTTTTGACAAGTCAATTATTCGTTTCAGATCAGTTTCAAAGAAAAATCTAGACCAATTTGGCAATAATTTAAAATTAAGATTAAATAAAGTTACCTTAGATTCAAGTTGCTGTAATATTATGTATAATACATTATTCCAATGTATACATGAGGAATTTGAAAGGGTTTGCAAAATTAAGCATATAGAGATTGACCCAAATAAGTTGAAATTTAGTACTTGGGCAACTAAAGGCATAAAGCGGAGTAGAGATGTTTTGTTTGAACTGTATGACATAAGGTCCTTTACACCTGATGAAAATTTTCCAAATTATGTTAGGAAATATTCAAGTATTTTTAAAGAAGTATGTATACATGCTAAGTCAATACATATAAGAGACAAAATACAAAAAATCAGATAATAAAATAAAGTCTACTTGGCAAATGATAAATACTGAAACTGGTAAGAATAAAATTAAAGATAGATCAATAACGTTAGATATAAACGACAATCTGGTATCAGACAAGGATACGGTTGTCAATTTCTTTGCCAAATTTTTTACTGATATTCCGATTGAAACTACCAAGTATCTTTCATCATCCCCGAAAGATGCTGAAGAACTCCTTAAAGCGAATATTAATTTAAATGTTCCCAAATTCAGTTACCAACTAGTCAATGATATAGATATCGTAAAGGCGTTTCGGACTATTAAAATAAAAGGTACTGAAGACTTGTGGGGACTCTCAGTAAAAGTTATTGATACCGTTATACAAAATATTGCTCCAATTCTAGCGGCTATCTTCAATAAGTCTATAACTGATGGTGTTTTTCCTGACCTAATGAAATTAAGCAAAATTGTTCCTATATTTAAGTCAGGTTGCTCTAATAATGCGACTAATTATAGGCCTATTTCAATACTACCAACATTAAGCAAAATCTTTGAAAAAATAATGCTTGGCCAAATGTTGACTCATTTTAATGTGAATGGGATATTGCACGACAAGCAGTTTGGATTCACGAAGGGTCGTTCAACTCAAGACGCGGGAAGCACTTTGATTAAATCAATATTGGAGGCTTGGGAGGGTTCGCAGGATGCTCTGGGAGTCTTTTGTGACCTCTCCAAGGCATTCGATTGTGTAAATCACGAAACGCTCGTGCTAAAGTTGAAATATTATGGTGTTTGTGATAAATCACTTGATCTTGTAATATCCTATTTATCAGATAGGAAACAAATAGTATCTATAGACGGCGTGAATTCTGAAGGGCATTTTGTTAAAATGGGGGTGCCCCAGAGATCAATCTTAGGTCCTTTTCTTTTTCTAGTTTATATAAATGATCTCCCATACCTAATTAATGAATTATCAGACATTGTTCTGTTTGCCGATGACACATCATTGATTTTTAAAGTTAAAAGAAAAAATACTGATCTAATTGAACATAATCGAACACTCGGTTTAATTGAAAACTGGTTTTCCGCAAATAATCTTTTGCTTAATGCAGGAAAAACCAAATGTGTCAAATTCGTTCTACCAAATGTAATCAATTCCATCCCAGTAGTTTCATTGAATGGAGAAACATTAGATTTGGTCACTTCAACCATATTTTTAGGAATTACCTTAGATTCTAAACTACAATGGGGCCCTCATATTGAAAAACTCGCTGGTAGATTAAGTTCAGCTTCGTATGCTGTGTGGAAAATCAGACAGTTGTCCGATTTAGCCACGGCTAGGCTAGTGTATTTCGCGTATTTTCATAGCATTATGTCTTATGGAATTCTGCTGTGGGGGTCAGCCGCCGATGTAAATACTATATTCGTATTACAAAAACGTGCGGTCAGGGCCATGTATGGATTAGGTAGTCGCGACTCCCTACGTAACCTTTTTAAAAATATTAATAAACTTACCGTGCCCTCTGAGTATATATACCAAAATATTCTTTTTATTAGAAAAAATATTGATAAATATAGTAAAAAAAGTGACATTCATAATATTAATACTAGAAATAAACATAAACTTGCTGTTCCAGGATTTAGAGTTAGCAAAACGAATAAATCATTTATGGGAAATTGTATTAGGTTCTATAATAAACTCCCTAATTATATTACAGACTTGCCTGATACAAGATTTAAATCACATGTCAAAACTGTTCTCATGTCAAAAGGTTACTATAGTATTCAGGACTATATCTATATATATAAAAGAAAGTCGTGTTTGTTACAACACTTATAACTCGAGAACGGCTGGACCGATTGCCATGGTTTTTGATTTGTTGGATTTGTTTTCGTCCCGAATAGCAGAATACATTTTAAAAACAAAAGAAAGTCGTGTTAGTTACACTATTTATAACTCAAGAACGGCTGAACCGATTTGGCTGAAAATTGGTAGGGAGGTAGCTAAGAAGCTAGGGGTAGGGTAGGGTAGGGGTAGGGTAGGGTAGGGGTAGGGTAGGGGTAGGGTAGGGGTAGGGTAGGGGTAGGGTAGGGGTAGGGTAGGGGTAGGGTAGGGTAGGGGTAGGGTAGGGGTAGGTTAGGGTAGGGGTAGGGTAGGGTAGGTGTAGGGTAGGGGTAGGGGTAGGGGTAGGGTAGGGGTAGGGTAGGGTAGGCGTAGGGGTAGGGGTAGGGTAGGGCAGGGGTAGGGTATAAAAGTCCACCCGTGCGAAGCCGGGGCGGGCCGCTAGTTGAAGATAAAGACGTTTGGGTTTCGGTACCATCTTTGCACCTACCTCACTGAAGACCATAATAATATAGCCAAGTACAATAGTTGTGACTAGAACTGTGTCTTATCCTGTAAACTGTCTGTAATTGACTTCTTTACATACCTTAACTATTAATTAACGCTAGTTCTGTCTCAATATCATTCAATCTTATTGAGCAAAAATAAACAAATAATAACGAGACAACCGTTAGGGCAATAAATGTGTGTGCCTACTAAAATAAAAATTAAATAACTGGACCTAAACCCCGCGTAATTGCCCATTTGAGTATGTTTCGCCGGACCGCCTCATGTGGGCCGTGTTGAAACCGGTGGTAGAGTAACCCACTGAGTTTGTTTCGCCGGATCTTCTCAGTTGGGGCGCATTGGATCCGGTGGTAGCATTAAAGCGCGTCCGTCGTTATATGCTCATGGTCCACCCAAATAATGACAATTGTTTTGGCATAATATAGACAGAACAAGCATTTTGCCTCCTAGCGACAATATACATTAATTATAATAATTAATTTAATTATAAATAAGTAATTTGAATAGGTTTATAAATAAACAGCAAATGTAATTTAAGATAAATAATAATTAATTTTCAAATAATGTTTGACGATTTACAAGTGCCTGTAATTGGTTTACGTAAATAAAAATGATTTTTATTTTTTTATTTATTTTATTTTATCACGTTTCGACCCACTGGACCAGAGTAACGCCGGTAGGCTATTATTAAATATAAAGTTTTTATGGGAGCGAAACTGGGAACCTAGTTATTAGATAAAGACTTAAAACATCTAAACTACGCTAGTTGCTTAGTGGTTACGGCAGTTGCCTCTGAAGACTGAGACTCTGGGTTCGATTCTCACCCAGGTTAACTGTAAGTATAAACTATGAATAGTTGTTATGTCCGAAAACTAGTTATTGTCCAGGAGTTAAATTTTTTAACAAAAACAAATACCTAAGTACTTCTTCTTCTTTCGTGTCACTGTTTCAACTTTTTGATTTTGTTGAAACTTAAGTACTTAAATGTGACACGTCTTGTTGTATAAACACGTAGTATTTATATAATCTATGATTTATAACAAGAATTACATAAAAAAAACATCAACACTATGAACTCTCGAACGTGCCTGTCTGTTGATATGTAACACATGCTCCGTAAATATATAAGCATCAACTTCTTCTGTCTGTCTGTTCATCTATACAAAGCTACATCTATATAAAGCTGAAGAGTATGTTTGTTTGCTTGAACGCGTTAATCTCAGGAATGGCACTGAAAGATTTAGTGTGACATAACCCCATTTATCGAGGAATGCTATTCTACTAATATTATATATGCGAAAGTTTGTATGTGTGGATGAATGTATGTTTGTTAGTCTTGCACGCAAAAACTACTGAATTGATTTGGCTAAAAGTTTACGCGCGGATAGTTTATAAGCTGGATTAACATAAATGCTACAAAATATTACGCTCCGACCCATTGGAGCAGAGTGACGCGGGTAAAGCCGCGGGGCGTAGCTAGTAAGCTATATTTTAATATGAAGCTCCCGCGGAATGGAAGCTAGTCATTCATACGCTCATTTTTAACCATAGCCACACTACTCTTGACAATCAAATAGTTTTTAGTGATAAGCATTGGCATAGCTAGGTGATCAAGGGCCTTGGGGCAAAAAGTACAAGTGCCCCAAAACTGTTGAGGTTTTATCATTATTTAAAAGGCAATAAGAGGATTGCTAATAAGGTTTTGCCACCCCCCCCCCCCCCACCATCGCACTGCCCCGCCCAGCCCTTCGGTCGCTACGACAGTAGTGACAAGAAGCATTAACTATGTATAATGCGTTTCTAATTATATGTCATCTCTCCTTTTTTAGTCTTATTTACTCACTTTGCAACGGCGCAACAATACACCTACTAATGTAGTTAAAAATGCATTATAATGATTAGTTTAGTCAGTTTAAATCACGACACTGTATGTTTGTACTCATGGTGGGCGCTCTGCGACTGGAATTCTTTTGTCACTAAACTCTGGGAAATGTTTGTATTCTTTCATTTTCTTTTGACCGTTTGTAATATAATTGAGTGCATTCACCGTTATATTTACGCGCGGTTTCACCCGCGTGAACCCCGTTCCCGTAGGAACTTTGTGAAAGTGATAAGAATGAAAGAAAAAGTGAGATAGTATTATAGGGTCGGTGACATCCTCCGTAGCGTAGCGGTATTGGGTCCGAGCCCATTCGTCCCCTAAGATTCGCAACCTGTGCCCACTCGTCCCCTGGAACTTTTGAGGGGCCCATTCGTCCCCTGAAGAATATTTATTTTTATTCATTCTTCTAATATAAGTACATGTGTATGTGTATACTGCAGCTTGGTAGTCCTGGTACAGTCGCGCAGAAAAGGCTAAAATAAAAAATATAGTAATTCGGTAGATATCATGTTTATTTCAAATAAGATTAACACATACAAAATCTATGTCAAATCGTATGTCCCTAGCTTTCCAAACATCCAAACGAATTAATGCAAAATAAATCAAAGCAATATATTATCAAAACATGCTGTTTTTATATATGATGGTGTGATTGAATCGATTAATAAACAAACTATTTATCTACTCTATATAGATATGAAAATCACTGAAAAAGTAGAAAAAGTAATATTTTATCATACAAAATAGAAAATTATGTGAGTGCATACACAGTAGCATACTAAAAATCTATGTTTTACCTTAAAATAAAATAAAGTATTTAATAGTAACAATTAAAAAGTAGCAGCAGTTGAATTTTTTTTCTGTGTCATCGTTCCAATTATATACATGTAAGTCTTTTGAAATAGGGATGTATAGGTAAATAGTAGAACTTACGTATTTTTCCTTCACGTACATGCACTGATCACTTCACTCACTAATTAAATTTAATAAGTAATCCTACAGGATACGCTAATGAGTAAACTTTCACTCGAGACAGTATAAAAATCAGTACGCTTGGATTTTCAACTATAAGTAAACTAAATGTAGTAACACATTCCTGGAATAAATACGCCGAAGTTGTCTAGTACTGGTGTTAGCTAATCAGATGCAAGTCCTTTCATCGAGCGTCTATTGTTTTAGGCTACGCCTTTGTTATTTGCTCGCGCGCAGATACTCTGGCTAAGATTACCCCTCCCGCTTCGGCATTCCACACCCCGCGCACATCTGGAGAGTACTTACCAATTTTAAACACCTTATCTATTATTTGTAACCCGTTTTTTTAACAAGCCATTCGTAGTGAGACAATTTTACATCGTAAGCCTATCGACAGGTTATATTATTATCATAACGGATTATCATTCATCATAGCTCTTTTTTCAATGATCTGTTATGATTTATTAAATTAATTCCGTTAATAAACTGTTCATAAGTATACTATGTTAACCGTTTCTTATGTAAAATATAGCTAATTTTATCTCAGGGGACCAATAGGCACCTGAATAGGTGACGAATCTTTAACTTATATTGTATATATATTAGAGGGGACGAATGGATACCTTAAAAATAATATTTTTTATTAAAATATTAATTGGTCCCCTACCAGGAGACCAATGGGCACCTATATAGGGGCCGAATCTACAACTTTTATGCTGGGGGACGAATTTTAGTGGACGAATGGGCTCTGACCCGCGGTATTTGATTCGCTTTAAATCTCGGAGTGAGTGGGTTCGATTCCCACACCGGACAGGAAATCTTTGTGTACATTCTAAGATTTATTTCCGGGTCTGATTGGTGAAGGACTACCCCCCGTGCTCCGGAAAGCACGTTAAGCCGTTGGTCCCGATTGTTATAATATCATCTATAATAATCGTATATCAAGGAATGGGCAGCAGTGTTTCCTTGTGTGGGACAACATAATACTGCGGTCACCAACCCGCCTGCCAAGCGTGGTGACTATGGCAAATACCCTCCCCCGGGAGGAGGTACATGTTCAGCAGTGGACGTTATTCGGGCTGATGAGGATGATGATTATAGGGGAAGTTTGGAAGTGGCGCACCGGTGACAGAAAGGTTAAAAGGGGATCGGTTGTCCTGGTATACAACCCTTTTTTCGCTATAAGGCCATGTCCTTTCTCTGGTTCTACACTATCTATGTACCTAATTTCATTTCTATCGGTTTAGTAGTTTTGGCGCGAAAGGCTGACAGACAGAGTTACTTTCGCACTTATAAGGATAATTATTAATGTAGTGTTTACCAAGACATAACGTGTAAACAATATAATTATATGTAAGTGAAGCGTAAAGTCAAATCAAGTTGTATCATAATTAAAGTCAACATTTATACGTCATTATGTGCACAGCTGGAAGGGCCTTTACGAACGGCAAGATACTATATTTGTTATTAAAAAATAGCCTTTTTTTATCTTATCTATGCCTAAACAAAGAAGATGTACCACATAATTTAACAATAAACAATTTTCACTTACAGACGTCAAGCGATCATGCTTGTGGTCGCTGCGGTTTGTGCGCAATGTGCCTTCTCGATTATGTACACAATAAGTCTGAACTCATGGTGGTGCAAATTGATGCGACGTATTCATTGTAATGAGAAATATTGTAGTTTATATAATTGCATGGTTTTTTTTTCATTCTGTCGTATGATTGCCTTATCTAATATTATCAAGAGGAAAGATTATTTTTTTGTATGTATGTTTGTTAGGAATAAATTCAAAAACTACTAAGATTTTGAAGTTTCCACGGGAACGGGCGTTCTATTGGATTTACCGGATATGGCATGTATATGATTTCCTTTAGCATTTTTTTTTAAGATTACTAGCAGAGTTTTGCATTCTACTAGTATTCTTCTTAACCCCTCGTGCTAAGCTAAAATGCATGTGTTAGGAGTGGGTTCACGTCGGTAGTGCAATGGGTGGGTTCGAACCGGCGACCTCAAGATCACAAGTCCGACGCCCTAGCCATTGGGCTACGGCCGCTTGAAATATGAATTGATTTCACTAAAAGAAAATCTGACAACCTCCGTAGCGTAGCGGTAATTGGCTCGCTTTAAATCTCGGAGGTCGTGGGTTCGATCCCCACATCGGACAGGAAAACTTTGTGTATTTTCTAAGATTTCTTTCCGGGTCTGGTTGGTTGAGGGACTACCCTCCGTGCCTCGGAAAGCACGTTAAGCCGTTGGTCCCGATTGTTATAACATCATCTATAATAATCGTATATAAAGGAACGGGCAGCAGCATTTCCTTGTGCGTTACAACATAATACTGCGGTCACCAACCCGCCTGCCAAGCGTGGTGACTATGGCAAATACCCTCCCCCGGGAGGAGGCCCATGTTCAGCAGTGGACTTTATACGGGCTGATGATATGATAAATGATGAATGAAAAGAAAATCTTATTCAAACGAGCAATTCCTCAAGACTTACAATTCAACAGGAATACCTACATCGTCGTCCACTGCATAACTTAGGCTTCCGCAATCGATTTCTAGCGGCCTACAACCACTGACTCCTTGCAACCTTTATGGGGTCGTCGGTGCATCGACCCCCTCTGCGCTTGCCATTTCGGGGTCTCCATTCGAAAATCTTTCTGCTCCATCGGCCATCTACAGTCAACAAAATATATAGGTTTACACAAAGTAAAACGCATTTTAAATTTATATGTCTACGTTTATGAGAATAGTTCACTGTTATGTGTGTTTGTACTTAGCTTGCGGCAAACCCTTCGCCCATAAAGAATTACAAGTTGTTACTGTCTTGCAGACAAAAACATAATTATTTACAGAGACAGGTTTACACCTTCTATATCAATATATCGAGGGGTGAAAGGCTATTTGTTTGAAGCGACATTTTGGACGATATGGAGTTATATACATATTCGGATTCAGCGAATTTTTCTGCGTCGTCTGAGCCGGGTTTCGTACAATTCTGAGCACTTTTATGGCGCTTAAAACAATGCCATTTTAGTTCATAATTCTCAAACATGATGTATGATCAGATTTCAAATTTGCCATATTTTTTTAGTATATCATTTAAGCTGTATACAAAAACAGAGAATCGGATCATAAGCCGTTATTCCCTTCCTAAAATTTTAGTTCGATGGCAGATAAATCGTTTTTCGATGTAGCTATCTTTAGATGAAAAGTCCCTTCAAACATTTTGCTTACGACTACTTACTCTGTGCAATGTCGCTTCAACCAATTTGCCGTCAGCCAAATTCATTAAGACATGTCGTCGGTTCAACCCTTTCGCTACAACTGTTTTTCACTCTGTTTAGAACAACCAAGTTATATAACTCCTTTCAAAATCTGAGACATCAAACAACTCTTTAAGAATGTTCATCGTTGCTTAAGCCAACTTTCCTGAATCGTTAACAAAACCCAAAACCCAAACCCAAATTGGTAGTTAAACAAAATAGCCTATTCCTATTATTATTGAGTAACGTCGATTCAATCATTTTGCTTTCTCCTGCATAAGTACTGTAAAGTCACTTAAACCATTTTGCCTGCTGCTGATTAGTGACAATGTTGGAAGTTGAATCATTTTTCTTTACTCTAAAAATAAGGCGATACAGATCATTTTGTATTAAGCGACAATTTATCTTATACTCATAACTGTTTTTTAATTGAAAATTATACCAAAACATTAAGGGATTTTTTTTCAATAAAAATTTGCGATCCCCATTATAGAAAGAGCACTAGTTTTTTCATAACGATTTTTTTTCCAAATTTTGAATCTTTAAATGGCTCTCCTGTAAAGTTCGTAAAATGTCGCTTCAAACAAATAGCCTTTCACCCCTCGATATAGAAGGTGTAAACCTGTCTCTTTTGTCGACTGTACTTAAATACACCACACTGTCTTCCCATGGGTGTCGTAAATACACCTGATGAATGTCCAGTAGCATCTATTAGGTTACTTACCATCCTACTGTAATCACCATTCCGTCTGCCCAGCATGGAGTTAATGACAATATACCTCAACAATCCTTTTTTTCGCATCCTCTCCGCTGCTGCAGCGTTCCCGCTCGCTCGCTCTCTCTATAGCGTGGTATGCTATAGTCATACCACGAGGAGAGGACCCTACATCACTAAAACCCCCCGGACACCTCCGTCGGCCGTTGGTGAGGGCCGGGTACGCGTGGCAATTAGCCCACCTCAACGACCCTGGCTTGCCAAGGAAGAGGTTAAGAGGTCCATGTTCAGCAGTGTACGTAAACTGGCTGTTGAACTATACGTGAAGAATTCTAATATTGACTTCCAAATATAAATAAAATAAAAAAAATAAAATAAAAAAAGTTTTTATTTACGTAAACCTATTACAGGCATTTGCAAATAGTCAAAACATATTTGGCTCATTAATATAATATATTTAATTTATTAATTTAGTTTAATTATTATAGTTATAATAATAATAAATAGTTTGTATTAGATTTTTTATAGCTTTAGCGTAAAAGCTGTCAGGTATGAAAATAGAATTTTATTTTTGTCTATAATTTAATAGTCTAAAGTTCTGTCATTTGAGTATGTTATTATTTAGATAGACCATAAGCATATCGTCGGACGCGATTTTATGCTACCACCGGATCCAATACGCCCCAACTGAGAAGATCCGGCGAAACAAACTCAGTGGGGTATTCTACTGCCGGTTTAATCGCGGCCTCATTGAGACGATCCGGCGAAACATACTCAGATGGGCATGTCAACATTATTTAGGTCCAGTTACTGTCTTTATTTAGTTAATTGGCTTACACAATTTACCAATCGGCTGTCTTTATACAACTTTTATTTTTATTTTGCTAATTTAACAGATCAGAAAAGTTATTTTGAGACAGAACATGTGTTATTTTTATGATTATGATTACAGACAGTACACAGAATACACTATCATGATCTTTCAGTTCACATTTCAATGCTTCATCAGCTTGTTACGGGTTGCTGTGTTCATTTAGACAATAAAACCATTATGTACGATTCGTTACGGATTCGTGACACAGTAACGTGTTTATTACAACTAAGACAAAATACAATTCCATACACTTAAGCTATCTTATAATTATCATGCAACCTAAAATACTTAACCCTATCGTAATATCTACTTATTATAACTTAGTTTTATTTTGTTAGGCGCCAGGACAGTTTTTAAATATGTGTCGACATAGGAACTGTGCCAAAACCAAGCCACGGCACCCTTCGCTTCAGGGATTATTTTGATTTGTAGATGCGTCAAGGTACAAAAGGGCGTTTCCATAAGCTAGAACAATGAAAAGCCAACCATTACGAACGCACACTTTATAATTGGCTGCTTGGCATAAACCCTAGAATAAGTTAAGCACTTACCCCTTTGTACCGGAACTCCGAACATATACTTCCGCTTATTGTTTTGTAACTCACACAACAACAGGTACACCAACAATATCTATGACGATAATTTGATATTATCTACAACTATTTCTTTAAGTCCATCACATGGAACATCACGGAGGCCAATGTGCCGCACCCATTTCATATACCGGCCGCGTACCGTCGCGTTTTCTCCTCTTACCCACATCGCAAATTTTATTGTTACCTACCCACTTTACAAATAAAACCGATGGACATAACATACCCCCAACTAGCGAAAGAAATAAAATATTACTATATTTTATTTCTTTTCCTTGCCGTGTATATACGTATATATATATGCGTATCTTTTAATCTATATCGTACCCTACAGGTTTGATATCCTTTATATGCCAAACACCTATTGTTTTGCCATGCACGTTATTCAGTCGAAATATGTTGTCTGACAGCTTCTCAATAACAATTGCCTTTTCAAATTTCGGTGCCAGCTTGGACATAAATTTATTCCTTGCATTCGAAAGAAACTTGGTTCTCCTCCAAACGACGTCACCGACTTGGAAATCCATACTTCTCCGCTTACTATTATAATAGTGTGAACTTCTATTATGGGAAACATGAAGTTTGTTTTCCACTTCTTTGTACAGGTAACATCTAAAATTCAAATTAGATAGAAACCCTTCAGTTTCAACACGTATAGGCTTATCACCGTCAAATGAATATGAACTAACGTTGTTATTTGTTTGTGGCGGAAATGCAGTTTCTCTTCCAAAAAACAAAAATGAAGGTGTATAGTTTGTTGTTTCGTGTACCGATGTCCGAATAGCGTGGGCAAAATTTTGAAGATTTACATCCCATTCATTATGTTTTTTGGAATTAATGTACGATGATATCATTGTACCAATCACTCTGTTAACGCGTTCTGTAGGATTACTTTGTGGATGATAGCTTGGCGTATACCAAATTTGACAGCCAAACTTTTGTGTCAAATCCCTAAAACACTGCGATACAAATTGTTTACCGTTGTCACATATAATAGCTCGCGGTACGCCATAAAGTAAAAATTGGTTCCCTAAAATGTCACAAATCTTATCTGCCTTCCCTGTTCTTAGCGGAAATAATAATGTAAACTTACTGAAAAGACATGTCACAACTAATAACATGGTGTTACCATTTTTACTCTTAGGAAATGGACCCATAAGATCTAAAGCAAGCACTTGCCAAGGCCCCGTAACTGTTCTATGCCTTCCCATGTACCCCAATGGTAATTTCTGTAAAACCTTCACTTTTCCACAAGTTTCACACGATCCAACATATTTCGTGACGTCTAACCGCATACCCGGCCAATAATAGAATTGCTTTATCCTAAATAAAGTTTTCCGTATTCCTAAATGACCCGCTGTAGCATTATTATGACAAGATTTCAAAATTTCTGATCTTAGCACGTCTGGAATATATAACTTCCAATCATCATTTGTGTCCGGGTATTGCCTAAGACGTATTTTTTTATAAAGGAACCCATTTCTTACTAGCCAATCTGAGTTTCTGAATGGGTTATCCAGAATGTCCGCGACTTTAGACTTATACCAGTCATCTTTATGTTTATCGAGGATAACTACCTTATTGCTATCTATAATTGCATCTACAGCCCTAGATAAGGCATCTGGTACCACATTACATTTCCCCGGCCTATGTATGATATCAAAGCTAAACTGCTGTAGCTTCATGGCCCATCTAGCTAGCCTACCATGTGGGTCCCTCATTTTATGTAGTGTCTTGAGAGCACTGTGGTCTGTTATTACGGTAAAATGTACTCCATCAATATATGGCCTAAATTTTTCAATGGCATGCACCACACTTAGCATTTCTCTTTCTGATGTTGAATAAGATTGTTCACGATCATTCAACTTCCTACTCAAGTATGCCACAGGTTGATCCATATTGTTCAATTTTTGACATAAAACAGCACCTATTCCTTTATTTGAAGCATCGCATTGGATAAAAAATGGTTTAGCAAAATCAGGACAGGAAATAACCGGCGTAGATGTTAATAAAGACTTTAATTTCAGGAAAGCAAAGTCTGCCTCGTCATTCCATATAAATTTCTTATTCCTTTTGCCTTTAGTTAAATTATGCAAAGGGGCTGCAACAATCGCAAAATTTTTAACAAAACGCCTATACCAACTAGCTATCCCTATGAATCGTTTTAATTCTTTTATACTTTTAGGTCTCGGAAAACTCATTATTGCAGACACTTTTTCGGGATCCGTACGTAAACCGTTTTCATCAATGATATAGCCCAGGAATCGTAAACTAGGTCGCGCAAATTTACATTTGTCTACATTTATTGTTAAATTCGCTTCTTTTAAAATATTCATGACGTGTCTCAACGTAGCTATATGATCTTCTAGTGTTTCTGAACAAACTACAATATCATCCTGATATGCCCATACTTTACCCTCCAACACGTGAAACAAGAGATCCATTAACCGCTGCTGCGTTTGGGAGGCATTTACTAAGCCGAACGGCATTACCTTAAAATGGTATAAACCTCTGCCAGGTATCGCAAAAGCAGTCTTTTCCTTACTAGAGTCCTCTAACTCGATCTGCCAAAAAGCAGACTTGAGATCAATAGTGCTAAGAAACTTAGCATTGCGTAGACTGTCCAAAATTGTAGAAACTTTTGGAAGAGGATATGTGTCTCTTTTCGTGATCTTGTTAAGTTGTCTACTGTCAAGGCATAACCGATTACTCCCATTCGCTTTTTTTACGAGAACAATAGGAGAACACCAGGGACTATAAGACGGTTCGACTACATCCTTCTTTATCATATCATCTAGCTCTTTCTCTATGACCTTTCTGATAGCTGGAGAAAATTATACTGCTTTTGGTAAATAGGCTTGCTCTTCCCTGTATCTATGGAGTGTTTTAAAATGTTGGTCCTTCCCAAACCTATGCCTATGTTATTTCTTATTTCATCAATAAAAGATAAAAGACGTTTCTGTTCGCTATCATCTAAGCTGTCTTTCCCGACTACGGCCACTACATTATTAGTGATGCTATTTATAAAATTATTGTCTAGTACGCTCTCACCCCTGAATTGAAACGAGATGCCAAAAACGTCAAAGAAATCTTTCCCCAAAATCAGCGGCTGTGCCAAATTAGGCATAGATAACATTGTGATGATATGAAACTGTTCATTAAATTGCACAGGTACGTCAAACATTCCTGTAATACAATGGCTTACGCCATCCGCTGTGCACATATTCATTGTCTTGATTTTCTGATATTTAACACCAAGACGTTTCAGAGTTTCTGCAAAATGTGCATTAACGACTGTGCGATTGGCGCCAGAATCCAATAAACCTGAACAATTTAATCCTAAAATGTTGATACGTACATAAGGTCTATTATCACCTTCTTTTTTAAATGTTAATGATGCTAATGCTTGTTGTGACATAAAACCTTTTATAAATTCTAACCAATCCTGCCATTCTTTATCACTTCTATTTAGGGAAGATCTCAGTTGGCAGACTTCTGATTCTCCCCTCGAGCGTTTCCCTTACACTTACAGTCTCTAGAATTGGTTCCGAAACGACCGCATCGATAACAAAACAATCGCTGTCTCGGCACCTCACATGATCGGAATACATGTCCTACTTCACGGCAGTTCCAACAACGCAACTGTACGTGAGATTTGACCGATTGATTAAGTTCACCAACTTCTTTCAAGGCAAATGCCTCCTTTGTCGGTTTGTAGGCCAAATCTGGCTCTAATGAATTAAGTAAAACTTTAGGTTCTTGAAATCTATCGCAGTTTACCTTGGTTCGCTCAATCACCCTCAGTACATTGCTCAAATCAGCCATATCAGTAAATACATCCCTACATATAGCCCTTTGATAATATGGTTGAAGATTTTTTACAATAATCATAATTTTTTCTGATTCAGTAATCTTTTGTGGAAGTCTGTTAAACATATTCTGCATCACGGACATGAAAATAAGTACCGATTCATCCCTGCCCTGAGTCCTATTTTTTGCTTCTGCTAGCAACTCTTCTTGATAGAACTGGGACTGAAAACTCCGTTTCAGTAAAGTCACCAACCCATGCCAGTTTTCTGCATATTCTCTATTAGCGCGAAACCAAATTAAAGCATCACCTTTAAAAAAATCGATGGCATATCGCCATAGATCGTCTTCGGTAGCGTTCCTTGCCTCCCTAATCTCATTCACCCGCTCGATGAAAGCATTAACGCTAAAATGACCATCACCCGTAAAATGAACGCCCCATTGACTAATTGGTACTAATTTGTGTCTTCGTGTCCTGTTACCTTCATCAACTGCAGTGGAATTAAATATTTGCTTATCTGTAAACTCTTGGCCGTGAAGCGCCTCTAAGTGAAAATCATCTTGACAAAAACTAACACGCTTGCTACCAACATTTTTCTTTGTACTATCTTCAGCTGCTGGTTTGCCAACTGATTGATAAGCAGACGGACTATTACGGATGGACAGACCTTCAATTCCCTCTAGGATTTTATGGCTGTCGCCACCAAAAGACTCCTGCAATGCAGCTTTCATTTCCGATGTTATATCATCATCATCCTCTATGTCATCTTTGGCTACCAAGTCGTTCAAAAGAATTGACGCCTTTTGTAGTAAAACCTTTCTTTTGCCGTCTTCTAAATCATCTGTGGGTGAAATAAGCTTTACTCTATTCACGACATGATACAAGCGTGACACCAGTCGTTTGAAAAGTACTTTGTCTGGTTTTTCATTAAGTTCCGACACATAGCAAACAATGGTGTCTAATTTACTAGAACAAACCTCTAATTCCCGTTCTAAGTCATCAATGGCTGACTTTGGTGCTTTTATTTCATAGTTGACCTGCTGCAACTCTTCAAGAATAATCATTTTTTTTAATATCTTTTTTAATGCTGATACTAAGCCTGATTGTAAATAACCCCGACAAGCAAGTTCGTATTCCACCTCATCTTTTAATAAGTATTGGGGATCCATCTTAAGGCACAAAGTTGTGACTGTAACCGTGTTCAAACCCTTTTTTTTTTTTTAATATGTATATAAAAAAGTTACCACCTATCTAGTGAAAATATTTTTTTTCTTTTTACATAGTTTTTTTTTTTTTTTTTTTTTTTTTTTTTTTTTTTTTGATTTATATATATATCCCCTTATCTAACCTAATATTTTATTGACTTAAATTAGCCGCAAATTACTACACGTTTTTTTTTTTTTTTTTTTTTTTTTTTTTTTTTTTTTTTTTAATAATAACTATACTAACTAAATATTTTAAAGACTTGAATTACATCCAGGTAATTGCAATTTTGTATTTTTTTTTTTTTTTTTTTTTTTTTTTTTTTTTGTATATTGATTTACTTATATGTATAATCAATTTTACCTATTAGCTAAAAAATAACGAAAACTAACCCAACATCCCGATTAGAAAATATTTTAATTATTTGAAACCGTCCCCACACGGGCAACAACTTTGGTATTATAATAAAGCAGTGGGTAGGTATATCAATCGTACGGTACGGGTATCAATTTCTCGAAGGTGACTAGCTAATAACTTAGCACTTAACCTCCGTGTGTCTTTTCAATACTCTTTGATAACTACCGAGTATATGTTCGGATTACATTTATTTGTCCCAACAAATTTCTAAACAAATATAAACTAAAAAAACACAACCGTACTCAACTTAAAAAATTGCCAATATTACTAGGTATTCAAATAATTATTATTATAAATACTAACTTTGAGTGTGACCGACAAAGCACAAAACGCAAGGCATCCACAAGTAAAAAATGCAAGTAATACAAGTAAAAAATGCAAGTAATTCCTTATTAAGTAGGTACCCTAAATTCAGTCAACCCCGTACTTTTAACGTTGGGCGTCATTTGTTACGGGTTGCTGTGTTCATTTAGACAATAAAACCATTATGTACGATTCGTTACGGATTCGTGACACAGTAACGTGTTTATTACAACTAAGACAAAATACAATTCCATACACTTAAGCTATCTTATAATTATCATGCAACCTAAAATACTTAACCCTATCGTAATATCTACTTATTATAACTTAGTTTTATTTTGTTAGGCGCCAGGACAGTTTTTAAATATGTGTCGACATAGGAACTGTGCCAAAACCAAGCCACGGCACCCTTCGCTTCAGGGATTATTTTGATTTGTAGATGCGTCAAGGTACAAAAGGGCGTTTCCATAAGCTAGAACAATGAAAAGCCAACCATTACGAACGCACACTTTATAATTGGCTGCTTGGCATAAACCCTAGAATAAGTTAAGCACTTACCCCTTTGTACCGGAACTCCGAACATATACTTCCGCTTATTGTTTTGTAACTCACACAACAACAGGTACACCAACAATATCTATGACGATAATTTGATATTATCTACAACTATTTCTTTAAGTCCATCACATGGAACATCACGGAGGCCAATGTGCCGCACCCATTTCATATACCGGCCGCGTACCGTCGCGTTTTCTCCTCTTACCCACATCGCAAATTTTATTGTTACCTACCCACTTTACAAATAAAACCGATGGACATAACAAGCTATAGGGTATCCGATCTGGTGCACGAGGGTATAGCCTGCCATACATCTTTGTCATCTATATACTCTTTAGTACTATAATAGCCCCTACTCATTAGGATGCGTTTTACATGTGTTTTAAATAATGCATCAGGCATGTCAGTAATATGAGAGGGAAGTTTGTTATAAAATCTAATGCAATTTCCCATGAATGACTTACTAACTTTGCTGACCCTAAAGCACGGCATAGCTAGTTTGTCCTTATTCCTAGTATTTATATTGTGAAAGTCACTTTTTTTACTAAATGTATCTAGGTTTTTCCTAACAAATAAAATGTTCTGGTAGATATACTCAGATGGACTCAGATATCAATTTCTTACCTCAAAAACTAAGTAAACCATTCTCCAATAATTTCCATATCAATTTAAGCGACGAAATGTTATATATGTTATTTAAAAAATCAACAATAAGTATATTTTAACATATGTTTTGGGACCGACCTAAAATTCATTTTGATTAATAATTATAATATTTTATGAATTGAAACTGATTTAATTATGAGCTAAACAATTGTTTTAACGTATTATTGTAGATACAAGTGCAATATTAACAGTCACGCCGAAGAAAACAAAAAATATTGTAACCATGAATTTAGATATACTCAAAGGTAGTTTTTAGCTTAGAATGTCGCACGTTGGCCTGCCCTTCATGCCCTAACAGCTGGACGATGGAGGAGCTGATGGCGGGAACCACAGAGGCCATTAGAGTGGCGACTTACTAGTCAAAATGGCTTTATATAAAGTCTAAACACTAATAAGTTGAAACAACGACATTAAAGAAGACCATCCCATATCTTGCCATGCAATGACGGTATAGTAAACAAGAGGTAGATACGGTACGCATGTTTCAAAAATACCACCACGAAATTAAGCTAATAGGCACTATTGTACGTAAGTCTGTCTTGTTATTTATTGCACAAGCTAATTTTCATGGTTACCTATTTACTCTCTAGGGATAAATTTTGTATTAAAAAAACATAAGCATGACGTATCTACCCCTCCCGACCCTTAGTTTGCTAAGAACCTTCCGATGCCCTCATAGACCCGAAGTCCGAGAAGCCCGCGAATTGTAAAGTAGAGCGGCAGTTGCACAAAACTCCCCTAAAAAAAACTAAAAGCCATAATCCCTCAATCTCCCCGTCCGCGACCGCCCTGAGCCGAGGTCCAAGTCCCACAGGGGACGCCCTCTTGCGCAGGTTGCTTAGTTTGTTTAAACCATTTATCTATGCTGGAGCTCTGCTCGCTTTTATGCCCGATGAAGTAGCAAAAGCCTCGATGTTGACAACAAATACCTCTTTTTTTATTTCACATTATTGTTGCCATAGGTGTCCTTAAAGCAACTAAGGGACATACAGCTGATGAATGGACAGGACCATCTATCAGCTCAAGATGTTTTACCATCTACGGTGACCTACATTATTTTGATGGTACAATATTTGTGTTTATCTGTGACTTGTTTACTGTCGAGTATAGAAGCCGTTGACGCATGCGGCATGCTTGCGTTTGTCGAGTATGGTCGACATTGGTGTTCAAAAGGTTAAACATAAAAAATATATCATCAACAGCCCGTTGACGTCCACTGCTGAACATGGGCCTTCTCTTAACAGACCTTGGCAAGCCAGGATCGTAGAGGGATATTGCCATTATCACCACGCTTGGCAGACGGATTGGTGATCGCAGTTACATGCAAATGTTGAGCTAATAGATGCTGCTGCCCAACCATCAGCCATATGTCCCTTAGTCGCCTTTTACTAAGACTTTTACTACCCATGGGAAGACATGGGGTGGTCTATTCTAAGCCGGAAACCACACGGCAAAAAATATATATCTATTATTAATTCCACACAAAAATATAACGATTTATTACAGATTATTTTGTTTTTAATTTAATTGCCTGTGGCATTCGATCCAAAACAAAAGAATCTGGTTTTAGTTTTTGGTCTTAGATTATAACAAATTCATTTTGCTTCAATTATATAATCCACCCAACTATTTTTGGCTGCGGTGGCCAATCTCTTAGAAGATTAACCATCTGCGGAGAATATATTATAGTGCACAGATGCACCGTCTATTCCTTTGCTCTCCCACTTCCTGACTGACTTCCCGCCATGGCCGATAAGTCACGTAGACTTTGTAAACATAGAAAAACTCTATAAACTAAGTCAAGGAAATATCATTAGCGGTTAGGACATGTTTTTAAAACAATATGTTTACATGGCATTATAGAATCATACACGCAGTGCCAACATTGTGGAAATATTAGAAATACATAACACGTCTGACATTGTCCTAAAAATCTGAGAACTGGTCGACTTTACCTGTCCTGTCTAGTTTAACGATAAATGTCAATGTTTGCTTATCTATAATAATATAGTTTATAAAGCTGAAGAGTACGTATTTTTGCTTGAACGTGCTAACCTCGTTTCATCTATATACTTCTATTATACTATTATTAGCGCGGTATTACCCGCGTTACTCTGCTCTATTGGGTCGGAGCGTAATGTTTTGTAGCCTATATGTTAATCCAGCATATAGCCTATCCCGGTGCAAAATTTCAGCCACTTCCGTTCAGTGGTTTTTACGTGAAAGAGTAACAAAAATCCATTCATCCATCCATACTTACAAACTTTCTCGTTTATAATATTAGTAGGATAAAGCAGAAGAGTTTGTTCGCATGAAAGCGCTAACCTAGGGAACTACTCATCTGATTTGAAAAATTATTTCGGTGTTGGATAGCCCATTTATCGAGGAAGGTTACATGTTATATTTAATTAAGTGGATTAAACTTTGGGAACTGGTGTCCTTTTTTAAAAAAAGGATTACTAGCAGAGTTTTGCAGTCTACTAGCATTCTTGTTAACCTCTCGTGCTAAGCTCAAATGCTTGTGTTACGAGTGGATTCACGTCGGTAGTGTAATAGGTGGGGTTCGAACCGCGACCTCAAGATCACAAGTCCGACGTTACGCGTGTGAAATCGCTCGCGAAAAGCTAGTCAGTAAAAATCGCGTGGCTACCAGTAAACGAAACCCAGTATTTACCTGTGAATAAATGGGTTCAATACTTCACATTCCGAAAAAACAGTACTAAGAAACGCCATTTTATCTATGTTCGTTATTTTCGCATGTCTTGTTAACACCTACTTGTACAATACTGTTTCCCACACACATGTCGAAACCAGTTCAGGGCACACCATATATCAACACTTTACCACCGAACACGCAGGGAGTTAAAACTAAAGCAATAATTAAACAAACAGTGCGTTATAAATGACAATAAGTTCGCAACTGTTGCGGCCAGGTTGCGAGATTGTCGCCGAGTTACGTAAGCCTGCTGCAATGTTAGTTTTTACTGGTATCATGTTGACGGTTGAATTATTGCTTGATTCATTACAGTATACGTTACCGTCACATCTACACAGATAAAATGAAAGTGGCTGATATTATATTCACTAGAATTAAGCGTTACTAGGGTAAATAGGGTCCGTGTGGTTTCCGGCTTAGAATAGACCACCCCATGTCTTCCCATGGGTGTCGTAAAAGGCGACTAAGGGACATATGGCTGATGGATGGGCAGCAGCATCTATTAGCTCAACATTTGCATGTAACTGCGATCACCAATCCGTCTGCCAAGCGTGGTGATTATGGCAATATCCCTCTACGATCCTGGCTTGCCAAGGTCTGTTAAGAGGAGGCCCATGTTCAGCAGTGGACGTCAACGGGCTGTTGATGATGATGAGGGTAAATGCGGGATAGTTGCCACTTTTTGAAAAAGGTAAATAAAATACAGAAGATAGGCATTTAAAAATCTCATAAGACAGTGTTAGTTTGTATACTCATTAATAAACAATATTTTCAAGGTAGATTCATATTATTTATTTAGTTATTACAAAGTAAAAAGGTCCTTCGGACGGGGATAGATGCCAACTGAATGGGTTAGATGCCGCGATGATATTGTGACTCGTGGAATAGTATACAAATAAATCAAATAATATCAAGCAAATGCTCTTAATCTTCTGTATTTTATTCACCTTTTTCAAAAAGTATGGCAACTATCTTACATTTACCCTAATCTGTCGATGCGTAAAATAGTTTTTCGCAATAAATCACAATACGTCCATATTAGCGAAGTGTTCGTCATTAACCAGAAGGAGAAAAGGAGTAAGTAGACAAATAAAAAAAGCATTACAAGCGTTGAATTCGCACAAGTCGCTATGTGCAAATTTGCGCATATATCCCTCTATGGCATCTATCCCTCATTTACCCTATGCGTAAAACCATACTAGGATATAAATACATACTAATCTAAATTAGTATACTTGAAAATGAAAACGTTTATTGATAATGTAGACGAATCGATCGTACTTATTATAAGTCAAATACAATGATAAAAGATACAAAGAAAAAAAAACTTGACTAATTAATTAGTATACAATACAGTTCAACAGTAATGTTATTAAATAGAATTTAAATCTACCAATGTGGAATGTGATAGTCGCGTATTATAAATATAATTAGTATCAACCAGCGCGCGCTGGGATTAGGTCAGAAGCATAGAACGCGTCGCGAGCCTCGCCTAGCGAGGACGACCGGAGCCTATCCTAGCTTCCTACGAGTCTTCCTCTATCTATCTACGCTGTGACACCCGGAGAAAAAAGACTGTAAGTGACTGACTAAACTCCCAGATAATTCTTTTTGACATCTTTTAAAGCCTTTGATAAATCATTTGTATTTTTTTTTACCATTTTTAGTATCTAGGTTAGTGATCCCCATACATCTAGCAGGTATTAGCGGCCCGTCCCGTCTTCGCACGGGTGCCCGGGTGGACATTTATTTAAAAAAACATATAGGGACAAACATATATGGATTGGCTCAAACTGATCATAGTCTTGAAAATCTTGTAGCCTCGATCTAACCCGAAATCGAAAATCTTACAGAAAGAAATGTCTTCTGTTGCAGTGTCACGGCTCGTATCAATATTTTGTTTTTACTTACATTTTTAAACTCGTAATATCTTTTGAATGCCATGGCCGATTTTAATCGTTAAAAAAGTAAGCTACTGGTACTGAAACAGTCTTTAATAAGATATAATAGATAGATAAAGGCTAAACCAGACCATGCCTAATAGACCACGTTATTTATAAGACATGAATAACTTGGCCTTTTAGGCATGGATTGGTTTAGGTTAACGTTTTTTAAAAAATAATTAGTTATAGTGACATAACCACTATAGTTGGATCGATGGTATCGTAAAGTTTTTTTTATGGATATTTATATCATCATCATCGTCATCATCATCAACAGCCCGTTTACATCCACTGCTGAACATGGGCCTCCTCTTAACAGACCTTGGCAAGCCAGGATCGTAGAGGGATATTGCCATAATCACCACGCTTGGCAGACGGATTGGTGATCGCAGTAAGATGTAAACCTTGAGCTAATAGATGCACCCATGGGAAGACATGGGATATTTATATGTTCTTTAATATTGTCGAACATTATCTTGTTCTATTATTTACAGTTTCCGCAGCGCATGCGATGAAAGACATTTTATTTTCATAACTTGGTTTACGTTATGGAAGTTTTAGGAGAGGTCCCAATTTTTTCTAACAATTAATATAGCCTGTGTTACTCAGGGATAATGTAGCATTCTAATGATGAAATAATTAACGAAGACTGTTCAGTAGGTAGTTTTTGAGTTTATTCGAAACAAAAATAAAAACTTTCCATATTATAATATGTATTAGTATAGATGATCCCATGGGAACGGGAGTTACGCGGATAAAACTGCGCGCGGGAATCTATTCTGTTTAAACACTCCGCCATGATTCTTTTTAATTTAAATTTATTCATTTTATTTAATAGTTTATGTTTGACAACCTCCGTAGCGTAGCGGTATTTGGCTCGATTTAAATCTTGGAGGTCGTGGGTTCGATTCCCACTCCGGACAAGAAATCTTTGTGTAGATTTTAAGATTTCTCTCCGGGTCTGGTTGGCTGAGGGACTACCCTCTGTGCCTCGGAAAGCACGTTAAGCCGTTGATCCCGATTGTGTTATAACATCATCTTTAACAATTTTATACCAGGGAACGGGCAGCGCCGTTTCCTTGTGTGTTAAAACACAATACTGCGGTCACCAAAAATCCTCCCTCGGGAAGAGGCAGAGTTCAGCAGTGGTCGTCGGTGGTCGGTGAACGGGCTGATGATGATGATGATGATGATGAATTGTTTATGTACATATAACTACTTTCTAGTCTTATTTACTAGCGGATAAATAAGCAGCTCATATGAGTTATGGTTGGCGAGATGGTGTTGATAACAAACACAATGGTCATAGTTCAGACTCGTTTGAACCGCTGCAGTTTGCTTGATGATTTCACGACGAGATTACTTTTTCGGCTTTGTGTGAACTTGTTTATAATTCATAATAGATATTTTTTAATTAGTAACATTTTACATTACTGAAAAAAATCCATAAATACAACTAAAATTGGCTAATTTAAAATAAAAGTAACTCATAAAATACTACTATTCTAAATATATTCTACTTGGCAAGGTTCCCAGAATGCTGGCAGCATTACCCCGTTGAATGGCAATGCTTACCTGCTGTGCAAAATAAAAACCAGCACTCGGAGAACGTGCTACACTAAAGAGGGCCGCTGCTAGGTTTTTATAAATTTAACTTAAAGCAATTACATACTAGTCTATCTTCCTACAAAAACGTATGTATCAAAGATACGCCTAGACCAATGCTGACCAACTTAAAAAGACCTTTTTTTTTTTTTTGTCCGTGGGTAAATGCTTTTACGCATTCCCACCGCCGTTGCAGCGTATTCGCGCGCTGGCGGTGGGATATGTGGGACTCGCCCTCTCCATAGCGTGGCATGCTCATACCATAAGGAGAGGACCCTACACCACTAAAACCCCCCGGACACTCCTTCGATCCGCCGTTGGCCATGAGCAATCCGCAGCCAACTTAATAAGACCTAAGACATACCTACTGTTTACTGTGTGCGATCGACCAATAGCAGACATAACGTTGAATCACTTTTTGTATAAGTCAATCAAAAGATAAATGTATTTTTTCAGATTATTATACGTCAAAAACTAAATTGGTGTGTCTGTGGCACTTATTGGAGAATATAATGGACCAAAATAGTGACATTTTAGTCTATTTTATTCTACAAGTACGATATTTTTTATAATATAAGTTGATGGACTATAATAGATACGATTTTTTGTCGGGTATGGGGATCGAACCCACGATCTCCGACACTTATAGCACTGCGCCACGAAGGTTTTCTGTCTTGCTAATATTTCTTACGTATGTATAAATAACTTCACGTAAGAACTTTATGATCAAACAGCCTATAGCCTATCTCGGTAAACAAGGTATTTAGCACTGTACGCATTTTTCAAATCGGTGCAGTAGTTCATGAGATGAGCGTGTACAAGCTAATTAAAAAAAACTCTTCAGCGTTATATACTTATTAGTATAGATTATATATACTTTTTGTTGTCTAGGTACTTACATCAAGTTAATATGTGAATTATATAAGTAATATAACATAATTACTGGCTCCACATCCGTAAACACATTTCTGCAGCTTTCCAAGTACAAAGTAACACAGACAGATATCAATTACACACACTCATTTAATTACTATTAAACACATTTAATTTTTATTGTTGTCACTAAGAAAACAATTAAATTATCGTACCACAGCATAGAACATTGTTGCTAATTATAAAAACCAGTTTAATTATAGCTTGGGTTAAAAGTAAGATATACGGGATGGGGTTCTGATAATATTGGTCTATTAAAGTTATTAAAATTAATTGTTAGAATGTAATAATAAATGTATTAGTTATTATAATAATAATGTGTTGTGTCATAACTGTTTAGCATTGCAGTTCAACCAGTTGATCAACTTATGATTCTTATAATTTCTCGATGACACACATATGATTCTAAATCTATGCTGCTTTGCAACGTTCCCAGAATGCTGGCATTGCCCCGTTGAATGGCAATGCTGCTTTGCAAAGTAAATGATAACTGCACTTGGAGAATGTGCTGCCTATTTGGCACTTACCTGACTTTTTATATTCAACCTTTGATAGTAAAATAAAGTTATCAATGACGTAAAAAGTTGAATTATTATTAAAATTATCTTTCTAATGTAAAGTATCCGTTTAATTGTTGTCAATGTCGATTTTTTTACTGTATTTTTGCGGTTTAAGTAAATGGGAAGGTCAATTACTTCTTGCTTAAATTCATTATTACAATCAAAATTATATTTACTGCTTATTTTTGTAATATACTAGATAATGCCTGGCAATGATTTTTTTTGGTTCACGAGGGGAAATGTATTTCGAATATGGAGAGTATTTGTAAAACATTTCCCCTACTTGCCGAGGGTAAGGAAACTAATTCCGCTGTTTTTTGGGTTTCACCAATAATGGACAGATAAATCAATGACCAAGTTTAATGTGAATGATTATATATAGACTTAATATGTATATAAGATGTGTAAGCGCACATGTTTTTGTTTCGAAATTCGAATTACATATGAATGAGAAACAATAACAAAAAAAACGTTTTTTTTTTCGTTGTTGCGGGGGGATACTTTCCACCACAGGCGATTGCGCCGCGGCGCCATCCAAGTAGTATTTCTATATCATTTAATTTTTTGTGTAGAAAAATATATTGTATTCATTTTTTATTTCAAAAAAATGTCGACGTTATTACGCTTAGTTAGTACATACATACTTACTATCTACTATAAAAGGATGGCATATACTTTGAAAGCACCTTCTATATTTAAGACATTATTGAGTATGTAAGTATTTTGCATAAGTTAAATGAAATATTACAATCTGGTAATAGTTACTTAAATTATAGTTTTATCTACACTAATATTATAAAGAGGAAAGATTTGTACCTATTTTTGTATGTTTGTATGTTTGTAATGAATAGGCTCAAAAAGTACTGGGCCGATTTCAAAAATTCTTTCACCATTCGAAAGCTACATTATCCACGAGTAACATAGGCTAAATTTTATTTTGGAAAAAAATAGGGTTCCGTAAGATATTTGGGTTTTTCTGACACAAGGTGTAAAAAATCAACCAGAAAAGTTACTTATTTTGCGTACGCTGCCTAAACTATAAAAGATAGAACCATAAAATGTTCTAATTAATTATAGATCTTATAAATATCTACAAAAAAGTCCGCGACACACTATACCTGTCTATGTCGAGTGAGGCACAACGACCATTTTTTTATTTAGAAATCTTGATTTTTTTTTGGACTACATTTAAACGCGTTTATTTTACTCATGCTATTAATCCTTATCAAAATAAATTATTTCATCACTAAGTACAAATTATGTAGATAATATTTGGTCTTTGAATGATTAAAATTGGACGTTTGGTTTTGAAGTTATGGTGAAATTAAAATATTACGATTTCTGCTGCACGGCCCGTTGCGAAGTCTAATAATTTTCGTGCGATTTTTTTTAGATTTCGTTCTTAAAACTACACCTACGCAAAAGTTCTTCTCAGAGCTAATCAACAGTTCTTCTCAGAGCTAAACAACAGTTCTTTTCAGAGCTTTGAAAATGCCTAAAATGCCTAATCCCTAAAATGCCTATTAATTACATCATTAATTATATTTTCATCATTAACAACTTTAACATCTACAGAAAGACAATCTGTGCAGCCTGCGGATAATGACTGCGTTGTCGATGTTTATGTCGGTGTCTGTGAATTGACCTGGGAATCATTTTGCTGACCGTGTCTTACCTGGGTAGGCTTTTTGCAGCGGTAACCGACATCCGCACGGAGCCGCGGGCAACCGCTATCACTACATCACTACATAATTATAAACAAAGTCCCCTGCCGCGTCTGTCTGTCTGTTCGCGATAAACTCAAAAACTACTACATCGATTTTCATGCGGATGTTACCAATCGATAGAACGATTCTTCCGGAAGGTTTACGTATATGATTTGTTTAGTTTATGTGTACATTTGACTAATATATATTGATATTTGTCAGAGGTGTCGGAAAAAATTAAGCCATTTGGGAGCTTTCAACGAAAACGCTGCCTAAACCCTATGAGATATAACAAAACAATGTATGGTGGCAAATATTCTTCTCTTTTAGATCTACAAAAAAGTCTGCGATAGCATATGTCTATCTTTCAAGGTTAACTTGCTATATCCATTATATCTTAGAAAAATGATAAGTTCTAATGCGGTAATTGTAAAGCTAATCAGACGGATTCAGTATTTATCCTTATCATTTTAAATGAGTTAATATTCTTAAGCATTTCATGCAGATTATTTTACCCCTACACTATATACTTTTAATGAATAACTTAGAAGTTATCGCAAAATAACAGCGCGTGTTTTAGGTAGGCCTAATGCGATTATGCGCGCTCGATCCTTAAGAATTATAGGGCAATTTTTTTTGTTTTGTGTTCGTTGTAAATATGATGGATAGATACTTGAATACCTATTTATTTAGTGTTTGTTGTATTGTTAGTCCTGAAGAGTATAGGTAGGTATTTCATACGATAAAAGTATACCCACCTACTTATTTCACTGAGTTTTAGTAGGTCATCATCATCATCAGCACGTATATCGTCCACTGCTGAACATGGGCCTCCTCCCGAGGGAGGGTATTGCCATAGTCACCACGTTTGGCAGGCGGGTTGGTGACCGCAGAATTATGTTGTAACACACAAGGAAACGCTGCTGCCCCTTCCTTGATATACGATTATTATAGATGATGTTATAACAATCGGGACCAACGGCTTAACGTGCTTTCCGAGGCACGGAGGGTAGTCCCTCAACCAACCAGACCCGGAAAGAAATCTTAGAATTTACACAAAGATTTCATGTCCGGTGTGGGGATCAAACCCACGACCTCCGAGATTTAAAGCGAGCCAATTACCGCTACGCTACGGAGGTAGGCCGAATGCGATTATGCGCGCTCGATCCTTAAGATTTATAGGGCAAATTTTTTGTTTTGTGTTCGTTGTAACTATGATGGATAGATACTTGAATACCTATTTATTTAGTGTTTGTTGTATTGTTAGTCCTGAAGAGTATAGGTATTTCATACGATAAAAGTATACCCACCTACTTATTTCACTGAGTTTTAGTAGGTACCTATATTAATTTGTTTCTGTTTGTTTTGACCAAATTTCGCCCGTTTGTTACAGGTTTAAAGACATTATGTAGTATAATTATCAGTATTGTACCCGTGCGAAGCCGGGGCGGGTCGCTAGTTCTGGCATATAATTAAGAAAATAATAAAATAATGTATCTCTCTGACACTAAAATATGATTATTAAGTGAAAAAAAAGCCTATTTATGAAATTTTAATACTTATTGCGCTGCTGGCTCAGTGAATACAGTAGTTGCTGCTGAAAGTGGGGATTTGGGTTGGGTTCGGGGAAATTATTTGTGTGAATACAGATAATTGTTCTGAGTCTGTATGTGCTTTTTGTCCGTGAATTGTAATTAAATGTTAGTTAAGTCAATCGACACAAGAATGAATAAATAAAGAATTGGGATTTCATTTTCTCGTGAGCATTAGAACGCTAATTGACATAATATATGTTCCCGTAGGAACATTATAATGAAATATAACCTTTTTCCATAAATGTACTATCTAACTCTGAAAAAAAATTCCAAATACGACCACACACCATTTTTTTTGTCCGGGGGGAAATGCATTTACGCATTCCCATCGCCGGCGCCGCTGTAGCGTATTCGCGCGCTGGCGATGGGATATGTGGGACTCGCCCTCTCCATAGCGTGGTATGCTAAACTCATACCACGAGGAGAGGACCCTACACCACTAAAACCCCCCGGACACTCCTTCGATACGCCGTTGGCGGGGGCCGGGTACGCATGAGCGATCCGGCCCACGACCAGACACCTGACATTAACCCGTTCAAATAAACTATCTCTTCATTTTTATATATTAGACTAGCGACCCGCCCCGGCTTCGCACGGGTACAATACTGATAATTATACTACATAATGTCTTTAAACCTGTAACAAACGGGCGAAATTTGGTCAAAACAAACAGAAACAAATTAATATAGGTACCTACTAAAACTCAGTGAAATAAGTAGGTGGGTATACTTTTATCGTATGAAATACCTATACTCTTCAGGACTAACAATACAACAAACACTAAATAAATAGGTATTCAAGTATCTATCCATCATAGTTACAACGAACACAAAACAAAAAATTTGCCCTATAAATCTTAAGGATCGAGCGCGCATAATCGCATTCGGCCTACCTCCGTAGCGTAGCGGTAATTGGCTCGCTTTAAATCTCGGAGGTCGTGGGTTTGATCCCCACACCGGACATGAAATCTTTGTGTAAATTCTAAGATTTCTTTCCGGGTCTGGTTGGTTGAGGGACTACCCTCCGTGCCTCGGAAAGCACGTTAAGCCGTTGGTCCCGATTGTTATAACATCATCTATAATAATCGTATATCAAGGAAGGGGCAGCAGCGTTTCCTTGTGTGTTACAACATAATTCTGCGGTCACCAACCCGCCTGCCAAACGTGGTGACTATGGCAATACCCTCCCTCGGGAGGAGGCCCATGTTCAGCAGTGGACGATATACGTGCTGATGATGATGATGACCTACTAAAACTCAGTGAAATAAGTAGGTGGGTATACTTTTATCGTATGAAATACCTACCTATACTCTTCAGGACTAACAATACAACAAACACTAAATAAATAGGTATTCAAGTATCTATCCATCATAGTTACAACGAACACAAAACAAAAAAATTTGCCCTATAATTCTTAAGGATCGAGCGCGCATAATCGCATTAGGCCTACCTAAAACACGCGCTGTTATTTTGCGATAACTTCTAAGTTATTCATTAAAAGTATATAGTGTAGGGGTAAAATAATCTGCATGAAATGCTTAAGAATATTAACTCATTTAAAATGATAAGGATAAATACTGAATCCGTCTGATTAGCTTTACAATTACCGCATTAGAACTTATCATTTTTCTAAGATATAATGGATATAGCAAGTTAACCTTGAAAGATAGACATATGCTATCGCAGACTTTTTTGTAGATCTAAAAGAGAAGAATATTTGCCACCATACATTGTTTTGTTATATCTCATAGGGTTTAGGCAGCGTTTTCGTTGAAAGCTCCCAAATGGCTTAATTTTTTCCGACACCTCTGACAAATATCAATATATATTAGTCAAATGTACACATAAACTAAACAAATCATATACGTAAACCTTCCGGAAGAATCGTTCTATCGATTGGTAACATCCGCATGAAAATCGATGTAGTAGTTTTTGAGTT
Source organism: Nycteola revayana (assembly GCA_947037095.2). Lineage (NCBI taxonomy): Eukaryota > Metazoa > Arthropoda > Insecta > Lepidoptera > Nolidae > Nycteola > Nycteola revayana. The sequence continues at coordinate 1,037,111 of OX344844.2, forward strand.
TATCGCGAACAGACAGACAGACGCGGCAGGGGACTTTGTTTATAATTATGTAGTGATGTAGTGATAGCGGTTGCCCGCGGCTCCGTGCGGATGTCGGTTACCGCTGCAAAAAGCCTACCCAGGTAAGACACGGTCAGCAAAATGATTCCCAGGTCAATTCACAGACACCGACATAAACATCGACAACGCAGTCATTATCCGCAGGCTGCACAGATTGTCTTTCTGTAGATGTTAAAGTTGTTAATGATGAAAATATAATTAATGATGTAATTAATAGGCATTTTAGGGATTAGGCATTTTAGGCATTTTCAAAGCTCTGAAAAGAACTGTTGTTTAGCTCTGAGAAGAACTGTTGATTAGCTCTGAGAAGAACTTTTGCGTAGGTGTAGTTTTAAGAACGAAATCTAAAAAAAATCGCACGAAAATTATTAGACTTCGCAACGGGCCGTGCAGCAGAAATCGTAATATTTTAATTTCACCATAACTTCAAAACCAAACGTCCAATTTTAATCATTCAAAGACCAAATATTATTTACATAATTTGTACTTAGTGATGAAATAATTTATTTTGATAAGGATTAATAGCATGAGTAAAATAAACGCGTTTAAATGTAGTCCAAAAATAAAATCAAGATTTCTAAATAAAAAAATGGTCGTAGTGCCTCACTCGACATAGACAGGTATAGTGTGTCGCGGACTTTTTTGTAGATATTTATAAGATCTATAATTAATTAGAACATTTTATGGTTCTATCTTTTATAGTTTAGGCAGCGTACGCAAAATAAGTAACTTTTCTGGTTGATTTTTTACACCTTGTGTCAGAAAAACCCAAATATCTTACGGAACCCTATTTTTTTCCAAAATAAAATTTAGCCTATGTTACTCGTGGATAATGTAGCTTTCGAATGGTGAAAGAATTTTTGAAATCGGCCCAGTACTTTTTGAGCCTATTCATTACAAACATAAAAACATACAAAAATAGGTACAAATCTTTCCTCTTTATAATATTAGTGTAGATTGTACATTGCATTTGATATCTAACTACCATTAATAAAGGCTATCGTCGTAACCCATCCAGCCAGTTATGACACAACACATTATTATTATAATAACTAATGCATTTCTTATTAAACTCTAACAATTAATTTTAATGACTTTAATAGACCAATATTATTAGAACCCCATCCCCTATATCTTACTTTTAACCCAAGCTATAATTAAACTGGTTTTTATAATTAGCAACAATGTTCTATGCTGTGGTACGATAATTTAATTGTTTTCTTAGTGACAACAAGAAAAATTAAATGTGTATAGTAATTAAATGAGTGTGTGTAATTGATATCTGTCTGTGTTACTTTGTACTAGGAAAGCTGCTAAAATGTGTTTACGGATGTGGAGCCAGTAATTATGTTATAGTACTTATATAATTGAGATATTAACTTGATGTAAGTACCTAGACAGCAAAAAAATTAATATAATCTATACTAATAAGTATATAACGCTGAAGAGTTTTTTTAATTTGCTTGAACACGCTCATCTCGGGAACTACTGCACCGATTTGAAGAATTTGTTCAGTGTTAAATAGCTTATTTACCAAGGAAGGCTATAGGCTGTATTTAATTATAAAGTTCTTGCGGGAGCAGGAGTAACGCGGGTGAAACCGCGCGCGGAACCGAGTTATTTATACATAGTTACGTAAGAAATATTAGCAAGACAGATAACCTTCGTGGCACAGTACTATAAGTCTCGGAGATCGTGGGTTTGATCCCCATACCTACCCGACAAAAAATCGTATCTATTATAGTCGATCAACTTATATAATAAAAAATATCGTATATGTAGAATAAAATGGACTAAAATGTCACTATTTTGGTCCATTTAATTCTACACATAAGTACCACAGTCACACCAATTTAGTGTTTGGCGTATAACGAACTGATCCAACGTCATATATGCTATTGGTGGATCGCTCACAGTAAACATTAGTTACATTTAGGTCTTATTAAATAGACCAGCATTGGTCTAGATTTTTATTTGATACATACGTTTTTGTAAGAGGAAGATAAACTAGTAACTTGATATGTCATTGCCTCAAGTTTAATTTATAAAAACCTAGCAGCGACTCTCTTTAGTTCGGCACGTTCTCCGAGTGTTTTTTTTTTTACTTTGCACAGAAGCATTGCCGTTCAACGGGGCAATGCCAGCATTCTGGGAACCTTGCCAAGTAGAATAGATTTAGAAAAGTAGTATTTTATGGTAAGTGCCAAATAGGCAGCGCGTTCTCGGAGTGCAGTAAGCATTTACTTTGCACAGCAGCATTGCCGTTCAATGGGTCAATACCAGCATACTGGGAACGTTGCAAAGTAGCATAGATTTAGAATCATATGTGGATCATCGAGAAATTATAAGAATCATAAGTTGATAAACTTACTAGTTAGTTAATCAACTTATTAGTTAGTTGATAAAATAGCGTGGTTTCGGGTGGTTAAAAAAATAACCTATAAAACCTAAACCAATGGGGTTCAACAGGACTTATTGAAGTTTTGTTACAAAAGTTGCATAGTCTGGCTTAATGAAGTTAGGTCAAATGTCATAACAATTAAGTAAGTAAATAATAATTATGCGCGTTCACTGAAAGAGGCAACTAAATTTAACAATATGAGTGGCACGAAAGTTGATTAACTGACGATTCGTATTATTTTCCGGTGATATATGTGTTAGTTTAATTTTAAATAATGGACTATTATTTTTTTGCTTATAAATATACATATATTCCTACTTCACTAAATACTTTATACGTAATAGCTTCCGTTTCCGTTGGAACATCATAATTAAATATAGCCTATATCATCCAAGAATAGTGTAGCTTTCCAACGGTCAAATAATTTTTTAAATCGGTCCAGTAGTTTCGGAGCTTATTCAATACAAACAAACAAATATTCAAATCTTTCCTCTTTATAATATTAGTATAGATAACTTGAAATCTATTCTGAATTAATAATATCTAACTATTCTGCGTATAATCATATATTAATACTACCGGCCCCGTCCAGGACTCGCACGGCCGCACATTTCTAATAAAAAAAATATAGCCTATGGTACTCAAGGACAATGTGGCGTTCTCGCGAAAGAATTATCGAAATCCATCCAGTAGTTTCTGAGTTAATTCGAACAAACGTACAAAAATACAAACTTTTCCTGTTTATAGGTAAAATTAGTATAGATATTTAGCTCAATACCAATTATGTCACATGCTAAATAAAATACCTTCCAGATTTAGAACCTTTAAACAAGAATCACTATGACTGCGTGTAATAGGGTCATGATGACTTGACACTTGACAGATAGTGTACGGCATTATGCAAGATGTGCCAATTGGCCTAACACTACAATTGAAAGATTTGTTTGGTATTTGCTCTCTAACATCGGATTGCAGCTATGCTACACTGTAATCGTCCGCTTCAAGGTCTCAGGTTTAATTCCGACATCCAACAGTTGATCTTTGATCGAGAATTGGTTTTTGAATCTGCTATACAGATTTCGGATTCTACGTAATGAAGAATAAGGTTGTTTTCTTATTGGTAGATCTTAAAAATTAGCGACTGTTCAGCGGGTAAAGTCAAACAAAACAATTTTTTGTCTTTTTAGACTAGCCAAGAGCAACTCCTATACGTAAAGCAAATTTCCGTATGTTTTCCATTCAGTACTCAATCCATGCCCCGTCGATCTCCATTCCCATAGTTTTTTATGGAACCTTCCGATTCCTTATAGACTAAGATCTGAACCTATATCGACCTTCAATAGAATGAAACGTATTTTAAAACAAATTAAGTTTATTAGAAAATATATTAAAAATGGGTTGGCTATAAAAACCCTGGACAGACTATTTTTTATAATTATTTAAAAATGTTTTATGAAATATTAAAAAGATTAAATTAAATTAACGCAAAAAACAGCGCTTATGTTAATTATATACAGTATCTTAACTAACAGAGGGCGTTCCCGTTAACCCGCAACAGTATAGCATCCATACATGCAAAAAAAAAAAATTACCATTCGAAAACAAAATGTTTTTATTTTTTTAATATTAAAATATTCACCAAAAATTTTAAATCGATACGTAAAAGAAACGCTTACTTGAAGAAAGGCAACGCTAGTACTACGTTAGGTACTTAGGTACTATTCCGCGCTACTATTTTGATTTTAAACAGGAGGTTTCGAATTTATTGCCAATTAATTATTTTTTTGAATTCGGATTATTTTATGCTTATTTTTCTATGCTGATATTTTTGTTTTAATCTATTAATGATATAGATTAACGAGTTTGAGGGAACGCCCTCTGTTATTTAACATACTGTATATATTATCAAATCAAGTGAAAGTAGCTGTCTGTAATCTATACACCTTTTTGTACCTGGCAACCCTAGTTCGTCCAGGTCCATCCCAACAGCTGAACTAGATATGTGTCGATCGTTCAATTTTTGAGATCCAGATCAATACTGACCTGTTGACAAAATGACCCGGTTCGCGCGACCCGTTCAATTGATTGATAGCGCGATTGACGCCCCGAAGGTAGCTCCCAACCTAGTTGGTTCATTGGTTCACTCACGATCCAAGCACAACTCAGTAGCTAAATTAATCAGTAGGTCGCGCTATTTTAAGTTAGATATTATACTTTAAAAATAAAACTAAAATGCGTATTTATAAAAATAAGAATTTATTTAGTTTTCAAATTGTGGTTTAAGAATATTAATTGCGTAGCCTTTTAGGGTTTAAGTCTACTACCATGTTCATTTTATATTTATTACTCGGATACGCTTCGTTCGCTCGTTCGATTCTCTCTCTCTCACTCGGATCGTCGCGCGTCGCGACTCGCAATTCGCCGCTCGCGAACCAATAGAGTGAACGAATCATTTTTATCGTAGTGATCCGTTCGCTCGAGCCGTTCTTGCGACCCGGGTCGTTTGATTCGTTCAATCGCGAACGACACATATCTAAGCTGAACGTTTGATACTTTGAGTCAGAATAAAATTTACTTATTATCTTATCTTTTTTTTAATGATTTTAATTACAATTTAATTTAAAAAAAAATGAAATAGTCTGTCCAGAATTTCTTTAGCGAACCCATTTTTAGTGTATTTTCTAAGATACTAAATTCATTATGAAACATGTTTCATTCTATTGTCAGCTAGGTGAAGGTTCGGATCTTCTACAATTAGTACCTACTCCCAAAATCCGAGAGGCCCGCAAACTGTAAAGTAGAGCGACAGTTGTATCAAACTCCCTTAATAATCTTAATTGACCACTCCAAAATCATTAAGTTTATAGGTACTGTAACGCCTACGGGTGCGTAGCTCAGCAGGGCTCGCTGCTGTTGGTCCTCGAAGAGTGTGTGTGAGAGGTACGAACACTATACACTATCACTCTTTTATAAATGGAAGAAGGAAGACTTTATAACTTTATATTAGAATTTAACACATAAACACACAACACATTTTACTATCACAATAAATTAATAACGGGCTCACGTCCCAACTTCTCGACAGCTCAAATCTCTCTGTAAAATATAATGTTATTGACATTTGACATTTTAAAGTTTAAATTCAATTTTGGATTAGACTAAATCGAATAATAAATATTTTAGCAGCCAGAACGTCATACCGGTCAATCAATGTAGTGAGCGATTAAAACCTTAATCTCACTACAGTACCTATGTTTTACCTGCCTATATGTGAATCCTAAATCACCCTTTTTTCGAAGGGACATTTATGGCTTTTGCCACTTCACAGAGCAAGCAAGTCTCAAGCCTCATTAAACCTAAATCACTATGTATATTCGCACTAGACAGAGAGTATTATTCGAGCATCCATAGTTACCATTCATCTCCCAAATCTCCCAAATACCTTTAACCATATACCTCCGCCCGCGACCACGCTAAGCCGAGGTTGCTTGGTTTGTAGTTTTTAAAACTATTTAATGAGGCTGGAACTATGCTCGCCTTTATTCCCTGTAATGTAATAAACGTATGCTCGTAAAGTGTATCTGTTTTATTTTAAAAATAAAATAGATGTTTGATGCGGCCGTAGCCCAATGGCTAGGGCGTCGGACTTATGATCTTGAGGCCGCCTGTTCGATCCCCACCCATTGCACTACCGACGTGAACCCACTCGTAAAACAAGCATTTAGCTTAGTAGGTACTTAGTACGAAGGGTTAACAAGAATACTAGGAGACTGCAAAAGTCAGCGAGTAATATAAAAAAAAAAAAGATTTTTCAAGATTGTCTAGAAAAAATTGACTCCGAAATCCTGAACCGATTTGAAAAATTCTTTCAACATTAGAAAGCTACTTTATCCAGAAGTAGTTAAAGATATATTTAATTATGAAGTTCCCTCGGGAACTGGAGCTACGAGGGTGACACTGCACACGTGAATCTAGTTAAATAGAAATAGTTCGTAAAGTAGAGCGACAGTTGCACAAAACTCCCCTAAATAAACTAAAAGCCATAATCCCTAAATCTCCCCGTCAGCGACCGCCCTGAGCTGAGGTCCAAGTCCCACAGGGGACGCCCTCTTGCGCAGGTTGCTTAGTTTGTAGTGTTTAAACCATTTATCTAGGCTGGAGCTCTGCTCGCCTTTATGTCCGGTGAAGTAGCAAAAGCCTCCTGGCTAACTACATATGTCCGTCCGAAAAAGAAAAAAAAAAAGAAAAGAAATAGTTAATTGTTCTTGTATAACCTCCATGAATGACAGTAGTCGTTATTTTATTTTTTACAATATTAATATATTCATTTTACGTCATCATATTATGTGTAATGAAATACTTACGTACATATTTTAAGTAAAAACCTATTATATATAATGTTCAAATTAAACATTCACTTTATATACCAACACATTATTATATAAAATACTAGCTTCCCGCGCGCGGTTTCACCCGCGTCACTCCCGTGCCCGTAGGAACTTCATAATTATTTTTTTACGGAGGTTGTCTTAAATACAGCGAAGCAGTATTTGGCTCGCTTTAAATCTCGGGGGTCGTGGGTTCGATCCCCACTCCGGACAGGAAATCTTTCTGTACATTTTAAGATTTCTTTCCGGGTCTGGTTGGTTGAGGGACTACCCTTCGTGCCTCGGAAAGTACGTTGAGTCGTTGGTCCCGATTATTATAACATTATATATCAAGGAACGGGCAGCAGCGTTTCCTTGCAACATAATACTGCGGTCACCAACCCGTCTGCCAAGCGTGGTGACTATGGCAAATACCCTCCCTCGGGAGGAGGCCCAGGTTCAGCAGTGGACGTTATACGGGCTGATGATGAATGTCATCCGGCGATTATTTTTCAAATCGGTCAAGTAGTTTCGTAGCCTATTCAATTCAAACTAACAAACATTTCAATCTTTCCTCTTTTAAATTTTAAAAAAGGTTTCCATGAATTTAAATTGTTCTTGAGTTTCAGTCAACTTTTTTCTACTTTAATTGTCTGATGATGTTCACACGAAACGTGAATCCGCTTCGTTATCGTGTCGAGGAAAATGGCGAATGATTATTTTGTCCTTGTTTATATAATTTTCTTTGTGTAGCTTATTAATCTACATATCCCAAGCAATCAGTCACGCTTCTAAATCTACGTTTTACTAGTCTGACTTCGCACAATCACAAACACAATGCAATATGTATATATAGCTTACCGCGCGTAGTTTCACCCGGGTAACTTCCATCCCCCATTTTAGGAAAGTGGGGGGTTAGAAAGAGACAAAAAGTAGCCTATGTCACACTCCATCCCCTCAACTATCTCGACATAAAAAATCACGTCAATTCGTCGCTCCATTTTGCCGTGAAAGACGGACAAACAAACAGACACACACATACACTTTCCCATTTATAATATTAGTATGGATGCACTACTAGTGTAGTACTGTATCAGCCCGTTTCAGTCCACTGCTGAACATGGGCCTCCTCTTAACAGACCTCGGCAAGCCTCGTTGACGGATATTGCCATAATCACCACGCTTGGCAGGCGTATTGGTGACCGCAGTAATATGGTGACTATCTTTGAGCTGATAGATACTGCTGCCCATCTAGTGTATGTTCCTTTAGTTGCCTCTTACGACACCCATAGGAATTGAGTTGTTTTTTTTTTCGAATGTGCATACTTTGTTAGCCACGCGGCTTTTGCTACTTCATACGCGCATAAAGGCGAGCAGAGCTTCAGCTTTCATAAATGGTTTAAAAACTACAAACTAAGCAACCTGCGCAAGAGGGCGCCCCCTTTGGGTGTGGGGCTTGGACTTTGGCTCAGGGCGGTTGCTGGCGATGATATTGAGGCGATTATGACTTTTAGTATTTTAGGGGGTTTTGTGCAACTGTCGTGGGGGTGTCCAAGCCGGTCTCCACACAGCAATAGTCAGATAAATAGTTCTACTCATCTGTGCGCGAAGCACTATATGTCGGTAAACCTAAAAATATCTAGAAATTTTACCTTTTACACACATAGCGTCGTGCGACGTCGAAAAACGTAGTATATATATAAAGTTGCTGATATCTTTATATTTCATTTGACAAAAAATATAATTGCTTACTCGACAACCGTGGTTGTCAAACTGCGGTCCTAAGGCCGCTTGAGGCCCGTTGACAATATTTTTGCAGCAGCACACGCCATTACTTGTGATCTTGTAGGCACCGGTTCGATTCAATCCGACAAAGAGTGCCGCTGTACTCTTCTCGCGATTCAACAGTCCACCGGTCATTCCACCGGTTAAAATGTTCGGCGAACCAATCCCTTGGGAACGGCAAGCCAAATATTTAGGCGTAATCCTTGACCGAAAGCTAAACTTCAGAGCGCATGTAGAAACCGTTCGTGCACGGGCTTTACTTACGCTTAGTCGACTACACTGTCTTTTAAATTCACGCAGTAAACTATCACTTGATAACAAGGTTAGGATTTATACCACGTGTATAAGGCCGATTATGACGTACGCGAGCACCGTATTCGCTCATACAGCGTCTAGCAGTTTGTACCGCTTACAAACTGTTCAAAGTAGATTCACTCGACGTGCCACCGGGGCACCGTGGTTCATTCGAAATCGCAACTTGCATTCTGATCTCCAACTGCCCTCCATCAAGCAGTGGATGAAAGAGGCGTCGGAGCGCTTCTTTGAATCCGCGGCTCAGCACCCAAACCCGTTGGTTGTTGCAGCATCTGACTATAGGCCTTTGCCCACAAAGCGTCGTAAACACCGTCGGCCTCGGGGCGTCCTTGACGACCCGGACGACGAAATCACAACTTACCAACTAGCAGTACATAGACTGCAAGAAACTAGCACCACTACACAGAGACCACTCTATCCGACCCGCCGGAGAAGAGTGCGCCCGCGAACGCGACGCGTCCCCCCTCGCCCTCCCGACCCTTAGTTTGCAAAGAACCTTCCGATGCCCTCGTAGACCCGAAGTCCGAGAGGCCCGCGAACTGTAAAGTAGAGCGACAGTTGCACAAAACTCCCCTAAACTAAAAGCCATAATCCCTCAATCTCCCCGTCAGCGACCGCCCTGAGCCGAGGTCCAAGTCCCACAGGGGACGCCCTCTTGCGCAGATTGCTTAGTTTGTAGTGTTTAAACCATTTATCTAGGCTGGAGCTCTGCTCGCCTTTGTGCCCGGTGAAGTAGCAAAAGCCTCAGGGCTAACTACATATGTCCGTCCGAAAAAAAAAAAAAAAAAAAAAAAAAAAAAAAGCACCGGTTCGATCCTCACCCATCGCACTACCGACGTGAACCCATTCTTAACACAAGCATTTATTTTAGCACGAGGGGGGAGTGCAGAGCTTAGTTCTATCTATACTTCTATTACTAATATATAAAGCTAAAAACTTTGTTTATTTGCCTGAACGCGCTAATCTCGGGAAGTGATAATCTGATTTGAAAAATTCTTTCGGTGTTAGATAGCACGAAGCGATTTGCTTCTTCTTTCATAATGCGGACGGCTAAGGAGTGGAATTCTCTGCCGGGGTCAGTTTTCCGGAACGCTATAATCTGGACATCTTTAAGACTAAAGTGAACAGACACTTTCTAGGCACGCGTGTATCATCTTAGGCCTTACCTTCGCCTTCCATCAAGCGACATTATGGTCAAACATAAGCCTATATTTAATAATAAAAAATATAAAAAACCCATTTAACGAATCTGGTTATAGGCTATATTAATATAATATATAATTATGAAGTTTCTACGGGAACAAGAGTAACACGGATGAAACCGCGCTCGGGAAGCTAGTCCTCTATAATTATGGGAAGGCCAAAAAAATAATCACGATTCGTAACTAACTAATAATTTAAGTGTATAATCAAGGTCATAATAATATTGAATTTTTAACCTTCCTATTTAGTAAATACCTTGAAGGTTTGTTAAAGTTTATGTAATTTACTGAAATTAAAAAATAAAAATATTTTGAAGCAAATTTTAATGCACAGGTCCCATTGAATGGTAACGCTTACCTGCTGCGTAAACCATGCGATGCCCTCGTACACCCGAAGTCCGACAGGTCCGCGAACTGTAAAATAGTAAGAGCGACAGTTGCCCAAAACTACCCAAAACTACCCTAAAATACTAAAAGGCATAATGCCTCAATCTCATCGCCAGCGACCGCCCTGAGCCGAGGTCCTAGCCCCATTTATTAAGGCGGGCTCTGCTCGCCTTTATGCCCGGTGGCTTACTACGTAAGTCCATCCGAAAAAAATAAAACTGCTGCGTAAAGACCATGCTGGTAAACAGTTTCTATACCTACATTACTGATGTTACGATAACCAGGCCTTAAAGCGCTCATCGTTTCATTTTTTTTTTTTTTTTTCTGACGGACTTATTTATATTAGGTATATCATATTTAGTTAGCCCTGAGGCTTATGCTACTTCACCGGGCACAAAGGCGAGCAAAGCTCCAGCCTAGATAAATGGTTTAAACACTACAAACTAAGCAACCTGCGCAAGAGGGCGTCCCCTGTGGGACTTGGACCTCGGCTCAGGGCGGTCGCTGACGGGGAGATTGAGGGATTATGGCTTTTAGTTTAGGGGAGTTTTGTGCAACTGTCGCTCTACTTTACAGTTCGCGGGCCTCTCGGACTTCGGGTCTACGAGGGCATCGGAAGGTTCTTAGCAAACTAAGGGTCGGGAGGGCGAGGGCTTGTTTCAAAGCTCGTTTAACTCTTGTCACGGAGGGTAGTCCCTCAACTAAAAACATCAGTAAAAAACTGTTATTATTCGTTTTACAAACAATAAATTTGAAATATAATTTTAATTATTCGGTTTACAAACAACAAACACTCCCAGCGCGAGAATTGACCCCAAGCTCCGAGAATTTAATTTAAACATTATTAAGGAGAAACGTTCAAATTATGCAAGGTATTTAACGGACAATGTCTTCGATGTTATATTAAGAGGATTTTATTAAGCTAACATTTACAGCCATAATAATCCAATGTTCATTAGTCGCAAAAAAAAAACATTATGCATCCAAACAGTAATACAATATTTAAAACTGGTGATATTGACAAGACTTTTCTCAAGTTTTTTCATTCATATACATATCGTCACGCCTAAGTCCGTCACCCGATCCAAGCAGGAGTGCCACAAGGCTCAGTATTTTCGCCACTCCTGTTCTCGCTTTACACAAGTGACATCCCAAAACCCAAGAAAGCCCATCTGGCTCTCTTCGCGGACGATAGCGCTTTATACTACTCGGGCCGCAGTCCTTCCGCCATTCACGACTCTCTACAATCCGCATCAAATGCCTTAGGCAAATGGTTCAGAAAGTGGAGAATCGAAGTCCAACAAAGAGTGCTGCGGTACTCTTCTCCGGTCTAAAATACTAAAAGTCATAATCCCTCAATCTCATCGCCAGCCGAGCCCTGAGCCGAGGTCCAAGTCCCACAGGGGGCGCCCTCTTGCGCAGGTTGCTTAGTTTGTAGTTTTTAAACCATTTATTAAGGCTGGAGCTCTGCTCGCCTTTATGCGCGGTGAAGTAACAAAAGGGTCGTGGCTACCTACGTAAGTCAAACAAAAAAAAACGCCTTAGTCCCATAGGCAGGCATAGACAAAGGAACGCCACCTGTCTCTATTCTGGCACAACTCTTTTGCTCCACATTCATCAGTCTTTTCATGCATGCTCGCCAGTTATGACTCAAGTATAGGTGTATTATTGACTATTTATAGGCAAATTAATAATTTATTACCTAATTTACCCAACAAAAAACCGTTAAATCACATCATTTTACATTAATGAATGAAATCTAGAACTAAAAGTAGCTACTTTGAATCACAACTAACTTATAAAATATGGTTTAACTAATTTTCTGTTAAATGAGTTTATTTAAAAAAAATACAAAGATTAGATAGATAAAATAAACTTATTTGAGGAATTACCCTCCGTGCCTCGGAAAGCCCGTTAAGCCGTTGGTCCCGATTATTATAACATCATGTATAATCGTGTAGGTATCAAGGAACGGGCAGCAGCGTCTCCTTGTGTGGCACAACATCATACTGCGGTCACCAACCCGCCTACCAAGCGTGGTGACTATGGTTAGTTGCTGGCAAGTTCTTTATGTTCTTCATGTGTTGCCTTATTATAAATGTGTATGTAAATCTTCTACTTTCTTACACTACAGGTGTTACTTAAAATATTTTATTTATATTCGAATTATTCATTCAGAAATTTTGAAACACTATAGTATGCTTTACTTAATAAGTTTTTCTTGATAGTTTCCTTGAAGGATTTACCATTTAGTTATCTTCAACATTTAGGCAGTAAGACAGACATAATTAAGGTTAAGACAACCTTCTGGCACAGGTGTTGGTACTTATAAATGCTGGGTGTGTAGAAAGATATGTATGAAGAGCAATAAAGGGTGTATTATCGATGAATAACACAACGTTTCACCTTAATTTCGTTCTACACTGATTGGTGTATTATTTCTGACAAGGTAGTGGGAACATAGATGTACGCGATACTACTCATATTGTTGGCGTCGCCTGTGAAACTGTGATGCAACTCGTGGTATACCTATTCATACTGAAGATACAGAATACACGGCTCACGGACCTATGGTCGTTTATAGTACGGGTCTCGTTTGAAGCTTCGGAGGTTATCAGTTCGATCACCGCGTCGTATATTTGAGTCAAAGCATAGATTTCCTTATGGCAGGCTAATTACGTAAAAGTGCAACAGTTATAATTTTGCAAAATTTGTATTAACAACGCATCTGTACACACACATTAATCTGTACTAATCTTATCTTATCTTATATCTTATCTTATATCTTATCTTATATCTTATCTTATATCTTATCTTATATCTTATCTTATCTATATATATAAAAGAAAGTCGTGTTTGTTACAACACTTATAACTCGAGAACGGCTGGACCGATTGCCATGGTTTTTGATTTGTTGGATTTGTTTCCGTCCCGAATAGCAGAATACATTTTAAAAACAAAAGAAAGTCGTGTTAGTTACACTATTTATAACTCAAGAACGGCTGAACCGATTTGGTTGAAAATTGGTAGGGAGGTAGCTAAGAACTGGGAGAAGGACATAGGATACTTTTGGGTAGGGGTAGGGTAGTGTAGGGTAGGGTAGGTTAGGGGTAGGTTAGGGGTAGGGTAGGGTAGGGGTAGGGTAGGGTTAGGGTAGGGGTAGGGTAGGGCAGGGGTAGGGTATAAAAGTCCACCCGTGCGAAGCCGGGGCGGGCCGCTAGTATTATATAGAGGAAAGATTTGATTGTTTGTTGTTGGCATTGAATAGGCTACGAAACTACTGAACCGATTTCAAAAATTAAAAAGCTACCATATTCACATGATCCAGTGCCTGTAGTCCGTGCCAGTGATCACACCATCTTTTTTTATATGATTATTGTTACAGTAATATTTCTCAATGCATTAGCGATGCCCTGAGCCGTGGTCCTAGCCCATTAAGGGTGCCCTCAGGCGTGTGTCGCTTATACGTAAAAATATTGTTTAAAGGCGTGCCTCTTCCTATAGAGCTAAATTATGTTTAGATTTTGATTATAGAAATAATTATTTCTATAATCAACTAGACTAGACTGGCAGACAGCTAATCCGCAATAGATTTCAGTTGCGATATTTAGTATTTAATTATATTAATCATATTTCATTGTGTATAATTGACATGAACCAGTGTATGTACATACCTAAGGGCTGAATAAATATCGTTTAATTCGTTTAACATAGGCTATATTTAATTTTATAGCAAAATTTAGCTCACATATAATCTGCGTAAGACACTTATTTTTTTATAAACATCCCGCTGTCGGAGGAACTTTCCAAACATACAATTCACATGCACAAATCATCATTATCTGTGAATCATAAAAATAATTGTTCAGTGTGGGGATCGAACCCACTCACCACCGGTTCAGAGGCAATGACCGCAGCCGCTGATTCAACCGCCCATTTAATTTAAACTTGACTGCAATGTATATGAATAAGGTACGGGTCTCGTCAAAATATTCATTAGGTACCTATTCTTGTTATCCTCGTGCTTAGCTAAAATACTTGTGTTACGAGTGGGTTCACGTTGGTAGTGCAATGGGTGGGGATCGAACCGGCGACTACATTATCTCAAGTCCGACGCCCTAGTCATTGTACTACAGCCACTGTTAAAACCCACTGGATACTGCAGGTAAAAGAATAGATAGTGCACCAATGTTTGTCCATTATAAAACTGGTATGTCGAGCGCATGGCTAATCTCCTTAGAGTTTGGCTGCCGTGTCTGATTTTTTTCCACAATTTACCAACTTTCCGATGCCCTCGTAGATCCGAAGTCCGAGAGGCCCACAAACTGTAACTTCGTTGTAAACAACTAAAAGCCATTATTCTTTTTTGCTTATTATCAATAACGACAACTACCTAAGTTGTAGGTGCGTTGGTTAGAACAAAGTCTGACTAAGAATTTAATTAGAACCTATTTCAGTTCAACCATAAAAAATATTCTTTAAATTTCAAAATGTATGAAAATTGGTACGGAAATGCAAACATAGTCAACTAATCCACGCGGACGAAGTCGCCAGCATAGCTAATGAAATAATGAATTTTATTCAGCACTTAGGTATTTACATACACTTGCACTTGTCAGAATTACAATGTAAGAAGGTAAATTAATTAAAAAAAAACCCATAACTAACAGACAATTCTTACTCTATAAAATATCCGACGGTAACTTACAGTAGTAGGTAGGCAATAGCAAATCTACAGATTGCGCAGTCCGTCCGTCTGTCCTATGATAGCTAGTCTAATATAATTATACCTATATCAATACTATTGAGTATGAATGGCAATGGCTATAAGAGAAGGGGAAGACCAAAGAAACGATGGATGGGCTGTGTAAAAGATGATATGGTTAGAAAGGGGGTGACTGTCGAGATGGCGGCTAATAGAGGAGTATGGAAGAAAAAGACACCCGACCCCAAATAAATTGGGATAAGCGGGGTAATGATGATGATGATCTATCTTACTATTATATTTCAGTGTGTAAACGATGGGCGATCGGTTCAGAAACACTGAAATATTTTATTTTTTTGATACTTATTGAGGAATTCTATATGCAATTTAATTATTAAGTTCCTACGGGAACTGTATAAAACTAAAGTGTTTATTTGTTTGCTTGAACGCTAATCTCAAGAACCACTGATCCGATTTGGACACATCTTTATGTGTTAGAAAGCCAATTTAGCGAGGAAGACTATAGGCATTGTATTTCATTATAAAGTTCTAGCCCGGTCAATCTAGACCAAAAAATGAGAGTGAAGGTGAAAAGCTGAAAATCAGTCAAATTGTTCAAAACATAATTATGTAGAAAAAATAAGTTTCCCATCATTCCCGTGTATGGAAAAAGATTTATTCGAGGTCAAAGCTAAAAAAAAATAGTTTTTCGCGATTATCAGCAAAACGGTAAGTTTTATTATAAAAGTAGGAACCTATCCTAGACAAAAATTGTAGATCATAAAATTATCTATAAAAAATGTATCAATACTTTTTCCCTACTAAACTTTAAAATGTTATTGTTTGAACATTTTAATTATTTTGATCAATTTTACTGATTTTCAGCTTGTTGGGATTTTATGCACTTTCGAATGTCTTAATTGACCGAACTGTTCTTAATAGAACTGAAGTTAAGAATAGCGCGGGAAGATAGTCATTCATATGTGAATGATTTTTATTATTGTTAGTTGCACTTGGTAACACTTCGTTATAGTGTATCACGAACGAATAACATCGGTAATACCCACATTTATTATAGTGTTACCAAATCAAATAAATACATATTAGCACCTCTGCAACCGCTAAAAACCTACACATTTCCTTATACCTAAGTAAGTATCTATTACAAGTAAACACAACAGATTTATGTTTGTCCTACAAATGCAATAGTTTGACCTACTGATAAACACTTGACTTTTTAACCGACAACTTCGCGAAAACTAGTAGAATTTACATTTATAAAACAAACAAACAATTTGTAGCGTCATCTACAGTAGCCGCACAATATAACAAGTAGACGAGCAGCGCCATCTAGCACGTAGCATCCCAACTAACCTGTATCGCGCAATACAAGTTCGCAAGCCAATCCGAACATATACAAGTTCCGAACAGTAACAAATGGCCGTCGATCGCCGGGCATACCACCTCGCCCGGCAAAGAAGATCTTCATATCCTGTGGAGGAACACGAGCAACCGTTCCTCTACAACTACCCACTCGTCCTCCCGACCCTTATTTTGCAAAAAACCATCCAATGCCCTCGTAGACCCGAAGTCCGAGAGGCCCGCGAACTGTTAAGTAGAGCGACAGTTGCACAAAACTCCCCTATAATACTAAAAGTCATAATCCCTCAATCTCATCGCCAACGACCGCCCTGAGCCGAGGTCCAAGCCCCACAGGGGGCGCCCTCTTGCGTAGGTTGCTTAGTTTGTAGTTTTTAAACCATTTATTAAGGCTGGAGCTCTGTTCGCCTTTATGGCCGGTGAAGAAGCAAAAGCCTCGTGGCTACCTAAGTAGGTCAATCCAAAAAATAAAAAAACTAGAAAGTTGATCACCTAACTAATATGTTGATCAACTTACGATTCTTATTATTTTCCGATGACATAAACATTTCTAATAATAATAATAATTTTCACTTTCACGACTAGATTCTTCCTCTTAATTTTAGTCTCATTTATTTATTGTTCAATTTATTTATTACTTTGGTAATAATGGGTAGACTTTGTTAAATTTATTAACAAATTTTTGTATTAATAGCTAGATTTTGCTACATTCAATAACAAATTTACTCGTTGATATAACGTGCAACAATTTTCAAATTGTTATGAAAACAATTGATTATTGAGTCTGTGGTAGCAGCTACAAACGAACGCCTTTCATACTCTTTGTAAACAAAGAATCGTATTTCTGTCGTACTATAATATGAGTTTACAAAACTTTAAAATTTAATTTAGACTAAGTATATTCTTGACAACCTCCGTAGCGTAGCGGTATTCGGATCGCTTTAAATATCGTTTAAATATCGGTCGTGGGTTTGATTCCCACGCTGGATAGTAAATCTTTGTGTGAATACTTAGATTTCTTTCCGGGTCTGGTTGGTTGAGGGACTACCCTCCGTGCCTCGGAAAGCACGCTAAGCCGTTGGTCCCGATTGTTATAACATCATCTATAATAATCGTATATCAAGGAACGGGCAGCAGCGTTTCTTTGTGTGGCACAACATAATACTGCGGTCACCAACCCGCCTGCCAAGCGTGGTGACTATGGCAAGTACCCTCCCTCGGGAGGAGGCCCATGTTCAGCAGTGGACGTTATACGGGCTGATGATGAAGTATATGTGATGATATACGACTACCTAGCTGTGAAAATCACTCAGATGTTCCTCCAAACAACAGGGTGGGGGATACTGGGAACTGTTTCCACTAAACAAAGATTTTTCAATATTCACCCCTTAAAGGTCCCCGTTTTACACCTTTAAAGGGTGAATATTGATCTGTGATATTATCTCCAGCTAACGTAGTCGCAGGCAAAAGCAAGTTCTGAATATTATACGGCGCTTCTCAGAAGGTCTTCAAATTATTACAAAATAATTAAATGTCGTTTTTAAAAAGCAATTAGTGACAATAACCTCCGTCACTCACATACGACAACACAGTTAAAATTAAATTCCTCATTTTGAACTCGAGAATCACAATGACTTATTTATTGAATGCTTATTTTGTTATGCGTTATGAAATATAATATACCTAGTAGTTTTTAAAAACGATTTTATCTGTGTGTCAGTCTCAATCAAAATGTAGATATGTGATACAAATAATGACGATAACAAAAAACATAATTTTTTTCCGTCAGTTAGATAACCAACAAATATGGGACACGTAGATACCTATGTTTTTTCTGTCCTTAAAAATACGAAGATACAGCACGTTGAAATTGCATATGACGTTACTTTTAGGTTCAATTTTACCTAAGAGTGACGTCACAAGCCCCCTTTCCTGAACTTTATAGTTTTAGCTCTGTATTTTTGTAATTTTTTATTTTTTAATAAATAAAAAAATACCCATCCAATTTTTTTTTTAATCTAACTGACATGTCGGACTAAATAAATTTGAGAAACGCTGCTGCCCGTTCCTTTATGTACCATTATTATAAATGATGTTGTAACAATTGGGACCAACGGCTTAACGTGCTTACCGAGGCACGGAGGGTAGTCCTTCAACCAACCAGACCCGGAAAGAAATCTTACAATTAACTCAAAGATTTCTTGTGTGTTCACGGAGATGGAGATCGCACCCACGACCTTCGAGATTTAAAGCGAGCATACAAGCATTCTATTGTCTTCATCATGATCAACCCGTAAAAAGTCCACTGCCGAACACGTTTTTGCCAGTCACCTCACTTGGCAGGCGGGTTGGTGACCGCAGTTATACCTAATTATTTTGTAAGACGTAGGGAAACGCTGCTGCCCGTTCCTTGGTTTACGATTGTACGGAGGGTATTCGCCCAACCTACCAGTCCTGAAAGATATTTAAGATTTTACACAAATATTTCTTGTACGATCGAATCCACGACTTTCGAGGCTTAAAGCGATTTTATAATATTAAATTTACATTTTGTAAGATGATACAAACTAAACAACGTTAACAATTTATGTACTGCAGTTCATTGACTCCAATAAAAGGTTATTGCATTCCTCTAATTAAATTAATGACTGCAATTAACACATTTTAGTACTAAATTTGTTTCAAAGACCGATAAGGAGAAGTATTTAAACTGTATTTAAATTAAAACTAAGAGTTAATTAATGTTAAAGATCCGTTTAATTTTCATTTAAGTTTATTTTTTTATTTTTATTTAGACATTTTTCTATATTTATAGTATATTACCTAATACAATAAAGTATTTTAAATTACTATTTATTCATTTAAGGATTACCAAGTCAAATACATAATATGTAGGTACCTACTTATCATTCACTTAAACATTAATTATAAAAGTGAATGTAAGTTTTTAAATTAAAGGTAAAGTCTTAAATTATTTTTTTCTCAATACTACAGAAGGAAACAGCATAATTGGAATTGACCAAGCTTACATAACAGAAATGCCTACTATCTTATTAAATATAATATGCTTAATATACTCGTAGCTATTTATTCTAAGGATATTATATTATTTGATTGATTTAAGCGGTCCTTGAGAATTAATTCAGGGAACAATTAAACAAATCAACATGATGCGACAACGCGTTGAGCGCAAGAAGCGCGTAGAAAAAAAAGTCCGCCCACCCGCTCCGCAGACGGCGTGTTGGCCGTCGGCGACGGCCGCAATCCGCTGCCCACCGCCCTAGGCTCGGCCTCGAGGAATGGGGCACAGGGGCGCCGCTCCCTTCGAGGCCGACCCATGAGGAGTAGACGCCTTCACACTCCGAGCCTCCCTATAATTTAGGCAAATGGGCCACAGTAAGTGTGGCCTAGGAGATCCCGCGGCGCCATCTTGGCTGCGGGTGCCGCCGGGGGGACGGAGGAGTGTCCGGGGGGTGTTAGTGGTGTAGGGTCCTCTCTTCGTGGTATATACCACGCTATGGAGAGGGCGAGTCCCACACATCCCACCGCCAGCGCTGAAATGCTGCAGAGGCGGAGGGAATGCGTAAATGAATAAGGAGAGCCAAGCGATACTAGAAGTAGGATAAGAACTCTAGATGAAAGGTAATACTTCAGGAAGCCTGCTAAGCCATGGACCAAGTCAGGAATTACTCAAATTACCGTGCTTTGGAGAGCAGGCTAGGTTGTCAGTCTTACGCCTGATCTCTCGCTGGTCGTGTTGGTAGAACTATCTTACCAGATTTTGAGAGTACCCCATGGGTGTCGTAAGTGGCGAGTAAGGGACAAACTACTAATGGATGGGCAGCAGCATCTATCATCTCAATGATACTCACCATCTTACTGCTATCAGCAATCCGCCTGCCAAGCGTGGTGATTATGGTAATATATCTCAACGACGCTGACTTGCCAAATCTGAGCCGAGGTCCAAGCCCCACTGGGGGCGCCATCTTGTTGTGTAGTTTTTAAGCCATTTATTAAGGCTGGAGCTCTGCTCGCCTTTACGCCCGGTAAAGTAGCAAAAGCCTCGTGGCTAACTATGGAAGTAAAAAAGAAAAAAAAATGACTTTCCAAATCTGCTCATGTTCATCCGTGGACATTAACGTGACGTGAACTTGAAGAATCTTTTAATAGTATGTTTTAATGTTATATTTTTTTGTTACAGGTAAGTTCATCATATTTTATTAAATAACGTAAGAAGTAAGTAAATGGCAGTTGGACATGGAACCTGCAGCGAAGAAACCCAACGTCTACTTTAAACTCTGAACGTCTTAAAATCAAGGTTATATTTTTTTTATGTATGCATATATACGTATGAACGTATACGAGGCAAAGGGAGTGTGTAAAGATCGTAGCAGGTAGCGCTCTGTAGTTTCTGCCTACCCCTATGGGAGAAAGGCGTGATTATATGTATGTATGTATTTTTTTTTTGACGAACATACGTTGTTAGCCACGAGGCTTTAGGCTCCAGCCTCAATAAATGGTTTAAAACACTAACAAACTAGCAACCTGGGCAAGAGGGCACCCCTGTCGGGCTTGCTTCCCGCTGACTGTCTGTCCCTATATACATAGAGACAGACTTAGATTAAACCTACGCAACAGATTTTGATCATACGCATCAGCTTTGCATCCATGGCCGCTAATAATTTATGTATTACCTAATCAAATTTTAATAAGTACATTGTAACTCTACACTCACATATCATAAATAAAAAACATTTATGATTAATTTAAATATATACAGGGTTATTTGTAAAACACCGGTAACCTCTCAGGACTATATTACTAACATCATAAACAACAACTTTTGTTCTACGACTTTTTACAAAACATAATACATTTACCAAAAACAAACCTTCAATATTTCGTTGTCCTATCTAACACATTTTAACTCTGTATTCCCCGCTCCACTCGCTATTGACGGTACTATCGCTTTTTTTTGCTTCGCATAGACTTCGTAACATTTAGAGCGTTGAATTTCAATATTTTTATTTTTGTGTGTAAATCTGATGAATTAAAATATGATGAATTTTTAAAAGTCATAGAACAAAAGTTGTTGTTTATGATGTTAGTAACGTAGTCCTGAGAGGTTACCGGTGTTTTACAAATAACCCTGTATATGTCACCGGGAAATAATACGAATCGTAAGTTGATCAACTTTCGTGACACTCATATTGTTAAATTTAGTTAGTATGACACTTGATCTAACCTAACCAAACGAGACTATGCTACTGTTGTAACTAAACAAAGAATTTCGACTTCAATAAGTCCTGTTGAACTCCATTGGTATAGGTTTTTTTTTTTTTTTTTTCTTTTCTTTAAAAAAGACAACTCCCTCACTAGCGATATAAATCCCTGTGTCGCGGGGGACTTTACAAACATTCATTTCACGGATACATAGAACATCCAGACTCAGAACAACTATTTGTGGTTCACACAAATAATTGTCCCGGGTGGGAATCGAACCCAGAACACCAGGTCTCAGAGGCAACTATCGTAACCACTGAGCCACTGGTGCAGTCAATATTAATCAACTTATGACAAAAAGAATGATCTCGGAGTTTCTTATAGTCTTTCTTCTCCGGGTGTCACAACGTAGGTAGATAGAGAAAGACTCGTAGGAAGCTAGGATAGGGTCCGGTCGTCCTCGCAAGGCGAGGCTCGCGACGTTCTATGCTTCTGACCTAATCCCAGCCCGCGCTGGTTGATGCTGGCTGTTGATAATACGCGACTATAACATGCCACATCGGTAGATTTAAATTCTATTTAATAACTATTAACTATTATTTGTATCATTGTATTTGACTTATAATAAGTACGATCGATTCGTCTACATTATCAATAAACGTTTTCATTTCATTTCATTACGCTTCTTATTATTTTCCGGTGACATATTATATATCTACATATTATTATGGAATTTGCGTAATTAAGAAGTTAGTTAATAAAATTTCGGTCAATAAGGACCTCCAGGTTCTTATCACCATCTATATAGTGTATGTTCATTCCATTTGGAAACCTCTGAGAAAATTTACAAGTTGCATTACTGGTAATCCAGGTACTGTAGTCGCAGTATATCCGGTGCTCCTAGATTGATGACCCTGCCTTCTCATCTTGATACCTCAAATAATGAGGAAACGACATTACCTTTGAACTACAAAATGTAATTAAATACAATTATTTAATCAAACAATTAACAGTTTAACAAATTACGATCTGTTTCCGTATATAAAATATGCATAAAATTGTGTATTCGTCGCCTTGTCTAGGGTTGTCACCCGTACTATATTATATTATTATATAGTATATATTTCAGTCCATTGAAAAGTACAAATAATACCCTATTTTCATCGGTCAAGTTAACGTCAACTTCTTGGCAGTATTCGGCTTAGTTTCCTTTACCGAAAACGTAAAGAGATAATATGTTGAGGCGTCGTTGACACACCTACAAATATTATTTCAGACATTGTTATGTGGTGTAACTCTAAATGATAGATTGAGGAATGATATAATTAGACAACGTTGCGGTTTAAAAGAAGATGTAGTGACAAAAATTGAAAAGAGTAGGCATAGGTGGTTTGGTCATGTGGAAAGGGTGAATTAAGGCGCTGTACTTAGTCAAAATAGGCTTCACAAAACAGTTTTTTAGCCAAATGTTTACATTTTAGAGCAGCTAAAAATATATATGTTAATCTTGATCATATTTATGGGGGGACCATTGTGTTCAAAACACGTTTTCGGTAAATTTTCTCGATAAAAAAAACCCATAAAATAACCATTTAAATTGAAATTGTAGCAATTGTAACTGTATTATTTATAAACAAATCTTGATTATATTAATAACAGTGATGTAATATATAATAATAGAGGGAACTGTTGTTTTTATTTATCGATTGGAATAAGATATTTGCAAGGATTAATGTATTTAATAACTCGAACGAGTCGAACGAAACGTTGCGCCATCGCGGCGTCTCTTCGCTTCTCTTTCATTTCTACGCGGAGCAACAGTGACAAAACTAATACGTAAAAGTCGTCTATTCACCGCGCCTTAAGGTGAGTAACAAAAGGTTTTTACAAGGCAGATATGAGTGGAAACGCCGGGAGGGGACGCTTTAAATCTAGAAGGACATACAAGGCTAAAGTGAACAGACACTTTCTAGGCAAGCGTGTATCATCTTAGGCCTTATCTTCGCCTTCCATCAAGCGAGATTATGGTCAAAAGTAAGCCTATAATGAATAAAAAAAAAAACATACACTGACCTTATAGGTGATGTTCTTCAGAAAGGTCAGGTGCGTAGTACTCGCAACCGGCGTGCGTGTATGACCAGTTGTATGAACGTGGACGAGGCAAAGGGAGTGTGTAAGGATCGTAGCAGGTGGCGTTCTACAGTTTCTACCTACCCACATGGCAGAAATTTATTTTTTCGAATGTTTTGAAAAAGTACTATTTAAGCATCAGAAAAAGGTGTCAGCCCTAGCCTTGACCCAAGTTTAATGGCCGTAAGTTGAGGGTTTCGAAGATAAAGGTGATTTAACCATCGAGTTAATGAGGTGAAGGACCCGACGGTGACTTGACAATATGCATTATTTATTATGGTCCATAACTATACGTTGACATTTGAGACATAATCGGTAACATACCATTTTAGGCGATTATGTGGCAAAGAAATAAAGGTTACCTATTATTTAGATCGATATGCTATCTATAGTTTATCATCTATATCATATAATATGCAGTATTCATACGGGTGGCGGCATAACGGATGATTTCTATTCTTATAATATTATATTAAGAGGAAAAAATTGTTTTTTTTTGTGTGTAAGTTTGTAATGAATAAACTCTAAAACTAATGTACCGATTTCTAAAATTCTTTCGCCATTGTAAAGCTACCTTCACCCTGAGTAACATAGGCTATATTTAGTTATGAAGTTCCCACGGGAACGGGAGTTACGCGGGAGAAACCGCGCGCGGGAAGCTAGTTTATTTATAAATTTATTATTTATTTTAGTGATTATTGCCATAATCACCACGCTTGGCA
The DNA here is from genome assembly GCA_947037095.2 of Nycteola revayana. Taxonomy (NCBI): domain Eukaryota; kingdom Metazoa; phylum Arthropoda; class Insecta; order Lepidoptera; family Nolidae; genus Nycteola; species Nycteola revayana. Next base: position 1,061,788 of record OX344844.2, read on the forward strand.
GACGGATTGTTGATCGCAGTAAGATGTAAACCTTGAGCTAATAGATGCTGCTGCCCATCCATCAGCCATATGTCCCTTAGTCGCCTTTTACGACACCTATGGGAGGACATGGGGTGGTCTATTCTAAGCCGGAAACCACACGGCAACGGATTTAACATATGATATATTTTATATATCATATGTTAAATCCGTATCACGGGGACGGGAGCTACGCTGAAACCGTTAGCGGGAAGCTATACACATAAATAACTTTCGTACACGAACAATATTTGTCAATGACAATACCTACACCTGAATCGAAACCTTCCATTTATAACGTCAGTTGAAAACGAAAGTTAAAACGCGATAACAACAAAGTTAGAAAGTTATCGTCCTGTGTGGGTTCATTGGCTTCAGTCCCGGAGGAACATTTGTATTCTCGGCTCGTGAACACACGTGACTCGTGATGCGCGCGCGCCGAGTTGTGTTGTAGGTTGCAGATTATAGTGGCTGAACAAATTGTTGTGTTTGAGTTTATAGAAGGAAGCTAGTTCTCTAACTCTCGTTCCTATAGGAAATGAGCTATCTAACACTGAATTAGCGCTTTCAAGCAAACAAACAAACTATGCAGCTTTATGTCCTACAGCACATTTCGCCATGGTAAATCGTCCAAGTATTAGCGACCATTACAAACACTAAGTATTATTAAGGTGTTTAAAACCATCTCTGAAGAAGGATTTTATTAAATTTTAATCGGTGAAACTGTGAATCTTATATTCACATCTATTATTATATCGGGAATATCTTTTGCTAGCGGTTAACTTAACCTATTCTAGTTTGTCATCATCAGCCCGTATAACGTCCACTGCTGAGCATGTGCCTTTTTTTTGTTGTTGTCCGGGGGGAAATGCATTTCGCATTCCATAGATCTGTGAAGCATTCCCACCGCCGCCGCTGCAGCGTATTCGCGCGCTGGCGGTGGGATATGTGGGACTCGCCCTCTCCATAGCGTGGTATGCTAACTCATACCACGAGGAGAGGACCCTACACCACTAAAACCCCCGGACACTCCTTCGATCCGCCGTTGGCGGGGCCGGGCACGCAGAAACATTCCGGCCCTGCTGAACATGTGCCTCCTCTCAAGAGAGGGTTTTTGTCATAGTCAGCACGATAGGCAGGCGGGTTCATTTATCTAGGCTGGAGCTCTGCTCGCCTTTATGCCCGGTGAAGTAGCAAAAGCATCCTGGCTAACTATGTCCGTAGGAAAAAAAAAAAAGGCGGTTTCATGACTGCAGTATTATGTTGTACTACACATGGAAACAATACTACCCATTCCCTGGTACCAATAGGCTTGTTGTACTTATTAAAACGTGACTTCAAAAAACCTTCGCGACACAAAACCAATTATAACATTAATAGCATCAAAATTGGTCCTCGTTAGTGAGATGTGTACAAACAAACAGACAAACAGCGACTTCTTACCGCAGTACAAAGGGCTAACGATTGTAACAAAGGCACGCTGTTGTACGTCGAGAAAATGATCCGTCTTAGCGATACAGTCGCGCAGTGAAGTGATTCAAATAAAATTTAATAAATACTTTATTTATGTGCAGTGCAGTAGTGCTTTTTAACACGCTATTATTAGCTTGGGTTGTATGTAACGGAATCTTTGAACTTAATTTTGACCAGTTTCCAGAAGTCTGATTAATTTGAAACTGCATTGTCTTCGGTCCTTGATGCATACGTATCAAGGACCGATGACAATGCAATAATTTGATAACAGTATCCCATTATCCTTAAAAAATAAAAAAATAAAATTTTTAATTAAAAATTAGGATTTCGACTAGGTATCAAATGTTCTAAGTTGATTCGTCCAAAACAAAAAAGGGAAAATAAGATTTAAAAATCTCTGATTTTTAAATACAAAATTACACCATAACTTCTGAAAACTAGTTGTGAGATAATTCAGTAAATAGGTACATATTATATAACAATTTGAAACCGAAGTGTTTAAGCTAGCCTCATCTTGTAAAATCCTACTAATATGCTGCTGAAAGGAATTGGCTAAAATTTTGCACCGGAATAGGTTATTCGCAGGATTAACATACAGGCTACAAAATATCATGCTCCGACCCACTGGAGCAGTGTAACGTGGATAAAACCGCGGGGCGCAGCTAGTATAATTTTAATTTTAAAAATATGGACTGTTGCACTCATTGAGTATACTTATACTATGTCCTCTTAACAGACCTTTGCATGCCAGGGTCGTTGAGGGATATTGCCATAATCACCACGCTTAGTAAATCGATTGGTGATCGCAGTATAATGTTAGGTAACCTTGAGTTGAAAGATGCTGCTGGCCATCAGGAATATGTTCCTTAGTCGCTTATGTCCAATGAAATATGTGGTGTGGTCAATCCTAAGCTGGAGACCACACGAAAGTAAATTATAGATAACATATTTCTCTAGTTATTATAACAGATCTAAATGAAATCACTCCCAACAACATTAGGATAGCAATTTACGAGAACCAAACCATAACTAATTACATACAATAGTACATTTGTACCAAACATGCGTTTTAACAATCATTCAATTATTGTGCTCATTCCGACACCGTGTGATAATTCGCTTTACAATACGAACAGTATAAACCAATATCACATATTTCGTAATGAAATTTTATAATAGGATTATTTTAAACAGTACTAAGTAGCTCTATAGCTTAAAAGTATATGTTGCAGGTCAGCTAGGGTAGGAACCTCACCGGACAGACCGAGGACCACATTGACCCCTTTTTTTTTCTTTTTTGTTGTCCAGGGGGAAATGCATTTACGCATTCCCACCGCCGCTGCAGCGTATTCGCGCGCTGGCGGTAGGATATGTGGGACTCGCCCTCCCCTAGCGTGGTATGCTAAACTCATACCATGAGGAGAGGACCCTACACCACTAAAACCCCCCGGACACTCCTTCGATCCGCCGTTGGCGGGGGCCGGGTATGCATTAGCGATCCGACCCACCACATTGACTCCTGCCCCTGTCGTGTGATCTAGTGCCTGTAGTCCGTGCCAGTGATCGTCCTCTTTGTTTCCTTTAATTATTATGGTACAACATACTTAAGCGGCCCCCTGAGCCGTGGTCCTTACCCTTTAGGGTACTCTTAGGCGTGTGTCAGTTCAGTTTAATAGAATCTGGCTGAGGATGTCTGATCAAGTCTCGCCAGTTGACCGGTCAATATATAATACTCTTTTTATTTATTTTAAATTGATAAAATGCTTGATTAAAACCAATATAGCAAATAGTTACATACTCGCACTATTCTTATTTATTCACACAAGAGTGACAGACTGCTAGCACACCTGAAATTAATTTAAATACAATTTAATACGAAATGTGATAAGAACAAGTGTATGTAAATAGGTATTTAAGTAAAATAAACGATATTTATTCAGCACATAGGTATGTGCTGAATAAATATCGTTTATTTTACTTATTTCAGTGTTCTGATGTTCCATAATATAGCATAGCAAATTGACTCACGTCTACTCTATTGCAATGATTTGTCGTATCAAGGTCTTGATGGATTGCTTCCGGAACCTCACTGATCAAGGCTTAAAAAGAATTTTTTATCACTTTTCTATGTAATTATAAGAAAAATGGATTCCTCTCATTTCTTGTCAGTGCTTCTAAAACGGCCATTTTGTGAACTGGCGATAGAAAAAGAACCGACTTATAATTTTCAAAAAATGCGTCGACAGACCATGCTATTTACAGTCAGAAGTTTCTATTCAAGGTTAACCTGATTCTGTAACAACAACAAGATATTTTGAAAAAATCTATACTAATATATAAAGCTGAAGAGTTTGTTTTTTTACTTAAACGCGCTAACCCCAGGAACTCCTGGTCCCATATTAAAAAATCTGACTCCCTGCGACTTTTATGAGGTCATCGGTCCATTGTGCAGGCGGTCGTCCCACGCTGCGCTTGCCAGTTCGTGGTCTCCACTCGAGAACCTTTCTGCTCCATTGGCCGTCAGTTCTTCGAGCTATGTGTCCTTGCTAATATGTTGAGCTATGTCAGCGACCTTCGTTCTCCTGCGGATCTCTTTATTTCGATTACGCAGGTAAATGCCAAACTCTTTCCATAGCTCGCTGAGTGACTTTCAGCTTTCTTATGAGGCACACAGTAAGAGACCACGTCTCAGATCCATATGTCATCACTGGTAACACACATCGATTTAAGATTTTTTACGCGCGTCTGTACTCAAATTAATACTTAAAACACCTTATTGTCAAGAAAATATAACCCAATCACTTATGTTCTCACCAGTACTCGGTTCAAAATGCATATTACGTAGAATGGCGGCTGATTGCCCGTAATTATTGCTCCGTAGGTACTTCCTTGCGCCACTCCGCGCGGCATAAAAACTGTGTGACGTCACCACTGCCATGTTATGGAAACTTACTTAGCCATCGCTTATGTATATAGTTTTTTTTTAACGAGTTTATTTCTTCATTAACCCGTAAAACATCCACAGCTGCACATGGGACTCCTCCCAAAGGGAGGGTTCATGCCATAGTCACCACGCTTGGCAAGCGGGTTGGTGACCGCATTATGTTGTAACCACAACAGGGAAACGCTGCTGCCCGTTTCCTTGTATACAATTGTATAAGTATAGATACGTCAGTCTTTAGTAGGTATTATTTTTAATTTTTAAAACTAGATTTGCGATCCGGTACTTTATTTTGATGACCCGGTACCGGGTCGCGACCTGGCAAATGGGAAACGTTGGGCTCACAGGTTGGGCTATATTTTAAGTACTAGAGACGGTATCTACGCAGGTGCAACCGCGCGGAATAGCTGGTGTACCATAAACTAACCAATTTGCTTCATCCATCTTTCAATTATGTACAAAATTAAAACCTTTTATTTTCGTACAGTCGTCATTCAACAATTCTGTAGCCTCTGATCTTATTTTGCTGACTGTACCACATACAAGTTTTTCCAAACAGGTTGAATCTAGGTATACAGGCTCTCCTTGATACACTCTCAACTTAATGTTACATAATTATAAATAAGCGCTGACTACTATCGTTATATTAACCTGATAATTATTGTGGATTTATGTTTATCTTTGTTAACTGGAATAGCCGGGGGACGATACTCTCGTAGGTCCGAAGTCTGACAGACCCGCCGCATGTTGCATAAAACGGTAATCCTCCAGTAGAATATCCCACTGAGTTTAGTTTCGCCGCGTCTTCTCAATTAGGGTGTATTGGACCCGGTGGTAGCACTAAAGCGCGTTCGACGAGATACTTATGGTCCGTCTAAATAATAACATACTCAAAGGACATTGACTGCACCGGTGGCTCAGTGGTTACGGAAGTTGCTTCTGAGACCTGGTGTTCTGGGTTCGATTCCCACCCGGGACAATTATTTGTGTGAACCACAAATAGTTGTTCTGAGTCTGGGTGTTCTTTGTGTCCGTGAAATGAATGTTTGGAAAGTCCCCCGCGACACAGGGATTTATTTCCCTAATGCCGGAGTTGTCTTTTTAAAAAAGAAAAAAAATAAAAAAATAAATAAGAAACATTACATATTGTACTATTCAATCAAAAGCTGTCAGGTATGAAATACAATACTATTATATTATTTTCATGTCTATGTTTTAATTTAAGTTCTGTCCTTTGAGTATGTTATTATTGAGACGGACCATAAGTTTCTCGACGAACGCGCTTTAGTGCTACCACCGGATCCAATACGCCCCAACTGATAAGACCCGGTAAAACAAACTCAGATGGGGATGACCAAGAAGTGTTGGTCCAGTTAGTTTGAATGTAATTTTAATCTAATAAATTATATTTATAAATCGATTTCACTGGGTATAAACAACAAAGCTTGACACGGCCGTAGCCCAATGGCAAGGGGAGTTTAACTTGTGATACAAGTCGGAATAAAGAAATGCCAGCTCCAGTTTCCTGTAACCTCTCTTCCTCTAACCTCTTGTCTAACTCAAGTCCCACTGTACTAACTCTAACTACAGTGATCAAATTTTTACCAGTACTAGGCTGTTTATAAAATAGGGGCGCAGATGAGATGCTTGCCTACGGCGCTCTCAACGTTCAATCCGGCCATGTGTAAGAGACCAAGTCTCTTACTCTTGGCCGGATTTTAGGGAGGGCATCTAGAAATTTGAAAGATTTAAAAATCTTTCAAATTCTGACGAGTAATCTCTACAACTTTTCTTCTATTTATTTTTCGGTGTTGTACCTTTACTTACAGAAGTAGTCTTGTGTAGTTCGTGAACGATGAACGAATAGGAGCCGTATCTTCGCACTGTACTAGAAGAAACGTTTCCGAACCCTGATTTGTAATCGGTCTAATAGGTCAAATAGCTCTTTTCGTACTTCGTACATTGTAAACCGCAAGATCGTATAAGTGCGAGCGAGAACGAAAAATGAAATAGCACTGACTGATTGTTTTTGACAAGTACGTCATACGAATTCATAGTCCTAAGCCTGTTCAAGTATGAAGGACAATCAAATATGTTAAATTAATACAATAGTAACCATAATCTGGTCACCGTGGTGATTTGGTGGCTGCTCTGTGGTCCGCAAATACGTTCTAAGTACTTAACAATGATCCTAGAAAACGTATTTGCTCTGTGGTCCGCGCTGTCCTATATGGAAATGCTGACCGAGCGCAAAGACCGAATAGAGCTGTTAGAGCTTATACAATGAACTAGTTCACTGTCTGAAATGAACTAGTACGGAGCGATCTTGAAAATGACCGAGCAGGCACAAGACTCTGTAACAGAAGGTACTTCGTATAATCATGATTATTGTAATAGTTCTTAAATATTGTAATAACGGTTCACTTGAATTAGACAATCAGTAAAATATCAGAATTCAAATAGTTCTAAAGTAGGTACATACTTAAAATTTTACACATGTAGTGGGAAACTAATTGATGGCCATAGGGCCTCTTCTCGTTTGTTGGCCCGGGGCCTCCGGAATTCTAAATCTGGCCCTGCTCTTACTGCTCTAATTAACTATTTTTGTGTGTGTATTTTAGCTGGCTATTTAACTTACTTAGGTAAGGTTAGGTTGCTTAATCATATAGAAATGCAAACCTTAGAAGTTGTCTTCACCGCGCACGCCATGACCTGCCTACTGGTTACTGGATGTTGCGTGACTGCTAAGTGACTTGATAAGTTGATACTCGTCATCTTATTACGAGCTCGATTTAATCGTTAAAAATGTAATTATTTTATTATAATTAGTTGTTGATTCAACTGGTAAGTGCCTGTATCCTGCTGTTCTCCACTAGTTTCTATTGCAGCTGAGATGTTTGTCGAGTCTATTTTTGAATTGGTTTACCTTCTATGTCATAATGCCCATTTAAGATGAACTCTTAAACGTCTCAATTAGATCCCCCGTGTTCCCTACGATCTTTTAGTGTTGTGAGATTTAGGATTTATCGTTTCGAAAATCTTATAAATTACTTAAAAGAAATACAACCCAACATAGCGCGTGCATAATCTATATCTATATCTATATATCTATCTATATCTATATATCTATATCTATATCTATATCTATCTATATCTATATCTATCTATATCTATATCTATTCTATTCTATATCTATATCTATATCTATATATATAAAACTAAGTCGGGTTTGTTACAACACTTATAACTCGAGATCGGCTGGATCAATTTTCATGGTTTTTGTTTCGTTGGATTTGTCTCCGCCCTGAATAGCAGAATACATTTTAAAAACAAAAGAAAGTCGTCGTTAAGGGTAGGGGTAGGGTAGGGGTATGGTAGGGGTAGGGTAGGGTAGGGGTAGGTTAGGGGTAGGGGTAGGGTAGGGGTAGGGTAGGGGTAGGGTAGGGCAGGGGTAGGGTATAAAAGTCCACCCGTGTGAAGCCGGGGCGGGCCGCTAGTAATAAAATAGATGCCTATAATACCTAGGCCGCAATCACACATGAATAAAAAGGATGAGCGAAATAGCGTAACTACCTACTTTGGTACGCATTTAAACCGTTACGATTTTCTCTTTCAAACTTTGTCAGTAAAAAAAAATTAAAAGATATAATAACTATACCTTAGACATCTATTTCATAATGTACATTCAAACCCTATTATTTTCAAGACGGTAGAAAACGTCACCTAGTATACCTACATATGGACGGACATGCTTCGAATCCCAGGATTTAAAATGGCAAATTACCTAGGCACGTTATGATCTCTAGTAATATATATATATATTTTTTTATATCTGAATCCCGGGGAATTTCCATATTATTATTATCAATGTTTGCCGTTAATGAAACCAATAACCTTGTTAACCATTTGTTTGTCACCATGTCAACCATGAAACAGAGATTACATTTACGATATAGGTAGTTAGTTTATATAACGAAGGGCTGTTTCTGAAAAACGCGCAAATATTTAATGCAGAATTATGAATGTTGTAATTAGGTTAATAAAGTATTGGGAAATATGAGTTTATTAGCAGAGTTTCTCAGTAGTCGCCACGTCACGCACTGCAAAAATATGACAAACAAATGTAACCATTTTAATGTAATTAATGAATTTGAATCTTTGAATGTAAACCACTGCCCGAAAACTAGTACTCTCTCTAGACTCCTCTGCTACTTTCTGATATTAAAAACCAAAATCATAATTTGAGCGATGGCTCATTGGTGACAGTAGTTTCTTCTGATACCTGGTGTTCTGGGTTCGCTTCCCATCTTTTATTTTTGGACGTACATATGTAATTAGCCCTGAGGCTTTTGCCACTTCACCGGGCATAAAGGCGAGCAGAGGTCCAGCCTAGATAAATGGTTTAAACACTACAAACTAAGCAACCTGCGCAAGAGGGCGCCCCCTGTGGGGCTTGGACCTCGGCTCAGGGCGGTCGCTTGCGATGAGATTGAGGGATTATGACTTTTAGTATTTTAGGGGAGTTTTGTGCAACTGTCGCTCTACTTTACAGTTCGCGGGCCTCTCGAACTTCGGGTCTTCGAGGGCATCGGATGGTTCTTTGCAAACTAAGGGTCAGGAGGACAAGGGGGGAGGCGTCGCGTTCGCGGGCACACTCTTCTCCGGCGCGTCGGTTTTAAGTGTGGGTGTACTTTTTGTCCATGAAATATGTGTATTTAAAATCCCTCGCAACACAGAGATTTATTTCCTTAGTTTTTTCTTTTTTATCAGTGTCAAATATTACGTATAATTCTACATCAAATGCATTCTTAGTATAAATTTAATAAGTAACTGAGAACTGATTGTTAATTCATGAGGATTGTGGATTCTTTTTATTGTAAACTTTTATTTTGTTCTTGTGAATTATTATGTTGGTTGTCGTCCATGATTCTTAGAAACTTGTGATTTTAATCTTCTTGGTATCGAGGAAATCTCAGTAAACTTTATAAGCCTTTTTTTTAATAATAACCGAGTTTTTTCACATTACTAGTATTCTTGTTAACCCCTCGTGCTAAGCTGAAATACTTGTGTTACGAGTGGGTTCATGTCGGTAGTGCAATGGGTGATGATCGAACCGGCGCGGCGACCACATGATTGCAAGTCCGACGCCCTAACCATTGGGCTATTGCCGCTGGAATATTAATTACATAGTCTTAAAAATTAAGACTTAAAGTTTAACATTCCGATCCATAGAGGGTAGTACACCAACCAGACCCGGTAGCTAAATTTTGTTATTTATTATTATAGTATTACTTTTACATTATTCCTGGTTCCTAACCTACAGGAATCAAATCCAAGATATGTATCACATAGTATAAAACAAAGTCGCTTCCCGCTGTCTGTCCGTCCCTATGTATGCTTAGATCTTTAAAACTACGCAACAGATTTTGATGCGGTTTTTTTTTAATAGATAGAGTGATTCAAGAGGAAGGTTTATATGTATGATACAACAGCATTGCGCCCGTGCGAAGCCGGGGCGGGTCGCTAGTGAAATATAAATCGATTAAAATATCTAGCGACTTGCACACTATTAACAATTTCTGAGTAGTCGTGCCTTGATCACAAATATAAATCATAAATTCCTTAGCAGAATTTATGTTTTATTGTATATTTATTATTGTGACTGTCTGATCATTCTTAGAAACCATCAATATTAATCTGATGAATGACAGAAAATAATAAATGTGTGTTTGATAAAAAAGTTTGCAAAAACCTAACGATTAAGATTTTGACAGTTATACAGACGAACAATGAATATTCCTTGTTTTCTTGTCACTAGTTATATGACATTGTTAAATATGTCAGCACACATGGCTATTCTCCGTAGAGTTATTTCATCATCATCATCATCATCAGCCCGTATAACGTCTACTGTTGAACATGGGCCTCCCGAGAGAGGGTAGTTGCCATAGTCACCACGCTTGGCAGGCGGGTTGGTGACCGCAGTATTATGTTGTACCACGCAAGAAAACGCTGCTGCCCGTTCCTTGATATACGATTATCTATTATAGATGATGTTATAACAATCGGGACCAACGGCTTAACGTGCTTTCCGAGGCACGGAGGGTAGTCCCTCAACCAACCAGGCCCGGAAAGAAATCTTAGAATTTACATAAAGATTTTCTGTCCGGCGTGGGGATTGAACCCACAACCTCCGAGATTTAAAGCGAGCCAAATACCGCTACGCTACGGAGGTTGTCATGGCCATAATCAGTCTGGATTTTAATGTATAAATGTATGATGTAATGTCTATTATATCAGTAGCTACATAAAATTGCTGAATAGGATTTAACCATAGGCACCACGCTTGGCAGTTGGGTTGGTGATCATAGTGTTTTGAATAATATGTTTCCCTGTATGCCATTGTTATAAGAATAAATAACGAACAAACAACTTATCGTGCTATTCAAAACACGGAGCTTAGTATCTCAACCAACCAGAGGACCTAGCCAAAATGCCATTACAGCGGATCGCTAGTAGGAAATCGCTAACGAAAGTGTATTGATACGTGACAATTGACATTTGTCACGAGATTAAGCGGACGCGAAAAAAAATGATGGGCAGTCATTGCTTGTTTCTGCTTTGAAACAAGCGAATCGATCGTTCGGATTTCGGTTAAATAAACCTTGGTAAACTGGTGGCAGGCAAAAATAACAAAGATAACGTATCATAGGAGCATTAATTAATAATATTTGTTTATGAAAAATACGTGTCCAATATTTTTTGGTAATCTAACTTACGGACTAAATAGTTTTTTTTAAATATTCATGCCTATTCCTAAGATTTTTAAACTCAGATTTCTTTGTGTAAAATCAATGAGAGAACGTAGGACTTGAAGTTGTGCCAGACTAGAAGGTCGGCACAAGTATGGAACCCACGATTGACACTTATGCCGCTGGTCCAGGAAGGTAATCTAAAATAATATTATAAAGCTGCAGACTTTGTTTGTTTGAATGCGCTAATCTCAGGCACTACTGGTCCGATTTCAAAAAATCTTTCAGTTTTGGATAGTCCATTTATCGAGGAAGGTTATAGGCTATATTTTATTACGAAATTCCCACGGGCACGGGAGCTACACGGGTGAAACCGCGCGCGGGAAGCTAGTCATTTATCAACAGGTATCTCACAACTACATTACATGGCACCGCCTTCTCATATCACATCGTAATTTGATTAATAGCATGACACAAAAACAGCATTTCCTGTAGAAAAAAATAAAAATCATCGTTCACACAGCAATCATTCTGCTTATCCATTTGAGAAATTGCACCGTAATGATAGTCCGTGCACACCCATCCGTCGGTCGTGAGCAAAACGTGCTTAGGTACAACGCGAACTATTATTAATGCTATTTTTAAAATGCTGTGTTATTTTCTTTTGGCTTAAGAAAATCTTGGTTTGCGATTGTTGTACTTATTTTTATGTAGCTTGCAGTTTCATTAGTTTAGCTCCTGTCAACTTTTTAAATGTAATCTGGCGTTTGACATAACATTGACAGAATGCGTGCTGCTCTTAGTGAACATCACGGTTACTTCAGAGCTATCACGCCTAAAGGCGGAAACATATTATTAAAACGCCACGCCAACCGACGACACGCCACGCGTGTTGAGTCGAATCAAATGTATTGTTTTCTATAGACCAGAAACACACTATGAACACCCGACACGACGCCACGCGCGTACTGATGCACAGGTGTCACCTTAGCGAAAACACATTATTAAAACGCCACGCCACGCCACGTGTCAACACCTGTGCATCAGTACGCGCGTGGCGTCGTGTTGGGTGTTCATCGTGAGTTTCTGGTCTATAGAAAACAATACATTTGATTCGACTCAACACGCGTGGCGTGTCGTCGGGTGGCGTGGCGTTTTAATAATATGTTTCCGCCTTAATTTAGTTTAAGTAACATTATAAAGAGGTAGAGTTTGTGAGTTTGTTACGTCGAAGGTGGTAATCTCTAGATCTACTGAACCAACTTTGAAAATTCTTTTACCAATAGAAAGCCACGTCATTTGTGAGTGTCATAGGCTATATTTTAAGTTAAAGTTTCCACGGGAACGGGATCTACGCGGGTAAAACCGCGCAGTAAAGCTAGTAGCTATATAAAAGCTCCAACGCTTTGAAGCGGCCGTAGCCCAATGGCTAGAGTCTAGGCTAGAATCGGATACCAATAACAAAAACACAATAAAAAAATGTCTGTCTGTTTGTTTGTTCGAGCAAATCTCAGTAACGGCTGGACCGATTTCGTTGATACTTTCACTAGTATCGACGAAATAGATAGATATCGAATATTTTTGTCAGTTATTTTTCCGCATTATCTCCAAACCGTAGTACCAATTCAGAAGAGACTTTCCTGGTTGAAAGCTAACATTAGAAGAACTTATTCAAGATTTTTTAAATCATTTTATACAGACGAAGTCGCTGGCAGCAGCCAGTTACTAAATATACTTACCAATGACGTCACGTTCAGATTCACGAGGAAGATTAAATAAGTACAAATTTTAATAAGTGCTCTAAGTACAGCATTGTTTTTACCTATGATTGTTATGCTCTGGTCAGGATTCGACCTTGGATCCTACCGTACAGCAAAAAAACTGATTACAATAAATATATTTCCTACAATTTTGTCAATATTTAACAAACAGATTGTTAGATTAGGCAAGACTAGTTTTATGGGGGTCATCACACTATTGACCCCCATGAACTCTCCTATAGACTGACGGCGTAAGGCAAAGAAATGGTTTTTACGACATTGAACTTTTGTCTAATGAATCGCCTTTTTGGTTAATAAATGTATCTAAATACATTTTTTGCATGAATGAAGTACACTTTATTGCCAAACTAGCTCCTCGCGCGCGGTTTCACCCGCGTAACTCCCGTTCCCGTAGACATTTCATAATCAAATATAAAGTTAAAGCTTATAGCCTTCCTCGTTAAGTGGGCTATCTAACACTGAAAGCATTTTTTAAATCGGACCAGTAGTTGCTGAGATAAGCGCGTTCAAGCAAACAAACTCTTTAGCTTTATCTATTACGGCAAATAACTCATTATTAGGTACCAATTCTTTGCGTTTTTTTTACTCGTGATAATTTCTCAACGAAATGTCCGATTGGAATAAAACAAAAAGTATTTAACTTCTACATAAATACCCTTGATAACATAATGCTTAATTTGGATAAGGATTAATATTACGAAACACATTTAACGTAGTTTCTTTCTTCAGAAGATTTAATATTTTTTAATGAACATAAAAGCGGTTATTGTGACTAAACTATGATAGTTAGATATGTGCTCTTGCGGACATTTTTGTAGATCTTAATAAGACCTACAAACCCGTAGTACATCATTTTGTTCTATTATCAATAGTTTTTGCAGCGCACGCATAAATAGGTTTTCAATTTTACACCTAGGGTTACAAAATCACAATTTTCTTACGGATCCCTAATTTTTTTGAAAATAAAATATAGACCTTCATATAAACCTTCCTCGATAAATGGACAATCCAACACTGAAAGTATTTTTGAAATCGGACCAGTAGTTCCTGAGTTTAGCGCGTTCAAACAAACAACCAAACAAACAAACTCTGCAGCTTTATAATATTAGTATAGATAAAATAGTAACACAAACGATAAATAATTATTACAGTTATACATATTTTGCAATTGGCGGCCTTATCGCTAAAAGCAATCTCTTCCAGGCAACCGTATGCCGTGGATGGGCCAAAGAGTAGAAGAAATAGGTTTGGTATCGCGATATAATCTATCTGTGATTTTAATAGAGATTAACATATAAACTACGGTGCTTACCGCTGAGGTGGAGAACTCAATCAATTATAATTTATAAAGAAATATAAATTAATTGTCAAAATGTATATACGCGCATGACTCGAGAACGACATCACCTATTTGTCTGATCTTATTTTTATGAGAACAAGGTTATTATTAAAGAAAATCTTAGAAAATCCAAGCGGAAGGGTTAGATTTGGGCGTTTATGGCGAAGCGAAGAAGAATTTTTTTTTTATGGGCGGACTAAACGCTAATTGATAATAAATTAGTTGCCAGCCAAAATAACATATAAGGTACCTAACATGCTTGATCATAGGTTCTCAGCAACGAGGGCGGTACCGTTTTTTTTTTTAAACATTACTAGTAGAATTTTGCAATGTACTAGTATTCTTTTTAACCCCTAGTGCTAAGCTAAAATGCTTGTGTTACGCGTGACTTCACGTCGGTAGTGCAATGGGTGGGGTTCGAACCGGCGACCTCAAGATCATAAGTCCGATGCTCTAGCCATTGGGCTACGGCCGCTTCAAAGCTTTGGAGGTTTTATATAGCTACTAACTTTACTGCGCGGTTTTACCCGCGTAGATCCCGTTCCCGTGGAAACTTTAACTTAAAATATAGCCTATGACACTCACAAATGACGTGGCTTTCTATTGGTAAAAGAATTTTCAAAGTTGGTTCAGTAGATCTAGAGATTACCACCTTCGACGTAAAAAACTCACAAACACTACCTCTTTATAATGTTACTTAAACTAAATTAAGGCGGAAACATATTATTAAAACGCCACGCCACCCGACGACACGCCACGAGTGTTGAGTCGAATCAAATGTATTGTTTTCTATAGACCAGAAACACACTATTAACACCCAACACGACGCCACGCGCGTACTGATGCACAGGTGTTGACACGTGGCGTGGCGTGGCGTTTTAATAATGTGTTTTCGAAAATAAATATAGATATATTTATTTTCTACAAAAGGCGATTCATTACACAAAAGTTCAATGTCGTAAAAATCATTTGTATTTGCCTTGCGCCGTGAGTTACAGTCTATAGGGGGAGTTCATGGGGGTCAATAGTGTTATGACCCCCATAAAACTATGCTTGCCTAATGTAACAAAGTGTATTTCGTGTATATTGTCAAAATTGTAGGAAATATATTGTAATCATCTCCTTCAAAAAAATCTTCGACTTGTTTTGCGTTTTTTGCTGTAAGGTAGGATCCAAGGCCGAATCCTGACCAGAGCATAACAATCATAGGTAAAAACAACGCTGTACTTAGAGCACTTATTAAAATTTGTACTTATTTAATCTTCCTCGTGAATCTGAACGTGACGTCATTGGTAAGTTTATTTAGTGACTAGCTGCTGCCCACGACTTCGTCTGTATAAAATGATTTAAAAAAAGCTTGAATAAGTTCTTCTAATGTTAGCTTTCAAGCAGGGAAGTCTCATCTAAGTTGGTACTACGGTTTGGAGATAATGCGGAAAAATAACAGACAAAAATATTCGATATCTATCTATTTCGTCGATACTAGTGAAAGTATCAACGAAATCGGTCCAGCCATTACTGAGATTTGCTCGAACAAACAAACAGACAGACATTTTTTTATTGTGTTTTTAGGGTTCCGTAGCCAAATGGCAAAAAACGGAACCCTTATAGATTCGTCATGTCTGTCTGTCTGTCTGTCTGTCTGTCTGTCCGTCCGTATGTCACAGCCACTTTTTTCCGAAATTATAAGAACTATAATGTTGAAACTTGGCAAGTAGATGTATGTTGTGAACCGCATTAAGATTTTCACACAAAAATAGAAAAAAAACAATAAATTTTGGAGTTCCCCATACATAGAACTGAAACTCAAAAAATTTTTTTTCATCGAACCCATACGTGTGGGATATCTATGGATAGGTCTTCAAAAATGATGTTGAGGTTTCTAATGTATTTTTTTTCTAAACTGAATAGTTTGCGCGAGAGACACTACCAAAGTGGTAAAATGTGTGCCCTGTAACTTCTAAAATAAGAGAATGATAAATCTAAAAAAAATATATGATGTACATTACCATGCAAACTTCCACCGAAAATTGGTTTGAACGAGATCTTGTAAGTAGTTTTTTTTTAATACGTCAAAAATCGTAAACCGCAATTTAGCTTTCATTCAATCAACTCGAATATAAAAATATAAAATAACATTTCATTTCATAAACATACGCTTTTTTATTTATTCTTGATATCAAAAATAGGTACGCACTTGTAACTGAAACGGAACCCTTCGTGCGCGAGTCCAACTCGCACTTGGCCGGTTTTTTATTTATTCTTGATATCAAAAATAGGTACGCACTTGTAACTGAAACGGAACCCTTCGTGCGCGAGTCCGACTCGCACTTGGCCGGTTTTTATTAGTATCCGATATACCTATCTAATCTGTTCTTTTTCCATTACGAACAGACACTATTATTTTATTTACTCGTGTAGCTTAATTATACAATGAGGTATATACTGATATGTACGTATGTAATGTATGTATGTACCGAAGACGTGGAATCTTCCGAACAAAACATATGATTAAGTACTTAATCTATAATTAGGTGGCAAGGAACAAAAAGTGGGGTAATCCAAAAGAAGTTGAAGTTCACGCTTCGATGAATATCAAACTTTACATTGAAACGACTCACTCGCTATATATTTTTAAAAATAGAAAGGACAATAATTTATTCTGAAATCAACGCCATTTTTGTTTCCTCTTGCTTCCAAAATTAAATCGTAGTTTCGTCTCACGTCCCATGAGAGGAATTAAAGATTCCATGAGAGGATTTTATAGGTATATATATAAAAATGTCCTGGGACATAACTACGAATTAATCTTTGGAACCTGGGTAAAGCAAATATAGAGCTGACTTTTTGAATATATTTTCCTTTCTACTTTAAAACATATCTTGACATAGTTGAATGATGCCATTTTTACAAACAAGAGCTTTATTCAAATAGAGAGAGAGATAGATTTATTAGAGAGATTTTTTCAAATTCTCCCGTCAACGTCAGATTCTTAACTATACTTAATAGAGGAGAAGTTTCTGAGTTTGTGGGGTTGTAGGAGATAATCTCTTTATCTTCTGAACATATTTAGAAAATTATTTTATTGGTAAAATAAAATAGAAAGTCACATTCTATGTGTCATAGGCTTTATTTTAAGACGAGGTTTTCACGGGATCGGGATCTACGCGGGTAAAACTGCGCGGGAGAGTTTACTTACACTTTGAGAGTTGACTATTATACCCCACTTGAGGATCGGACCCGAGTTTCCTTTTTTATCGGACGGATATACGTAGTTAGTTACTTCAAATAAAGCAAATAAGCGGCCGCAGCCCAATGGCTAGGGCGTCGGACTTGTGATCTCATGATTGCCGGTTCGATCCCCACCCATTACACTACCGACGTGAACACACTCGTAACACAAGCATTTTAGCTTAGCACGAGGGGTTAACAAGAATACTAGTAGACTGCAAAACACTGCTAAGAATATTAAAAAAAAACCCTCACCGGGCGAGCAGAGCTCCAGCCTCAATAAATAGTTTTACTACAACTACAAACCAAAGCAAGCTGCCCAAGAGGGCGTCCCCCATGGGATTTAAACCTGGGCTCAGAGCATTCGCTGGAGAGGGGATTGAGGAATTATGACTGTTAGTTTTTTAGCGGAGTTTTGTGCATCTGTCGCTCTACTTTACAATTCGCGGGCCTCTCGGACTTTGGGTCTACGGGGTCATTGGAAAGTTTTTTACAAACTAAGGGTCGGGTCAGATGGAGTGGTTTCTGTGTAGTGGTGGTATTTTACAGTTTCTGTACTGCTATTTGGTAAGATGTCATCTCGTCGTCCGGGTCTTCTAGGATGGCCCGAAGCCGACGGTGTTTACGACGCTTTGTGGGCAAATGCCTATAACTGATGCTACAAAACCAAAGGGTTTGGGTGTTGAGCCGCGGATTCGAAGAAGGGTCCGATCCCTTTTTCATCTACTGCTTGATGGAAGACAGGTGTAGATCTGAATGTAAGTTGCGATAATGAAATGAACGGTTTGTAAGCGGTACAAAAAGCTAGACGCGGTATGAGCAAATACGGTGCTCGCGTACGTCATAATCGGTCGTATTCACGTGGTATAATTTTGATTGTGTTATTAAGTGATAGCCGGGATTTCCAACATTCGCAATTACCTATATATCAGCCGGGATTTCCAACAGTCGCAAATATATACATAATATTTGTCACTCAATGAAGGCAATACTTGGAGCCCTACGCCAAAGTATTCGCATCGAAATGTTATCGACGTAATATAATAACATACGTGACAGTGCGACAATGCACTTATCTGGTCATATTACAGGCGTGACTCTTCACAGAATCACTACATAGTATAAAACGAAGTCGCTTCCCACTGTCAGTCCGTCCCTATGTATGCTTAGATCTTTAGAACTACGCAACGGATTTTGATGCGGTTTCTTTTAATAGATAGAGTGATTTAAAAGGAAGGTTTATATGTATAATACATCAGCGTTGCACCCGTGTAGAGCCGGGGCGGGTTGCTAGTAAAATATAAAGTTAAATAAAATTAAATAATAAAATCTGAATAGCATAACCGTGTATTTCAAAAGGTAAGCTTTTCCATAAAATATTCAAAACATTAAAAATGAAAAAAAAAACCGTGTGTTTTTGGCCTAGAATAGACTACCAAATGTCTTCCCATGTGTCGTAGGAGGTGACTAAACGAAACATATCTGATGGTTACTTAACATCTTACTGCGATCACCCATTCGTTTGCCAAGCGTGTTGAAGGATATTGCCATAACCACAACTTATGGCAATATCTCTCAATGACTATGGCAAGGCCTGTAAAGAGGAAGCCCATGTTCAGCAGTGGATGTATACGGACTCTGTTCATGAAGACGAATATGTAAAATCAGAACGCTTCTCGCATGCGACAAAGTGAAATGAAAACGAAAAAAAACAGCCCCGAGGCTTTTTCTACTTCACCGGGCGTAAAGGCGAGCAGAGCACCAGCCTAGATAAATGTTTTAAAAAACTATAAACTAAGCAACCTGCGAAAGAAGGCGTTCTCTGTGGGATTGGGACCTCGGCTCAAGGCGGGTGCTGACGGGGAGATTGAGAGATTATGGCTTTTAGTTTTTTTAGGGGAGTTTTGTGCAACTGTCGCTCTATTTTACAGTTCGCGGGCCTCTCAGACTTCGGGTCCACGAGGGCATCGGAAAGTACTTTTCAAACTAAGGTTAGGGAGGGCGAGGGGGGAGGTATAACGTCCACTGTTGTTCGGCATAGTGGCGAATATAATACTTACTAGCAATACAGTGCGTTCTCCGAGCGCTGCCATTTACTAGCCAAATTGATGCAGTATTTTTCAAGTTCGCGTACCTACATTAAATTTTGGTGATTAATTTTTATTTATATAGCTAGTTTACGATTGTTCTAGAACACACTGTTGTAAGTAAATTAGCCTATTAATAATTTTAGCAAGTCATTCATGTGATATAATTTTATTGGTATTTTTTTTTTTGTTACAACACGGATACGTCCTGATCTTTGGCCATGGTTAAAAAACCTGCAAACAGTATTTATAATAATTAGGCAAATTTGTTATTTTCCCATCAAAACATCTATACATACCTTATAAAAACTGTGGAGGTCAAATGTCTGTACATAGATAAAATCGCAAAGCTGAGCAGGGCTGCTCAGCTTTGCCTGCGTATAATCTCTGAATTCACCCCTTAAAAATATCAAATTCCCCTCATACTTTTTAACACGCTTTTTATTAGCTTGGGTTGTATGTATGTAACGGAATCTTTGAACTTAATTTTCACCAGTTTCCAGAAGTCTGATTAATTTGAAACTTTGCATACGTATCAAGGGCCGATGACAATGCAATAATTTGATAACAATTTCCCATTATCCTTAAAAAAAAATGAATAATAGTTTAAAAAAACAAAAAAAACACGTTTTAAAGCTAACCGATCTAAAAAACAGAAAATAATTTTCACCTCAAAATAAAATTATAATAAGGTTTAAGTTATTAACAGAATAATTCAATTCAGAGTGAAAAGCGTGGGGTGCTTGATAAAGTAAAATGTCATAATAATTCTATTGGCAATTATCTATGAGAGGAGAGTTATGAAAAGTGGTAAAATACACCCGACGCTTTTTACTCTGAATTAAATTATTCTGTTAATAACTTAAACTTTATTATAATTTTATTTTGAGGTGAAAATTATTTTCTATTTTTTAGTTCGGTTAGCTTTAAAAGCGTGTTTTTTTAGTTGTTTTAAACTATCATTTATTATACTTTATCTTGATAAGGCCTCTCGCAAACCGAAATCCCGGATCCGCAATTGGTTCGGGTGTCATAAATAAAATGTTTACCTTTACAAATAAATAAAAAAGCATCCGCATAAACCGGTTGTTTTATAAAAAGCTTTTTTTATCAATTAAAATAACTCAAGAAGATTATCATGTTTGTGTTAATTAATAACATAAAAAAATGCTAAATCTTTACACGAGGCAGGCAATTATTACTATTCGTTTTTTTTTTGGTTGTATTCACATAGTTCAACTATTTTTTTTTTTATGAGAAATAGGTTAGCTTTTGACTACACCCAGCATGATGTTAAGCACCTGCATAGCCTAGGATATAGCACGCTTATCTAGAAGGAACCGGTTTACTCTTGATTTGAGGAGACCCATATTGTACCTACTTATCGCGAAATATAGACCTCGGCACGGCGTTCCACATCTTCGCAGTACGTACAAAAAACGTGGACTCGAAGCGCTTCGCACGTATTTTGGGATAATCGACCATGTACTGATGGCGCCTCTCCGAGTGTCGCGTGGCCGATACAAGAAAGGGGAAGGCAGAACTAAGTTGTGCAGTTCACCTCATCTATGCCTTTTGTATAAGAAGACAGAATTTACATTTTGGCAGTTTTTAAACTTAATTAACATAAAGACTCAGATTAGGAAGCAGAAGGGCTCAGTTGTTTAGTAATTTGTTCAGTAAACTTCGGCCTTCATACACTTAGCCTTCTTCAAGTGCCATTGCGCAGGATTCTAGAACTGGCTAGAACGGATGGCACTTGTAACAAAAAACGGATTTTTTTTATGAAACTTGTTCACAAATATTAATAAATACGTTACCGTACGTTACCTCTGGTTTGCAGTTTGCCTAATGTAACTATTTTGTCGCAGGAATGTCGCGTGGAAGTAAACCTGGGACACAATGGCCGACAGGCGGCAACTACGCTTGCTGCTCTGGAAGGACTACCTCATACGAAAACGTAAACTGGTAAGCAATTTTTTATTATATTCTTCTTTTAATGAAAAGTTCAAATGTTATCCCATGCTCGTCGTAATTTTTTTTTCAACCTACACGGTGGTGTGTAGCACACTACTTGGAAAAAGTCTTCCCAATTCCTCCAAAGCATTACTATGGGGCGCATTGGATCCGGTGGTAGCATTAAAGCGCGTCCGTCGTTATATGCTCATGGTCCACCCGAATAATAACAATTGTTTTGGCATAATATAGACAAGCATTTTACGTCGCTAAGAACAATATAAATAAATTATAACAATTAATTCAATTTCTTATTCATGTTTGACTATTTACAAGTGTCTGTAATTGGTTTAATATTTAATAAAAATGATTTTTATTTAATTTAATTTTATCGATGGCATATTGTGGTCAATCTTGGAACCGGTCTAGATTATCACACCAACCCTTCCGTGGACGGCCTCAGCAATAAATGCTGTCCACGTGGACTATGATACAAAAGATGACGAAAAAGAAAAAGCCCGGAGTTTCTTTCTTCCTTTCTTCTCCGAGTCGTCCACATAGGTAGCTAGTGAAAGGTTGCAGGTTAGCTAGGGTAGGATTCTCGCCGGCGAGGACCGCGTTGCCCTGTGAACCCCTGCCCTGTGATCCAGCGCCTGTAGGCCGATCACTTCCTTTTATGTTCATAAATCTGACTTATATATCAGTGGTGCCACTGAGTCGTGATCCTAACCCCTTAAGGGTGCCCCCAGGTGTGTGCCACTTAATTGTATGTTCTTTTTTTTCCCAAATTTTTCTATATTGATCCATTAAAGTCTAAAATAATTAATATGAACTTAAACTTATTATGAGTAGAGAAATTAATGACCAGCTGACGGACGGACTACTTTGTCTGTAATATCCTACAATTTGCTACCGGTTAATTAAGTATCTAGTTTAATTCATAGAATAAGAATAATTGTGTAACATTGTGATTCTGACAAGTACAAGTGTATGTAAATACCTAAGTGCTGAATAAATTCATTATTATTTCACTAGAATAAATATTGAGAAAATTAAAAAGGTGACCTAGCTTTTTAATTGTTCCTTTCAAATTGAAACAATTTTTTCTAATGAATAAATCTCTGACAAGCCAAAGGAACATGTGCATCTGTTTTACGTTTTAAAAATCGTATCAATCAATTCATATCTAGTCAATGTTCTTTTATATAAATAGACACGATGACAGAAATCATTGCCATATTATGTCCAAGAAAATTTTAATATTAGATTGATGATCTTTTTGGCTTCAATATATTTTTCTTCTTCTTTATTCTTTCTTCACTTGGTAGCATAGATTGTTTTGTTCTTAAAGACACTTTTTTCTTTTTTTTTTAAGTAAAAAGAAAAAGATTAGTAGCAGAGTTTCGCAGTCTACTAGTACTCTTGTTAATCCCTCGTGCTAAGCTAAAATGCTTGTGTTACGAGTGGGTCACGTTCATGTAGTACAATGGGTGGGGATCGAACCGGCGATCACAAGATCACTAGCCCGACTAGCCAATGGGCTTCGGCCGCTTAATGATACTGCAGAGCAGATGTTTGTATTTGTTCAGCGATTCTCAAAATACGATTACCAACCACCTGAACAATTAGTATTTAGGCTTTCTTAAACTCCCATGTTTTGTTTCAGATAACGCTCGCGGGTATAATATGGGCGACAGCTGTGATGTTTAGTTTGTACGTAGTTAGATCTAATGTAGATAATCAAGACTTCCCAACATGTAAGTACCATTTATTATTATTTATATATTCCATTAATACATAAAACAAATCCTTTTTATTAGAACCTAATAATGGCTAGTTTATGTGACAAGTTCTGCAAATGCTGGTATTTACTTAGCGAAGCAGATAAGCATTACGACTCGAGGCAATGCTGCCAGCTTGTTGGGAATGCCGCCCAGTCAGAGTTAGAATAGTTTTCACTTTAAATAGAGTTATAATTTTATTAAATTTGTTATTTTTATTTGTAGGTATTTTTACTATCGTAGCGGTGACCGCCTCTATAGCGTAGCGGTATTTGGCTCGCTTTACATCTCGTTAGTCGTGAGTTCGATCCTCACGCTGTACAAAAAATCTTTGTATAGATTGTAAGATTTATTTTAGGGGTAAGGTTGGCTAAGGGACTACCCTCCGTGCCTCGAAAAGCACGTTAAGCTGTTGGTCCCGATTGTTATAACATCATCTATAGAAATTTGTATACCAGGGAACGGGCAGCAGTGTTTCCTTGTATGTTACAATATAATTCTGCGGTCACCAACCCGCCTGCCTGCAGTCGACGTTGTACGGGCTAATGATGATGATGACTCTAAACCAATTGTTGTGTTTTCTTGAACATTACTAGCGACTACAACGTTTTTTCTATGTATACAGGTGGTTTCCCCGCTCGTGCTTTGCCTAGCGCGGGAATGATCCCGTTCCTCCAATCCCTCATGTGTACAGTCAACAACGAGTGCTCGCCACTCGACCAGTTTGATGAGCTGCCTACCTACGAAAATTCTAAGTAAGCTACTATAAGTATACAGCATTTCTCGTAATACAATTTTTGCCAAAAACGTAACCTATTGAGAACTCAAATAAACAGTAAGGACGGAGCGCTGCCAAACAATGCACTGAAGCCATTTTTTTGTGCAGTACCTGGTGTGGGTAAAATTGTTGCTATGATTTTATGATGACAATACCCGAACGTTTTGTTAACAAATAATGAATTTAGTTATGATATCAAGCACAAGGTAAGGCATAGTTTTGGTTCGCGTTAGAGTTGCCCAACTATTGATAGTTTCGCTATCGATAGATGACCTCGAAAAATAGTAACAATATCGATAGTGCTATCGATAGTATCGATATCACAAATTAACTAATACTATTGATAATTTGTGATATATCAATAGTATTGATAGTTTTAATCATTTAATACAACGATACTATCGATAATATCGATTGTATCGATAGTGTTACTTTAAAAATATCGATACTATCGCTTCTATCGATAGTATTATAATTTAATAGTATCGATCCTATCGATACTATTGCTTCCAAACTAATACTATTGATTGGAAGCAATAGTATCGATAGGATCGATACTATTAAATTATAATACTATCGATAGAAGCGATAGTATCGATATTTTTAAAGTAACACTATCGATACAATCGATATTATCGATAGTATCGTTGTATTAAATGATTAAAACTATCAATACTATTGATAAACTATCGATAGTATCGATACTATCGAAGACCAATTTATGTTTAGGAGCAATACTAAACAGGTCTTCGATAGTATCGATACTATCACTAATATCGATAGACTATCGATACTATTGATATGACGTCAACTATCGATTATATATCGATAGTCGACTATCGATAGGCAACACTAGTACGCGTGTGTGCATAAGCTGTGTATGTACACGCCAAGGCCGAGTTTTTATCGGCTTCAGCGAGTTACTCGCAGCGCTGCGTTTTTACTTTTTATTAGGTCTGAGATTAAGACATGATGAAGTGTTAAGCTAAAGTAGATGCTAAAGTTAACATCAGACCCGTCCTTTACTTTCAGGATAACGCAGCTACAGCGTAAATTAGCGCCAATAATCAACGACACAGTTCTGGACGTGGCGGAGACTGTGCCTGATGCCATCAAACTGCTGGCCACGTTAGCAGACGTGGTGGATGAACCAACGTTAATTGATATCAGCAGTGAGTAGTTTGCAACTTTTTATTAATAGTTAAAAGGCTAGCAGTGTTTGATGACAAACAAACTATAAGTAAAGGCGTTCTTTTTTAAAATAACCCGTCCTTAGGTGAAAATATTGCGTCGGTAAGAAGTTTAAAAACCCATAATTCACAAACATAATATACATAAACACAAATAATTGTCTCGGGTGAGAATTAAACCAAGTCTTTCCCAACCCAATTCAGCCGAGTTGTGTAACCCAACCGCTTATCGCTATTAGATAAATGATTCTGCGCCTTGTGCAAATATCAAAATCTTCTCTCTTTTCACAGAAAATGGTCTGAAAGTTAAAGACTTGTTCACCAACCCAGTTCGTGTGAAAAGGTTCCTCTCCTCCAAGTTAAAGCTGAATGGTTCTGAGGCACGCAGTCTGATGGACGCCGAGCTCAGTTTTCAAGGTGTAAGTTTATTACTCAACATTACCATAATGTCCATAAGAGACTCTAGTAATCATATACGTAACTCCTTAAAATTTTTGATTTAATACATTGCACCATCCAAGACATTAAAGTGTACTAGCCTAAAAAGCTTAAAGCCTCCGTATTGTTTCGGGCTTACAGAAGTTACAATGGCGGGGATATGGAAGGCATTAGTCTCATAAGAAAATGGTTAACAAGTAATCCGGCGACAAATTATACAAGATTCACCTATATTTAGCACAATCCAGCAACAAACAAGCTTTTTCGCCTGTATGTTGCACAGCAAGCTTTTTAATTGCTTACTTACTTACTTTATCAGACCGTTTACCTCTACTATGATCTAAGGGTCTTGGGATATGGGTCTATGGGCTATGGGTCTATGGGATATGGGCATATGGGCTATGGGTCTATGGGCTATGGGTCTATGGGCTATGGGTCCATGGGCTATGGGTCTATGGGCTATGGGTCTATGGGCTATGGGTCTATGGGCTATGGGTCTATGGGCTATGGGTCTATGGGCTATGGGTCTATGGGCTATGAGTCTATGGGCTATGGGTCTATGGGCTATGGGTCTATAGGCTATGGGTCTATGGGCTATGGGTCTATGGGCTATGGGTCTATGGGCTATGGGTCTATGGGCTAAGGGTCTATGGGCTATCGGTCTATGGGCTATGGGTCTATGGACTATGGGCTATGGGTCTATCGGCTATGGGTCTAGGAGCTATGGGTCTATGGGCTATGGGTCTATGGGCTATGGGTCTATGGGCTATGGGTCTATGGGCTATGGGCTATAGGTCTATGGGCTATGGGTCCAAGTGACACATCCTTCAGAGCAGGTCCATGTCAACAACAGATATTATGAGATATCGTGATGACGATGTCGTCGGCATGCAACTAATACGTCAATAAACAGACCATAACAACACACCCGAGAAATACCACAAACCGGTATCATCTAAATAAATAATTAAAATAAATTGAATTCAAGTCGTTAATTAACATACCGGTCTGATCAACAAATTGTGACTCATAACATTTGTTTGTTTTTTAATATCTTTTAAGTATTTTTGATATTCTATAAATAATCAAATATTGTAAGGTCACTGCTTATGAGTTACATTTTAATGTCTAAAAATACTGCCTTGAGGCTTTCTTACGTGATCTTTATGTACCTGTTGCATAACTGACTACAGACAAAATTCAAATCTCATTATAGCTTGGTGAGAGTCGGAGAGTTGACCTTGGTCTGTTTCAAACCAGCGGCACTAAACTATAGTAATGAATAAATTGTGCTTGATGCTTCGGCTGACCCCACATTGGGCGGGTGCGTATATCGAGCTTGCGATCGATCCACCAGCGCGTTGAGTGCGCACCGCCACTACTCAGCGTAGCTTTATTGCCTTTAATGAACACGCACACTCAATATGGGGTCGGCCTAAGTCATGCAACTGTATTTTTTTTTTGTTAATAATTTTACATGTAGTATATAACATATACTTTAAGGTAAAACTTAAAACCAAAGTGAGAATGGTTTATTGCAGTATTCAGTCGGTGATACTGCAATACTGCATGAGGTGATATTTCAACTGTCAAGAAATATTTTCTTTGAAAGTATATGTTTGAAAGGGCAAAAAAATTCTGTGCTATATTTGATTTTTAACCTTATTAGCTATTGTCAACTTAAACGGTATTACAGTATCACTGATGATTTGTGATTTGAGAGTAGTAAGTTCAGGAGTAATAGTAATTTTTAAGGATTTTATTTTTGACGTTCAAAATGGGATAAATTTGCATTATATTGCCCTAATCTCAGTTCCATGCAATAAATTTCCCATTACAATTAGTTTAGACATGTTGTTAACAAAATCCTTCATGTTGTTGAAAATTAATATCGTTTTAATCATCATCATTTCCTTAGCGAGCGATACAATTATTATGCCCTTGTCTTATCGAATCTGCGCAATGTATTGAAGCTTCCTATCCTTTCAGCTAATAAAGGGTGACATAAACCGGTGCAGCGTGACCTCCGTGAATGAGACCTTACTAATAGATCCTGAGTACTTGGTCAGCATCGCAGAGAAACTGTGTGAGATCACTACGGAAGAATTTCAGAAGATATTCATGGACTTATTGTTTGAGGTGGACTATGCCAAGTTTATGAATATGGTAAGTAATGAAAGTATTCAATGATTTGTATACTTCATTAGATTAAAGTTAAGAACAATGCCCAGAAACTCTTAAATGAAGTTTATAGTTGTTACGGCTAATAGCCGAAGTGCGGCTACACCTAGTTTTAGCCGGCTACAACTAGGTCTAGCCGACCACATGCGGTTAAACTTAGATCAACCTGAATAAGTCCCTGTTCAACTCCATTGGTTTAGGTTTAGGTTTTATTTTAACCACCCCAACTTCTTTTTGTGCCATGCATAGGTATTGTTTAATTTAGAGTTGAACAGGGACTTATTGAGACCTAAACCTAAGTTTAACCGCATATGGTCGGCTAGACCTAGTTGTAGCCGGCTAAAACTAGGTGTCGCCGCTTCGGCTTTTTGGTATAGCAGAAAGAAAGTTTATTTTTTACAAACCTTGTCCACATAACTAATAACACAAAAGAAATAATCAAACAAAATTATCAAGTCGTTATGCATCCGCATACATTTATGACGATTTTTTTTGGAGACGTATTAAATTTTGGAAAAATTGATCTACCTTTATGAAAAATAAGATATATGGCCAACATTTCAGTTCGCATTTCATTGAATATATTTACATATTCGTTTAAAAAAGATCTAAGATAAAGAATAGAATAATTTTTTTTTTGAAAAAGTTGTGATTTACGTTTCGCATCGTTTGAAGTAAATTAATAAACTCTCTCTCTTTAATACTTTTTAGCCCATCATTTTGTATTTCTACTTATCTCCAGCTAGGTGACATGTTCTACAAGCTATCTGGCGACAGGCGTATCTCAACGATAGGAGACCTCATGACCGCCGTGCTCCGAATGATGAGGTTACAAAGTTTTTTGCCACCCGAAATGCTCTCCATCTTCCAAGACCAGACTGTGGATTTTAGTTATTTTAAATTAGATTTGTAAGTATTTATGGGATATAAAGTCATGTATAAAAAATCGTCATCATTACCTTATTTATGTAACTAGCGACCCGCCCCGGCTTCGCACGGGTACAATACTGATAATTATACTACATAATGTCTTTAAACCTCTAACAAACGGGCGAAATTTGGTCAAAACAAACAGAAACAAATTAATATGGGTACCTACTAAAACTCAGTGAAATAAGTAGGTGGGTATACTTTTATCGTATGAAATACCTATACTCTTCAGGACTAACAATACAACAAACACTAAATAAATAGGTATTCAAGTATCTATCCATCATAGTTATAACGAACACAAAACAAAAAATTTGCCCTATAATTCTTAAGGATCGAGCGCGCATAATCGCATTCGGCCTACCTAAAACACGCGCTGTTATTTTGCGATAACTTCTAAGTTATTCATTAAAAGTATATACTGCCGTGATATATCTATAATGCCGTTATCTACCACTACGGGCTTGGAGGATAACGGCATTATAGATATATCACGGCAGTATAGTGTAGGGGTAAAATAATCTGCATGAAATGCTTAAGAATATTAACTCATTTAAAATGATAAGGATAAATACTGAATCCGTCTGATTAGCTTTACAATTACCGCATTAGAAATTATCATTTTTCTAAGATATGCTATCGCAGACTTTTTTGTAGATCTAAAAGAGAAGAATATTTGCCACCATACATTGTTTTGTTATATCTCATAGGGTTTAGGCAGCGTTTTCGTTGAAAGCTCCCAAATGGCTTAATTTTTTCCGACACCTCTGACAAATATCTATATTAGTCAAATGTACACATAAACTAAACAAATCATATACGTAAACCTTCAGGAAGAATCGTTCTATCGATTGGTAACATCCGCATGAAAATCGATGTAGTAGTTTTTGAGTTTATCGCGAACAGACAGACAGACGCGGCAGGGGACTTTGTTTATAATATGTAGTGATGTAGTGATAGCGGTCGCACGCGGCTCCGTGCGGATGTCGGTTACCGCTGCAAAAAGCCTACCCAGGAAATACACGGTCAGCAAAATGATTCCCAGGTCATTTATTCACAGACACCGACACAAACATCGACGACGCAGTCATTATCCGCAGGCTGCACAGATTGTCTTTCTGTGGATGTTAAAGTTGTTAATGATGAAAATATAATGAATGATGTAATTAATAGGCATTTTAGGGATTAGGCATTTTAGGCATTGTCAAAGCTCTGAAAAGAACTGTTGTTTAGCTCTGAGAAGAACTGTTGATTAGCTCTGAGAAGAACTTTTGCGTAGGTGTAGTTTTAAGAACGAAATCTAAAAAAAATCGCACGAAAATTATTAGACTTCGCAACGGGCCGTGCAGCAGAAATCGTAATATTTTAATTTCGCCATTACTTCAAAACCAAACGTCCAATTTTAATCATTCAAAGACCAAATATTATCTGCATAAACTGTACTTAGTGATGAAATAATTTATTTTGATAAGGCTTAATAGCATGAGTAAAATAAACGCGTTTAAATGTAGTTCAAAAAAAAAATCAAGATTTCTAAATAAAAAAATGGTCGTTGTGCCTCACTCGACATAGATAGGTATAGTGTCTCGCGGACTTTTTTGTAGATATTTATAAGATCTATAATTAATTAGAACATTTTATGGTTCTATCTTTTATAGTTTAGGCAGCGTACGCAAAATAAGTAACTTTTCTGGTTGATTTTTTACACCTTGTGTCAGAAAAACCCAAATATCTTACGGAACCCTATTTTTTTCCAAAATAAAATTTAGCCTATGTTACTCGTGGATAATGTAGCTTTCGAATGGTGAAAGAATTTTTTAAATCGGCCCAATACTTTTTGAGCCTATTCATTACAAACATACAAACATACAAAAATAGGTACAAATCTTTCCTCTTTATAATATTAGTGTAGACTACCTCTGATGAAGGGTCTCCCTTAATGGTTTTGTCATAGTGACAGCAAGTAGCTTGGTATATTACCGTATAACGTCCACTGCTGAACATGGGCCTCCTCCCGAGGGAGGGTATTGCCATTGACACCATGCTTGGCGGTTGGTGACCGCAGTAGTATGTTGTAACACACAAGGAAACGCTGCTGCCCGTTCCTTGATACATTTATTGATTGATTATTATAAAATGTGATTAAATATTTTAAAAGAAAGTTCGTAAAAGACTATCTTTTTATAACTATCTGCCATTGTATGGATTCAAACCGAATGATTATTTGGTAAAATGCACCGATCATTCCTTTTTTTATTTATTTTTAGTGCAGAACACTTATATTCAATTTTTTTACAGAATATCTAAACTAATGGATCTATTCAAACCAACATTCGGCGACACAGAATCATACCAAAAAATACGCGACTTTGCCGAGACTGTAATAGTTGGACTCCAATACATGGACAAAGTTTTTGCTAAACACAGAACGAATAACGAAAATAATACTACAGATGATATTTCTGAAAATGTTGGTGAAAACCATGGTATTGAAGCTGGACTACAAGCTATGTCAAATATATTTCATAACGCCGGTGATGTTCTACAAGACGCTATGTCAAAGGATTCTTCTATTGATACGTTTAGCATGTAAGTAATAGTTACCTGCATCATAAATGTTTTTACAAAAAAAAAAAAAAAAAATACTAAATCTATATTTATTTGCGTGAATATGGTTTTTTTCAGTTTATCGCAAATTATGAACTTCGTAAACAAATTCCTTCCCGAAAAAACGAAACATGACGTATTATTTTATTCAACTTTACTGGCGAAATTAATGGAGAGTGCTCACAAAGTGGTCGATATAAACATGCATATTGAGCAACTGACCTATAATATTACCTTGAGGAACCCCGCCGCTGTAGAGATACTACAAAAGATTCCTCCACATATTGTCGGCAAAGCGTTTGATGCTTTGACGGATGCGGAAAGAACACAGGTAAGAAATGCTTCTTAGTTTTTTCAATAATATGTTTGGTATTAAAGTTTTGAGCTTCAAAAACTAGAATACTAGAGTCAAATGCCTTTGCTTTAGTGTAATTAAGAGTGTATGTTGGTTTTAATACTTATGCTAATAGTACAAAAAGGATTAGAATGACATTTGGTACATAGAAAATTGTATGAAAAGATTGACGGTAGATTTTACACACATTGCTACAAACAATTGCTGCCAATCGGCTGTTGACTCATAAAATGTTGGACCATAAGTTGGATAATTCATCAACATCCCGTTTACGTCCACTGCTGAACATGGGCCTCCTCTTAACAGACCTTCGCAAGCCAGGATCGTAGAGGGATATTGCCATAATCACCACGCTTGGCAGACGGGTTGGTGATCGCAGTAAGATGTAAACCTTGAGCTAATAGATGCTGCTGCATATCCATCAGCCCTGTCCCTAAGTCGCCTTCTACGACACCCATGGGAAGACATGGGGTGGTCTATTCTAAGCCAGAAACCACACGGCATAAGTTTTTATGTTTTCATTTTTAGTTGGATAATAATCAGATAAAAACATTAAGTTTCTACTACGATGTTAAATAGATTAACTCTAAAATACGAGTTAAAAATAATTCTACTTATTACAGATATTGACATCCAAAATCAATTTTCCCGGACAAATGTTCTGCGATGTATACAAGTTACAGACTTTTTTCGTCATCTCCAAGCCTGAAGCAGAAGCTTTGAAGAAACAGCTATGTGTCGATACTTGGAAGAACTACGTGTCTGACCTAATCAAATCTTTTGGAGTCTTCGATGTCAAGAATAATGTAAGTATCTACCTATTTCCAACTACGACAAAGCAAAGAGGGGGCTATAATTCTTACCGTTCGTACCGTACGTTCCCGTGGGAACTTCATAATTAAATATAGGCCATGTTACTCCTCGATAATGTTGAAATAATTATTGAAATCTCTCCAGTAGTCTTTCTCTACTCTAGAGTCGCGTCCAGTAGGCTCCGGTGCGTATTATTTTGCACCCCTAGGGGGTGAATTCCAATAAAACATGAAACATGTATTCAATTCAATGTTTTGAAGACCATAAATCTCAAGTTTCATCAAAATCGTTGGTAATTTAAAGATTTTTCCATACAAACTTGCATGTACGTCCTAAACATGTACAAGTTTTACAGATTTCTTGTTTTTCATTAATATTTCCAAAAACTTTATTTTTAAATTTTTGGTTTCTTGTTTTTAAACCTCTAGATCAACAACATGGCTTCGCTCCTCATCCAAGAAACCTTAGGAAAAGATACCACTGACCAGTTATACAGCATCGAACAAGACTTTAAAGTCTTGAAGAACTTTACCACTGCCCTGATGAGGATAGAACAGGAGCCAGCGCAACCGGTGGACTGGACTAAACTTTTTCAGGCGAAAGATAATGATGAACTGTTAAAGGTTGTGAGGGCAAAGGCTGAATTAGGGAAGCAGATGTTGTAAGTAAATTATTGTTTAAGAGACTAGTTAGGTAGGATGGAGAGGGAGAGGAAGGCCAAAGAAGAGATGGATGGATTGTGTAAAAAGTGATATGAAAGAAAAGGGAGTTAGTGATAGTGTGACGGGTGACAGGACAGAATGGAAGAAACAAACGTGTTGCGCCGACCCCAAGTAAGGATAAGGATAAGTGCAGGAAGAAGAAGAAGAAGAGTTAGGTAGACTAGGGTCTACCTATGGTAGCTAGACCCTAGTCTACCTAATTGCCTCGTAAAACCGTTGGTCTCAATTGTCGTCCATAGCCTAATAATAAAATGCTAGTAACAGGTTACCTGTGTATATACTGTAGAACATAATGCTGCGTTCACCAACCAGCCTGTCAAGGTGTTAAAGTAGCACAATACATAGGCTATAGAGAATCCTATTTGAGGGAGATCCATGTCTAGCAGTAATTGTAATCCAGGCTGAAAACTCATTTTTATTTGCAGAATAGTAGTCCATGGAGCATTAGCCAAAGAAATTGTGAAACAAAACCCTATCCTGGACTTCAAACTGTCGCCATATCTGAATGACGTTATTATCCTGGTGTCAGCCATCAACAAACAGTTAGAATTGAGCCCAAACCCATTGGCGCAGAATATGAAGACTTTATATCCTAAGATTGTGGAGACGATGCTGAATACTGCGCTAAATGAGGAAAAGGTAATGATTTAAGAAACGTTGGCACAATTTGACCAAATCACTACGGTTAGGATTGTATTAACATTCTTTGGTCTACTACTGTAATTATATTATAAGAATTGATTGTTAGGCTTAGGCCTGTCATTGCCGTTTATGTATGCGATATAAATGTTCCAAAAGTGCGAACTTTTCACCTTAAATTAATAATAATAAGATGGTAGTTGGGTCAAGGGCCAGGTTCAAAAGGCGATCCTTTTGGAGACGGCACGTATTGTGCGGAGGTTCCTCTCTCTAGAGGCCTAATCGCCGGTAGCATGGACCCCACTCTCGCTGACGGTTGGGACCCTACTTTTTATATTTTTGTAATATAAAATTTTGAATAAAGTGAATAATAATAATAATGTTTATTTAATAGCTCTTTTGTTTTTCGTTGACAATAAGCCTAGTACTTGTTGAAAATATCATGTATCATATCACTCTTTCTAGACCTACAAGTCACTGTCAACACCTGGTACAAGCATTTTCTGTAACGGCGTTGCTGCAGCGAGTGAATTTATTGAACTACCCTCAGACCAAGATACAGAGCTACTGGTAGACACCTTGTGTAAGAGTACTATGGCGATTGAGATTGGGATGCAAAATGATTCGGCGGTGTCTAAAGCCGTGAGTATACCAGTTTACAATGATAATATTATAATATTTATTTACAAAAGACATTAGACATTATGGAAAGAAAAATCTTACAAGCTAGCCTTAATCTAAATATACAAACGAATCTGTTGCCGAACTAGGCGGGCCTGAATTTTGGGTACCAGCGTCGATCTCTTCGATTTAATTATTTATCCTCCGGAATTATTTCTACCACAGCGTTCGATCCCCACGCCGGACAAGATATCTTTGTGTAAATTCTAAGATTTTCTTTCCGGGTCTGGTTGCTTGAGGGACTAGCCTCCATGCCTTGGAAAGCACGTTAAGCCGTTGGTCCCGATTATAGTAACATAAACTATAATAATCGTATATCAAGGAACGGGCAGCAGCGTTTCCTCGTGTGGTACAACATGATACTGCGGTAGTGGCAAATACCCTCCCTCAGGAGGAGGTCCATATTCAGCAGTGGACGTTATACGGGCTGATGATGATGAAACTTTAAAGATATTGGCTATCTGCGCATGACATATACATGCGTACGCAGACTCAGATAGACTCTCTATTACTTCCCTCTCCAATCCGCCAGGATGATTTAACTGACACAGCCGGTAAGAGACCGAGTGCGGACTACAAGCTGTCGGTTGTAGTGTTGGCACCATCTTACTGCTTTTATAAGGCACTTAATACATTTTATCTAATTTCGTATACTGTACGTTTCATATACATTTCAGTGCTGGCAAGAATCAGCCCTTAATGTCAGAATGAAGTATTTTATAGTGATGATGATGAAATTGGCTAATCCGTGTGGTCTCCGGCTTAGAATAGACCACCCCATGTCTTCCAATGGGTGTCGTAAAAGGCGACTAAGGGACATATGGCTGATGGATGAGCAGCAGCATCTATTAGCTCAAGGTTTACATCTTACTGCGATCACCAATCCGTCTGCCAAGCGTGGTGATTATGGCAATATCTCTCAACGATCCTGGCTTGCCAAGGTCTGTTAAGAGGAGGCCCATGTTCAGCAGTGGACGTAAACGGGATGTTGTTGATGATGATGAAATTTGTTAAATTCATTTCTTTATATAATTCTTCTTTCAGATAAATACTATAAGGAATTCAGAACACCCAATAGTCCAACTAAACTGGAACGCTCTTATAATGCACTTAAAAGAGTTGTATTTGAAATTAGATAGGGACTATACCTACTTGTTCAAATTTACTCACTACGGTATGACAGATGAAGATAAAACGCGACTCAATGAAATATTTGTGAAGGCTAAGGATTACTGGTTCGGTGTTAATAATATTGAGAGAAGCATGCATTTGAGGTAAGAATATTATACTCATTTATATTAAGTTTAAATGTGTAGTGTATAGATAAGTAATTAGTAGATCAAAGTATGAGTTCAATAAAACTATGGCTCAGACGGAATTGTCAGACTTAATCAGACTACCACTAAGACAACCTCCGTAGCGTAGCGGTATTTGACTCGCCTTGAATCTCGGAGGTCGTGGGTTCGATCCCCACACCGGACAGACAATCTTTGTGTAAATTCTAAGATTTCTTTCCGGGTCTGGTTAGTTGAGGGACTACCCTCTATGCCTCGGAAAGCACGTTAAGCCGTTGGACCCGATTGTTATAACATCATCTATAATAATCGTATGTCAAGGAACGCGCAGCAACGTTTCCTTGTGTGGTACAACATAATACTGAAGTCTGGCAAAAGAAGAGAAGAACAAGAAGTATGGCAAATACACTCCCTCTCGGGAGGCGGCCCATGTTCAGCAGTGGACGTTATACGGGCTGATGATGATCATGATGATGAATCAGACTAAATTCAAATTGCGAAACTTAGAAGCAACAATTAATCAAGCCACCGTAGCCCAATGGCTAGAACGTCCGTCGTTTGATCATGTGGTCGTCAGTTCGATCCCCTCCCATTGCACTACCGACGTGAACCCACAAGTAGTGTGCAAAAAACTCTGCTGGTAATTATTTTTTTATAATAAACTGTACTTTCGACCGTGAAACAGTTCATTGCTAACGCTTACATACAAATTACCATAATGTTAATTATACCTTGGGGGAAACCTAAAAATGAAATTCTCGGCTTTATATATTATGTATACAGGGTTATTTGTAAAACACCGGTAACCTCTCAGGACTATATTACTAACATCATAAACAACAACTTTTGTTCTACGACTTTTTACAAAACATAATACATTTACCAAAAACAAACCTTCAATATTTCGTTGTCCTATCTAACACATTTCAACTCTGTATTCCCCGCTCCCCTCGCTATTGTCGGTACTATCGCTTTCTTTTGCTTCGCATAGACTTTGTTACATTTAGATCGTTGAATTTAAATATTTTTATTTTTGTGTGTAAATCTGATGAATTTTTAAAAGTCATAGAACAAAAGTTGTTGATTATGATGTTAGTAACGTAGTCCTGAGAGGTTACCGGTGTTTTACAAATAACCCTGTATATCAATAGAATTTAATATTTAATCATATTTACATTTTCTTAAAAAAAATACATTACTAAATTGTAAGAGAATATACCTCTAATGTATTATTTCTATAAGTAATATTCCGTAACTATACTCCAGACTGTTAAACTCTTTCTTTTACACTTCCTATTTAAAGATTTTAATTTTAAAGTTTCTACTCACGCATCTGAGATATAAAATACTGCACGACCACACAGCACACCCAGACTCAAACCAACTATCCGTGTTTCGATCAAATCGTTATCCCCGGTGGTAACAGAACACCAGACACTCAGCCAAGTGGCTTCTTAATCATTCTCAATTCAAAAAAATCGATTATACTTGCTTTTAAAATAATTTGACTCGATTTTTAAGGAATTATTAATAAGTCATTGTCGTTATTTTTGCTATTGATCGTAAAGAAATAGAAAAAGTCATTTTGGCTAACCCAAAAACGAAACGGCAACCAAAGCGTTTGCGATAAGTAAGCTATTGTTTCACAGTAATACGGTTTTGTCTATGCCCTCAGATGTTAAACGCAACTACTCTTA
Organism: Nycteola revayana; assembly: GCA_947037095.2. Taxonomy (NCBI): domain Eukaryota; kingdom Metazoa; phylum Arthropoda; class Insecta; order Lepidoptera; family Nolidae; genus Nycteola; species Nycteola revayana. The sequence continues at coordinate 1,099,473 of OX344844.2, forward strand.
CCACTGACCAAAGAACCTTCCGATGCCCTCGTAGACCTGAAGTCCGGGAGGCCCGCGAACTGTAAAGTAGAGCGACAGTTGCACAAAGCTCCACTAAAGAAACTAAAAGCCATAATCCCTCAATCTCCCCGTCAGCGACCGCCCTGAGCCGAGGTCCAAGTCCCACAGGGGACGCCCTCTTGCGCAGGTTGCTTAGTTTGTAGAGTTTAAACCATTTATCTAGGCTGGAGCTCTGGTCGCCTTTATGCCCGGTGAGGTAGCAAAAGCCTCAGGGCCAACTACAAATGTCCGTCCGTAAAAAAAAACTCTGGCCAAAGAGTGTAGTCATTAGTCTTCCTAAAATAAATTGCTTGTTCCAGCATCAAGTTAGGCCTTCGCCTCCTGGACCTGCTGGACTACGGTCTGTTCGACGTAACGGGTAACATCTGGCTGAAGATAAAGTTCGCCATCACCACCGCCGCCGGACCCTACGACGTGTTCCATGAAACTTTACAACTTGTTACTGGTATGAATATAATTATAGATAAAATATTGGCCCAGACAAAATGCCACTACAAATGTATGGTTCTTGACATGTATCACGTGATCAAACGATTCTATTTTAAGAATGATGGGTATTCAGTGGTTGCTATGTTTTAACTTAATGTTTTGGTCACCAACATGCCTGTTAAGCGTGGTGACTAAGGCGAAGAGCAGCGTCTGTCTTTGAGGGAGGGAGTCTTATGTACAGCAGAACACGGTATACGGGATGATGATGATGATATTTTTGAGTGAAATATTATAATTTCAGGTTTACTGATGAACAGTACTTTTGAGTATTCAGGTGACTTGCCGCCGACTACAGTGCAAGCTATCAGCGACATAGTTCCTAACATACCACAACTGATCGCTGACGCCGTCGATATTATCGTTCGTGGTGATACTGATGTAAATATATTTTATTTAGCCATGATTGAAAAATATAGGTATAACTTCAAAAAATATTTTGGAATAAAGGAAAATTTTTTGAGCGAATGCACCTATGACTCAGCAGTAAAAGTAGTTGCTACTGAGGTTGGGTCGATTGTCGTCGTCTGGGTTCGGTTACCTACCGTTACAATTATTTGTGAAGCCTCCGAAAACTACTGAGTCTGGGTGTCTTTGTGTCCGTGAATGGGCTGCTTTTTAATGTAACTACGACATAATTTTAATTTCCCTAGTGCGAGAGTTGTCAATCAAAGAACATTAAAAAATACTTTTGAAATTTACAGATTGAGCCAATAATATCAATCCTCAATGCGTACCCCCCATGGCCGTGTTCTTCGACCAGCATGTCAGAGTTATTACAAATTACATCACAATCGAAAATAGCGGTACAAGGAATTGAGACTATCTTGTGTATGAACAGACAGTTTTTGGATGAATGGACAGGATATTTGCAGGACAAAAATGCCACGGTAAAGGTGAGTGCCAAATTAACTAATAATACATTTTTTTCTACTCCCACCACTGCAACTTCTGTAAGCCAAGATCCATAAGTAGCACACCAAGTCCCGGGAAAAAGTTAAATTGCCTTGTATTTCAATCAGAAAGAGAATAGGAGGAGTAATAAAGATTTATTTTACTGTCACTCTCACACTAATTATTTAGGTAATTTCCAAAAAAGCCTGCCCGACCATTAGTTTGCGATCCAGCGATCGCTCTGAGCACAGATTTAAGCCACAAAGAGGGCTTACGCCATTTAATGAAACTGGAACCCTGTCCCATATAAGTAGCAAATATCTCGTGGTTATCTAAACATGTCCAATGAAGCAATTTTCCTTAATTTCCAGAAGTCTAATACCTGGAACACAACAGAATACGAACCACATCTATTGCTCAAATTCTCTTCTATCGTCGACGCAATTATTGAAGATATCAAAAGCACTAAAAAAGCTTTAGACTACACATTTGAAGATTCTACTGACGGTCGATTTGGTATGAAAGAGGCCCTGAATTATGCACTGAAATCCTTGAATATATCGGAAAGGGACGCTGTGTTGAGGTAAGTTTTTGTTTATTTAGGTACATTTTATATTACCTGCCTTAAAATAAATCAATAATGATTTCAAATTCCGATATTTTTAGACATGTTAATGATATACAGTACTTTGCGTTATATTAATAGTACATTTTCTTTCTGAATATGCTTACTTGTAACGTAGGCCCCACTGTCACGTTGGGCCCACCGTAACGTATTACGTGTTGGTGTAGCCAACCACGTGTTACATATCGCACGCTTAGAAATATAGTGACCTAATTAAAAAAAAGCAAATGTTAGGTAAATGGCGAAAAAATATTGTCAAATCCATACATTTTGTAGAAAATATAAAATATTCGGCTGTTTTAAAAAGATGTGTAGGTATTTTATTAGTTTCATATCAAACTTATTAATATGGATCTATGAAAATGTTGAATTTAGGTCATATTCTGAATATAAGTCACACATACGAATTTTTGAATTGGGTCCCTATATTTCTGAGCGTGCGATATATGAAAAGAGATGAGTTATATATATAAAGAGAGGAAATAAACACAGATCACTCGGTGCACTATAGTTTATTATTTATAAATTAAATTAGATTACAAGATTAACAATATTAAGAATAAGGGGGGCAAGTCCTAGGACTCGGTTTGAGCAGGTGACCAGGTAGTCATAAAACACTTAGCTTTTTATGAAGCTGGATGGTAGTGTTCTCGCTGACGCTTCAGGTAGATGGTAGCGGCAGCGAGGGAAGCAGGGCTCGTGTCCACGTGTCTAGTCCGGATGGTAGTAGCAGACTGGTGTCCGGTGTCGACCGCAGCGTGAGGTTTTAGAGAGGTTAAAGAGGACGCGGCATTCGTGCGCGCCCCTTTTATAGTCACAGCCGCTGGTCGGGGGCAGGTGGGAGGCTACGGGTGACGGCGACAAAGACGCATCGTCACATACTGAAACTACAAAATCTTCTAGCAAATTAAAATTTCGATACTCCCCATCAACCTTAAAAACAATAACCAACTTACAATCCCCAGGAAAATGTTTACGCAAATCGATACAGCTCTTAACGCCATCAACACTACGTCGATACCAGACGACGTGCCCCTCAGTAATCTATGGGAAAGATTTACCAACTGCACTATAAGTGATGACGACTGCAAAATGGTTGGCCGCAAAGCTTGGAAGTACTTCTTCGAATCGTTTTCAGTCATACTTGAGAATATTGCAACCGATCTGTTGACATATTTTAAAGAGATTAATGGTAAGTGGAACTTGATACATAAGCATGGCTTCGTTTTACTTGCAACTCGTCTCCATAGAATAAGCAACTCTTTTATGGGGCAATGTATACTATTATAGCAAACTCCCCTGTTAATAAATTTAAAACCATTGTTAAAGCTAAATTATGTAAAAAGGCATATTATAAAATATCATACTATGTAAATGACAGAATGGCATGGGAGTAACTTGCTCTGGAATGACACTGCTGCTAAACAATATTGTAAGAGAAACGTTTTTTTTTTTTTAATAATTCCTCTGATTTTTTTGCCAGTTCTTCTCAGAGTTGCCACGTCTTGAACTGGTGGTAGGAAAAGAAATGGACGCATCATAAGAACATGATTCAATTTTTTGAATTGTATCTATATTAATAAAGAAATTTTGACTTTGACTTTGATATAATATTAGAGCTTTAAGTAAACCAAATAGCATTCTAAAACAATCCTCTCTGTGTTTTAAACTAACAGACATATACATTACATTAATTAAAACGATAATTTTAATCAGTGAATAATTCTTATTATTTCTCTTCGTAGAGCCAAACTCAAACCTACTACAGCTTTTAGGATTCACAAGGAATACTGGATTGTACATGCTGTATGATAACACGCCTGAATTTGTGGGCGTACTGCTTAACTCTTACTGGGACTTTGGATTTATGAGCCAGGTAAACGAAACGAAATATGGTATAAAAAGTCCACATCTATTATGAGAGTCCAAATGACAATTGTCATACTTGAAGTTTTTGAGCCAAAATTCAACCATTATTGACATTAATTGACTGATTACTTACACCTAATCCATCTTATTATTATAAAACTTTTAAGCTTATTCATTTATATTATATCAAGATACATTCTAACTTTTTAATGTTCAGGTCCGTCGAGCAACCTTATTCGAGTTCTGGGATTGTGACGAAGTAGTGTCAGCGTTAGTTCCTCCTCCGGGCAGTACTATAGACAAGAAAATGATTAAGAAAGTTCAGCCATTTATATGTCCGTCTCTGTTGCACTGGTTGTCGTTGCCGAGAGGAGATAATACGCTACTAGATGTGTTCTCTAAGCCGGTGAGTAAATTTATAATGATATAAAAAATTATTACGGTTAAACGCTTACAAATGAAAAGCTCATTTTATAAAGTGCATAAACTACTTAAAACAATATTGAATAATATTCTGTATCCTAGGGAAATATAATAAAATATTTTAAAATATCCCTATAATAAAATAATTTAATTTAAAATAACATTAACCACTTACTTATTATAAATCTGTTTCAGCAATATTACGTCTACACATTACAAGTAAAAAACTTGACTAGCAGATACGAAAAAGCTTACACCAAAGCGACGGAACTTGCTGATTACCTCATGGATGTATCTAAAAAGAATCAAACAATAATTACTGATGATTATCCTGCACTTAACACTATTGAAGATAAACTCAAGCAAACAGTAGATAAAATTTTAAACTTTAAAATTGAAGAAGACAACCCCAAATATAGACAGTTTAGTGAAATAAACTCAAAACAATTTGCTGCATACATTTACTTAACAAGAATAGTAGTAATAGTCAACCAGTTACACGAAAATATTGATAATATTGAAATAAGCACCATCACAGATGATGAAAACATGAAAGCTGTTGATTCAGATTTGACTATTATTAAATATTTATTTAAAAGAAAACCTGCAGACGCTATTGCTATGCATTTTGATTTAATAACCAATTTTATTTGGAATGACAAAGAAAATTATAACTTAGTGGATGCGTTTAGTAGCATTTGTGACGATTTAAAGAATAATATTAGTACAAAAATATTAGATACGAAAACGATAAATCAATTATGTACGAAACGCTATAGAGAAATTTATGGAGCAGTACAAAATAGCGTTGTGTCTGAATTTGTAGAGGCAAAAAAGAGTTTGTTGAACTTAATCAAAGTGCTGCAGAACGGCGAAAATGCTGAAGTGACTGATATTGCTGAATTCTTAAGTGGAAGGTAAGATCTTTTAAACAAAATTAATTTTTTATTTTTTATTTTTGTCTTTATCACTTATAGTCTTCCCAACCGGCATTTCACGTTAACAAAAGTACGTGTTTTTCTGTAATTTTAACTTGCTCCCGTATATAGAGTGGTAATCTAATAAATAAAAAGAAAATGTCACTATATTATTGAATTTAGATATTTACTTTAACTGAAATGTCGATTCTTTCAGAAAAACTCTTCTATCGTCTTTGAAGAACTCAATAAAATATTCCTACGACCTCAGCATACCTATTTACCTCAAATACCTGCAGTCAAACCTGCGAAGCTACAACGTGTTACTGTCGTTCCTCGCTGGCGAGGACTGGTGGAAGGAACTGAAACAAGTTTATAGCGGACCTTACGCTTCTCAGTTCTTTGGACAAGTGGAGAATAGTTTTGATTTGGCTGAGGATTGGTTTTCTAAGTTCGATGAGTTTCATGTAAGTTTGTTCGATCTTTTCTTCGCTTTTGTTTAAAAGACATGATATCTTAACTGTCCCGCGTAGATACCTCTCCTGTGGTTACCTTATCTTAAGATATATCTTATGTTACTCTTTGAAGTATAGCAGTCTTTGTTAGTCCTGGAAAACATAACTATCTAATGGTGAAATAATTGTCAAAATCGAATCAGGAGTACCCCAGACATCCAAACTCACAAACTTTGGCTATAACACTTACATTTTAGGCGGTTACCGTAAATACAAGCCAATGTGCCTTTATATGGCTAAAATAATGCAACTAAATTTAAAGTAGTTACCTACTTTTAAAAAGAGGGTTCTACTGAGTTTTTTGGCAGTACTGCGCGGTAGGGAAAAAATATGACGATTCCAAACAATTTCTACGGAATAAATTAATTTTGAATTTGAATTTACAAATATGCATCTGGTTGAGCTAAATCTTTGCATACACGTTTAATCTCTCAGACACTTCTTTGCAGACACTCCGACATTATATCCACGAAGTAACTGACAGACTAGTCAGAGTTCGTCCCATTTTTGTTTCAGCCAATGATTAAAATTCGAGATACTTGATTCTTCATTGATTTTCATTTTCCTCTAATGCCGTTAATATCTTCTCAGATTGTTCGTCTACTGCACGACGTGGACACAAACTCCACAGAGTCGTTCTGCCAAAACAACGTAACGCTGTCGGACTACCTGCCCGACTCCACCGGCCTGCTGTCTACGCTGAAACGGCAGCTGTGCGATGCTGAACACACTGAATTATTTAGAGAGATACCACCGCTGCTGTACGCTTCACAGGTAAACGTGTACCTGTAATAATAAACACGTACACAGTAGTAGAAATAGTTAGTTTTGGAAAGGAAAAAGGCGTATAACGTCCACCGCTGAACATGGTCATCAGGGTTCTTGTCATAGTTATTACGTTTGGCAGGCGGGTTAGTGACCGCATTATTATATAATAACACACAGAGGGAACCGATGCAAAAAATATGTTATAACAATCGGGACCAACGGCTTAACGTGTATTTTGATGCACGGAGAAGGAGTTCCTCATCCAACCAGACCCGGAAAGAAATTTTAGATTTTACAAAGATTTTTGGCGGGCGCGGCGTGGGAATTGTACCCACGACCTCCGAGACTTATGCCGTTGTGAATAATAAATACCAACCACAAATGTAGACTAGACTAATGGGCCAACGGTTTTTACTCTCCGACCTGCTGGTGAAGCACTTAATTTTCTTGAGACAACATTTCTAGTAGGTAATACAATTGTTTTGCCCGACTCAGGACTTCAATAGTTTCAGTTAACACATTAGCACTAGACGTACGGGGTATTAATGCCAATGTACAAATCATTTGTAAGGTAAATAATTGTATTATTTTATTTCCAGGGCTACGAAAGCTCGCTCAAACTATCCAAAGAAGTAGACTACACTGCTTTAAATATGGACCTTAACACTATAGAGTCACACCTAACCCTCATAGCCAACGGACCTAAATCCCCATTACCTCCCCCATGGGTCACAGAAGAAAGACTCCAGCATTTAAGGACTGTAGCCTTGAAGCTAATGGCTAAGGAAACGTTGACAAGAGCAGCGTTTGGGACGATGAGCAATCTGGTTGATGCTGGCACACTGTTCCTGAATAACAGGTATTTATTACTCTGTCGAAGTGTACCATTTTCTTGCACAAGCCTCTTATAACGAATACGTTCTCATGGCAAGTGTTTGAAAATTTGCATAATTTATCGGTATAGCTCAGCAATTATTCTTATGAAATATATCAAAATTTCAAGAAAAAAAACATACTAAATTCCACGTAAGTAGAATGTGGCCTTCTATCTAAAAGACAATGATAAGTTTCGCAAAATTGGCTAGACACAAAAACGCCAATATGCAGGTTCGAGCTTGTCTTTGTAGTGACAACCTATTTTCTACATGTTGTGAATAAAAGGTAGTAAATACTACTACCTATATTAATGATCAATTCTTGAAGAATAAGTTTGGAAGACATTTTGAAAATAATGTTATAGTATTGTATGCTTTCCTGTAATTCTTTCGATTTTGTTAAATTCTTAAAAAAAATCTGCTCACTAATATGTGCAATATTAATTCTTCATTTCGCTCTGCAGCCAGTGCACAGCATGTTCTCAATTCACGACGTGGTTCAAGCAATTGAACCTGCAACTGTATAAGAAGCAGGAGTATGACTCGCTACTGTGCCACCTGAATGCCATGAGTCTTGACGACGTTTACCTCACCCTCAAGAATGACTTCCACTGGGATATGAGTATTAGAGAGGTGGGTAAAAGACCAAGCGACTTTAGGCACCTACAGCCTTAATTATTTTACTTTTTTCTCAGTTGAATTTACTATTTCGAAAAGGGCACATATAATATGACCAACTATTTGAGTTGCGCCCTTTTCAAAAGTGGTGGCTTCAGGAGAATGCTGAAAATACAAATCAAGCACTATAATTTTAAAGAAATTACATTTTCACAGCTGATCTCTTATCGCAATTACACAAAATACGAAATGAACAAATCAATGAACGAGTTCCTGTCACAAGTGAAGGTACATCTCCTGGAAGACATGGCCGCCAACACCACGAAACTAACGCAGTGTTTGATCAAGAACGTTACGAGGAACGAACTAGGGAATGCGACGCTGTAAGTTTTTCTTTAGATATTTTACTTGTTTGTAGATTAATATCCTTTTTTTTTATATCATCAAAGCTATCTATGGTCACCAAACTAGACAAGTTGGTGATGCCAGTTTGATGCTTAGTTAACAAATCGTTCAAGATGCAACTGAAAGTCTTGACAAGCCGTCCAAGAAAAATCATAACTCAATTGAAGCGTTTAAGTATTAAATTGAATACTGTTATGTTTTCGGGTGATGCCCCGGACTTAAACAAAGTTATCTTTACCTCAAAGCAATGCGGAGTTTAAAAGAATAAGAAAATCAATGAAGAGTACCTGAAGCACTACAGAATTGCCTTTTGCGTGCCTTGCTTTTTAACCTTAGTAATAATGAAACAACAAGATAAGGTTTCAGTAACAATATGGTCAGTACTCTTGCTGGCTTGCTCATTATTGAAGTTCATAGAATATACGGCTGAAATGATGGCGATGAGAAAATACAAAATAGACATTATATACTAATGTCTATTTTGTATTTTTTCATCTAGGACTATTTGACTCGTAGGACTATTCCCTATTTCAGATTTGCGTCAGTCCTATCCCACACTGCGACATTAATTCGAGCCGCCTTACCCCACATACACGAGGTCACAGGAGTCAAAGATATACCATACCTAAAGGAATTGTCAACGCAAGTGGCCCACAACCTTGATGTCGTCAGACCCGTGAGCGAACTCCTCAATAACAAGAGTGATATACATCATGAACTACACAAATGTATTGAAGGACATGATGTTGTGTTTTATATTCAAGATGGAGCAATCAATTTGAGGAAAGTAAGTATAATAAAGACAATCTCCGTGGCGTAGCGGTATATGGCTTTCCCTAAATCTTGGAGGTCATGGTTTCGATTGCTCCGATGCTACGGACAACAAATGTGCGAAAAAAAATGTATCATCAAATATTTCTTTCTTTGTTGAGGGTCTTACTCTTTGTGCCTCGGAAAGCACGTTAAGCGGTTGGATTGTACAATTAAATTTATAATTTCAGATGCAAAACTCAGCTGTTATAAATGAATACTTGGAGCCAACTAGTAGTAATTGGAGCTACATTTGCTCTAACTACGACTGCAGGTGTATCAACGAAGTTGTCATCAGTAATGTTAATGCTACACTTGTTAAATCATTGGTAAGAATTAAATAAAAAATTTAAAAAAATGAACTTTGCTTAGTATGGATATTTCATCATATTAGAGATCTAGAAATAGTCGTCGATTTTAGCGACTTCGACTTCACCTTTCTTTTATATCTTCCAGCTACCAAAACAACAACTAGAAGAGTTCTGGAGGTTCACCTTCGTGTCTAACATCCTGGCTCACGTCCAAGGTGTGGTGTCCCATGGAGCGCGTATCCTCGGGGTCGCCAGCCTGGTAGATATCCACGGACTGATGGATGGGAAGATAGCCGCTATGGTCGACACTCTGATGCTCTTCATCAATGAGGATATTTTGGGTAGTGTGCTGTTCAGGTGAGTCCAATAATTTTAAATACTATTTTATATAAAGTGGAACATTATTTGCGTAGTTCATTTTTATTATTTTTTTTTCTTGAATAGAAAATGCTATTTAAGTCACAAAACATCTATGTAAAACCGAGCTTTTCACGGGCGGTTTCTTTTGCGTAACGCCCTTCCCCGTAGGAACTTCATAATTAAATATAGCCTTTGTTACGCCTGCGTAACGTAGCTTTCTAATGATGAAAGAATTTTTCAAAACAGACCAGTAGTTCCTGAGATTAACATGTACACAAACAAACTTTACTAAAGAAACTGAGTCATCAGTGCTGTTAAAAATTGTGAAAATGTTAATGTAATAATACTATTCTATTTCAGTTTGCAAGGTATAACGGAGCAATTACAGCCGTTGCTACAGAGCACCCCACTGGAACATGATCTCAAGGCATTGTCCGCGGGCCTCAATGTTCTGAGGGAATTGAAGAATTATTTACTAGATGAAGTCAACTTAAAGTGTGAGTGGATTTATCATTTAAACCAGTAGTCAGACTCAGAAATCAATGTCAGACTCTGAAACATGAATTTAAAAAAAATAAAATAACTTCCAAAGTGACTTTTGAAAATTGTTTGAAAACGTTAATTAAAAGGATAATAATCATTTCACATTCGTTAATACTTTTCGTAGTCATTTGACACATAACCTTTAACCTAAGTTTTAAAACTTACCTCAATAAAGTAGGTATATTTCTTGGCAATTTTTTTTTTCTCTTTTTTTGAAAAGATTACAAGCAGAGTTATTAAATCTACTAGTATTCTTTAGAGTTGCCCAACTATCCGATAGTTTCGCTATCGATATATGACCTCGAAAATTAGTAACAATATCGATAGTGCTATCGATAGTATCGATATTATCGATAATATCGATACTATCGATATCACAAATTACTAATACTATTGATTGGAAGCAATAGTATCGATACTATTACATTATAATACTATCGATAGTATCGATTTTAAAGTAATACTATCGATATTATCGAAAGTATCGTTGCATTAAATGATTAAAACTATCAATACTATCGATAATTTGTAAAACTATCGATACTATCGAAGACCAACCCATGTTTAGGAGCAATACTATCGATAGTATTGCTCCTAAACACAAATTGGTCCCCGATAGTATCGATACTATCACTAATATCGATACTATCGTATACATCGTATACATATCAATAGGATATGACGTCAACTATCGATAGTATAGCGATAGTCGACTATCGATAGGCAACACTAGTATTCTTGTTAACCCTCGTGCTAAGCTAAAATTCTTGTGTTACGAGTGGGTTCACGTCGGTAGTGCAATGGGTGGGGTTCGAACCGGCGACCTCAAGATCACAAGCCCGAAGCCCTAGCCATTGGGTTACGGCCGCTTCAAAGCGTTGGAGCTTTTATATAGCTACTAGCTGTGCCGAGCCTACTTATCATTTCCATATCGTGTATTCCTAAATACCTCAAGGAAAAATGTTAGGTCCCCTTTACCTTACTTTTTCTCTACTAATTTACCAATGTATTTACAGTGGAAGTAGCCCAGCTGTTCCCGGACGGGGATAAGATCGAGGTCGGTCTGAGCGCGCTCGGCATCAACAACACTAACTTCTGGTCGATCGCTGCACCCAGGATACGGGCGGGACACATGCAGCTTAAACCTGTACGTTCAATTTGGAATTAAATTTCAGAATCCCATAAACTAATGTACGCTTGGTGTAGATTGAAAACCAATCGCTACGCTACGTATACGCAATGTGGCCAATTTTATTTTCTTAAGAAAAGGGAAATGTTTTAGCTATCTTTATCGCCATAGGGGTGATGAATCTGGAACTCCCCTCTTCATGGTGATGGTATAGGTACAGATAATACCATCAAGAGTAGTTGTACGTACAGAAACCCCCAGAAACACTAGTAATAGAAGCACTGGGAACTGCTTATGCATAAATTCTAGTGTCTTGATGTTTTAATAATGCACGGAAACCCAATGCGTCAATCCTCAAGAGTCGGTCTCATGTACCTCACCACCCGAAGCTGAATCTAAAAAAGTTAATCTACATGTTAATTGGTCTACCGAAATTATTTTAACTCCTTTTATTATTTTTATACATATTTCTTACAGCTCCTGACATGCAAACCCGAAGATTGTCACATATCGAACTACGTCTGTCAACTAGACCCCATGTCGAAGGTCATCATACCTTCCTCCCTGGATGTGGTGACTGCTGAGGATGTACTGTCCTTCGTAGCTGACCAGTTCTGTGGGCTGGAGGATAAGAGGGGGCAGCAAGTGGTGTCAGTGCTGATGAGAGGGTTCAACTTCTCCGTAGTTCTGGATCAGGTCAGTTTTTGGGTGATCCGTCATTATTATAGTTTCTTAGTTTAAAGAAAATCTAAAGTGTGAAAGAAACATGTGTAAGAAGGGTGTGAATATGGAAGATACGTCTAATAGGGAAAAATGGATGATAATGACATATTGCGCCGACCCCAAATAATGGGAGCAGGGCAGGAAGATGATGAAAGATAACCTGTAGTGTCTCAAAATCCTGTGTTATTAAAATGAACGTCTACTACATTAGTAGGTATGATTTGATAAAAGACTGCGCCGGCGTCACAGTGATTACGGTAATTGCTTCTACTGCCTGGTGTTCTGGATTCTATTTCTGCCCAGGACAACTATTTGTGTGGACCACAAATAGATGTCTGACCATAAGATGATTTCTGTATCATGCATACAACCTCCATGGCGTTGCGGTGAGAGGCTTTGAGTCTGAAGCCCGGACTCCACCAAAGTGGAGACGAGCGGAGATGAGATGTTGTTATAACAACCAATAGAATTTCGTTATTTACACATCTCGTCTCAATAACGAAATTCTATTGGCTGTTAAAAAAACATCGCCTCTCCGCTCGTCTCGTCTCCGCTTTGGTAGAGTCCAGGGCTCAGACGTTATGCATCATCATGATAATTTATCATTAAAGTTCACCATTGTTCTGTTAACAGGTCAAAAGCGTCCTCCTAACAAAGTTATACGCGGCCTCCAACCTGACCACCTCCGAGGGCGCTACTGTCCTCTCCAAGTTCTCTCAGATGGCAGCGCTGGTGCCTCTCGTGCAGCAGAATGTGGGAGATGTGGGGGACCTGCTGGGGAACGAACCCATATTCCAGAGCTTAAAGGACTTCAGCAATGTGGGAGGATTAATGTCATGTAAGAAAAAATAACATTTATTAGAGTTAGAGAGAGAGGGATTGTAAGAGTATTCTATTCTAAAAGAAGATCAACTTCTTTTAGAGTACTCTTTATGATACACAAAAAAAACACAGGACAAAGAAAACACACAAGAAAAAACATAATAGGCATAGTACAATAGGCGGTCTTGTCGAATCTAATTTTTATTAAGATCGTCTTTGATTTGAACGTGAAATTTCCGCCTTTGTATTTTCCTTCCAACTCTTCCGTTCACATTCGCCCTATAAATTTTGTTTACTTGTTAGTCTCTACTGATCTAATAGATCAATTTTTCGTTTTCTACCACCAGCTCCTGAATTCCTGTCGAGCGCGGGCAGTTTGATGTGCGGCAAACCGTTCGAAATCAGCAGTAATCGGTTCTACAAAGCTATCGCGGCAACTCCTGACTTGTCCACTGCGCCTGATCAGGCGCAACTCGATGTCTTACCTAGTAAGTTGTGACTAGTTTTAACACTTTTTTATCCGCTTTAGGTCCACTGCTGAATATATTATCTCCTCGTAACGTGAGGGATATCACACCGTTAGGCAGACGGATTAGGGAGTGCAGTAAGATGGTGAGTATCCTTAAGCTGGTCCCCATATTGGTACCCATCTATCAGTTGTATGTCCCTTAGCCTCGATTTTTTTCAGCCCGTTTAGGTACAGTGGTGAATTGAAACTGAATTGGATCTCGTCTTAACGGACCTTCTAAGCGCGGTTCGTAGCGGGATATTGCCAAAATCATTATGCTTGCCTGGCGGATCGGTAATCGTAGTGACAAGGTGTGTATCCTTGAGCTGACAGATGCTGCTGCCAATCCATCAGCTGTGTGTCCTTTTATTCGGGTATTACGACACCCGCAACAAAATATGGGGTGGTCTATTGAAAATTGCACGGTTTTATTTCAACAATTAGAAATCGAGATTGGAAATTTAGTTACGGCATAACATCCTTAATATATTGATAAGTAATATTATTGGCGCAGTCCGAATTTTATAATTAAAGGAGACATCGAAAAAGTTCTACCCATATTTTCTAAAGAGAAGATTTTAGTTTTGAGATTTTATTTAAAAACGGATTATTTATTTTGTTAAACTCGCAATTAACTAGTATTTTTCTATAATTGACAATTTCTCCGCAGCCGATTTTTGCCGCTCGTTATACCAGGACATAATAAAAATGGAAGGCGGCAAGCTAGTTTGGAGCTTTGTGAAACCGCTAATCATGGGGAAGATACTGTACACGCCGCCCAGTCCTACTGTCGTCAGGATTATTGAGAAGGTAAGAATTTATGTGAATAAAAAAAATATACAATTTTTATTTATTTCTGGATGTTTTTATGTTCCGCGCAGTTCAACCCGCCTAGATCCTGTTCCCGTGGAAAGGTTGTGTTATAAAATAGGACTATGTTAGTCGTGGATAACTTGGCTATGGATTAGGGATGACGACTAAAAAAATCTATTTGGTGCGCCAGTTAGAGAACCCCAAAAAAATAAAATATATATTTTTTTCGTTCCAAAACCAAAAAATGACGAAGATATTTTCGCAGGCCAACACAACATTCGCTACAATAATAAAGCTGTCGAACCTCATCCACTCGTTCGCGGGTTCGTTCCCGGCGGTGCACAAACTGACCTCCCACCGCGACGGTGTCGGCGTGCTGAAGAGATTGTTGACTCAACCACAGTTCGAGGAGATCAGAGAGATGCTGGTGGGAGGCGGGGGAGTGAGGGATATGGGAGATGTCGATGTGGATGGAGTGTTGGATGAGTTTGGGGATGTTGAGGTGAGTTAATATAAAATATTATTAAGTTATTTCAGCGAATTTCATGGAGGAAATATAAAGAGGAACTGATCTGATGTGAGATCAGTTACTATAGTAATTGAGATTGAGATGAGTATTACTATAGTAGTACGTAGTGTATTTTTAGTGGAGAATGAGTTTTTTTTACTATGAGCCCTGGTTCAAAAAAACTGCGGTCCCCAGGCCTGAACCCATTGTTGATCGACTCATTAATTTGAAGTTACTATGTGTGCAAAGACGCAACAAAATCAAACCTAAAGTTGACGAGTTACATTTGTTATTATTTTTTTTCTAATGACTAATTATTTGCTTCTATCTAGATTTCTGCTGTACAGATTTTTTTGATTCTGTACAAAAAATATAGTATTTTAGATGATCTTTCAAACTAACCATGTGGCAGGCTTGGGGTCATACTTTTTTTTTATAATTTTTGGACCAAAAAAAACATTCTCCTTTGTTTAACAACTTTTTTTTCGGACGTTACTACATAGTGTAGTTATCTACGAGGGTTTTTCTACTTCACCGGGCATAAAAGTGAGCAGTTATCCAAAAACTACAAACTAAGCAACCTGCACAAGAGACCTTGGCTCAGTATAGTGGCTTTTAATTTATTAGGGGAATTTTGTGCAACTGTCGCTCTACTTTACAGTTCGCGAGCATCTCGGACTTCGGGTCTACGAGGGCATCGGAAAGTTTGTTGCAGACTAAGGGTTGGAAAGGCTTTGTTAACAACAACACTTATCTGTATGGACTCATTACTGGTTAAAAAGAACGAATAACACAATAATCAGCCGTATAGGCTGTATCAATGTTACATTGCCCTGTGTTACAAGGACCTCGCAAGTTTGTGGTAGAGGAGGAGCCCTCCGTCATATATTGTTACCGGGTTTGTTTAGTAAGGTATTTATTAGCAAAAGTTGCTTTGAATATTCCAGAGTATTGGCAGTCTGCTAACCAAGGCTTCGGACCTACTCCATTGCATCAACTTGAACAGGTTCCAACCTTCGCCCGATGAAGAGCATCTCACACACGAAGCGGCCAAGCTCAGCATTGTTAATGAGTTCTCTGCTGGTAAATAAACCTTTACTAAATCTATATTTCTATACTAATACATATATAAAGCGAGAAGAGATAGAAGAGTTTGTTTGCTTGAACGCGCGTATCTCAGGAACTATTGGTCCGATTTAAAAAAATCTTTTAGTCTTATAAAGCTAACGGGAGTAACGAGGGTGAAACTGGCGCGGGATGCTAGTAACCTATATATACTAAACTGGCTGTTGCCCGCGATTTCGTTCGCGAAGATTAAACACGTTTGAAATCTTTACTTTCCTGTTTTATGGCAAAACGTATAAAAAATGCTCAAAATGTGTTACATCCCCCTCCCCCTCCCCCTTTCACTTTCTGAAATCGCTAACTTCCAAAACTTATTGACTGGTGAATACATTTGTAGTCTAACAGTTGAATGAATACTGCAGGAGAAACTAAAACCGCTCAACCATGGAGGTTGTCTATTCGTAGATATCTTTATAATTCATCATCATCAGCCCGTATAACGTCCACTGCTGAACATAGGCCTACTCCCAAGGGACGGTTTTAGCAAGGTCCACGCTTGGATTGTAAGACACAGGGAAACGATGCTGCCCGTTCCCTGGTATACGTTTGCTCCAAATGATGTTATAAAAATCGGGACCAGCGGCTTAACGTGCTTTCTGATGCACTCAGGGTAATCCCTCAATGAACCAGTCCCGGAAAGAAATCTTATAATTTACATAAAGACTTCTTTTATGGTCGATTCCCACCGAATCGTCAAAGATAAATTATGTAAAAAGGCTTATTATAAAATTTCTGATTATGTTAATGACAAAACTGCTTGGGAGTGAGTTGCTCTGAAACAATACTACAATTATTACTGCTTTATTAATAATTGTAAAATAAAATTTATTTAAAACAAAAGGATTCCTCTGAGTTTCTTGCCAGTTCTTCTCAGAGTTGCCACGTCCAGAACTGGTGGTAGTAAAAGAATGGGACGCATCATAAGAACATGATTTAAAATATTTTAAATGTGTCTATGTTACCGGATATGTATGAAATCTAGGAATTGTACACAATTCCTAGGAAATATATACCCTTCCGAGCCTACTTAGGAAATGTGTAAAATAATGTTTCAAAGATTCCTTAATACACACATTTCCTGTGAAATGTATGTATTTCCTAGGAATTGTATATAATTCCAATATCGTATCAGGAAATGTATAAAAAGAATGCTTTCTGTAATAAAACATGTTGCTTCAACGAGAATAATATTTTTTATCAATATAAATAGGTAACAATCATACCGTAAAATATGATTAATGTTATCTTACCAATTAAAGCTTCAAAAATCAACTAGGTATCTATTAACTTTTAAGGTGCATTTATCGGAATATCACTGTTACCAGAAATTAATAAGAATCATATGTTGATCAACCTAGTTAGTTGATAAACGAGGTTTCGGGTGGTTATAAAAAAAATAACCTAAACCTACCCATTGATATTTCCGATAGCTATTTAGGAAATGTATAGATTTCCTAGGAAATATGTCTAATATAATTTATTTCACACATTTCCGGGCGATTTTAGGAATTACATACATTTCCTAGGAATTGTATACAATGACGGATTACATACATTTCCGTTAACATCTATATGAATAAAGAATTTTTGACTTTGACTTTGAACCTACGACCTCCGAGACTCAAAACGAGACTATCTAACGAGAGTATCTAACACATATTGTACGACATATTATACTTCCAGGCGTAGTGTTCCTAAACGCAGAGGATCAAGATGACTCCCTTAGCAACGTAGAGTACAAGATCAGGATGGACATCGACAACGCGCCCACTACCAAACGACTCAAGGATTAGTAAGTACACATTTAATAGTTAGAGGACATCCATACAGTACGTCATAAAAATTTCATGAGTTTTTTAGGTTCCCCCCATCCTTGTTACAGCTGGTCATATTTATTTTGTGAGACCCCCTACCTAATGTAACGTATATATGTTTTGCAATTTTACATTAATTCTTGTTAAGGTTCCGTACCCGAAGGGTAAAAACGGGACCCTATTACTAAGACTGTCTGTCTGTCTGCTGTCAACACGTTGTATCTCAAGAACCGCCGCAATAGCTAGACAGGTGAAATTTTCACAAATGATGTATTTCTATTGCCGCTATAACAACAAATACTAAAAATGAAATAAAATTAATATTTAGGGGGGGCACCCATAGAACAAACTTTTTTTTTTTTCTTTTTGCTCAATATCAATAACGGCAATAGGTAGGCACTTGAAAATGGTATAGAACCCTTCGAGCGCGAGTCCACCTCGCACTTGGCCGGTTTTTAAATTAGGGAATATTTATAGTTATAGTTAAGAATATAGTTTTATATGAATTACTTTTTTTTTATTGAATCAACCACAAATCAAATATTTGAATAAAATAACGAAACAAAAAGCTTAAATTCCGCGATTTAACACCTTGATACATTAGATTTTGTAATGTAACGAAACTTAGGATCCTTTTCATACCATGTTCCACTTCACCACTCTCTCACTCCTCCCCCCACCCCGCCCCCACTCCTTTTCGTGTCATGGCAGAAAGTCGTCAACAAGCATAGGCTTTATACTATGCTTATCATCCATTATAGCATGGTTTCCCAAATGGACAGAAAATATGTTTGACTAATTTATCGTTACAAACTAAGAGACAGGCAGGCTTGCCTGGCCTAGACTCGTTATCGGCTTATGGCTAAGAATGAAAGAACTTTTAAGTAGGCATTATTAACCATAAGAACCATAAACTTTAAAGTTACTCCATTAATTAATAAATATAAATATATAATATACAAAATAATTCTAAACCAGCCCGTTTATGCACACTGCCTCACATATGGCGTCTAACAGATGTAAAGGGATATTGACATAAACACTACGCTTAGCAGGCGGATTGGCGATCGCTGTAAGGTACACTAACCCTCAGCTGGAAAATGCTGCTGCCCATCCATCAGCCGTATATCCCTTAGCCAGTCAGTAGTTACAGGTTTCTTAAGACAGATATCACACGGCAATTCTTTATTAATAAAATAATTTATTTTCCCCAGTCTCTGGATCCCTGGACCAGAATCATCTTTCATCGAGAACATGCGATACTTCCGCGGCTTCGTGCAGATACAGGACTTAGTGGACAATGCGATCATACAGTTGTCCCGCTCTAGCAGGCACAAGAGAGACACAAGTGAGAAAGAGATGGAATACGCGGTGTACACGCAGCAGACACCGTACCCATGCTATAGGAAGGATTAGTAAGTTATAAACATTAGTCAATACATATTTAATTATTGTTATTTTTGATTTTGGATTAACTTAAAAAAATAATAAGGGAAAGACCTCGACGAACTTTCTCTGACCAAATCGGAGACATCCTCGCAAAAGGTCAAATAAGATCCACCCTAAACCGACGTGCTTGTATGAAGAATGTTATGAGAGTGAATGAAGCGAAAGATGTGTGTAGGGATCGTAGCAAGTGGAGGTTAATTGTCTCTGCCTACCCCGCTGGGAAACAGGCGTGAGCTTATGTATGTATGCATGTTAAAAAATAATAAGCAGGAAACTTAAAATGTCATCATGTTTCCTTTAATAAGGTATGCTCTCATTGCTTTATCCACGTGAACCCACTAGTAACACAAGCAGCACGCTTAGCATGAGGGGTTAACAAGAATAGTAGTGTGCAAAACTCTGTTATTAGTCTTTTAAAAAATAAATAACATTTCACTTTAATTATTTTATAACGTATTTTTTAGTCAAAGTCAAAAATTCTTTATTCATATAGACACATTTAAAATATTTTAAATCATTTTCTTATGATGCGTCCCTTTCTTTGACTACCACCAGTTCTGGAAGTGGCAACTCTGAGAAGAACTGGCAAGAAACTCAGAGGAAACCTTATTTAAAAAAAAAAAATATTTTACAATTATTAATACAATTGTTTCAGAGCAACTCACTCCCAAGCCATACTATTATTATTATATTGACATTACGATTTACTATTAAATATTTTACATGATTTATCATAGTTACAGATTCTAAAATTATCAAGTTTTTGTTTATTTATTGATTTAATAACTACTGGCTTCCCGCACGCGGTTTCACCCGCGTAACTCCCGTTCCCGTGGGAAATTCATAATAAAATATAGCCTATGTTCTTTCTCAGGCTCTAGACTATATCTGTACCAAATTTCATTTAAATCGCTTCAGTAGTTAAGGCGTGATTGCGTAACAGACAGACAGACAGAGTTACTTTCACATTTATAATATTAGTAAGGATAACATTTTAAAGTTTTTTTTTAATACCTAGTTTACTTATAAGTACTGTAAACGTTCAAAAGTGCAGTAGCACCTCGATGTTTATGATGGTGTTACTTATTGTCAAATAAACAATATCAATCGTATGCGAGCGATAATCTTTTTGTGCTTGTTTTTTGAATTGACTTCAAAGATGAAGGTCATAAGCAGAACTGGTATTGACGATATAATTTGTCAGACTGCTACTGGGCTTTTGAACGGTACTGTACAATTAGCCCAAGTCCCCCAAAGGGGTAAAGTGGCCCTACCTTCTAACAAAGGTATCTTGTTGCAGCTTCCAAACCTCTCTGTACGACTCTCAGTCGTTGATCGTGGCGTTCTTCTTCTCGTTGCTGTTTACTGTCGCGTCTGCTGTGCGGTTCATTGTATCCGACAAGGAGACTGGAAATACTATGGTAAGTTGTTGTTAGGACTAAATGCAAAACGAATTGTGTAGTTTGTGGCTTAGAATAGTTATGTATACAGTAGAATCCAGTTACAAGGACGGCCAAGGGACTTGACTGTACCGGTGGCTCAGTGGTTACGGTAGTTGCTTCTGAGACCTGCCCGGCTAGCACAGGCAGCGCGACTCGAGTCTACTCTACGGAGGCCGACCAATCAGATTGCAGAAACGCACTGTCACGTGACACTTTCTGCAATGTGATTGGTCGGCCTCCGTAGAGTAGACTCGAATCGCGCTGCCTATGCTAGCCGGGCTGGTGTTCTGGGTTCGATTCCCATCCGGGAATCCATTATTTGTGTGAACCACAAATAGTTATTTTGACTGTTTGTAAAGTGCGAGAGTTGTCGTTAAAAAAAACGTATTTTTCCCAGCTAATGTCAGTAATGGGTGTGAACCTCCGCTGGCACACGTTGTCCTGGCTCCTCTCGTCCCTGGCGGAGATGGTGGTGACCTGCGTCTGCATCACCCTGGTGCTGTTCTACGGGGGGATCCTGCCGACCACCTCGCCAACGCTGGTGTTCACATTGCTCGTGATATTTGGAGTAGCTGTGCTCAGTTTTTGGTAAGTTATAGTGTACAACTTCCGTGGCTTGGCGGTATAACTCGTGGGTGTGATTGCCACACCGGACTAGGTATCTTCCAGTAAATTCTATGATTTCTTTCCGGGTCTGGTTGGTTGAGGCACAACCCTCCGTGTTTTGGAAAGCAAGTTATAACATCATCTATGACAATCGTATACCAGAGAATGGGCAGCAGCGTTTTCCTGTATTTTACAACAAAATTACAATTTCGGTAGCTGGGTAGGCTCAAGATCAAGATGACTATTGTAGAGCGACAGTTACACCAAACTCCCCTAAAAAAACTAAAATCCATAATCCTTCCATCTCCCCGTCAGCGACCGCCCTGAGCCGAGGTCCAAGTCCCACAGGGGACGCCTTCTTGCGCAGGTTGCTTCTTTTTTGGGCTTAAACCATTTATCTAGGCTAGAGCTCTGCTCGCCTTAATGCCCGGTGAAGCAGCAAAAGCCTCGGGGCTAAATAAATATGTCCGTCAGAAAAAAAAACCCTATATGGAGTACCTCATGTTCAGCAGTAGACGTTATGAAGTTGATGATGATAATATTTAAACGATACTATACTATTTTAAGAATAAACCATTCTATATCTTCCTATGGATGTTATAACACCTAATAAAAAAATATGTGCAAAAGGAACAGTATACAGAAACAGTATGCCTGGGGGCCGAGTCTGCTATTTTTTTAAGTATTGTGCCACCATAGTTCCATCATGATATCATTATGCCAAAAACGGTAATCTACTAATCTCACTATGGTATCGGCGCTGGAATGGCAGTCGGTGTTGCTACCGCAGAAAAAGGCCGTCAACAGAAGTAGCAGGGGAGATGGTTAGGGAGATTGTAATGTTTATTTAGGCGATTTCAAAACTTATAAATGTATCTTTGTTATTATATTCAACTACACTAATGTCATCGTGGCATCATAGTGACACCATTATGACGTCATTTGTATTAGTAGATTACCAAATGGGAAGAAAACCGACCATTGAACTGTCATTGACAGTTCATGGACACGCCATTCCGATATTAGAATCGGGGCCCTGTTTCATTCTCCTTTTGTATAAATTTATGGAAGGAGAGTAGGGAGGCCATTGCCCTGCATTGGGAAAGTTTAAACTAATGATGATGATGATGAATCTTCTTTTAAATGTCACCCCTTTCTTCTGCAGCTACATGTTGTCGAAGTTGTTCATGTCGGCGAGCCTGGCGGCCGTGTGCGCCGCCATCGCGTACCTCATGTCGTTCATGCCGTTCGTCATCATACTGTCGTTGGAAGCCGTACTGTATAGCGAACTCAAACTGCTCGTGGTGAGAATTCCATCTATCTATATCTATACTAATTATTAAAATTATTAAAATTATTAAAATTATTATTAAAATTATTAAAAAATTTGTGCCGGTTCGTAATGGAACAATAACAGGTGTTAACTAGAAGTTATGAAATGGATTCAGCACTTAGGTATTTATGAACACTTGTACTTGTCTACAATATATCTACATATTATAATCTATACTAATATATACATACGACAATAATTATAATCTATATATATATTTACTATTAAGAGAGAGTTAAGTTGGAGAGTTCGTTTGTTTGTTTGAACGCGTTAATCTTAGGAACCACTGGACTGATTTTAAAAATTCTTTCAGTGTTAGATAGCCCATTTATAGCCATTTATAGCAAAAAAAAGTGATATTCATAATGTTAACACGAGAAATAAACATAAAATTTCCATACCCGGTTTTAGAGTTAGTAGAACCAATAAATCATTTATGGGAAATTGCATTAGGTTTTATAACAAACTCCCTAGTCATGTAACTGATTTGCCTGATCCAACTTTTAAAGTATATATTAAACGGGTCTTCATATCTAAAAGCTATTATAGCATTAAGGACTATATTGAGGATAAAATACGTTTGGCTTCATAAACCTACTTGCGTAACACTTCCTAGAGACCCTGTACCCAAATAAAATAGTAGTAAGCATAATAGTGTGATGTTCTGTGAACTATCTGTAATTGACCTACTTACATAATAATATATTATATTCATAGACCGCTAGTTCTGTCTCAAATTATTTTATTTATCTATTAGTATAAAAACACAATAAACAAATATTTCAAAGACAACCGTTTGGGCAAAAAATGTGTATGCCAATAAATAGTTAAAGAACCTGGACCAAAACCTACGTTCTGCCCATTTGAGTATGTTTCGCCGGACCGTCTCATGTGGGTCGTGTTAAAACCGGCAGTAGAATAACCCACTGGTTTTGTTTCGCCGGATCTTCTCAGTTGGGGCGTATTGGATCCGGTGGTAGCATTAAAGCGCGTCCGTCGTTATATACTTATGGTCCACCTAAATAATGACAATTGTTCTAACCTACTATAGACAGAACAAGCTATTTGACACAATATAGTTAAATAATAAACTAAGACTAAAATATTATTAAAATAATAACTTAAATACTTGTTTAATTTGAAAATTTATAAATATGATAATTATAGATAATAATACTAAATACTAAATTATTGTTTTGACTATTTGCAAGTGCCTGTAATAGGTTTACGTAAATAAAAATGATTTTTATTTTTATTTATTTATCGAGGATTATTTAGACTACATTTTATAATGAAGTTCCCACGGGAACGGGAGGAACGTGGAGGAACTGCGCGCAGAAAGCTAGTTATAATGATAAGAACATTGTTGTAATTATAATTATTTAGGACGGATGGATGCCCCCCGTAAGAGCGGTTTTGCACTACGTCCGATCCGAATCCGATCCGAACCCGATCCGAACCCGTGAAAATATTTGTCTAGAAATTTGGAAAGAAATCGGACGACGGATCTCGGATCTAGTGCGTAAATTACCATAGAAATAGTTCTACGGCTACTACGGACCATATTTTCACGGGTTCGGATCGAATTCGGATCGGACGTAGTGCGAAACCGCACTTTCACAAGGGTTTTCCTAGTTCGGGCGTCAGCTAACTGCTCGTGCCTTGTTCTTAATAAAACATCTACAATTAAGTACCTTGGAGTTATACTGGATGAAAAGTTGTCCTGGTACCCTCATATTGATTTAACAATAAATCGTACCTGAAAGTTAATTTGGGTATTCAAAAGATTAAGGGAGGTGGCTGATTTGGAGTTGTTACGTAGGATATATTATGCATTAGTTCAGTCAATTCTCGGATATTGTATAAATGTATGGGGTGGTGCCTGCAAGACAGCAATGATATCCCTTGAAAGGGCTCAAAGATCACTTTTAAAAGTAATAACATACAGCCCATTCAGATACCGTACTACAGCTTTATACAAAAAATTTCAGGTTATGACTGTCAGGCAATTATATTTGGCTCAGCTGCTCGTCAAACAGCAAAAATCGATTCCATACAACGATCTGGCATATAAAAAAAGTCGTGTAATTAAAAATGTTTGTTTACCCATTAAATGTCGAACGGCTTTCGCTAAACGCCAACAATTGTCTATGGCGGTGCACTTACACAATAAAATAAATAAAAAGATCAACATTCATCCACTCACAACAAAAAAAACAAAGTTTAAAATAAAGGAATGGCTTTTATCCTTCGACTACGAACAAACTGAATTATTACTTAAATGAATAGCAATACCACACATAACGCAAACGCATACTCACACAAACACACACACATATACACACACACGCACACACCCACACACACGCACACACCCATATATGTATGTAGAAAAATACACTCAACGGACACGTGCTTGTATTTTGTTTCTTTTTCTTTTGTATTTTTTCTTGTATAAAATTGTTATCTTACTTTCCTTCATAATAAAGGTGTATAGAAATGTATAAAAATGAATGTAACACCTTCTAAAGCACATTAATATGTGAGTATGGGTGAAGACACTGATCTCTGTAACACAGGTTTTACCTATCACAGGGTTCAGGGAATTCATACAAAGTTTTGTAAACCTTTATGTGAATAAAACTATTTAATTTAATTTAATTTAATTTTATCAAACTGTTTATTTTCGACCCTAACAGATTGTAATGACATGTACATGTCATTACAATCTGTTAGGGTCGAAAATTACTAAAACAACCCTGTACTTCTTCGATGCCAATACATTTATAATTATTATTATTGTTGTCGTATGTCAGTGTCTGTCGATGTCGTCGTCGGTGTGCTACGCGTTCCTGTACATCTCGCGGTTCGAGGCGGGCGGCGCGGGCGCGGGCTGGCGCGACGTGTGGCGCGCGCCCGACGAGGACCGCGACATGAGCATCGGCGTGGCGGCCGCCATGATGCTGCTCGACGCATTCCTCTATGCGGCCATTGGATATGCCATCGATTGGTATTTTGGTAAGTTTCTTTTATTTATATTTATTTGGCAGGGTTTTTCAGTAGTCGCCACATCACGCCCTGCAAGGTAGGAGTCTATATATAATGATTCCAAATACTTGTAACCTTTTTTAAGGAATCGCACATTACGCATTAATTTTTCATGACTGTTCTACTTCATGTAACTCGTAATAAATGTATCAAATAGTCAAGTTTTAGTTAACATCAAGTTAATTAGGATTTTAATTAGGACGGATCCACCGTGCTTGAATGTCTCGGAGAACTTCGACCACGGTGGATTAGAAACATTATTGAAGGTTTAGGCATTACCTAAAATACAGGCTCGAATCCTGCCGGTGTGCAATTTAATTAATTCAGTTTCTAAAATTTTTGGACGCACGACTGATGATGGGCGATTAGGTACGATAGCTTTATAAATTCAACCATACATACCGAAATCATGTCATTAGCCCGTATAACGTCGACTGATCAATATGGGCCCCCCTCGAAGGGGTGTTACCACGCGGTCATTGTCACCACGCTTGACAGGCGGATAAATGACCGCAAAATACATAGAAAGACACTATACTGACCATTACCTGGTACACCATTGTTATAGATGATGTTATGATCAATGGACCAACGGCTAAGCGTGCTTTCTAAGGCACGAAGAACTATCTCAATTTCTAAAATGAAACAAAACCATCCCCAGGAGTCAAAGCCGTAACCACGAACATAACCCACTACACAACGACAGACGAGAAGGCCGGAGTCAGCATAGTCAACGTAAGCAAAGTGTTCCACTCTGGCACGAGACAAGAACACGCGGCGCTGAAGAATGTCTCCGTGGAGCTCAGCCGAGGACAGATCACCACCCTGCTGGGACATAACGGAGCGGGAAAAACTACCCTGATGTGAGTTTCCTACTTATATTATGACGAAAGTTTTTGTAGACATCTTCCCGGGACTTGGTGGGCCTCGGCGGTCATTGCCAGTGTGTGTCACTGTTGACTTAGGCTTACAGGAGTCGCAGTGGAGTGTGCGTGGTATTAGCCTGTAGCGTCATCTACAGTAGCTGCACAAACTATAAGAAGAGGAGCAGCGCCATCAAGCATCTAGCATCCCAACTAACCGGGCATATCGCCCGGCAAAGAAGATCTTCATTTTCTGTGGAGGCTAACAACCGTTCCTCCACAGTCCCATATAGAAATTTTGCTTGTGTTACTTTATTTTTACCTTTGTGTATAATTTTATTCAGCAAAATCCTAACGGGCATGCTGAAGCCCACCGACGGTCAAGTCTCCATCCGGTCCGACCGTCGCACCCGGCTCGGAGTGTGTCCACAAAAAGACGTACTGTTCCAATACATGACAGCTGAAGAACATATCATGTTGTACGCTCAACTGAAGAGTGGACTCAGTAACCAGGAAGTGAGGGGGGAAGTCGATAGGTAAGTTGTTTGTAATTCATCATCATCGTCAGCCCATAAAACATCCACAGCTGAACATGGGCCTCGAGCGGAGGGAGGGTATTAGCCATAGTCACCACGTTTGGCAGGCGGGTTGGTGACCGCAGTATTATGTTGTACCACACAAGGAAAAGCTGCTGCCCGTTCCTTGATATTCGATTATTATAGATGATGTTATAACAATCTAGGCCAAAGGATCAAATGTGCATCCCTAGGCGCGGAGGGTAATCCCTCAACCAACCAAACCCGGCAAAAAATCTTAGAATTTACACAAAGATTTCCTGTCCGGCGTGTGGATCGAACCCACGACCTCAGAGATTTAAAGCGAGCCAAATACCGCTATGCTACAGAGGTAGTCACAGTATTTGTACTTAGCAATACTTATATTATGGTGCCTTAAATAAATGATTGAAACCATAACTGCGTAGCCAATTCAATTAAGTAGTGTGTATAAGACACTTTACCGATGGTATGTGATCCCGTTGTCCTTCTTGTTTCTTGTATATTGTTATTTTTACACTACGTAAACTGGCATATTACTTCGATTATACACAAAATTTTATTTATCTTTCGACGCGTATTTTTCGCAAAGACGACTGGCGTGACTGGCTCGAGTACGCCGAATTTGGCGTAGTATTTTGTGCTGCATTTTTCAAGTACCACGACGGTATCTAGCAGAGCGCACGAGACCATTTATTTATCTAAGTGTGATGCCCCCACTGGCTCGGCACGTAGTAAACAAAATGTCTGTAATTAACGTGAGGTGCCCTTCGCCAGGATGCTAGGGGTGCTGTCTCTGGGGCAGTATGCCAGTGTACCAGCGGCTCGACTATCTGGTGGCACGCGGCGTCGTCTGTGCGTCGCATTAGCCTTCGTGGGAGCTCCTCATCTCGTGGTCCTCGACGAGCCCACTGCTGGAGTGGACCCTGCTGCGAGAAGGTACATCTTTAGTACTAGATTATAATTTAACATTCCTTTGTAGTTGGACATACACTTTGCATATAGACCTTGCTGAATCCTACTATCCTACTAATATTATAAACGCGAAAGTTTATAACAATGTATGGATGTATGTTTGTTATTGCACTGGAGCAGAGTAACGCGGACGCGAGGCGCAGCTAGTATAAATATTGATATGTTGAAATACGTTATTTGCACTTGCAGGGATATCTGGTCAATGATCGTGAAACTAAAAGAAGACAGAACAATTTTGCTGACGACACATCACCTCGACGAGGCAGAACTATTGAGTGATCAGATTGTTATCATGCATAAGGTATGTACGGCAAAGAATTTACTTTTGTGACGTAGTAAGACTCTAAAATTAAATGTAGAAAACGCAAGCCTTAGGAAATGCTCGCCTTTTTAATTTATTAGGGTGTAAGGACCTCCATTATTTCCATAAATTATACCCAAGCAGAATTCTTTAACAAAATAAGAGTTTTCAAAATTACGCACCTACCCTTTATGCAATATTGTTTTTATAATTTTCCCTTAGTTTTACTGTAGAACAGTAAAACCGTCGATGGTACAATAGGTAATAAGGTTAAAAATCAAATATAGAAATTGCTATTTTGTCTCTTAAAACACATATAAAGAAAATATATTTTGCCAGGTGAAATAACACCTTATAGGTACTGTCACTTAAGCGGTATTGAAGAAGCACCGAGGATATATTTATTTAAGAAATTTGATTTTTATGACAGAGTTTTTAGAAATATTGAATTTCATACCTTACCTTATTTCTGTTCTGAAACAATTTAAGTTCATATAGTTAAACATTTGATACAAAGAGAAAATGGACGACAACTTTTTGTACATTTACAAAATCCTCCCTCCCAGGGTCAAATTCACACAACCGGCTCCCCAATCGAGATCAAACGCACCCTCGGCAACGGTTACCAGCTGACCGTCACATACCCCGAGAGGAGTCCTGACCTAGACTCTCCCTGGGAAGAGACCAGCCAGGAGGAGAAGACCAAACAACTGCTGACGCTCGTCCGAGATACTGTGAAGAACGCTAACCTGACGGACGTGAGTGGGTTGGAAGTAGAAATAGGACTGCCGTTCTTTGATGCCAATGGAGTTAATAATAAGTAAGTTGTTATTTGATGCTAATGGAGTTAATAATAAATGTGAGTAATTAATTAAAGCGGCCGTAGTCCAATGGCTAGGGCGTCGGATTTGTGATCTTGTGATCGCCGATTCGATTCCCACCCATTACAGAAAGTAACCCGTGTATAATCTCCCCAGCTACCTCCAGCTGTGCACATCGCTGGAGACCACGCAGTCGGCGCTGGGCTTCAAGTCATACTCGATGGACTGCAGCAGCCTGGAGCAGGTTTTCTTCAACGTATGCCAACAGGCAGACACCCCGCTGCAGGGCCTCGAGTATGGTGAGTTACCCTAAAGATTCTAAATGGTCCATAGACTAAATTGGAAGATCTAAGAGTATACATAAAACCATAGAGCGGAGACATCACGGTCCGTTGCGTTGATTGTAAGTAGATGTAATGTATGACATGGCGCATTTATAATGAATAATAATATAAGTATATTTTGTATTTTGATTTCGCGAATCACTTTTGCGATTAGCGAGTGTAGATTTGAACACTAAACTTATAAAAAATTGATCGCTAACGTGTACAATACACGTAAGCGATCAATTTTTTTGGTTTTTGATCAAGACAAAACGGTAAATATTGTTAATATCCGTGCCATCAATTTATACTCTGGATTGCGCGGTATATAGCTTGCTTATACATAATCTAACGTGAAGATAGACATATCGTCGGTGCTGCCAGTTAAAGGTGTAATTTTGCCTCTCAAGAATGTCTATCTCCAGGTTTATGATTATTCGCACAAGTAGTACTAACTTTTATCTAACTTATATTATGTACATCTCAAGAAAATGTTAACTCATTTCATGTTATCTTCCCCAGTATCAGAAGGATCTCCATCCAAGAGTGCATCCAGTTCGAGCATCCGCACCGACCGCGGCACCCAGAGCCTACTGCCCCCCGACGGTCCCATCAAGGGTTCCACCTGGCAACAGTTCCTGGCACTCATGCATGCCAGGTTTCTCCATCATATGAGGAACAAGTGCGTTATAACTGTGTACTCAATAATTTATAGAAAGTGGGTTTGGGAATAATTATTTAATTTAAGTTTTTTTTTATGGTTTTAGTTAGTAATTGAGCAGTTGTAGTCACATTTTTGTGACATAGAAGTTTGAAAAAAAATGTAGCTTATAACATTTTAGATAAGATAAGATAGAAAGATAAGATAATATTTATTTGTTAATACATGAAATTATGCATATTACAGATGAAATTGAATAAAATATAGGTTCAACATGCTTGACCGTGAGCGGTATACAAATATATCAGAATCAGGAGTAGGTAGGTACATTAAAGAAAAAAAAAATACAATGGAGTTACACAATAAGACATGACTTATTAGCTAGATAATTATAAAATAAATTGACAATTAGATTGGTATTTAATCACATAAAATTATTTAAATTTAATTCATTATTGCCTCATATTAGTTTTTAAATAACAAATGACGATACTTACAAATTTTGATCATTCAGGAGATCATTAACATCGTAATTGTATACGGAATTGTAATTTAATACGGAATACTGAAAATGGTTACATTTAATTTTATTTATTCGAAAGATGTTTCAACGTTTTAGAAGAGAGTGTTTAACAATCTAAATAGAATTGGATTTCACTGTCTCAAAGATTTACCGTTCGATACCCATGTCGGGAAAATATTTGTAAAATAAAAAGTTCTTTTACTTAATACCTTTAGTATAATTTTACCATATCAAAAAAAAAAAAAAATTGTATTAATCCTGCTAATATTATAAATGGACGGATGGATGGATATTTGTTACTCTTTCACGTAAAAACTACTGAATGGATTTGCCTGAAACTTTGCACGAGGATAGTTAATTATCTCGATTAACATATAGGTTACAAAAAATCACGCTCCGACCCACTGGAGCTGAGTAAAACCGCGGGTCGCAGCTAGTATTAAATAAAAGTGAAAAAAAAAACAATTATTTAATTCACGTAAACCTATTATTACAGGTATTTGTAAATAATCAAAACATATTTTGGCTTATCAATTTACTGTGTTAAATTAATTAAGTTTATTTGATTATTGCTACTTATTATAGCGACTCGACCAGCTGCTATACGAGAACTCCACTCAATTCATTGTTTATATAGCTTTAGTCTAAAAGCTGTCCGGTAAAAATACAATATTATTTTATTATTTTTATATCTATTATTGAATAGTCTAAGTTTTGTTATTTAACTAGCAAGTACGTTCGATTTATCAGATTAAGCTGGAACTTTCCATCAGCTTTTAATTTTGCACCATTGTCTACAATGATTCTCTAAGTGAGTATCTTCCCCAGGTGGCTGGTATTCATGCTGGTGTGTCTCCCCACGCTGTTCGTGGTGTCGGCCATGGCGTTCTCCATGCTGCGCCCCCCGGCCGACAACGAGGTGCCTCTGCGACTCGACCAGCTGCTCTACGAGAACTCCACTCAATTCATTGTGTAAGTGATAACTACAATATTGTTTATTTAACCTTATTTATTTACCGACATAGCCCAACGGATTAATTAGTTCGTTGAAGTGGCAATGGGCAGGCCATATAGCACGGTGAACGGATGGCCGTTGGGGCCGAAAAGTTCTCGAATGAAGACCGCGGATCGGCAAACGTAGCGTAGGACGTCCACCAGATGGACGCATGATCTGGTTAAGGCCGCGGGATCATGGTGGATGCAGGCCGCTTCAAACCGTAACAACTGGAGATCTATGAGGGAGGCCTATGTCCAGCAGTCGACGTCCTACGGCTGAAATGATGATGAACCCTATTTATATACCCCATTTTTTACTTTATTGTTTGTGAATATTATTAGTGCTTAGAACGGTTTTAAAATATTTGATGTTTTAACCTATTGTTATTAATGCGCATAGGTTTATTGATATAAAAATGGCTAAGGGATGTGTAGAAGAACGGTTGGTGGTGTTCGTCCACAAAAAAATAAGATCTTCTTTGCCGTGCGAGATGGTATACCCGGCGACCGACGGCCATTTGTTGCTGTTCAGAACTTGTATATGTTCGAATTGGCTTGCGAACTTGTATTGCGCGATACAGGTTAGTTGCGATGCTAGGTGGTAGATGTCGCTACAGATGATTTTATAATTGTCAGATAAAAGATATCAAAGGAATACATACTATTCTGGACAAAGCTTCAAAAAATGTTCAATTTATTCATGTAATATGTTTATCTGACATCTTTGTAGGTATTAGGAATAAATTAGTATTTCAATACAATAGGCATGTGGACTAAAAAAATCTATTTAGTCCGTCAGTTAGATTACCAAAAAATATTGGACCGGTATATATTTTATTTCGTTCCACAAACAAAAAATGACGAAGATACAGCGCGTTGAAATTTTGTGTGACGTCACTATTAGGTACAAGTTTACCTAATAGTGACGTCACAAGCTCCCATCTCCTGAACTTTATAGTTAGTTATTGCTGTGTAGCTTTGTCAATTTTTATTGATTTGATAAATAAAAAAATACGTGTCCAATATTATTTAGTAATCTAACTGACGGACTAAATAGATTTTTTTAGTCCACATTGCTTTGTTAACTATTAATAAGTATATATGTTTAATTGTGCGCATAAGGGTTATTTATTATATCTTGTTTTATTATAAAATGTTCAAAAAAGAAGAGCACAACGTTAATACGTTCTATGGGCTGCTCGATTGGAGAAGTGCCACTATCTTACAAAATACTACAGCCTAATAACATTATTGATAAATTTTGTGTTTCTGTGCGTGAATAAGCTTTCTAGAGACCCTATAAAGGGGGGGAAGGCAAAAAAAGACAGCACGAAAAGGGTAGATCTGTAGATATCAACTGCATTGGTACTTACTGCCCTTGTTAACATCAGGTGAAGAATTTACCTGATCATTAAAATACATTGTTCCAGACCTGGCCCGTCAATATACTCCAACAGTGTGGACCCTGAGTTTGCAGAAAGTGTACTGCAGCAACTAATGATGGACTGGCACTCTAGAAACTGGACTGCTCAGGTTTGTAACTTTCATTGAAATATCCTTATTCCTCAAGGAAACCTTTTCTAATCCTATAAGAAAGAACAATTGTATATTTTTTTGTTTACATATTTATATCTATAGGTACAAATAAATAAAATTTTAAGTGTCTGCAAATGTGGAAAGGTCTATATTAAGTATTTTAGGTTTAGAATTTCGCTATGTTTCATATCATGCGTGCTTCTAGGGGCCATTTTCGACGGGGTGGTGTATGGGAAAAGAGATTGGGCGTGGCCCATGGGACATGGGCCTGGGCAACGGAACCGAATATTAACAATGGAATATTAACTGAAACATTTTGATAGTGAACCTATGTACAATCTGTGGAATAAAGATGTTTTGAGGGTTGAGTACAAAAATGAAAACACAAAACTCTTATAGATTCCTCGTGCGTCTGTCTGTCTGTCTGTCCGTCCATCTGTTACAGCTAATTTGTTCCGAATCTACTGGACTAAATCAAGTGTAACTTGGTATTTGTATAATCGGATTTATAAAGAAAGTTTTTTCTCCTTTTCTAGGATTCTCCGACCTGCAAGTGCACGGAAACTAGACAAGAATGCGATATAACCCAGAATCAAACCCTGGACCTTCCTGAGATGATGGTGCTCCCTGACGTTGAGACTCTGAACAACTGGCTTGTGGACACGCAGCAGATTTACATTGAAAAGAGGTGACACACTTAAACATTTAATTTTACCATAATATAATCGTTTAATAAACAAGATGTGAACAGTACGATCGTGAAAATTATAAAATATTATCTCGTTGAAAGTATCTATCGTCATTATCAGCAGCCCGTATAATGTCCACTGCTGGACATGGGCCTCCCTCGAAGGGAGTGTTGGCATAGTCACCATGCTTGTTAGATGTACAGCATAAATAGGTAAACACTGCTGTCCGATGCCTGGTATACGATTGTCAGAGATAATGACAACGGTTTATCGTGGTCCCCGAGGCACGGAGGGTAGTCTCTCAACCAATTCTCATATAGATTTCTTGCCTGGCACTAACGAACCTACGAACTCCGAGACTTACAGCCAGACTTATACTGATCCGCCATAAGAAGTAGTGTTAAATATATGAATGTCAGTTTTTATAAAGTGCATTATTTTATAGATACGGCGGTTACACTTCGGTCCTCAAGAACAACTTAACTTACCTGATAGCGTGGTACAACAACAAGGGCCACCACGCTCTACCCTCGTACATCAGCGCGATAAACTCGGCCGTCCTACGCTCCGTCAGCGCCTCGCCTCACGCCAACATCACGGTGTACACGCACCCACTCAAGATCTCCAAGGAACAGATCAGCAAAGCCACTGTGTGAGTGCAATGTATTGTTTTGTTTTTGTTTTTATTTATCTCTAAAGGCACAATGGTATTTTAATAATTTTATAGATAGAGCGTAATACAGAAGCTTGTAGAGAGCTGGAGTCTGAGCTAATCGGAACGAGAGTTTCTGAGATTAGCGCGTTCACGCTCATAAACTCATCAGCTTAGTATAGATAGATTTTACAAAAAAACATCACGTAATAATCCCCACGTTTCCATCCCTCAGTTACCAGCACATAGCTGACGCGGGTATCTCGGGGCTGGTGCTGGTGGCGTACTGCCTCATCTCAGCCGGCGCCGCCATCTACCTGGTGGCGGCGCGCCGCAGCCAGGAGAAGAGGCTCCAGCTGCTCTGCGGAGTCAGCCCCGCCATGTACTGGGCCGCCGCGCTGCTGTGGGACATGATGGTGAGTTCACCATTACCATCTACCTGGTGGCGGCGCGCCGCAGCCAGGAGAAGAGGCTCCAGCTGCTCTGCGGAGTCAGCCCCGCCATGTACTGGGCCGCCGCGCTGCTGTGGGACATGATGGTGAGTTCACCATTACCATCTACCTGGTGGCGGCGCGCCGCAGCCAGGAGAAGAGGCTCCAGCTGCTCTGCGGAGTCAGCCCCGCCATGTACTGGGCCGCCGCGCTGCTGTGGGACATGATGGTGAGTTCACCATTACCATCTACCTGGTGGCGGCGCGCCGCAGCCAGGAGAAGAGGCTCCAGCTGCTCTGCGGAGTCAGCCCCGCCATGTACTGGGCCGCCGCGCTGCTGTGGGACATGATGGTGAGTTCACCATTACCATCTACCTGGTGGCGGCGCGCCGCAGCCAGGAGAAGAGGCTCCAGCTGCTCTGCGGAGTCAGCCCCGCCATGTACTGGGCCGCCGCGCTGCTGTGGGACATGATGGTGAGTTCACCATTACCATCTACCTGGTGGCGGCGCGCCGCAGCCAGGAGAAGAGGCTCCAGCTGCTCTGCGGAGTCAGCCCCGCCATGTACTGGGCCGCCGCGCTGCTGTGGGACATGATGGTGAGTTCACCATTACCATCTACCTGGTGGCGGCGCGCCGCAGCCAGGAGAAGAGGCTCCAGCTGCTCTGCGGAGTCAGCCCCGCCATGTACTGGGCCGCCGCGCTGCTGTGGGACATGATGGTGAGTTCACCATTACCATCTACCTGGTGGCGGCGCGCCGCAGCCAGGAGAAGAGGCTCCAGCTGCTCTGCGGAGTCAGCCCCGCCATGTACTGGGCCGCCGCGCTGCTGTGGGACATGATGGTGAGTTCACCATTACCATCGTGCACAGGGTTATTGGAAATGTGTAGTATTCCTGTTATAGATAAGTCAAAGTAAAAATACCTTTATTCACATACAAAATATTTTTTAACAAAAAAAAAAAACGACTTCAAACAGTTAACTAAGAGTTTTCTGAACTGTCCTTCTTCTTCATCATCAGACCCCTAATGACAGTCACAACCGAGGTGTAAAGTTCTTATCAATATTAAAAATGAAAAATAAAAGCACTGGTCGCCCCTACGATTTTGAAAAGTTCCACTCGATTTCTCTGGTCTGCCATCAAACCCTGATTTCCTTATCATAGGACCACCTTTGACATTTTTGAAGTCGGATAAAAATATGTTTTGATATTACAATAAGTTTAGCAGTATTTCATCAAAGCAAGTCACTCCCAAGCCGCTTTGTCGTTTACATAATCAGCAATTACAATAATTAAAAATGTAAATAAGTCAAGAGCAACCATTTCTTTTTGCAAAAAACAAAAACAATTGCCCACAATCAGATGACAATACTGCAGCCACCAACCCGCCTCACAAGCGTGGTGCCTATGGCAAATACCCTCCCTCGGGAGGAGGCCCATGTTACAGTCAAACTTATAGTTGTCAAAACCACTTTTGACTGCAAATATCAGGCAAAATTAGTTTTAACATATTGGCTCACATAAAATTCCAGAAACGAGATGCTCTTAGCTCGAAGTTTAAAAAAAACACCAGGATTCCAACTTCTGTACGTTAGGTTAGAACTGTGACCACAACGCCAGATCCAAATTTCATACAAATTATTATTGCAGTCAAAAGTGGCTTTGACCGATTATAAGATTTGACTGTAACAGATATATACGGGCTGATGGTGGGGTGGTCTATACTAAGTACTCTTCAACTGTAATTTGAGTGCCTTGCAATTAAACATAAATAGACTAGACCCGTAAATAAATCTTAAATTTTACACAAAGATTAATTGCCTGGCGTGGGGATCGAACCCTCCGAGGTTTGTACCGCTACGTCATGGATGTTGTTAGTGTTCTTTTTTCCTTAATAAATAACTAACAAAGCTTTGCATTCATTAGTATTCTTGTTAAACCCTCGTGCTAAGCTAAAATGCTTGTGTTACGAGTGCTATGGGGACCAAACCGGCGACCACAAGATCATAAGTCTGACGCCCATAGCCATTGGGCTACGGCCAAAACTATTAATGAATACCAATAAGGATTTATGTAGGTATTACATTATTTGTAATTTCTAGGTGATATTTATCAACATGTGCATCACAGCGGGCGTCATGTCGGCGTTCGGTTTCCCAGTGTTCGTGGACAGGAACAATCTGCCGGCGATATGTATACTTATATTGTTGTATGGGTAAGTTTTATCATTTTAAATATATCGTTTCTAAATTATGCATCCTACCCTATCAACCCTAAGCAGCTGGCTGCGAATCGTCCATTACTTTTTTTTAACTTTATACTTTGGATTTATAATTTTATTTAAAATTAAGCGCTTTAAAAAAGCAGCTTTCTAGGTAGAGCGGTAGTCGACCTAAAATAAAAAGTTTTATAAAATCATATATACTGTCAAACTCAAACTTAAACTCGAATATTTTATTGCATTCCATGTGTAGGTGTTACATATAATATAAATTTAGATCTAACATGGACCCTGTCGGGCACAGCAAAAATGGAAGAGAGGAAGTAGGACCATTAAAATTTTCAAACACTATTTTATTTATCTTTATTAACATAAACTTAGAAACTAGTTTTTTTAAATATATTTAGTATATTATATTTTTTAATATTTATATTTTCTATATATATATTATATTACTCTCGCGGGCTATTTAGTGAAAATCCCGTCAAGCTATTACTGAGATTAGCCCAGACAGACACACAGACAGGTTTTCTACTGTGATCTATTAGTATAGATGTATTTTTGCCTTTATGCATAGCCACTTTAAAACTAAGTGGTTCACTCGTTTACCATCATCAGCCCGTTAAACCACTGCTGAGAGAGTTTTGCCAGTCACCACGCTTGACAAACTGGTTGGTGACCGCAGTATTATGTTGTAATACACAGGGCAACGCTGCTCCCCGTTCCTTTCCCCGTTCCTTGGTAAACAATTATTATAGATTATATTATAACAATCGGGACCAACGGCTTAACGTGCTTTCTGAGGCACGGATGGTAGTCCCTCAAACAACCAGACCTGGAAAGAAATCTTAGATTTTACACAAGAATTACTTGTCCCACGACCTCCGAGGCTCAAAGTGAGTTTTATACTGCTACGCCACCGAGGCTGTCCACCAGCTATACAATTTTTTCAATATGTAACTATTACCGCTGAGCCAGTCTGCCCGCGACCACGATCAATGTAACTTGATCAAAACGTCGGGTAATATAAAAAGGTAATTTTATCGCGTTAATACCTCTGTGCTAAAGATTATAATTATGTTACTATTGTCGTGACCCAGCTTCGCCTGCGGTAACCTGGTGCACGTGTGCGAGAAGTTGTTCAGCGAGCCGAGCATGGCCAACATGGTCCTGTTCTGCGGGAACGCCTTCCTGGGGCTCTCCTTAATCGCAATACTCCTTATCATGGACATCATTTCGGAATCTGAGGTCAGTTATAATATATGTCATCATTATCAGACCGTATAACGTCCACTGCTGAACAATGGCCTCCTCCCGGGGAGGGTATTTGCCATAGTCACCACGCTTTGCAGGCGGGTTGGTGACCAGAGTATTATGTTGAAAGAGGTATTGAAA
The DNA here is from genome assembly GCA_947037095.2 of Nycteola revayana. Taxonomy (NCBI): domain Eukaryota; kingdom Metazoa; phylum Arthropoda; class Insecta; order Lepidoptera; family Nolidae; genus Nycteola; species Nycteola revayana. The sequence goes on from OX344844.2 coordinate 1,138,210, forward strand.
TATAGTTTATTTCTCTGTCATTTAATAGTTCTGTCCTTCTGTCCTTTGATCATGTTAATATTAAGGCAGACCATAAGTGATACACGTTGCTTTAGCGCTCAACTGAGAGGACCCGGCGAAACAAACTCAGTGGGTTGCTTTACTACATCTTTCAGCGCGGTGTCATCGATACGATCCGGCGAAACATACTCGAATGGACATGTTTTTCGGGCAGGGGTTTCGGTCCAGATTCTTTGATTAATTTAATTGGTATACACAATTTACCAATCTGTTGTCTTCATGCAATTTTTATGTAATAAAAATAACGTAACATTTATGGTCGTACATTGCGCAGACGACGGACCACGCCCGCGTCGTGCTGCACAAGATCTTCCTGCTCGCGCCGCAGTTCGCGCTGGGAGATGGGATGCTGGAAATCGCTAAGAACACCATTCAGGCTCAGGTAATACTCCATACCTAATGTATTGCTAGTTAAACAATCGTAGTCAATATAATATGCTAATACATCATCTATATATGTATACTAATTGTTATGTAACGGTGAACTTTATACTAAATCATCATCATCATCAGCCCTTAATCGTATACGTCCATTGCTGAACATGGGCCTCCTCCCGAGGGAGGGTTTTTGCCATAGTCACCACGTTTGGAAGGCGGGTTGATGACCGCCGTATTATGTTGTAATACGGCGGTCTTTACCATCTATATCATAATTAACACAAAGATTTCTGGTCCGGCATGGGGATGGAACCCACGATCTCCTAGAATCAAAGCGAGGCTTATACCGCTAAGCCACGGAGGTTGTCGGTGTATAGGTACTAAATAAATGAATTATATTTGGTTATTAATTTTTTTTTTTAATTTAATTTTTTTTTTACCGTAATTTTAAAGATAATGTTATGGAAACCTTTTGCGCGAGTCCGACTCGCACTTGGCCGACATATCTTCAATGAAGTTGTATTTCCCAGGTACTGAGTCGTTTCGGCATGGACACGTACAAGGACCCACTTCGCACCTCACTCGTGGTGTACCACTACGTGTACTTAGCGGTGGTCGGGCTCGTTCTCATGGTGGTCAACCTGGCTATAGAGTATGACTGCTTCGAGATATTGATGAAAAGGTATATTTCTTTCTCATAATGTCTGTGATACTGCGATATCAAGTAAATGACAGTTGGTAATAAGGTTTAATTTCGTCTGTCAAGAAATAATTTATTAATTTGTGTAGTAAAGATCGAAATATGAATTTATTACGTTTGATTTTCAACCTTATTAGTTATTGTCGCTTACGCAGTGTCACGGACGAATGGTGATATATTATATTATAATGATGATGAATAAAATACAAATGTAATGGATGGTACCAGTGATTGTGTGTTGAAATAACAAACGAACTGCACATATATACTCATTAATTGTTTATTAGCACTAAATAGATATTTAGATACAGGCACAAGATACAATTATCAGTATATACATAAGAAAATATTCGAACGTTGCGAACGTTGCGAGCGCGTGTCGCCGACTGCCTGCGCGAGCGAGCAATGGAGAGGTCGGTTCCACGCGTGTGACGGAGATAGGCGCGCGACTTGAGCGTTGGTTTTGTCTACGCATTCGCGATATACTTACCTCTCAATACAACTGATGCGCGGTAAAAGATCATGATGATGTTAGACAAATATATATTAAAAGTAAACTAACTTATAAAATACTACTATTCTAAATCTATTCTACTTGGCAAGGGTTCCAAAATACTGGCAGCCCCCGTTGAATGCTTACTTGTTGTGCAAAGTATATTATCTTGATAAGAATGAATATACCCAGTCAAATTCCCCCCCCGCCCGAACGCCGTATCGAGCAGACGTGCTTTTTGTACTCGCGAACAATAATATTCGGAAAAATAGTCTAAAGTGTAGTAAACAGTGCTAACGTTACACCAATTCGTGCCTCATATAAGAAGAAACAATCTGTGAAAAAACCAAATCAGTGCATAAACTATTAACGAAGTTATAAACAAAACCATTTGCAAAGTTTTAAGTGTGATCGTTATAAATCTCTTTGTCTTTGTGTCGGGTGACTGACCTTGGCACGGGTCAATGACACACGTCTGGCATAGTAGTAGTATTGGTAACAGATCACCAATTTCGCACCGATTGTAACAGCTCTGTTGGCCTAGGAGCCCAAGCCACCCGCTCGCAATCGTCGACTCGTAGTTGCTCGAGTTCAAACACCACGACGTGCAAAACTTTTTGGGAGGTCTTACTTCAACTTTCATTTCTACGAGACATTTTAAATATATTATAGACATTATCGATACAAGGATGACAGAAAACAACTCAAGTGAGATTCACATTAACAATGTTACTGTTCGAAATAAATGTAAATCAGTTAATTCAAACAGTTCATTTGATTTATCAGAAAAGGACGAAGAATATCGATCACTCACTTCGACGGCCTCTTACGAGTTGAACCGTAGCTATCCTGACTAAAGCGCCATTTACATGATGCAAGTTTCTTGCCTGTTGCATACAATAAAATTGAAGCAATAAATTACCTGCATGGTCTAAACAGTACGCTTTATATTTAAAATCAAATGACGACGTGAAAGAACTGAGAAGCAGAATATGTCAACTTGAAGAAAAGTTAATTATTGCAGAAACTGAAATAGAGAATTTGTTATTGGAAAATAGTTCTCAAGCCAAAATAATAACTAATTACAAACTGAGAATTGACAAACTGACCCATATTTGTACAAACACATCCTCAAAAAAATCCGAGGCCAAAATAAAACGAAAATGCCTTATACGAACCAAGCTTGACTTTAAAAACACGCAACAAAGCCCTATTCAACAAACTGGAATAGATAAAATGCCGTTGGAAGATACAATAATAGGACCTAATTTGATGTATGATGACTTACCACAGCAAGCAACACTAGAGGGCACCACTCGTTTAGACGCAACGGGCTCGAGTACACAACGAGATATAATTGTAAACAAAACTCGCTCAAATAAATTATGTCTAATAAGTGATAATAATGTTAATGCTATATTAGGAATTGCCGAAAACACCTTTCCAAATGATAAAATATGCCACTATTGTATGCCGAAGGCAGGTATTATGAAACTTCTTGAAACATTAGACAAAAAACTAGTAAATTACACTCTTAATGACCATTGTATAATCTTCCTAGGTGAAACAGACTTTTTAGTTTCCAAAAATTATGCAAAATTAGTAAATTATATAAAATTCAGACTCGAAAAGATTTTGCATACGAATATTATCCTGTCCGACTTTTAAGTTAAAATCGAATACTAGTTTGTTTAATACTAGAATAGAATCTTTTAATCGACTATTACACCAAAGTAATCAGATTTTTAATTTTACATATACTTTTGATACTAACAAACAACTAGAGTATTCGTATGAAATGTTTTCAAAGTTAACTGGCAAAGTAAATAACACAGCCATAAAAAATGTCTTCATGAACTTGAAAAACCATCTGGAGCTTTTTAAACCCTCAGATCATGAATATACCTGTAGATATAATTGTAATATGACGCATACTTATGAAGATAGTGTTAAATGCCGCGTGAAACCAGGTACTATTCCATATTACTTCAGCAAAATGAACACAGACCAACTTTCATCTAAAGTTGTGCCTAATTTTAGCACAGGTCTTAACGACACTGATCTTTTTCGTGAATAATAAATTAAATACAGTTTGTAAAAGTACTTTGATGCATAAAACCAGCTGTTTAAGGATTTTTCATCAAAATGTATGTGGGATAAGTAATAAAACAACTGAGTTAGAATTATACATTGCAACCACGGGTTTTCAGTCAGATTACTTGTGTATTACAGAACATTTCTTAATTCAACAATCTGCTCATGTATTTAACTTTCCAAATTATAATTTAGTGTCATACAACACAAGGACAAGCAAAAAAAGGGGAGGGAGTCTTATTTTAGCACATTCAAATACAGAAAGTGAAAATATTGATTTTGTAAAAACAATGTATAGATCTGATATTTTTGAAATATGTGGGGTTAAAGATCTTGAAACAGGGTTATATCTTTTTTGTTGCTACAGAAGTTCATATGATAAAAACTTTGAAAGTTTTATGTCTAGTTTAGAAAAGTTATTGGAACATTTTATTAACAAGAAGTGCCTTATTTGTGGTGACTTTAATATTGACGTACTAGTTGACAGTAAGAAACACACAGAATTTTTAAGCATATTGACATGTTATAATTTTCGATACCTTTTAAATACTCCTACTTTTATACGGAGCATCGCATATTCGTTTTTAGATAACATAATTACAAATCTCGCTGATGATGAAATAGATGATTATTCTGTTGATCACAATGGCTTAGCGGATGGTCATGGTGGACTTTTTTGCAATTTAGCTCTTGAAAAAATAAAAAGTAAATCTAAAAACTCGAATCAAAATGTAATAATAAAAAAAAGAATATTTAATAATAAAAATAATATTGCTTTCAAGAAAAGCATAAGTAACAAAAATTGGGTGAATATGGGAATAAATAGTTTTGTAAGTTGTCTTACAAAAACATTCCAAGATTGTTACCGAAAGAAATCCATTAGAATAAAGCCTTTTAAAAATACCTCACTACAATGGATTACTAAAGGGGTTAAAGTTTCAAGTAGAATAAGGAGAGTCCTATGCTCAGGTACAGTAAATAATGCAAGCCTAAAAAAGTATAAAACCAACTATGTTCGAATTTATAGAAGAGTTATTCAGTTATTCAGTTAAACGGACGTGGGAACTTGTTAATGAATAAAAAAAACAAAAAATCAAAAAACAGGCAATGTCGAAACTTGCGAATGCGAATGATTTAAAAGAATTGACCAAAAATGTTAACAAAAGCCTACAAAACCTCTGCGAGTGGTTTACAGCCAATAACCTTTTGCTAAACACAAATAAAACGAACATCATATTATTTAAAACTACAACTCGCCATAATGACACTTTGGATGTAAAAATCAAAGAAGACAAGATCGAATTAGTGGACAAAGTTAAATTTTTAGGCATTACAGATATGTATTTAAATTGGAAACAGGAGTTAGCTGCTATTGACGCTTCAATATCATCAGCATGTTATGCTCTCAGGAGCCTTAGATATATGTTAGATATAAAGCAACTCAAGGCTATATATTACGCGCTGGTAGAATCTAGACTAAGATACAGCATAATGCTTTGGGGAAACAGCTACAGTTATAACTGTGAGAAAGCGTTTATTTTACAGAAACGAGCCATACGAACTATAGTGAGGATCTCACAAAGAGACTCATGTAGAGAGCACTTTAAAAAATTGGACTTCTTAACAGTACCTAGTTTGTATATATTGGTAATCTTGAATCACTTGGCTAGGAATATTCATGAGTATGAATCTCAAGAGGAGCGTAAGATAAGAGAAAGCACAAGAAGGAAAGAATTTAAACACAAGATGGCACCGAAATTTAACATAGCTAAGCATTGTTCCAGATACCAAGCAGTAGAGTTATTTAATAGGTTACCATCTGATTTAAAATTATTAATTTATAGCTCGCACTCTTTCAAAACTAAATTAAAGGCCTTCTTGTTGGAAAAATGTTTTTACTCGGTGTCGGATTTTATTAATGATAAAAGTAGTCACTTAAAATAACAGCAGTGAACAGATTTAATGATTCTAAATTATATAATTATGCTGTACTCATTACTAAAACCTTAGCGAAATGATTTCAATTTTTTTTTTTTTTTTTCTGTCATTGAATTTGACATACTTGCTAATAATTGGACATTGAATTTGACATTGTAATTGACATTATACTTGCTTTATATTTGACATTGTAATTGATATTTTACCTGATAATAATAAATTAGACTTTTATGACACTGTACCTGCTATGAACCAGATATTGTATTATTTGTGTCTTTGTATTATTTTGCTGACATTGTATTAATTTGCTTAATGTAGTTGTTTCTGCATGCACTTCTCTTTTAAATATGTAATGTTCAACACAATGTAAATTGTTAAAGAATATAAAAAAAAAAAAAAAAAAAAAAAAAATGAAGTAATAACCCCACGCGCTCATCGTGCAGGTTCCGTTCGGAGGAGATACCCTCGCTGTCGTCGTGCGAGCTGGAGGCGCGTGACGTGCGCGACGAGCGCGCGCGCGTGCGGCGGGCGCGGGACGCGGGCGCGCACGCGCCGCTGCGGGTCAACACGCTCGGGAACATCAACAGAGGTCAGTAGTTCCACAGCTACAGTGCGGCGGGCGCGGGACGCGGGCGCGCACGCGCCGCTGCGGGTCAACACGCTCGGGAACATCAACAGAGGTCAGTAGTTCCACAGCTACAGTGCGGCGGGCGCGGGACGCGGGCGCGCACGCGCCGCTGCGGGTCAACACGCTCGGGAACATCAACAGAGGTCAGTAGTTCCACAGCTACAGTGCGGCGGGCGCGGGACGCGGGCGCGCACGCGCCGCTGCGGGTCAACACGCTCGGGAACATCAACAGAGGTCAGTAGTTCCACAGCTACAGTGCGGCGGGCGCGGGACGCGGGCGCGCACGCGCCGCTGCGGGTCAACACGCTCGGGAACATCAACAGAGGTCAGTAGTTCCACAGCTACAGTGCGGCGGGCGCGGGACGCGGGCGCGCACGCGCCGCTGCGGGTCAACACGCTCGGGAACATCAACAGAGGTCAGTAGTTCCACAGCTACAGTGCGGCGGGCGCGGGACGCGGGCGCGCACGCGCCGCTGCGGGTCAACACGCTCGGGAACATCAACAGAGGTCAGTAGTTCCACAGCTACAGTGCGGCGGGCGCGGGACGCGGGCGCGCACGCGCCGCTGCGGGTCAACACGCTCGGGAACATCAACAGAGGTCAGTAGTTCCACAGCTACAGTGCGGCGGGCGCGGGACGCGGGCGCGCACGCGCCGCTGCGGGTCAACACGCTCGGGAACATCAACAGAGGTCAGTAGTTCCACAGCTACAGTGCGGCGGGCGCGGGACGCGGGCGCGCACGCGCCGCTGCGGGTCAACACGCTCGGGAACATCAACAGAGGTCAGTAGTTCCACAGCTACAGTGCGGCGGGCGCGGGACGCGGGCGCGCACGCGCCGCTGCGGGTCAACACGCTCGGGAACATCAACAGAGGTCAGTAGTTCCACAGCTACAGTGCGGCGGGCGCGGGACGCGGGCGCGCACGCGCCGCTGCGGGTCAATACGCTCGGGAACATCAACAGAGGTCAGTAGTTCCACAGCTACAGTGCGGCGGGCGCGGGACGCGGGCGCGCACGCGCCGCTGCGGGTCAACACGCTCGGGAACATCAACAGAGGTCAGTAGTTCCACAGCTACAGTGCGGCGGGCGCGGGACGCGGGCGCGCACGCGCCGCTGCGGGTCAACACGCTCGGGAACATCAACAGAGGTCAGTAGTTCCACAGCTACAGTGCGGCGGGCGCGGGACGCGGGCGCGCACGCGCCGCTGCGGGTCAACACGCTCGGGAACATCAACAGAGGTCAGTAGTTCCACAGCTACAGTGCGGCGGGCGCGGGACGCGGGCGCGCACGCGCCGCTGCGGGTCAACACGCTCGGGAACATCAACAGAGGTCAGTAGTTCCACAGCTACAGTGCGGCGGGCGCGGGACGCGGGCGTGCACGCGCCGCTGCGGGTCAACACGCTCGGGAACATCAACAGAGGTCAGTAGTTCCACAGCTACAGTGCGGCGGGCGCGGGAGGCGGGCGCGCACGCGCCGCTGCGGGTCAACACGCTCGGGAACATCAACAGAGGTCAGTAGTTCCACAGCTACAGTGCGGCGGGCGCGGGACGCGGGCGCGCACGCGCCGCTGCGGGTCAACACGCTCGGGAACATCAACAGAGGTCAGTAGTTCCACAGCTACAGTGCGGCGGGCGCGGGACGCGGGCGCGCACGCGCCGCTGCGGGTCAACACGCTCGGGAACATCAACAGAGGTCAGTAGTTCCACAGCTACAGTGCGGCGGGCGCGGGACGCGGGCGCGCACGCGCCGCTGCGGGTCAACACGCTCGGGAACATCAACAGAGGTCAGTAGTTCCACAGCTACAGTGCGGCGGGCGCGGGACGCGGGCGCGCACGCGCCGCTGCGGGTCAACACGCTCGGGAACATCAACAGAGGTCAGTAGTTCCACAGCTACAGTGCGGCGGGCGCGGGACGCGGGCGCGCACGCGCCGCTGCGGGTCAACACGCTCGGGAACATCGACAGAGGTCAGTAGTTCCACAGCTACAGTGCGGCGGGCGCGGGACGCGGGCGCGCACGCGCCGCTGCGGGTCAACACGCTCGGGAACATCAACAGAGGTCAGTAGTTCCACAGCTACAGTGCGGCGGGCGCGGGACGCGGGCGCGCACGCGCCGCTGCGGGTCAACACGCTCGGGAACATCAACAGAGGTCAGTAGTTCCACAGCTACAGTGCGGCCAATATGGTACCGCGGTATCTCCGGGGCCACACTTACAGTGGCCCATTTGCCCAATTATAGGGACGCCCGGAGTGCTAGTGCTATTACCTAGCATTCCACTTACCCTATATCGCGCTATACAAGTTTGCAAGTGAATTAGCACAGATACAAGTTCTGAATCTTAACGATTGGCCGTCGGTCATATCACCTCGTCCAGCGTCCTGTGGAGGAACACCCAACCGTTCCTCTAAAAAACTTTAGAAAGTACAATGGAGCCTTCCATTGTAATATGATCAATGCCTTGACACAGACGTTTTAGGAAGCGACCCTAGCCCAATGGCTAGGACTTCGGACTTGTGATCTTGAGGTTGCAGGTTCGAACTCCACCCATTGCACTACCGACGTGATCCCACTCGTAACACAAGCATTTTAGCTTAGCACGAGGGGTTAACAAGAATACTTTAAAAAAAACTGTTTTATGGTGAAAATAAACATTTTTATTTATTTAATTTTGAATAATAACTCATAATTATTGCAAAACTTAAGTATAAAATATATGACACCGACTTACTTGAGAATACAACCTCCGTAGCGTAGCGGTATTTGGCTCGCTTTAAATCTCGAAGGTCGTGGGTTCGATCCCTACAGGAAATCTTTGTGTAAATTCTAAGATTTCTTTCCGGCTCTGATTGATTGAGGGTCTACCCTCCTTGCCTCGGAATGCACGTTAAGCCGTTGGTCCCGATTGTAACATTGTAACATCATCTATAATAATCGTATATCAAGGAACGGGCAGCAGCGTTTCCTTGTGTGGTACAACATTATACTGCGGTCACCAACCCGCCTGCCAAGTGTGGTTACTATGGCAAATACCCTCCCTCGGCAGGAGGCCCACGTTCAGCAGTGGACGTTATACGGGCTGATGATGATGACTTAATATAAAAGATATTGTTTTGTACGGTGCGGTTTATACCCGTGCTTTTGTTCATCTTGAAAGTGAATTTTAATGGTTATGCCCACCGCAGAAATATTCACCATCAATATAATAAATAAATAAAAAGTTGAAATAATACAAAAGTATTATTAAAAAATACAATAAAAACTTTGAAAGACTTTTATTTTTATACTTTCAAAAGATTCTTGTTAACCAATATTTAACCCTTAGGTTTCGTGCACAGCGAGTGTAAGACGGGGTCCGGTCGTGCGGTCCCGTGGTCGGAGGGGGACGTAGCGCAGTGCGTGTCTCTCGGGAAACGTTACGGGTCACGGATTGCGGTCCGGGACCTCACATTCGGAATACCGCCCGGACAGGTGAGTTAATATATTATACAAAAGATAAATACATATTATTATAATGTACTTATTTATTTTCTTTTAACCATTATATAATAGGTACCTGGTACATAGTATACCATACCCTTGGTATATTGATCACCATAGGGTGTCGTTTTAATATCTAAATATTTATCTCAAAATGACAATTGTTAAAACTATTCATGAAATTATTTAGAAAGTTCATTAAATTACTATATTATATATGTAAATTAATATATGTATTCTTAGCTACATAAATGACTGTCTGAGATAAGCATATGTCGGCTGACTACCAATGAACCACCTAAATATTTTGTGGTTCATTAATGGACTCGGGTAGAGTGTCCATTAATGAACCACAAAAATTTTGGGCTTCAAAAATGTTCGTGGTATAAACCACGAACATTTTTGAAGCCCAAAATTTAATGGACACCCAACTCTACTTAAAAATGGTTGAGACCTTACATATGTACAATGAAGAATGTTGAACAATCAAACTATCTTAAGATTAAATCTACTTTTACATGAACTAACAATAATATATAACGGAAATGTTCTTGAATATAAATTTGATTGTGTCTCCAGTGCACAGCTCTCCTAGGTCAGAACGGCGCCGGCAAGTCCAGCACGTTCTCAATGTTAACGGGTGAACTGAGACCCACTACCGGAGACATATACCTCAACAACAAATTAGTCAACGCCACGCAACTGTGCAACGGATTGATCAGTAAGTTATTATATCAGTCATTATTTAAACCATTTATTAATGCTAGAACACTTCTCGATTTATGCCCGTTGTAGGAGCAAAGGAGCCGTGTGGTTTTTCGGCTTTCAATAGAACACCTCATGTGTTCACGACCAATTCTAAATTTAAAATGAAAAACAAATGTTTTAGTAACTAAGTTTACCCCTTGTGGCAATAGATGGCGTTAATTGTCATTTTATAAGTCGCAAGCGTTTGGTTAAAGATGATAAAGATTTATTCATGGATGGATTGATGGATTCGGTAGTTTTATTAATATATACCACTATTATTGCCCTTTACATACAAAAACATTGTGGTGCTTAACACCATGTCTTCCTATCGGAGTCGTAAGTGACAACTAAGGGATATACAGCTAATGGATGGGCAGCAGCATCTTGCGATTACCGATCCACCAGCCAAGCGTGGTGATTATATTTATATCCCTCAACCACCCTGACTTGCTACGACGTGTTAAGAGAAGGTCCATGTTTAGCAGTGGACATAAACGGGCTGTTGGGGAAGTAGCAATAGCCTCGTGGTCCGAAATAAAAGAAAAAGATATTCGGTCAATATAGATTAACTTCAAAATATTTCTTGTCTGTATTTTAACTTGTTTTTTTTATAGGTTATTGTCCACAAAGTGATGCGATCGACCCCTTACTGACAGTGCGGGAGACGTTACAGTTCTACTGCAAACTTAGGGGCATAGAAGATCAGGACGAGGTCAGTACCCATCGAAAAGTAATATACCTAGAATATGTGTTAACGTATACCTTTTCACATAGCAATATGTTTTGCTGGGTTACAATTATAGCTTGTGTAATTTCGTTGCCAAGAAAAATATTAATTTTGATAATCGATCACCTCATTAAGCATAATAACTAACACTATTCTTTACCCTTACAGACAATCCATCGCACGATTTCCATGTTCGATCTATACAAGTACTGTAACGTGCCCTCTGGGGTACTCAGCGGAGGGAACAAACGCAAGCTCTGCACCGCCATCGCTTTCATGGCGAGGACCCCGCTCGTGTTGCTGGACGAACCGACCAGGTAACAAATATGAAGAAAACTATAGTATAACAATTAAGTTGACTGTATTCATAGCACCGATAAATATCACAAGAATACAAGTAACGCCACGGTTCCTGTGTGTCCAATCTTTGTTCATCTTAGTTAATATTTAGGTCGTAGAAGATTTATTCATATATTTAACTTTTTTGTTTTAGTCCTAATATAGTGCAGACGTCATGCGCTATTTGAAGGGGATGGTAAAGGGAAATAGCTTTTTTTACCTTGGAAAAAAAAGGAAAGAACTTTTTTACCTTTATTATCTTTTTATTTAGGTATCATTCGAAGATAAAATTTTGTTCAATATTAACATACTTTTTTAAAGAAATGCTACTGTGATTTCCTGAAATCAGTTGCAACTGCAGTCCTCATTTAACTTGCAATGTTGTATATTTGTTTATTTTAAATATTTGAACTTTCAAGTCAAAATCAAAGTCACTATCAATAATTATTAATAATAAAGAGATACATTGCCCCATAAAGAGTTGCTTATTCTATGGAGACGATTTGCAAGTACTACTAAGTCATGCTTATGTCTAGTATTTATATTATGTTATTACTTTTTTTACTGAAACTTAGCTTATGTACGTATAATAAATTTCATATACATATTGCGAAGCTACAGTAAGATCTTCTTTGACCTTCTCCCGTAGGGAAACCCGCGATCCAAGTTTATTATATAAATTCTCATTATTAAAATATACATGAAACAGGAACGGTCCCAGGATAGAACCTTGTGGTACGCCTATATTAACAACAGACCCTATATTTTACCGTTTAAATCGACCCTCTGAATTCCCCAAATATGAAATCAGAAGAACGAGAGCAGTGTACCTAATACCGTGATATATACCGTAGTATAGTGATATAATTTCCTGACTAGCGTATCATGGTGTACACAATCAAATGCCTTACATAAACCACAGAATATACCTAAAGCATTCTGTGATTCCTCCCAGACCTCGAATATGTTTTTAATCATTCAATTCCAGCGTCTACGGTTGGCCAACCCCTCGTAAATCCGAACAGTTTGGTGTGATGTAAATTATATTTGTAAAATGCCTAAGCAGTTGACTAAGAATAACTTTTGAAGCATTTTTGAGATAAGTTAAAAACACTGAACTCGCGATACCGACACCGACACCACAAAAAACATACAAACATACATACATACAGTGCATGTGTAATCGCACAAATTTTCGTCAACACTAAATGTCACTTACAACCTTTTATATCATGTGCGTGAGGTGTGAGGGCCACTTTGTTAAAACTCTTTGAAAATGTGCTTACGATTTAGTGAAAATTCCAAAAGAATTGTGGAAGTTGGAATCAGATTTTGTGAAACTCAAATAACCGAGTTATGGACTGTACAGTTGGGCCCTCAGTTCTCACATAGAGGATTGAGGGCCCACCTGAACCTGATAAGCTATGGACACTACAGAAAAGTCTTTATGCCAAAATCTAAGCTAATGCCAAAAACAAAATGTGATCACAAGATATTATCGCAAAACACTGTACTACTTTGTATATCGTCGTACAAAATGGGCCCTCAATCCTCACACACGTCAAAGTTTATTACGCAAATAAAATGAAATCATTAACTTACAGCTACTGTTTGAAATCCTATAAGCTACTAAATAAATTGTGAAATTTTGTGAAAGCAAGAACAGGTCACCACTTCTTGTTGTTTGGAAGTTATGACCTTAATAAAATTCGGGCCCTCAGTCCTCCCATTTATTTTGCTTTCGTTTAATTACGCGTAGCGTATGAAAGATAAGACAAAAACAAAATCGGTGTCATATGTTACAAATAAGAATTATGTTAAAACTACAAATGAAATCAACTATTTTTAAGTTATGTATGTGAGTAGGGTGACAATAATTTCTTTTTAACCTCATTTTATATACTTTGTTAGTAGCGCTTCTGAGTGATGTTTTTTAGTTTCATCTGCTGCAAAGTAATCATACCTAAGAAAATATTTTATTGTTTACATAAATGCACAAAAGTTGTAATATTTAGCGTAGTTACTAAACAATAGATTATGATAGTACAGCGGAAGTTGTAGGTGAGTTTTAACAAAGTGGCCCTCACACCACCCGCACATTCTATATCTCAACAATTCAAGTATGGAACAACATCCCGTCACTTTCCAATGATCTTATAGATTCATTATCCCGTGTCGCGATTCAATTTGAAGTGTTCAGGTGCAATGTACATTTGTCTCGTTCGCTCCTATTGCTTAGATGTTTTGTGCTCGTGTTTTTCTCGCTTGGGCAATGTACATTCGTCTTCTTCTCTCCCGTTGTTTCTATGTTTCTTTCTCGGGTTTGCTGCAGTCAGCTTTGAGGTGACTAAAAGCGCTGCGATTTAAGCAATGTTACGACTTTCCTAGTGGAGCCCCAATCTAGTGATTAACCCGTTTTTTCTTATCCAATGTATCAGTCTATTGAGATAGATTGATACATTGGATAAGAAAAAACGGGTCCACTGCTAATCCTACCTTAATCTGCATCAACAGTCGGTTCTCTATCTTCTGCATCTAGTCTACACTGATTACTCTCTTTAAAACGTCGATCCATCATGAAGGATGCATCATCCTAGCTTACTTTTACCGAGACGCGGTCTACATTCGTTTGACGCCTTTGTCCTACGACGACTGTAAGTAGTTCACACAGAAGTTTAATTGATGTAAAACTATTTTTTCCTCATCCTGCGTTTAGAATATGTAGTGGAACGGTTGGTGGTGTTCCTCCACAGAAAATGAAGATCTTCGTTGCCGGGTGAGGTGGTGTGCCCGGCGGCCGACGGGTATTTGTTGATTCAGAACTTGTATCTGTTCGAATTGGTTTGCGAACTTGTATTGCGCGATACAGGTTAGTTGGGTGCTAGATGGCGCTGCTCGTCTTCTTGTAGTTTGTGCGGCTACTGTATATGTCGCTACAAAGACAATGAGCGTCAATTGATTGATGTTGTGTGTCGCAGCGGCATGGACCCGGTGTCGCGCGCGTGCGTGTGGCGCGGCGTGGCGAGCGCGCGCGCGGCGCGGCGCGGCGTGCTGCTGTCCACGCACGCGCTGCACGACGCGCGCCGCCTCGCCGCGCGCGTGGCGCTGCTGCGCGCCGGGGGACTGGTCGCGCTGGCGGACGTGGACGAGTGTGCTACTAGGTATGTATACTGTGTATATATGTATACTATGTATATATGTGCTGCTGTCCACGCACGCGCTGCACGACGCGCGCCGCCTCGCCGCGCGCGTGGCGCTGCTGCGCGCCGGGGGACTGGTCGCGCTGGCGGACGTGGACGAGTGTGCTACTAGGTATGTATACTGTGTATATATGTATACTATGTATATATGTGCTGCTGTCCACGCACGCGCTGCACGACGCGCGCCGCCTCGCCGCGCGCGTGGCGCTGCTGCGCGCCGGGGGACTGGTCGCGCTGGCGGACGTGGACGAGTGTGCTACTAGGTATGTATACTGTGTATATATGTATACTATGTATATATGTGCTGCTGTCCACGCACGCGCTGCACGACGCGCGCCGCCTCGCCGCGCGCGTGGCGCTGCTGCGCGCCGGGGGACTGGTCGCGCTGGCGGACGTGGACGAGTGTGCTACTAGGTATGTATACTGTGTATATATGTATACTATGTATATATGTGCTGCTGTCCACGCACGCGCTGCACGACGCGCGCCGCCTCGCCGCGCGCGTGGCGCTGCTGCGCGCCGGGGGACTGGTCGCGCTGGCGGACGTGGACGAGTGTGCTACTAGGTATGTATACTGTGTATATATGTATACTATGTATATATGTGCTAGGTGCTGTACTAGGTTTGTATACTATATCTATACTATCTATACTAATATTATAAAGAGGAAAACTTTGTTTGTTTGTTTGTTTGTTTGGTTGTAATGAATAGGCTCAAAAAGTAATGGACCGATTTAAAAAATTCTTTCACCATTCGAAAGCTACATTATCCACGAGTAACATAGGCTAAATTTTATTTTGGAAAAAAATAGGGTTCCGTAAGATATTTGGGTTTTTCTGACACAAGGTGTAAAAAATCAACCAGAAAAGTTACTTATTTTGCGTACGCTGCCTTAACTATAAAAGATAGAACCATCAAATGTTCTAATTAATTGTAGATCTTATAAATAGCTACAAAAAAGTCCGCGACACACTATACCTGTCTATGTCGAGTGAGGCACAACGACCATTTTTTTATTTAGAAATCTTGAATTTTTTTTGGACTACATTTAAACGCGTTTATTTTACTCATGCTATTAATCCTTATCAAAATAAATTATTTCATCACTAAGTACAGTTTATGTAGATAATATTTGGTCTTAGAATGTTTAAAATTGGACGTTTGGTTTTAAAGTTATGGCGAAATTAAAATATTACGATTTCTGCTGCATGGCCCGTTGCGAAGTCTAATTATTTTTCGTGCGATTTTTTTTTAAATTTCATTCTTAAAACTACACCTACGCAAAAGTTCTTCTTAGAGCTAATCAACAGTTCTTCTCAGAGCTAGAATATTACACGCTATTAATATTTTCTTGAACATTTGAAAATGCCTAAAATGCCTAATCCCTAAAATGCCTATTAATTACATTTAAATATTTTCATCATTAACAACTTTAACATCCTCAGAAAGACAATCTGTGCAGCCTGCGGATAATGACTGCGTCGTCGATGTTTATGTCGGTGTCTGTGAATTGACCTGGGAATCATTTTGCTGACCGTATCTTCCCTGGGTAGGCTTTTTGCAGCGGTAACCAACATCCGCACGGAGCCGCGGGCGACCGCTATCACTACATCACTACATATTATAAACAAAGTCCCCGGCCGCGTCTGTCTGTCTGTCTGTTCGCGATAAACTCAAAAACGACTACATCGATTTTCATGCGGTTGTTACCAATCGATAGAACGATTCTTCCGGAAGGTTTACGTATATGATTTGTTTAGTTTATGTGTACATTTGACTAATTGATATTTGTCAGAGGTGTCGGAAAAAATGAAGCCATTTGGGAGCTTTCAACGAAAACGCTGCCTAAACCCTATGAGATATAACAAAACAATGTTTGGTGGAAACATTCTTCTCTTTTAGATCTACAAAAAAGTCTGCGATAGCATATGTCTATCTTTCAAGGTTAACTTGCTATATCCATTATATCTTAGAAAAATTGTAATTTCTAATGCGGTAATTGTAAAGCTAATCAGACGGATTCAGTATTTATCCTTATCATTTTAAATGAGTAAATATTCTTAAGCATTTCATGCAGATAATGTTACCCCTACACTATATACTTTAAATGAATAACTTAGAAGTTATCGCAAAATAACAGCGCGTGTTTTAGGTAGGCCTAATGCGATTATGCGCGCTCGATCCTTAAGAATTATAGGGCAATTTTTTTGTTTTGTGTTCGTTGTAACTATGATGGATCTAAGATACTTGAATACCTATTTATTTAGTGTTTGTTGTATTGTTAGTCCTGAAGAGTATAGGTATTTCATACCCACCTACTTATTTCACTGAGTTTTAGTAGGTCATCATCATCATCAGCCCGTATATCGTCCACTGCTGAACATGGGCCTCCTCCCGAGGGAGGGTATTGCTATAGTCACCACGCTTGGCAGGCGGGTTGGTGACCGCAGAATTATGTTGTAACACACAAGGAAACGCTGCTGCCCGTTCCTTGATATACGATTATGATAGGTGATGTTATAACAATCTGGACCAACGGCTTAACGTGCTTTCCGAGGCACGGAGGGTAGTCCCTCAACCAACCAGACCCGGAAAGAAATCTTAGAATTTACACAAATATTTCTTGTCCGGTGTGGGGATCGAACCCACGACCTCCGAGATTTAAAGCGAGCCAATAACCGCTACGCTACGGAGGTAGGCCGAATGCGATTATGCGCGCTCGATCCTTAAGAATTATAGGGCAATTTTTTTGTTTTGTGTTCGTTGTAACTATGATGGATAGATACTTGAATACCTATTTATTTAGTGTTTGTTGTATTGTTAGTCCTGAAGAGTATAGGTATTTCATACGATAAAAGTATACACACCTACTTATTTCACTGAGTTTTAGTAGGTACCTATATTAATTTGTTTCTGTTTGGTTTGACCAAATTTCGCCCGTTTGTTAGAGGTTTAAAGACATTATGTAGTATAAGTATCAGTAATACACCCGTGCGAAGCCGGGGCGGGTCGCTAGTATACGATAAATTAATGAAAATGAAAACATTCATTTATAATTATACCAAGCCAAGCGACACTAAAAGAACCGCGTTGAAACGAAACGTTGAAAGCATCACGTTACTAAATCAACAGCGTCGAGACGCCACGTTGAGAGCATCGCGACACTAAATCAACAGCGTCGAGACGCCACGTTGAGAGCATCGCGACACTAAATCAATAGCGTCGAGACGCCACGTTGAATGTGTTGCGACTCCAAGTCAATTTTTTTATGACTGGAATGGCTCTTTTGTATTCCTTTTTGTGTGTTCATTAAATGTTTTTCTTTCTTTCTGTTTTTCTAATTCGAGACGCTAATTAATAGCATTCCGACACCGAGGTATTCGTACCTACTTTCATGACAATAATAGGTATATACTATGTTATGGCTTTCCTACAATTATTATCGTCAGAATGAATCCCTACCGTCCGTGCCCAGGTTCGGCGGCGGCTACGTGGTGCAGGCGCGCGCGCGCTCGGGCCCGCGCGCCGCGTGGGAGCGCGTGCGAGCCCGCGCGCCGCACGCCCGCCTGCGCGTGCTGCACGTGCACACGCTACAGTTCCTACTGCCCATGAAGGCTACAGGTATCAACATCATTCATTCATTTCCTATTATCTTTATCACTTTTTAATTATGTATGCTGTATTTACATCGAGTAGATGTCAATCGTAAATTTTAGAGTTTATTATGTAAGTTTACTCGAATGATTACTTGATTGAACATCGATTTTGTGAATAACAAAAAAAGTACAATTAATTTGGCTTCATATATATTCTACTTTAACGACAATAATATAACTTTTGACTGCCTCGTTGGTCATTCCTCGTTGGAATATGTGCGACCGTAACAAGTAAGCTTCCGGATTCAACGAAGTAGTGTGTAAATTAAAGATGAGTTTGATTGATAATTCTTATATGAATTATTGAATACTAGCGGCCCGCCCCGGCTTCGAACGGGTGGACTTTTATGCCCTACCCTTATCCTACCCGTACCCTACCCCTACCCTACCCTACCCCTACCCCTACCCTACCCTACCCCTACCCTAAAGTTTAAGTTTGAAGTTGAAGTTTGCTTTGTGGCTTTTTATTAGAAACTTTAAACCGGCAGAGAGTATTTATATTCCTTGCTATAAACGAATGCATCGACCGGTAAGACTTTTTTTTAAATATGCTCAGCTGTCAGTTGCGTTTTGTTATACCATTTTTAACAAATGAACCGCTTACTTATATTTTGACTGAGTTGTTTTGTTATTCCATGTCAGTTGCGTTTTGTTATACCACGTTTTATGTCACGTCGCATGGGAACGACGGGAACGGCATAAAAAGTATCCTATGTCCTTCTCCCAGTTCTTAGCTTCCTCCCTACCAATTTTCAGCCAAATCGGTTCAGCCGTTCTTGAGTTATAAATAGTGTAACTAACACGACTTTCTTTTATATATATAGACTAGCGGCCCGCCCCGGCTTCGCACGGGTGGACTTTTATACCCTACCCCTGCCCTACCCTACCCCTACCCTAACCCTACCCCTACCCTACCCTACCCCTACCCCTACCCCTACCCTACCCCTACCCTACCCCTACCCCTACCCTACCCTACCCCTACCCTACCCTACCCTACCCTACCCCTACCCAAAAGTATCCTATGTCCTTCTCCCAGTTCTTAGCTACCTCCCTACCAATTTTCAGCCAAATCGGTTCAGCCGTTCTTACAACTTAAGTGTTGTAACAAACCCGTCTTTGTTTTATATATATAGATGTATGCTCCTTACTAGCTAACATATAGTTACTTGCTATATTACATCGAGGGGGGAAGTACTCTATATACTACATGAGTAGGGCAAACGGGTTGTGAAACCTTTTCATGATAAAGGTATAATATTATTTAGATACAATTATCTGCCAGAAGGCAAAAGGAATTTAAGTATTTTGCCCGTACCTCAGGGTACACGTAAAACTGTTAGTCTGTGATCAGGCGTAGTAGGTACTATGCCTGATCTATTATCAGTATTTTCGATAAAACTGTCCCACTGGATTGTGAGAGTAAAGGAATAGACAGTACACCTTCATTAGGACTCACATTGATGTATCCGGCGCAGATATTATCTTAGAGTTTGGCTAGCTAAGCCACAATTGGATACAAATTTTACATGATTTTACATATCGTCGGTGATATTGCAATACCGCGTATGTGACAGTTGCTAATAAGGTGTAATTTCATATGTCAAGAAATATGTTTTTTCTTTATCTTTTAGGGCAAAAAATATAATTTGCTATATTTGATTTTAACCTTATAAGCTATTGTCACTTTCGCCGTATTGCAATATCACCGACGATATTGCATTCACCACGCTCCACCTTGTACACTTCTCCTATACATTAAGAGCTTTATCTATCAGTTATTTCTTACATATTCGTCTTTTTCACTCGGCAGTTGACAAGAAAGAGATAACAACACGTCTCAGCGACATCTTCCGGCTGATGGCAGAACTACAGAGTAGCTGTGATATTGAAGACTACACTATCAACCAGAGTTCTCTTGAAGAGGTAACAAAAACATTAAAATTTATTTTTTCATGCCATAACCTAATTTTGCACCCTTAGTTTTCGAAGAACCTTTAGTCGACCTCGCAAACCGAGATCCAAGTCCCACAGAAGGTTGCGAGTTTTTAAACTCGCCTTTATGCCCGGCCAAGTAGCAAAAGGCTCTTTTTTCTATCATCTTAATTTTAACTTCTCTCCCCGCAGATGTTCCTCAGTTTCACAGACAAGGCGGATGATGACAACGAACCAGTAGAAATAGAACCGCTGTCGAAAACCAACCTCTTTACTCCACAAAAAGTTGATGAACTGGACACCGTGACAGCGTTGTAGTACTGTCAAACTATTACTAAATGTGGATAATTCTTATTACCACATTTAGTAATATATATATACTAAATGTGGTATATAGCATTCTTATGCTATTTAAAAGAAGAAAAAAGATATTGAAACTGACTATATATAACCTAGGCATATTCTGTATGATAAAACCTATCAGTCGAGATGAAATCTTGACCTTGAGCATGAGGACAGATATATGTTGAAGTATATAATACTTCAGAAGCATTTGGTCGTAAGTGTCAGTATACAATCCACATCCACATCCGACCTTATGCATCTGAGCTCTAGAAATTCATTCGCTTATCTCATTAGAAAATTGATTAAAATTGATCAAATAAAAATAGCCATGAACACTCTTTGATAGGCAAATTATCAGTGTGTTGGTCAATGAATAATATTTTATAAAAAAATATGTCCTATCTGGTTTAAGATCTGTGAAGGATTGTCTACGAAAAGTTTAGTATTTATGGTCGTTTAAGAATACGTTGTTACCAAGGTTGCCAAACTGAAATATTTTTTTTACTCTGGCAATTTATTTAACACTTTTAGATATTTCAATATTTGACAGTCTTGACATTGTCTTTGGCGACCACAGATATCGAAAACTAATAATCGTTGATCGATATCTTTCGAGCTATTCGGTCGTCAATAGAAACATGATTGTAGAACAATATAATTACTACAATTAGTTAAAGTATTATCACAAATTATTATTACAACTTAGACAGTATGTATGGAATAAGGCTTAGACCCGTCTCTACAAGTTTAAATTTGAAATCTTCATGATATGAGTGACATAAATAAAATCAATTGTCTATTCCTCATAATCTATTGAACGCTACGCCTTGACGAGATCTTTACTCACCGAGAAAAAATGAAAATTGGAATATAATTATACAATTTTTTTAATTAAAACATGTTAATAATTGTTAGGTATTTTTGTTTGGTGTGCACAATAAAGTATTTTTTTTAAGGATTACTAATAGAGTTTTGCAGGTTACTAGTATTCTTTTTATGCGAAAATAACTGTCTGTCCAAACCACTGAATCGATTTTAGTGATATTTGGTACAGTAATTAACTGGACCTTAGGAATGAACATACGCTACCATTTATCGCGAAAGCTGGACAAGTTCCACGCAGATGAAATCGCGGTCAAAAGTTAGATTTATATATTTTGTGATCGGTTTGTATACGAATCTCAACAGCGTTACTAAATACTTACGTTTGCTCAATATAGTGTTACCGAAGTGTTTGTAAATATTTATTTTAAGAACAAAACTATATTTAAGGGTTAAAATTGTGTGGTATTTAATAAAACTAGTATTTTAACTTTAGTTATAAGTCAAATACAAAAAGACATGAATTGTTACGTTATATAAAACTGGACATTTTGTCATTTTTTGTCAATTAACACCGCCTTATTTATAAATATGTTGCTGTATGTAGCAATGTCGCTATTCGTCGCAAGACTTCTTATTGAAAAAATCAAAGTTTAACATATACCTATAACTTACTTACTTCGCCGGATTTTGCCGGTCACGATAATCTTTTTAAGGTGGACAGTCTTTTTTTTGCAATGTGACCAAAAACTTCTGTGTACGCACTTTGATGACTGTCGCAAAGAGATTTTGGGTTCTCACAGTATGGAGACGTTAGTACGAAATACTGTCCAAGGGATACGAATTAACTATCTCTACCACCACATCTTCGATCTTACAACCTAATAATAAAATTAAAATAATTTATTTTCAGGCATCGAATTCCCATAGCATGTTAGTATTAGCAAAAAAACCCTTAAAAAGTATGTTAGTAGAATGTATAAGTTTTTTTTTTGTACAAAAAAAACAGCATTCAGTTACACAGAGTAAGATTTATCAAGTCCCATGTCAGGCATGTAGCTTGATAAACCTATCAATTGTAGGCCCCTCTAACCTGTCAGCAAAAACCTTCAGAATGCTATTGCGGCTTCCCCTCACTCTGCGCAACACTGCGCAACAATTTTCGCGAAATAATAATGATCACTTCCAAAAACAAAACAAACAAAATTAAACTCGATGGGATCTTATTAAATTCTATTCCATCGAAAATATTAAAGAAGCCTGTCCAATTATATACATAAATAAATAAATTTGCAAAGAATTCTTTTCATATTTATGGTCATAATCATTTAGATATAATGAGACAAACAGATCCGGATAATCATTTATTTCATAAATACATGGTTACATACATCAATATTATCATCAAAATGTTATTTATGTAGACATTCAAGTGTTTAAGTGAATTGTGAATATTACAGTCAGCATCGAAGTATTATAATCAGATTATTATTTATTGTAAATATTGAAACTACAGTAGATTATTATAAAGGCCGACATTTTAAAAGTTGTTCTTTCGCAGAAAAACACGATTTATTCGTAAACTGTGTTAATATAAGTGATTGTACTGCTTTGACTTTGTAATACAAAGTAAAATTTATTTTATTACTTGGCACTATAATAATTAATGAATAATATTTCTTTAATAATTAGGAAAAGCGCTTTTTTGCTACCCTTTAAAGCTTATTCTATACATTAGAATCGATTAATCGTCTTTACTTTTGCATATTCGATTATCGAGTAAACGTGTCGTATAAAAAACCATGAATAATTTTTTCGTGTTTTTTAATTATTAAAAATATTATTTATAAAAGGCTGTTTGTTTTAATAACACTAATAAGAATAAATCGTTCAGCAGTGAGAAAATAACAATTAAAATGTCAGCCATTCTATTATATAATTTCTAACTGTGACATGCAAAAATGTATTACGATGCTGGATAGTATTAACTATTATTTTTTTATAAGTATAACATAACCCTTAGCCAGGCGTACGTATGTTTAGATTTTATTGGTACTTTATAATAAGCGCATAGAATTCAAATTTGATCGCTATGTGAATATTGTCTGGCTTCGGGAAGGGATACACTAGGCGACAAAGGTTCTACGACACTTGTTGCCATTAATGTCGGGTGATGTCGAACTTCAGTCGACATGTCTGGCAAAATAAAAGATGTGTCAAGCGAAATAGACGGGCATGTCGCCCCACATGTCGTGGGACATTTATCCTCAATATATCCGTGGATTTCAAGTAACGTTAGCAACACAACACAAGGCGTAGTTAAACGAAGTTTGTGTTGCTGTCGGTACTTTGTCTAACACAATAAAATATGCAATCTCTGTGATATTTAATAGATTATAAAGATTATACAATAAATAAACAATGGTATTTGGATACAAGTCGTTTTTTTTTAATATAAAAATAAAAAAGTAATAAATTAGTCTTTGGAATTGTATAAATTAAGTTTCTTACCAAGAGATAGTGTTAAATTTCTTAAAAGAAATATTGAAATTTACTTAAACTAAGTCAAAAACAACATTAAGAGAGCTTCAATGAGATTGAAATTATTAACTTAATTTATTTTATGGGAACAAATGCGAATTAAATCTGCTTTTAAAACCAATCTAAATTGGCGATACGAATCCGACATGTCGTCTTAGTTACAATTATTTAGGCGACATGTCGGATTCGTAACTATAATTTTGATTTATTTAATAACTATAGAAACATCTTGTCAAATAAAAAAAATAACGAAATAAAATTAATTAAAGCATAATTATGTCTTATATACTAAGTTATCAGATCTACAACATCAAGTGGAATGATTCATAAACAGATCTATTTAAACTGCAGTATAACTTGATATATGTTTAAAATCCTTCACATACCTACATATAGTTATACAAAACGGCTGCCCAATTTTAAAACACAGTAACTGACATTTCTGAGATTTTTCATAATTTTCTTTAGAAAAAATTGTTTACACTCTAAATTGATTAAAAATTGTATTTATACGAAGACGATATATAGATAAACAGATTTGTAATAAAAAAATCGTCAAATTCTTTATCTGGAGTAGGAAAACATGCAACAATCCCCATAAAAAACAGGTCAAAAAAATTGTCTGTTACTGTGTTTTGAAATTGGGCAGCCGAAAACGTTGAACGATAATATGATTTGACTTGTTAATTTCATTATAGAAATATTCATATCGACGGGTAAAAGGCAAATTGAGCTAAGCGACACCATAGGCGTGATGAATAATATATTTTATATTATCTATTAATACAGTCTATAATTCAATATCGCGCATGGTGTCGCTTGGCTCAATTAGGCTTTTATCTGTCGATATAATGGCATTTCTCGAAGTATTTCATATTTGGTAACTTATAAGTTATCCTGAGATCAACTTGGAGCAGGGCAGCAAAAAATCTTATAAGGACTATATCGTTTTGTTATAACAATTAAGCGAATCAAGGAAAAAATATGAACATTAAATATTATCACTCTTATCACTTTACCCGGCCCTGTATCAAACCCAGGACGCATCTAATACCTCCGTTTTATCCGCCTTCAAGGCTACCTAGTAACATTTAACAAAAGTATTCAATATTATTATTAAAACTCATATAAACATGGCTTCTATAGTAATCGTTATGCTAAATAGCAAATATTTTCAAATTATAATATAGAAGCCTCTCTAAGTTTTGCTATAGTCGACACGCATGAAAAGCGGGTTGGTAACCGCAGTACAAAGTCATAATACACAAGATAACGCTGCTGCCCAACAAAACGGATAGGGGTGTATAGACGAGGCTCTGAAGCAAGAGGCTATTAAATAATACAGTAAGAATAACGTAGGAAATGCGTAACAATAACCCTACAGTAATTAAAAAGATATCAAAGTCATATCGTAACATGATTATTACATACGAGGTTTGACCGCGAATCGAACCCAATACCTCTAAGACATGTGCGTTTTTAATTCAGAATTGTCATGTAAAATGGATGATTATATACGATATTTAAACTACACCTCCGCCATTTTCACTTCATTGTATAAAGTGATAAAGCCGTCAAACAATGGCACCTGATTAGTAAGCGGTTAATGCCGCCTGACTCAACATTGATAAATACCGTCAACCGGGCTTTAGCTTTGATATGAGTCAAAGTTGAATCCAGGCTTACTTTTAAAGGGGTCAAGTTGAATCCCGATTGACTTAGACAGGGGTCATAGTTAAAGGGATAAAATATAATGACCACCAAAAATATATACTTGACACCAGAAAAATAAAGTCTAAAATTATAATAGTACTAGCTATTTTAGTCACGACTGCACTTCAAATTGTATTCGAACACCAAATGTAGTTAATGATCACCAAATCTTAGCGAGCAAATTATTGCGCTATTTCTACCTTAATAAAATCAATGAAAAATGACAATCGGTTAGGTTAGGTTAGAGCTGCGGCCAGAACCGAATAGTAAATTAGTAAAACATTTAGGTACTTTTGGTGATCATTTACTACTTTTGGGTTAACAATGATTTATTTGGAGTCATTTTGCTTAAATACGATAGCGAAATGTTAAAACTTTGGTTACAATTTTACATTAAAATGCGGGTTTAATTTTGGTGATCATTTTTACTATATCTGATGGTAAGTTAAACATAAGCCATAGTTAAATACCCGTTGACTTAGACAAGTTCAAAGGTTAATCCCAGTGAAGTTAGACAGGTGTCATAGTTGAATACCGATTGACTAAGACAAGACGCAAAGTTAAATCCCAGTTGACGGTATTTATGAATGTTGAGTCAGCCGCTTTACTAAATTTACCATCTTCAGTTTCTAGAGTACATTTCATCATGCAATTTCGGCAATTTGTATCTTTGAAAATACTCCGATGAAAAATCAGTGTCACTGTCCCTGGCTGTTAAAATAGTCACTGGATGTTGATTATATATCCTTAGCAACTGGCAATTAAATCGCAATTTGACATCTGGGTACAGTCCAACGCGTTATTCGTACTCTCAACAAAAAGAATGCAGCATCTGAAAGACTCAATGAAGAACTTGCATCTTTCGTCGATGCGCGCGCTAGGGCACGTCGCAGCGGCGACGCTTACGCTCGCGCCTGGGCCCGCGCCGTCGCAGCCGGGACCTGATACCAACTACGCGTCGGTGGCCAGGAGACCAGCGAAATTTCAGGAGGAAGGACAAAGTAATAGCCAATGGATAGAAGTTACAAGGAAAAAGAGAAGTAACCCGATAATAAAAGGTGGCAATTCGTCAGTTGTTTTATTAAAAGCGGTCGAACGGAAAAAGTATTTACATATTTGGCGATTGGATAAAACTACTACGGAAGACATATTAAAAGAGCATATTACAGGCATATTGGGCAGCGGTTCGGAAATTTCTATAGAAAAGTTAAGATCCAAGATTGAGCGGGATTATGCGTCATTTAAGATTGGCGTCACTGTAACTGACTTTGACAAGCTTTGCGACCCGGAATTGTGGCCATTAAATATAGAAATATGTGAATGGATTAATTGGTTTCGTCGACCAACCAATCCAAACCAAATGCAAACATAATAATTTGAACTTTAATATATTATATCAGAACGTGAGAGGAATTCGAACAAAAACTTCCCAATTTTTGTCATTGCTGGAATCCTCAGGGTGTGATTTGTTTGCAATCACAGAAACCGGTCTCAATGCAGCGATAAAAGATTCGGAGTTTGTTGTGCCAGGATATCAAATATTGCGTTGCGATCGCGCTGACGGACGCAAACAAGGAGGAGCACTTTTAGTGGCCACACCGCGATTTGATTTACGGCGAGTGGCGATCCCGGGTAACGTCAACGTAGACGATCACAAATTTGAACTAGTGTGCGCGAGTGTGTACAGAGGGAATCGTTTTTTATTTACGTGTTGTACAGTATATATTCCTCCGCAGACTGACGAGAATGAGTTTATGGTATTGTTTAAAATATTGGAAAGTATATGTGTTAAGTTTAAAAATAAGTTAGTAGTTTTAGGTGATTTTAATTTGCATTCCTGTAACAGTAGCATTGTTAATTATTTTGAGTATTTTATGGCGTTTTGTGAATTCGTTCAGTGTAACGAGATACCGAACTGTAGTGGTAGACAGCTGGACCTCGTACTGGGCGCACGCGGCGCTGGCGTGAGCGTGCGCGGTGCGGACGAGGCACTGCAGCCCGTCGACGCCTACCACCCCGCACTGCACGTGCGCCTCGCGCTAGCCGCCCGCCCCGCGCCCCGCGACCGCCCCGCGCCCGTCTATACTCCTGAGCTGAACGTGCGACACCCGTATGCGCAATGGATATGCCACGAAAAATGGAATTTTAACAAAACCGATTTTAATACCTTGTATCAATCTTTGAGTGAAATTGATTGGACCGATTTATATTGCTGTACGGATCCAGACGTTACATTAAGTTTATTTTATCATAAAATCTATGAGGTCTTTAGTATGTGTGTGCCCCTAAAAAATACCAGTTCGAGGAGCAGTAGGTACGTATACCCAGTATGGTATACGAGTGCGATCATTAGGGACATACAACTCAAATATTCACTACATAAAAGGTACAAATCTAGTGGGGCGAGCGAGGACTATGAAGCGTTTTCTCGGTGCAGGACGAGGGTTAAACTCGAGACCGCCCGAGCTCACGACGAATACCGGAACCGCGTCCAAAGTCACCTGGCAAAAGAACCGCGAGCATTTTGGAATTTCATAAGATCCAAAGCCGGCAACACTTCCAATCGCAAAATAATAAAGGACGGTAAAGTATTGTCAGAAATTGAGTGTGCGGAAGAGTTCGCCCGGTACTTCGAGTCTGTGTACAACCGGGAGCCGGCCACGCTGAGCGTGGAAGCGGCCAGCGCTGACGCGGGGTGCGCGTCGGAGGCGCAGGGTGCACGCATTCATCTCGAGCGCCTTCGCGCCAATGACGTGCGCCGCGCACTCGCGCGTTGTCCGTCGAAGCGCTCGGCGGGGCCCGACGGGATACCAGCGTTTTTGTTTAGGGACTGCAGGGCAGTATTAGTCGAGCCGTTGCTTCATCTGTTTAACATCTGTATTGGGACTGCGACGTTCCCGGAACACTGGAAACTTACTCGTGTGGTGCCAGTACCGAAAGGCAGTAGAGGATCGGCGCCCACTGACTACAGACCTGTGGCCATCTTGTGTACTCCGGCGAAGGTATTCGAGGCGGCCATCCATGGTTGTCTTTATCCGCAGGTGAGTGCCCAGTTGTCTGACGCTCAGCACGGGTTCCGACCTGGGCGGGGGACGACTGGGAACTTACTGGATCTGATGACACATCTGGTACCCGCAGTAGATGCTGGGCTGCAGGTGGACGTCGCTTACTTTGATTTCCGAAAGGCGTTCGACACAGTCGACCTAGACATCTTACTGGCCAAGCTGGCCGGTATGGGGTGCACCCCACACACGTTAACATTCTTAGCCTGTTATTTCCGGGACAGAAGTCAATATGTCGACTGTGGCGGACATCTTTCGGATCCCTACCCGACAAGATCTGGGGTGAGTCAGGGAAGCAATTTAGGGCCTCTTTTGTTCATCTTGACAGTCAACGACTTGCCGAAGGTAGCCAGCAAGTCTACGCCTTTACTTTTCGCGGATGACCTTAAACTGGTCCATAAAATTGAGCATAACGCAGATCACGCCACACTACAGCGGGATATTAATAGCATAGTGAATTGGAGCTATCAAAATAGGCTTTATTTCAATGTTAGTAAGTGTTCCGTGCTGTCTTTCAGTCGCGCACGAACCCCACGCCATTACCAATACCTTATGGACGGGGCGCCGGTACAGCGGGTGACAGAGACACGGGACTTAGGCGTACGCTTCACTGCTGATCTACAGTTTCGGCAGCATATCACTGATGTATGCAAGAAAGCTTATCGGAATCTGGGACTAATATTACGCCAAGCGAACAACTTCACAAACATAGGCGCTTTGAAAGCTCTTTACGAGGCACTCGTGAAGAGTCACCTGGAATGCAATGCCGTAATATGGTCACCACACGAAGAGAAGTACAGGCTGATGTTGGAGCGTATCCAGAACAAGTTTGTTAGGTTCGTGTATTTGAAGCAATATGGGATATACCCGGGCTATCCGCTCCTTTACCCTACTCTATTCGTTCTGGGTATGGTGGGGTATTACAGACTTGAAGTGAGAAGGGAGGTCGCTCTCAGCGTCTACATATTTAAAGTGATGCGCGGAAAAATCCATAATCCGAACGTGTTGGAGGTGCTCATGCTACGCGTCCCGAATGAGTACGTAAGGCGACGGCGGCGGCCGGAGCTCCTAGCCGTCCCGCGCGCGCGCACCTGCCTGCTGCAGCGCGCGCCGCTCACGCGTGCGCTGCGGGCGCTCAACACGTTGGCTCACAGAATTGATCTCTTTTCGTGCACGCTGAGCGAATTCACACGGGCCGCTTATTGTGCAATTTGTTTAGTTTAAGTTACTATAGAGTTACCATTTTTGTTTTAATTTATAAGTACATAGGCTATTGAATTAGGTATTAAGTACCTGTAATGATAGTTTTATGTGTGTTTAAATAAATAAATAAATAAATAAATCTTTCGTTTTGTTTAAAAGATTACTAGCAGAGTTTTTGCACACTATGTACGTCGGATGTGCAATGGGTGGGGATCGAACCGGCGACCACATGATCGCAAGTCCGACGCCCTAGCCATTGGGCTACCGCCGCTTTGCGGATTGCTAGTTGTTAAAGACTCATGGTGATTGATGTTACTTCTTGTCTTCTTGAAGATCAAATTAAATATTATTAAACCTGGCCGCTGCTGACTTCTTGAAGTGTCCAGCGAACAGATCTAGAAGTCGGAAAGCAACGTCCCTGTTGATTTCCTGGTGGGAGATGCTGTTCACTGCTAATTTTACAGACTGCTCCACTGTATCAGTTCCGCAAATGAATTTGGCTATACCTACAAAAAATAACGTATTTTTTTATCTAGCATTTAAGAAGGGTAGCGTGTTCACAGCCCGTGAACACACGTTCATGTCCACGGCTGAACATGAGCCTCATCTTAAGAGATCTTGGCAAGACAGGGTCGCTGAGGGATATTGCCATAATCAACACGCTTGGTAGGCGGATTGGTGATCGCAGTAAGATAATACATCCTTGAGCTGATAGATGCTGCTGCCCATCCTGCAGATGTCGCCTCCTACGACACCCATGGGAAGATATGGGGTGGTATATTGTAAGCCGAAAACCACGTGGCAAAAATAAATTCTTTTCGATCGAAATTATTTAAGTAGGCACTTATTTAGGCCTCGTGTACAGCTATCTACAAGGACGACAGTTGCATAAAACTCCCTTAAAAATCTAAAAGTATTCATTCCTTGAATTACCCACCACCCGTGACCATTCTGAGCCATGATTGAGATTGGTTAACAATTGAATAAAGCTGGAGCTCTGCTCGCTTTTATGCTCGGTGAAGTAGCAAAAGCCTCGTGGCTAACAACATAAACATCCGTCCGAATAAAAAAGCCGAGGTTTTATCTTTTATAACTAGATGCTTGCTTGCCTTTATGCCTGAACAGGTAGCAACGTGCAAAATCCTCGAAAAGAAACCAAGTCTCATACATACCAGGCACCCTCTCCATAATAGCATGGCTAGTCTCTTCTACGTCCATTTCCGGGAGTAGAACCTGGGTCGGCGGGAAGTCCTCGTTCTCCGCAACTTCCGAGAATATCACAAACACCTGTCTTCGGATCCATTTCGTCAACATTATGAGGTAGATCTCTATCATGGATTCTACGGAAGCTAGAATTATGATAAAAAAAAAATTAGGCGAGCGAAAAAAAAAATTTGGTCAGTCTCCCTAGACCCTTCGTGCATCGAAAAGCACGTTAAGCCGTTGGTCCTGATTGTTATAACATCATCTATAATAATCGTATATCAAGGAATGGGCACCAACCCGCCTGCCAAACGTGGCGACTATGGCAAATACCCTTCCCCGGGAGAGTGTTTTCATAATGTTCATTTATGCACTTGTACCGCTCGTTATTTCGACAGTTCTAAGGCGCCATCTATCGATGATGCTTAACATTACGGGAGTAAGTGACTCACATCCCAGCATCACGGCGGACAGTCTCTGCACCACGTGTGTGGTGGTGAGTAGACGAGTGTAAGTGACTCACCCCCCAGCATCACGGCGGACAGTCTCTGCACCACGTGTGTGGTGGTGAGTAGACGAGTGTAAGTGACTCACCCCCCAGCATCACGGCGGACAGTCTCTGCACCACGTGTGTGGTGGTGAGTAGACGAGTGTAAGTGACTCACCCCCCAGCATCACGGCGGACAGTCTCTGCACCACGTGTGTGGTGGGGAGTAGACGAGTGTAAGTGACTCACCCCCCAGCATCACGGCGGACAGTCTCTGCACCACGTGTGTGGTGGTGAGTAGACGAGTGTAAGTGACTCACCCCCCAGCATCACGGCGGACAGTCTCTGCACCACGTGTGTGGTGGGGAGTAGACGAGTGTAAGTGACTCACCCCCCAGCATCACGGCGAACAGTCTCTGCACCACGTGTGTGGTGGTGAGTAGACGAGTGTAAGTGACTCACCCCCCAGCATCACGGCGGACAGTCTCTGCACCACGTGTGTGGTGGGGAGTAGACGAGTGTAAGTGACTCACCCCCCAGCATCACGGCGGACAGTCTCTGCACCACGTGTGTGGTGGTGAGTAGACGAGTGTAAGTGACTCACCCCCCAGCATCACGGCGGACAGTCTCTGCACCACGTGTGTGGTGGTGAGTAGACGAGTGTAAGTGACTCACCCCCCAGCATCACGGCGGACAGTCTATGCACCACGTGTGTGGTGGTGAGTAGACGAGTGTAAGTGACTCACCCCCCAGCATCACGGCGGACAGTCTATGCACCACGTGTGTGGTGGTGAGTAGACGAGTGTAAGTGACTCACCCCCCAGCATCACGGCGGACAGTCTATGCACCACGTGTGTGGTGGTGAGTAGACGAGTGTAAGTGACTCACCCCCCAGCATCACGGCGGACAGTCTCTGCACCACGTGTGTGGTGGTGAGTAGACGAGTGTAAGTGACTCACCCCCCAGCATCACGGCGGACAGTCTCTGCACCACGTGTGTGGTGGTGAGTAGACGAGTGTAAGTGACTCACCCCCCAGCATCACGGCGGACAGTCTCTGCACCACGTGTGTGGTGGTGAGTAGACGAGTGTAAGTGACTCACCCCCCAGCATCACGGCGGACAGTCTCTGCACCACGTGTGTGGTGGTGAGTAGACGAGTGTAAGTGACTCACCCCCCAGCATCACGGCGGACAGTCTATGCACCACGTGTGTGGTGGTGAGTAGACGAGTGTAAGTGACTCACCCCCCAGCATCACGGCGGACAGTCTCTGCACCACGTGTGTGGTGGTGAGTAGACGAGTGTAAGTGACTCACCCCCCAGCATCACGGCGGACAGTCTATGCACCACGTGTGTGGTGGTGAGCCCGGCGGCTCCCGCCAGTGCCCCCAGCGCCGAGAATCGTGCACCCCGAGTCGCGCACCACTCTTCTATATACACAGACATATAAATATTCTTTAGAATATAATTTGATAATTCCAAAACTGTTGACCTATCATAGAATATTGTAGCTATAGACATATGCAAGAGATTATGTCCAGAATACAACAGAATCCAGCTTTTTTATGGGACTAATCCCCCCTCATTCCCCCACTGCAAATACTGTAAGTCAGTATCGACAGGGACACACAGTGGAAATGGCAATGAGCACTGAGTCTCACCAAGTCCCAAGAAAAAGTTAAGCTGACTTGGAACCCGCGCCAAATTTAATCAGAACGAGATTTAAAGAATCAAGAACAGCTAGCGTATTGAAATATAAACAAAACATAATGAGCTAGTTGACACTTTTTTGAAATTATTTTTATAAGGTTTAGAATGGTTTTACTAAATCAAAAAAAAAAGATTTGCGAGATAGAAAGCACTAAAATAAATATTTTAAAATTGGCTTGACATTTAGAGATGAAAACGATGTCAGCCATGTTGATCTATATAGGGTGACTGGTAATTAGTGACCGATACCTAAACACATGATTGTGCTCATGATAACAAACAACTTTTACTATGGCACCAACCCTGAAATCGCGAAAAAAAATCATCTGTTCCATACATTCATGTTCATATAACTCGTTAACATGGTAGGGAGCAGCTAATTTTTTTTTCGCGATTTCAGGTTATGTGCCATAGTAAAAGCTGTTTGTTATCATGAGCACAATGATGTGTTTAGGTATCGGTCACTAATTACCAGTCACCCTATATACATTATCTGTGTTCAAGATCGATGACGTCTTGACTCAGAAAGTGTAATAGTAAAGGATTGCGTTCATGTTTTTTAACATAATTTCATATATTTTGTCAACTAGCCTGTTATATATGGTTGTCTCACCGAAATCATCGGGGGTCGCAGATCTGGGCCCATCTCGGGGGGGCAGCTGGTCAAGCGAGTCCAGCGCCGCGTCCACGTGGGCGTACGCGCGACGAGACCCCACGAGGCGGGCCACCGACCCACTCACCTGTTCCACAATCATTATTAGTAGTTAGCCCCGAGGATTTTGCTACTTCACCGGACATAAAGGCGAGCAGAGCTCCAGCCTTAATAAATGGTTTAAAAACTACATATTAAGCGACCTGCGCAAGACGGTGTCCCCTGTGGAACTTGGACCCCGGCTCAGGGCGGTCGCTTACGCGGGGTATTGAGGGATTATGACTTTTAGTTTCTTTAGGGGAGTTCCGTGCAAGTGCCGGATTACTTTACCATTCATGGGTCTCTCGGACTTCGGGTACACTAGATGACTAGAGCATCGGAAGGTTATTTGCAAATTAAGGGTCGGGAGGGTATTCAGGTATTTAGAAGTGAAATATATAGGTAATCGTAAAAAAACATAAAAAATCTATGTCAATTAATATCGCCAGAAAAAGCCATGCAATAAAATGTGATTCTAAGACCGGATGACCATTCATACCGCGAGGTCTGACCTGTCCTGAAGACCGCGAACATATGACTACCGAAATAACCAAGTACATATAAAATAACCAGAATTAACCAGAAACACATTTTTTGCGGTCTACTAGTATTCTTGTTTACGCCTCGTGCTACGCTAGATGCTTGTGTTACGAGTGGGTTCACGTCGGCAGTGCAATGGGTGGGGATCGAATCGGCGACCACATGATCGCAAATCCGATGCCATAGTCATTGGGTTGCGGCCGCTTCTTAATAATCGCTAATGCCACGTATATGCCCAGACCCATCAGCCCGCACTAGGCCCCTATAATTATAACCCTCTCACGCTATGGTCACTGATGGCACATTTATGTCCAAATCCGTATGCCCGCGCTATGCCCATATATACGATAAAACACACACGCTAAGGCTGTTATCGACACACATATGCCCAGTGTCGCATGCCCACTATGCCCAAATTTACAACAATACACTCACGCCTAGGTCGTTGGAGATAGACACATATGTCCATTCCCGTATGCCCGCGGTCTGGGGCACTGGTTCGTCCTCTGCCCCTACTGCTGTCTTTATGGAGTTGAAGACACCCGTCACAGTGCGCGTGAATAACCTAGACATAAACAATTTTATATTATACGAGCTTCCCGCGTAACTCCCGTTCCCGTGGGAACTTCATCATTAAATATTGCAGGTTAGCTAGGGTTGGATTCTCGCCGGCGAGGACCGCGTTGTGCCCCTACCCCTGCCCTGTGCCCAGCGCCTGTAGGCCGTGCCTAAGATCACTTTCTCTTATATCCACAAATCTGACTTTGATATCAGTAGTGGCACCTGTGGGTTGTGGTCCTAACCCCATAAGGGTGCCCCCAGGTGTGTGTCACTTAATTGTATGCTTTCTATTTTTTTATGTAAATATGAACTTATTATGAGTAGACGAATTAATGACACACGCACAGACGGAGTACATTGTCTGTAATGTCCTACAATTAGCAACACTCACAGGTTGCATTTGCTAGTTATAGTAACCTAAGTAGTTTTATTCATAGAATCAGAATAATAACCTATTAATTACATTTCTTTTTCATTGTGATTTTGACAAGTACAAGTGTATATAAATGCCTAAGTGCTGAATAAATTTATTATTTCATTATGAATATAGCCTAAAGCCTTCCTTGATAAATAGGCTATCGAACACTGAAAGATTTTTTAAATCGGTTCATTAGTTCCCTGAAAACAAACAAACAAACTAGCTTTCCGCGTTCTGTTTCATCCGCGTAGCTCTTGTTATACATATAAACCTTTCTCTTGAATCACTTTATCTATTAAATAAACCGCATTAAAATCCTTTGCATAGATTTGAAGACAGACAACGGGAAGCGACTTTGTTTTATACTATGTATCTACATTACTCCTGCTATCATGTCGTATTGACATTTCCTTGAGGATTTTCAGATATATTTTTTTTCAAACAATCCCTATCATCTAAAAAAAAACTGTTCAAGTGCGAGTCGGACCAAGTTTCTTGTATGGGAGCTCCCCTTAAATATTAAATATGTGTTTGTTGTTATAGCGGCAATATAAATACAACATTTGTGAAAATTTCACCTGTCCAGCTGTCGCGGTTCTTGAGATACAGGCTGGTGACAGACAGACAGCGAAGTCTTAGGAATAGGGTCCCGTGTTTACCCTTCGGGTACGGAACCCTAGATATGCGCGGGAGTCGAACCTGTCACTACACACGCATAAGGTCAAATCACAACATGACTTACTTATCGAGCCGCTGCATGTTGTTGGAGCTCTGGTTCGGAGACGCGTTCCTGTCCAAGTTCATGTCGTATTCATCTGAAAACAACGTAAAGGGATGATATGGAGCTCAGAAGCTTACAGTCGGATGTGCCTTTATACGTCAGAAATCGTCGTATGTGTCTTTATCGTAGACAGTTGCACAAAACTCCCCTAAACCAAAAGCCATAATCCCTCAATCTCCCCGTCAGCGACCGCCCTGAGCCGAGGTCCAAGTCCCACAGGGGACGCCCTCTGGCGCAGGTTGCTTAATTTGTAGTGTTTAAACCATTTATCTAGGCTGGAGCTCTGCTCGCCTTTATGTCCGGTGAAGTAGCAAAAGCCTCGGTGCTAACTATAA
Source organism: Nycteola revayana (assembly GCA_947037095.2). NCBI lineage: Eukaryota > Metazoa > Arthropoda > Insecta > Lepidoptera > Nolidae > Nycteola > Nycteola revayana. The sequence goes on from OX344844.2 coordinate 1,174,988, forward strand.
AAAAAAAAAAAGTCCGAAAAAAAAAAGAAAAAAAAATCTTTATCGTAAACTGGCCCTTACGACCAAATGCTTCTGAATTAATTAGTACATCCGTCATTATGCTTTCGAGGTCTAGATATAATGAAGTTTTGAAGCATTTTGCGTCGCTAACAACAATAAAAATAATTTATAATAATTAATTTCTTTTATAAAATCATAAAAGGTATATAAATTAATAACAAATGCATATATCCAAGATAGATGAATTTTCCAATTAATGTTTGACTATTTACAAGTGCCTGTAATTTTGAATGATATTTAAATGATTTTTAGTTTATTTTATTTTAATTCTTTACATGTCATCAATCATTGATAAAAATGTTTACCAGCGAGTGTGGCGGTGTCGACGGGTCTGGACGAGTGGTGCTGCTGGGTTCTGCCGCGAGTCTCCTCCGCACTCTCCCACCAGATGTCGTCAGCTGTCGCGCTACTAACAGAAGCATCGTCAGTGGCACCACTGGGTCGTGGTCACTAAAGTTAAACTTATTATGAGTAGAGCGGGTCGCGGCTGGATAGAGTCTAGAAAGGACAGACAAATGTGGAATACTTTGGAGGAGGCTTTTACCCGAAATGGGTTCATACAAAACAATTTTTTTTATTTTATTTAATTTGATATAAGAAGCGGCCGGGGCCTTTAGGCTTTTAGGCCTAAAATAAAAGCCTATTAGTATTTTTTTATGGCTATGATAAAATAGTAGGCTTTTACTCACTTTTAAAAGCTTTTAGGTTTAAAAAAAGCCTATAGCCCTAAAACGCCTAAAAAACCTGTCAGGCTTTTTTTGCGACTAGTCTTTTTCAAGTAGTAGGCTTATTATCAGGCTATCTATAGCCATTTTTCAGATGATGACTTAGTATGAATTAAACAAGATTTATTTTTGTATTGTATTTATTTTCAAATCTAATGAAAACGAATATTATTTGAAATTGGAAATACTTATAATTTAGGTATTATTTCCATAAAAAATAAAAAATCTCCCAGCACATCCAGAAAAAGTTAAACAGTCATGCAATTTGAAACTAATATTTAAAATCGTATAATTTAGTTGACGATTATTATACTCGAACAATATATAAAATAGAACTAGCCTAAAGGACTAAAACTCTTTAAAGGCTTTTAGCCTTTTAAATATGCGCCTAGCCTAAAAAAGGCTAAAAGCCTATTGTCCTCAGGTAGACAAAAAAAAGGCCTAGCCCAAAGGCCTAAAAGCCTTTTTAGGCTTTTATTCCGCTGTAGCCCCTTATATCATAGCCAAGCCTTAAAAAAAGCCTAAAAGCCTATAGGTCTCTGGAACACTAGGCCCAATGGCTAGGTCGTCGGACTTGTGATCTTGAGGTCGCCGGTTCGAACCCCACCCATTGCACTACCGACGTAAACACACTCTAAACACTATACTCGAGGCATTAACAACGTGCGAACTGAGTCATAAATCATTTTTATCAGACCTCTCACTCACACTTATAGGCATATCGGAACTCTCGCTCACACCCCTAGTGTTGTGTGTAACAATAAAAAGGGATTTGTCGATAGTCGCAGGTAATGAGGGAAAGATTTTAAGGAAATAATGCAAAATATTGTCTAGCATGATATTTTTATTTTATAATTCATTCGTTAAACACTGTCAACACATTATAAATAACCATACGAGTTTGGGCGTTAATATCGCCCTTTAATTTCAACAAAGTTAAGTTGGAGAATAATGCTTCCATGGTTCGCTTGTGATAGTCTAATGGCAACTAACACAATTTTTATAAACACCTACATTTTTCCTAATAAAAACTACCTAATTACATTACTCATCAACGACCGCGACGTCCTAGCTACCTGCGTCCGAGCGGCATCCCTTTATCGATAACGATTGACGCGGCATTGTCACATTCCTATGACGGATTGATTTCTGACTCAGTTCGCACGTTTGTAATGCTCCGAGTATAGTATTTTATATTTCGTGCATTCCGAGGCAAGGAATGTAGTCCTTCAACCGAGCAGACCCGGAAAGAAATCTTAGAATTTACACAAATATTTCTTGTCAAGGGTACTAAAAAAATTATTGGTCCGTCACTTAGTTTACCAAAAAATATAGGACACGTATTATTTATTCTGTCCGTAAACAAAAATAACGCAGTTTAAGTGCGTTGAAATTTCATGTGACGTCACTTCCAGGTCTCCCGAACTTTGTTGTTCTGTATTTTTGTCTATTTTTTATGTTTTGACTAAATAAAAATATACGTGTCCAATATTTTTGGTAATCTAGCTGACATGAATAGATAGTTTCAGACGTCATCCCTATTTGGTATAAGAGAGTAAGCATGTACCTGGAGCTGGTCTCCGCCCGCTGCTCCAGCAAGCAGCGCAGTTTGGCGATGCTGGTGGAGAGGTCCGCCGCCTCCTCGTACTCCGGCTCGGGGGAGTCCGGGGGGTGCGCCACTCCCTCCGCCTTGGCGATCGGCTTCGACTGAGATGGCTGTCATGAACAATTGGGATATCTATACTGATATATGTATAAAGCTGAAGAGTGCTTGTTTGTTTGAACGCACTAATCTCAGGAACCACTGGTCCGATTTGTAAAATTCTTTTAGACACATAGCCCATTTATCGACGATAGCTATAGGCTATATTTAATTATGAAGTTCCCACGGTAACGGGAGATACGCGGGAGACACCGCGCGCGGAACCTAGTATTATATAAACCACAATGAGATGAGTTAGGATATAATAATCCTACTAATCTATATATATAAAAGAAAGTCGTGTGTGTTACAACACTTATAACTCGAGAACGGCTGGACCGATTGCCAGGGTTTTTGATTTGTTGGATTTGTTTCCGTCCCGAATAGCAGAATACATTTTAAAAACAAAAGAAAGTCGTGTTAGTTACACTATATATAACTCAAGAACGGCTGAACCGATTTGGCTGAAAATTGGTAGGGAGGTAGCTAAGAACTGGGAGAAGGACATAGGATACTTTTGGGTAGGGGTAGGGTAGGGTAGGGTAGGGTAGGGTAGGGGTAGGGTAGGGGTAGGGTAGGGTAGGGGTAGGGTAGGGGTAGGGTAGGGTAGGGGTAGGGGTAGGGTAGGGGTAGGGTAGGGTAGGTGTAGGGTAGGGGTAGGGTAGGGGTAGAGTAGGGGTAAGGTAGTAGTAGGGTAGGGTTAGGGTAGGGGTAGGGTAGGGCAGGGGTAGGATATAAAAGTCCACCCGTGCGAAGCCGGGGCGGGCCGCTAGTAAATATTATAAACGCGAAAGTTTGTAAGAATGTGTAGATTTATGTTTGGTACTCTTTCACGCAAAAACTACGGAACGGCTTTGGCTGAAAGTTTGCACGAGGACAGTTTATAAGCTAGATTAACATATAGGCTACAAAACATCACAGCAGAGTAACGCGGGTAAAACCGCGGGGCGCAGCTAGTAGAAATATATAACGCTGTGCTCTGAATGACTCTGAAGCAGATCCTAAACCGGAGATCGTAGAGACTTGAAACTTCGAACTTGATTCTATATAATATTATGTAGGCATAAAATAAAAAAAGAATTTTCAAAAAATCGACCCCTAAGTGGATAAGGGGTGAAAATGTTAGTATGGTGAAATCAAAACCTATCAGCTATTAAAGTAATAGAAATTAATATTTCCATCAATACTGACCACACTGTCCTGTGAAGTAACCCGGTGTTGTTTTACTAGTTGAGGAACGACATTCTCGGAAACATCTGCAAAATATATATATTTTAATTAGTAATACAGCTTCAAAATGTCACATACAGCTAAAATTTTATACGCACGTAGATAACACTCATATACAAATAAATAAAATGTATTTTTATAATAAAAAAAATGACAGGGTTTTACTATGAAAGTAGATAGGGTAGTACACAATTTAAAAATATGTGTGTTTGTGCGTCTATTCTGGCTAGTAATGGTAGGATCCTAGGACTTCGGAGATATTGCATTTCTACGGATTTGGAAAATTTCTATGGAAATAGGGTTATCAACAGAATTTTTTTTGGGACATAATTTTAATTGTTCCTTCATAATCTAATTGTTCCTAATTTATATCCACTATTCACTATTCAGTTGATAACCCTATTTCCATAGAAATTTTCCTAATCCTTAGAAATGCAATATCTCCGAAGTCCTATGAGATAGGCAAGTCATATTTTTAGATAGTATAGATAATTATATGATGCATCAATATAAAGTGAGAAATATTGCCTAAAGTCTAGGAAAATGGAAAAAAATGTTTTCTAAAAATCATAAATTAGTAAATATCTCTCAAAATACTGCAGCTATCATTATTTGTTTTTGCATAGAGCTAGACGTTATTGTTCTAGGTCGACCTGATTACAACATTTTGACTTTATGTTATAATTTTACAAAATATTCTTAAAAACCGGCCAAGTGCGAGTCGGACTCGCGCACGAAGGGTTCCGTTTCAGTTACAAGTGCGTACCTATTTTTGATATCAAGAATAAATAAAAAAGCGTATGTTTATGAAATGAAATGTTATTTTATATTTTTATATTCGAGTTCATTGAATGAAAGCTAAATTGCGGTTTACGATTTTTGACGTATTAAAAAAAAACTACTTACAAGATCTCGTTCAAACCAATTTTCGGTGAAAGTTTGCATGGTAATGTACATTATATATTTTTTTTAGATTTATCATTCTCTTATTTTAGAAGTTACAGGGGGGGGGGGCACACATTTTACCACTTTGGAAGTGTCTCTCGCGCAAACTATTCAGTTTAGAAAAAAATTACATTAGAAACCTCAACATCATTTTTGAAGACCGTATAAGTTCGACGAAAAATTTTTTTTTGAGTTTCAATTCTCTGTATGGGGAACCCCAAAATTTATTGTATTTTTTCTATTTTTGTGTGAAAATCTTAATGCGGTTCACAACATACATCTACTTGCCAAGTTTCAACATTATAGTTCTTATAGTTTCGGAAAAAAGTGGCTGTGACATACGGACGGACAGACAGACAGACAGACAGACAGACAGACAGACATGACGAATCTATAAGGGTTCCGTTTTTTGCCATTTGGCTACGGAACCCTAAAAACAGTTTTTTAATAAAATCAAAAAATAATATTTTTTTACAAAACTAAGCAAAAACGACTACTAGTTACTTCCCCAATGTTTGACATCGTAGTAATAACTAACAATTGAGCTCATAAAACATGGATTGCAAGTAAGGCAAAATTTCACACTGCGCGTAGGATGCAATAAACATTGATAAAAAGAAATTGGAAGGGTAGTCAAAAACAACAAGAAATATAAGTTATGATGGCGTGAAATTACCAATTTGGATAGTGTCTAGGTAATAGTACATTGACTAAAAAATACACGTACATAACACTAATAATACCTGCATATACATATATAAAATAAAATGTAAATAATATATAAATATATACATAAATAAAATTAATATGCAACAGCTTAGAGATTTGGAGAATTGCTTGTAGCAATAATTTGGTACAAGCAAAAAAATTGCAAGAAATAAGAAATAATAGTTCATAAAACTTAAATTTAAATTGATGACGTTATTTTTGAGGCGAGACTTAAAGTTTTTATTTTTTTATTTTTTTCCTATGTCACCTTTACAACGCGGCAACGGTATCAATTAATATGGGACTTTTATTGTAAGACAGCTAATAAGACCCTTATATTACGCAGCGGGCAGCATAATTTTCATCCATATTCTAAAGGATGGATGGATGATTTTGTGGATGGATGATGATGTATGAATGGATGGATAGATGAATGGGTGAATATTTTTAACTACCTACTGTTCGTATATGACCTACCTTTATGTCCGTTAGCGTGTACATCCTTGTGTTCCGGTATGGGCTTGCCGCGGAATTGCTCCGGGGGTGGGGACTTGTCCGACAACTTGTCACGTTGATGGGATGGAGACTTCTCCTAAACATTCATTAAAGTAATGAAAACGTTCATTAAAGCAATGAAGTAAACTGTTGGCGTAAAATATCAAATCACTATCAGCCCGTATAACGTTCCCTACGGAACAAGGGCCTCCGCTCCCGAAGGAGGTTTTTTGCCATAGTCACCACGCTTTGCAGGCGGGTTTGTGACCGCAGTATTATATCGTAATACACAGGGTAACTGTGTTGCCCGTTCGTTGGTACATAATTGCTATAGATAGCTATAACAATCGGGCTTAACGTGCTTTCCGAGGCATGGAGGGTAGTCCCATAACCAACCAGACCCGGAAAGAATTCTTAGAATTTACACGAAGATTGAATGCCATTGGGCGTGTCGAGGTTTAAGAATCAAAGACCCAATATAATTAATAGAATCAGGCGTTACTTGACGGAAATCCATATTCATCTAAATTAAAAAGACAAAATATGTTAATTCTGCTAAAAAAGGTGTCTATTTGCTGTAATGCTATTTTTGCACCGCCCTCCCTGGTGCATCTTGGGCATATTTTTGCGGACCAGATATTATGTCTTTTTGAAGTAGATTAAGACCCAATATTTTAAACTTACCTGTGAATCATCACTAAGACCGGTGAACCGCAGGCCTTTCTTAATACCCGCTATTCCGAAGTCCAGGAGGCCTTCCATCATACCGGCCGCCTCATCCTTTACCACAAACAATACAAATGTAGTGCATAAAACAATTGTCCGAAGGTAGTTAAAGACTATTTCAGAAAATAAAAGTTGATCAATCAAATTTGATAAATGGCGGTATTAGAGCAAAGCCAATCCAATTAATTTGACGCAAATAAATAAAAGATACCCAAAGTCATTGCGCCTTGGACCTGGGTAGAGGTGTATAACAAAAAAAATATATTGATTAATGCTTATCTAGGTTTTTAATATTTATAAATCATGTTTTTGCATTTTGTTCGAAATGGCATGCAAACTTTTATTGCGCGATGTAGGATATTGGAGAGAGTTGTAGATGGCGCTAGTTGTCTTCGTATATTTGTGGTTTCTTATGCGAGGATAGATGGGGCTACAGACACATTGAACGATACATTTAATTTTACATTACAATTATATATTCATCAATCTTCAGGGGAATACTTTGTTTAATATAATTATGTATAACATGTTATGCCTCAATAAGAAACTTTTCATAAATTAAAAAATAGTCATTTTAGTAATCAATTTTTAACTTAACTTCAGCAATATACAAATTAGGAAACGTTAGAATATAATGTGATTGGTAAAACAGGTTTATATGAAACCTAGTATCGACAACAGACCTCACAAAGGGTTAAATTTTTAATTAATTCATCATCTTCAGCCAATACAACGTCCACTGCTGAACATGGGTCTACTCTCGAGGAAGGGTATTTGCTTATAGTCACCACGCTTGGCAGGCGGGTTGGTGACCGCAGTATAATGTTAACACACAGGGAAACGCTGCTGCCCGTTCCCTGCTATACAATTATTAATGATGATGTTATAACAATCAGGACCAAAGGCTAACGTACTTTTCGAGGAGGGTAGTCCCTCAACCAACCAGACCCGGAAAGAAATCTTAGAATTTACACAAAGATCCTGTCCGGCGTGGGGAACCCTCGACCTCCGAAATTTAAAGCGAGCCAAATACCGCTACACTACGGAGGTTGTGGGTTTAATTAATAAGCTATAAGTCAAATTGTAACTACCTTTGTGAGAAAAAATAGATTATTATAATGTTTAAGTACACAGAGGAAGGTACACACAATAACACAGTTAATACGACGATTTCTACATAACATATTGATCATCACACCCATGCTGTTATTTACATGCAGTATATAACACCAAATAGACCAATCGCTATAAGAGACCCCCCACACTAGCGTCTTTCGAGCGTCGTTGTCGTGCCAGCGTCCGCGCTACGTCCACCCGACGTCGACGCCGCGGCGACGCGGCTGCCGAAAAAATCCTCCACTTGTTTGCCATGATGCCGAAACTGCATTCTATGTATCTTCTTGCACGGCTTAGTCTGTAATTGTACACTCTTTGTTGGTGTGATAAATGTTTTCCCGGGTAAGGTCGTTGCACATAAGCTGATGAAGGGAATTTTTCATCACCTACGAGTACAAAAGGAAGAGGCTCGCCGTTTTCTGTTACTGGGGCTGGTGGGGGCATTATTTTTCAAATCGCTTTCCATAAAAATGGTCGAGTCTGAAGATTTTCCGTAGCTGCCGACATCAAAGTAAATGAATTCATAATTCGAGTCACACACTGCCAATAAATTTATTGAAAAATACTTTTTGTAGTTGAAGTAAAGCGAGCCACTATCACATGGTCATATTATTCTGATGTGTTTCCCGTCGATGGCTCCAATACAGTTCGGAAAATTTGCCTTATCTCTAAACCCGTTTGGAATATTAATCCAATCTGTTGCTTGTGTGGGTGGTTTGCAAATATAAAATAAGCATTTAATTATCGCTAAGCATATTGTTCGTACTATTCGTTGCACTGTTGAATAGCCCCTTCTAAACAAATATTGCAAATCTTTAAATGAACATCCAGTTGCGTCGCGTCGCCGCGACGTCGACATCGGGTGGACGTTGCCCGGACGCTGCCACGACGACGACGCTCGAAAAGCTCAAGGCGCTAGTGTGGGGTCTGTAAGTATTGAGTATAGAATGATATAGTCCAGAGTAAGTAAGAACAAGTATTTTAGAAGTATAGTATAGAATTATAGGCAGAGAGGTAATGTTTATCGATATTTGCATAATATTATTATTATTTGTGATCAGGCAAGCAGTTGATTCACCTGGCAAGTGCCTGTATCCTGCTCTTCTCCACTAGTTTCTATCGCAGCTGAGATGTTTGTCGAGTCTATTTTTGAATTGGTTCACATTTTGGGCTGAAATTACGGTTTCTGGGAGTTTATTCCACGCTTTGGCTATACTATTGTTTAAAAAATGTTTGTGAAGGTTGTTGTGAGATAAACTGGTACATAATTTAAGATGGTGGCCTCGTAAATGGGAATTATCACTGCGTAGGAATAGTTTATATTATTAAGCCTTCTATATCATAATGCCCATTTAAGAAACTTTAAAAGTTATTGTAGAGGAACGGTTGGTGGTGTTCCTTCGCAGGAAATGAAGATCTTTGCCGCCCGGCAAAGAGGTTGTATGCCCGGCGACCGACGGCCAATTGTTTCTGTTCGAAACTTGTATATGTTAAAATTGGCTTGCAAACTTGTATTGCGCGATACAGGTTAGTTGGGTTGCTACGGACTAGATGGCGCTGCTCGTCTTCTTGTAGTTTGTGATGGCACTGTAGATGTCGCTAAGTTATCATTCCTCAATCATCCTAAAGGCGTGAATCATCCAAACACCTCAGACTGTGCCCTCTTGCGCAGGTTGCTTAATTTGTTATTTTTAACCCTATTTATTAAGGCAGCAGCCCTGCTCGCCTTTAAACTACGCCTAGCAGACAGAATAGCAGCTGTATGTATCTTCTACAATACTGTATAACGTATGCTATTAGATACACGTTTATCATAGGTGGTACAAGATATTGCTAATCACACCAGTGGCATAACGTGTTTTTGGAGGTACAAAATATAGTCCCACAACCTACTAGACCCACAAATAATAACATACTAGTGACTTGATGAGTGATAGTTCCTTGCAATATAGGTTGTATCAACGGGCGCCTTTAACAAAGGTTCGAAGTCATATTTTATGCTATAATTTTTAAAACGATTGAAAAAGTATGTATAGGTACATTGTACCACCAGTACCCGAAGTCCGAGCCCGCGAACTGTAAAGTAGAGCGAAAATTACACGACACCCCTAAATTACTAAAAGTCATAATCCCTCAATCTCATCGCCAGCCCGCCAGACCGCCCTGAGCCGAGGTCCAAGCCCCACAGGGAGCGGCCTCTTGCGCAGATTGCTTAGTTTGTAGTATTTAAACCATTTATTAAGGCTGGATTGATCGCTTTTATGCCCGGTGAAGTAGCAAAAGCCTCGTGGCTAACTACGTAAGTACGTCCGAAAAAAAAAGTACTACCATGTATAAAAAATTTCGCTGAATTTTAAGAACGACAAATACATCAAGCGGTGTCTATAATATATTTCAACAGACATGTTATAGAGTAGGGAATAGTAAGAGTAGTACGTGGTTTAGTTGCCGTGGGGGTTCACCGGAAATGCAAGCGCTTCTCAGCGATACCCGGTGGCCCTCACACTCATGGCGGAAGAAGGAGTACCCGGGGGGTTTTAGTGGCGGTAGGGTCCTCTCCTCGTGGTATGAACAGCATATCACGCACTGGAGAGGGCGAGTCCCCAAAGTACGTGGTTTAGTTGACTAGGGTAGTCGTGCAAGGCCTGTGCTGACTAACCTGAAAAGCTGCTGCAAACTAGGAGCATTTGACACTATGCTATTTCAAATCGTTTGAGTATATTTGATCCAAACAATGGACAACCGGTCGATCGCGATCGACTTGTAGATATCTCGATCTCGGCAGCTATTAGTTAGAATCTTTCAACTTCACTACATAGTATAAAACAAAGTCGCTTTCTCTGTCCCTATATCCCTATGTATGCTTAAATCTTTAAAACGTAAAAGGTTTTTTTTAATAGATAGAGTGATTCAAGAGGAAGGTTTATATCTATAATACATCAGCATTGCACCCGTGCGGAGCCGGGGCGAGTCGCTAGTAGATAATAAAAGTGATATTTTAGATTATAATTATTCTGAAAAAGAAAACGATGCCCTCTGCTATCGATTTTCCTATTTGTATTAAGTCACACAAATAATAGAAAATCAGAGACAAGACACATTTTCTGATGATGTTTTTAATTTTTGAAATTATTTAGCAAAATCTCATTCTGCAAGATGTATTCAATAAAACAAATAAAATCAAACATTTTTATATTTAATTTATAAAATTTAATTTTGATTGAACACGTTGCAGAATAAATTTTATGCCACATAATACAGACTTTTTTAAATATTCTGGCAAGCCATATGAAAACTAGAAAATTAAATATTATAAAATAAATATTCTCTATCTCTTTCAGTTTTATGTTTTTTCATGACGTCGTTGTTTTTGAGTGTTCTTACTATAAATAAAAGTAGGTATGTATGTATCGAGGGATTGTATTATGAGTACCCAATACTCACCATTTATAGCCGCCGCTTCTATCCAACTTTACCATCAATGTTCGCTAAGAAAACACCATGAAACACCATCACCATACCTAGTATAAAGTAAAGCGAAAGCGGATAGTACGTGCAGAACATACACTGGACAGCTTGCGGGTCACATCAACAACTATGCCCTCCACCTGTAGGTCACCAATCTGTTTCTTGGCCTGGCTGACCGTCGACTGGATGTCCTTGAGGAGCTCCGCAGGCTTGGGGCTGAGTTCCTTCTTCGCTTCGGGCTGAACATGAGAGTCTATGGGGTCGACTTCAATGGTCTCTTCTTCACCTAGAAATAAGAATAGAAAGTTTTTAGAACATTAAAAAAAATGGCATAGAACTGTCAGTAAACAGTTCATTATCAATTTTTTTTTTTATATTACTACCGGAGTTTTTCCCACTGCTAGTATTCTAGTTAACCCCTCGTGCTAAACTAAAATGTTTGTGTTACCAGTGGGTTCACATCGGTAGTGCAATTGGTGGGGTTCGAACTGGCGACCTCAAGATCACAAGTCCGACGCCCTAGCCATTGGGCAACGGCCGTTTAAAAATATATCTATAGTTCTTCAAACCTGCAATAATGCTGAATAGTTTATTTGTTTGCTTGAATGCGGTTATATCATAAACTACAGGCCCGATTTGAAGCTCTCAGATAGCTTTTATTTTGGAAGGCTATAGGCTATATTTTATTATGGAGTTCCCACAGGATCGGGTGAAGCTAGTATTAAAATATTTTTCATAATGTAACTTGTCCTTACTCACCAAACCACAGCGGCTGGGGCGACTTTCTCCGGGGCGGGTTTGGGCTCCCCTCAGTGTCTGCATCCTGTCCCCACAGCCGGCTCAATGTGATCTCCCCGTCCAGACTGGCCAATAGGTCCTGGCCCATGCTGATGCATTGCAGGTCTATGTCTGTGTCCCAGGTTTTGACGCTGCCTATCAAATTATACCACGTAATTTATTAGACATTTTTTTTTCAACACTAAATGTACATATGGTACAATGACAGACGTAATTGTCGTAGGAAATAAAACCTTATTCAATTACAATAAGGTTCACAACAAAAATCTTAGAAAATAATCAAAATTCCCACATGAAATTGGACCAAAACAGAAACAGGCAAAACTTATTCTGTAGAATATTGTTAAAAAACCAAGTTTTAGATCTTCAATAACATCTCTCCACCAATTTTCATGACAATTGGTGTAGTAACGGTGGAGTACGAGCCCGGACGGATAGACATGACGAAACTATACAGGTTCCTTGTGGACTAAGGATCCCTTAAAAGAATAATTCTGCAATACTAAAAAACTCAAAATCCATTATAATGTTTAGGTGTATAAATGTGTTACAATACACACAAAAAGAGGCATGGAAAATCGTTTTAATTTTTTTGTTAGTTTTCTTACCTTCAATTATTCTATCATAAATCTTGACTTCATTCCTGCCTTGCCGGCCTCTCCTCTGCCTCAGAATCGGCGATGCCTTTATATCCATTGGTTCAGAACTTGTAACCGGTACCTCTTCAATAATATTCTCAAATTCCTCTATTACAGCATCCTCTTCAGCTTGTTCCTTGACTTTATTTGTATTCTCTTCCGGTGTTGTTACCAATGGTACAGTGGGTTCCGGCATACAGCTTTCTGGTCTGCTGTCAGTATCACATTCGCAAAGACCATAAAATTCCCTTATCGCCTCTATCCTAGCCATTCTTTCCGGATGAGCTTCTAATAATGTCAATAACTGATCGTTCAACCAAGCAGGCCTAGTTATTGTAGTGTCAATTAAATTATATAGCTTTTTAGAGAGAATACGGACCAAAAGTTCTGAATGCGGTGTATCCCAGAGCTCCCAGGGTACAATTTCTTTCATCACAATACGTATGATGTTGGTGCAATGGTCGGCAGGTGTCAGTTTCTGATTGTTAGGGTCAAATATTGAGTGAGACTTCTTGTATAATGTTTCGATGGGGTTAGCAGGGGTTTTCTCAAAGCGTAGCATTGCTTTGCGGTATTCTTTCAAATGGCAAGTCAGGATGGTGCAGGCGTCTACAAATAAGTCTTGACTTTCTATTTTGCCACAGATCTGTAAAAGTATGTGGGTTACTTAAAAACAATGGGTGGACTGCACTAAATAAACTGCTCAGATAACTTTTTTTTATACTTATTAATATTATGGAAAAAAATAATAGTAAAGAAAGTATTTTAAAATTAAATAAAAAAAGCACAAGGAATTGCATGATAGTACCAGAATGGGTATTTAACCATAAGATATTTTTATACAAAATGAAAATAATTGAAAATAGCCGATGTAATATATTAATCTATTGATACACATGCAAAAGTGCAGTTAGCAGCTTATTACAAGTGTATATACAGATTTATTTATTATACAAGTGTAGAGTTTATTAAAAGAAATTGGTACATATTTGATTGGCCTATGGGACACATCTATACTTATATTATAAAAAGGAAAGATTTGATTGTTTGTTTGTATTGAATAGGCTCTGAAACTACTAGACCTATTAGAAAAATTTGTTCACTGTTGGAAAGCTAAACTATCCTTAGATGACATAGGCTATAATCAATTATGAAGTTCCCACGGGAACGGGAGCTAGGTGGGTCAGGCACATGCATGCGGGACGCTAGTTAAAATTATGTTCTTATGATGCGTCTCTTTTTTTTCTATCTACATCTCTGAATGTGGAAGCTCGAGAAGAATTGGCAGTAAACTCGCTGGTATCTTTTTTTTTTCAAATGAATGTTTAACTATTAATAAAGCAGTATTGTTTCAACAGCCTATTTACATTCACTGCTGAATATTGGCCTAGTCTTTAGAGACCTTGGTAAGCCAAGGTCCTTGAGGGATATTGCCATAATCACCATTCTTGGCAGGCGGATTGAAAGAAGAACATGGGAAGGAGCCTTGAGCTGGAAGATGCAGATGAAGATGCTGCCCATCCGTCAGCTCTATGTCCCTTAGTTGCCTCTCGCCCATACCCATATATACTCACTGGAAGAAATGGGGTGGTCTATTCTAAGAATAAAACCACACAGACACAGATATTTACAATAAAAAATATTAATAATAAAGAATAATAAGGATAAATATTTACAATAATAAGTAAAGAATAACTCAAGATAATTCACACCTCAAAAGTCTTCGAAATCATCTGATCTAGGAGTTGTTTGCAAGCAAACGGAAAGCTGATCTCTTCAGATATATACGGGAGGTACCAAGCCGACACCACCCTCTTCTCCAGGACGGTCGAGATAATGCTCAGCTCGTTCGTATCATACTCTCTGCTAAAATCTATCCGCTCCACCTGAGCGAGTCTCCGGGACACTTTAGCGAAATATGGTAAATAAGGATATTCTTCCACTAAACTTGCCCAGTCATATTGTATTGGCTTAGTCATTAACAGTAGATGTTGAATAAATTTAAAACTAAGGTATAATGTGCCGAGAAAAATGGTTAAAATATATAAAGGGAACCATATTCCACTTATTGGTGAAATATTAGTCATGTAATGTACGAGGACTAAACCAGCGGTCCCCATGGAAGATGCGGTGATTACAAATTGGAGCGCACTTCTTTTTGCAACGTTATTCATTTTTAATTATTTTTCGCACTTCAGTGAACCATTTTTTGGTGACAACTGTATTGATCCAAGTTGCATGTAATATACCTACTAGTAAGTATTATTAGATGTCATAACATTCTAGTTGCAACACCCAATTGCAACAGATGTTTATTTCGTGTGTGATCTCCGTAAAATGGAATGGTTTCAATGGGTTAAAATAAAAATGCTAAGAAATTTAATATAAGAAAATTTGCTCTTGTAATAGAATCATTTCTTTTAATGACTGTAGTTTTAAAAAATCTATAACAAACAAGATTAAGTAATAGGTATATATCGAAATATAACTTAGAAATAAATAATTTTATGTGCCGGAACGTGTTTGATATCAAAATTACATTGACATTTGCTGTCAGTGAATGTCAACGTGTAAACGTCATTCCTACATGGGCATTCTTGTGTAGATTGCGAAAATTAAAAATTGAAATTAATTCGCAAGTTTGATAGTAATACTACGAATATGTAAGTCAATATTATTTAAATCACATTTTTCTTGTAATACCATAAATATATAAGTGTGTGTTGACTCATGAATATTCCGTTTATTCAGGTCGAAAGTTACTTTCAAGATTACCCTGACTTCGGATCCAAAATTGCCGTTCAAAGTGTGAGTAACCATTCCAGCTAGCTCCTCCTTACAATCTTGTAACTTCAACGTAATCAGTATTTCACACTAGTTCTCTGTATTCACGAGGAAATAAATTAAATTCGGTTATTTCGTTATTTCGACAGATGCTGAATGATCCAGGCTCAGTTCTCTGCGTTGAAGTTACAAGATTTTAAAATGGAGACAGCAGTAGTACAACAATTTCTTAATTTCTTTCAAGACTTCATTAACTTGTGCCAGCGGGAAAACTGGCCAGATAATGATACTAGTGAAACTGAAATAAAAAATGCTTTTCTAATATCACAACATGTAGAACAATGTCTCGATAGACTACAAAAACGGGACATAATCAACGAGTTTCTAACGGTTTTACACTCAAAAGAACAAAAATCAAATAACTTATTGAAAAATTGTTTATCTGACCCTCCAAAATACATACTAAAGAAAATTATAAACTCAAATACCAAAATTAATCAAATGGATGTTGGTTTTCAATTGTTTCTGGAATTATTCTCGGAAGATAAGTTAGAAAACTATTTGGCTGACTTGATGCTTGAGGCTGCTTCTAAAGACACATTACTTAAAAACATTAATCAAGAAATTTCTCAAGAAGATTTACTAGAATTCAAAACAAAGATACTCTTGTCCGAATTGAATTCATGTGAATCAGACGTCCTGACTTTAATAGAGAATTGTTCACAAGATACAGTAGAACTACTAGTTTTAAGTCTATTAAATACTGAAAAGAATTATCAAAAAGGAGTTAAAAGTATTGCTGATGCATTTTTAACTATAGTGCTAAGCAAAGACACTAAGTATAAACAATTTTGGAGACAACTTTTTAAAGTTGATGATAAATATTTTCTGGAAATGTGTGTTGAGAATGCAGATATTTTTACATACATTGTTGGAGCTTTATTAGATTGCGGAAAGTTGTTGAAAGAGGGAATGTCCTCCGAATGTTTCTACATCAACTTGAGTGAATCAGAATTGTCTAATATTGTTAAGAGGATAGGCATCAATGAGAGCTTGAAATGTCAGTTTCTTAGTATTGTACACAATTGTGATAAAGATGTTGAATTTTGGAGTAATATTTTGTAAATACACTTTTTAAATGAATTTTTGTTTTGTCTATAAACCTGCATGGTTAATAAGAACTTATAAAATTTGCCATACCTCTGACAGTAGTATTCTTTGTAGGAATAACATTAGTGAAGAAATTTCTGTTCAATAGATTTTATCTATATAAAAATGAATCCCTAAATTACTGTTTATATTTTATTTTTCAATATAAAACAAGTTATTCATATTAAAATATACATGTTTTTTTTTCAATAAAGTTTTTATTTATTTTTATTACAATTTTTGTGAAATTTGGTACAGATATAGTCTAGAGCCTGAGAAAGAACATAGGCTATATTTTATTATGAATTTCCCACGGGAACGGGAGTTACGCGGGTGAAACCGCGCGTGGGAAGCTAGTAATTTATATTTTACAGAACTCACCTATCACACACCAAATAGAAAATGACCAATTACAAATAACAGTAGGTACTGATGATATATGAAAAAATACAGAAAACAACATTTTTTATTTCTTGTTAAAACTACAACAACATTATATTATGTTAAAAAAATAGTAGGCAGAGGAACAAAAATATATGTACTTATATTTCATGAGCGTTAGCATAAACACGGTCAGATATTTTTATTTATTAAGGGACATCAACAATATAAACATCATTGACAAATATGCAAGGAAAAAATAGGGCTAGTTGTGCACAACATTTGTTATAGAAATAGTAATACATACTTAGATATATAATAATACCTCATCATCATCAACAGCCTGTTTACGTTCACTGCTGAACATGGGCCTCCTCTTAACAGACCTTGGCAAGCCAGGATCGTAGAGGGATATTGCCATAATCACCACGCTTGGCAGACGGATTGGTGATCAAATCAAATCTGTAAGGGTGCGGATATCTATCCCGGATTCATCCCACCGTACAAAACAAATACCATTGGTTCTCTGAAGATTAACGAAAAGAAATAAAATAAAAATAGTTGTTAGCAATTTTGGACATAACCTCATTTATTATTTTCTACAATGAAACATGAAACAGCTTATACATAAAGCTAAGATTCAATGAAATACATAGAACTTTGCCAACTTCTAGCTCAGTACCTCAAGAGTCGCTTTCTGGGTTCAAAGTTCTATGGTATTTTATTATACTACTGTACTAATATGACAATAAGTGGTTAGTCCCTAATGTATGTCACCATCATAGTCCTTATATCAAATTTTTAACCAAGTACTACGGTGTAGAACATTCTACTTTGAGTTTAAAGATAACAAAATTTAGACACCAACCTTGCTCCTTCTGAAGTCTTCCACATTCTCATTCTCAAATGAGTTCCAAAATTGAATTATAAAATCTTAAATGAATTCTCAAGTAGATACTTAAATGAAACTCCTAAATCCTTAAATAAGTTCTTAAAACAGTTCTTAAATAAGTTGTTATATAAGTTCTTAAATCCTTAAATGAAATTCTTAACTTCTTAAGTAAATTCTTAAATCCTTAAATCCTGAAATTATTAAATCCTTAAATGCTGAAATCCCGACCAGCTGAAAAGAAACAAAATTGATTTGATTAGAACTAACTCTTGTCTAATGCAAAGCTATGCCACGTCACTGGCATAGAAAAAATAATACAAAATATTCTTACTGGAAAAACGTTGTTCCCAAACTTGACGTACTTCCACCAGCCTTCCCGCCTCCCAAAACTCTCGTGCCGGTCTGAGACACGTAAACTGGAAGGAACGAAAGTTTTATACGCCAATTTCGAACAAAGGATTCTTTGACCTCACGTTGACCCTCGACAAAACTTACCAATAAAAACCTCCAAACTTTATATGAAAATTAACTCCGCCGTTTTAGACCACAGTCATCATTTCGGCCGCCTTCAAACTATCGCCCTCTGACGATACAAAAAAAATAGCTCAAGCACTCATGCTTCGCTTTCCAAAATAAAAAAATGGCTGTCTAGCCAATCTTTCGCCGACTATCCAATGTGGTCAACGCACAAAACTCAAGGTTCAGTGTTGCCACAATAAGAACACCGAAACCGTACCAATTATTACAGATTATCGGTAAACTAAAAAAAACCAAAAGATTTAAACTACAAATAAAAAAACGCTACGTTACAATACCCCCCTTCCCCAATGAAAGGTTCAACGTAGGTGAACCGCTCGCTGCCCTCAGCGATACAACCGAAACATACAAGCAATATAAGAATGCCTGAAAAGAAAAAAAATAATAACACCAAATGTCTACAATTAAAAAAAATTGTGAAGTTATATGAGATTATGAAATTATGTCCAAAAAAACAAAAAAACTGACTCTAAAGCAACTTAATACAAGCCTGATCTGAACTGAATTCCAACACCACCTCAAAAAAAAAATATTAACCCAAGAATGAACCCAAAAACAAACAAAAAAAAATAATAATAATCCAATTACTATAAAAAAAAAACCAAAGTTCAACACTAAATTTATAGTCAACTGGAATCTAAACACAATAACCAACATGGATTAATAAGATGAAATCTAAATTACCAAAACAAACTAAAATGGAGGTGCCAACAAAACAAGAACAAGCTTATGTTAAGTCACCAAACAAAATGTGTAGGAAAATATCATGCATATCATTTTCCTACAAATAAATCTTTCCAACCAGTAAATAATCGTACAGGCTCGTGATGGTAATGCCTATCTTCGGCTTTCCACACTAACCTCAGCATTTTCAGTCAGTAAATACGCCAACTGAAAATGCCGATACCAAACGCCAGGACTGATGTTGAACATTCCTTAATTTTCTCTTGTTGACCGGGCGAAAACAACACAACCAAAATTAAAACTAATCAAAGCTAACCAAAACCGAGCCAAAACTAACCAAACAAACCTAAACTTACAGAACACACATGCATGTGTTCTGAAAATCTTGCTATAACAAGATAACAAAATAACGTAAACCAAAACATTTACCTACAGGATGGAACCCCAAACAGAATAATACCTATATAGGTATCCCAAAACTCCCAACAGCATAAACCCATCTAGGTTTACACAACAAAAACAGAAAAATATCCGAACCAAAATAATACCATAACGGTATTCCTAAAACTTCAAACACCATAAACCCATCTTGGTTTATGAGCAAAAATGGAATAAAAATCCCAAACAAAATACAAAATTGTTCCTACGTGTAATAATAAAATTACCAGCGCTGGCATAAATTTACAGTAGGAAACAAAAAAAATTAGTCCATCCCGCATTACCGTAACTCGTGACCACCCATAAATCTGCCTTTGCCCTAACATTATACCTTTTCATTCAACCTTCAAAACAACCTAATATTCTCATTCACACCTCATCTTACATATCTTTCATACATGCCTTCTATCTCTCCTCACCCATACTTTGTAATGAAACAGCAAAATCTGTTCAACACGTTCCTTTCAGGATGGAGTTTAAATGCCAATCATTTAAACGCCAAAGCAAAGTTTGTCGGGAAACGATTCTGCTTCACCCGTCAACTGTGGCGGCACGGCGAGCGGAGGTAAGCGGACCGTGCGTCCACAGATCACAAAACGAAACAAAATCACCGACAAAATAAGATGGGCAAGGTGGCACGATACAGGCACAAAACAAACACAAAAAAAAACAAAAGTGAATTGTCAACAGTGGCGGTGCGGCGAGCAATCAAAATTGGGAACAAGTTGCGGACCGCACGTCCACTGTTCACGCAAAATTACGACCCTTTCAGGTCTTTAATATGCCACGACCCAATCGAGTGGCCATCCATTCTCTCTAATTCGTAAACTAGAGGAGACAAAACCGCTTTAACCCTGCACTTCTCGTACTTGGGTGCAAGCTTAGCCATTTTAAATTTAGCAGCGTCGCTTTGCACATAGCAACGCTTCCACACAATATCACCTACCGTACTAGCCGGTGTCTTTGAACGAATATCTACTTCATAAGTAAGTTCATCCTTTAATAAAGAATGAAACTGGACAGCACGCTCCATAATGTAAATCAATGTTCAAAATTAATTCTCAAAATGTCTATTTTATGATGGTGAAATACTTACAAAATGTGTGTAAACTTTAAAATAAAATTGTATTAAGTAAAGCAATAGGTATAACTTAACCTTTGTCAAATATAAGTTTCAAAATTATGATGTTATACAAACATCTAAACAAAGTTGTTTATGAAATAACAAAGCTAACATTCTATAATTGTTTTGCACAATGAAATCTCTAATGCTTATTACCTTTGAGTATATACATGTATATTATTACACCAAATTACTAAATCTCCAAATAAAATTTAGCAAATCATCATAAAAAAATAAGTTTTAACTTTTCATTGTAAAACTATAACCTCCAAATTAAAACTTCAAACAAGTTTGTTTTAAACAATCAAAGTTCTAAATAACAGTCAAAATATGTATTACTTATCACTGAATAATGAATAATTACTACACTTTATATCTGTTATACCTTTAACATCAGTAATATAATAAATTTCAAAAGTATATATCATACAAGTATAAAAAACAAAGTTGGTTTATGAACCAACAAAATTACTTTCTTTTTCACAACTAAAACTCTAATTACTCAAATATTAGAGCATATACATGTATATTGTTACATAAAATGACTAAATTTCAAAATTAGATTAAGCTAATCTCAATGGAAAAATATGTTTTAAGTTTTCCTTGCATAAACTATTACTTCAAAATTACAAGTTACAAAACCAGTTTGTTTCACACAAAAACAAGTCAAAACGCTTGTTATTCTATCACCAAATCATAAGAAATTACTACAGTGTGTACTGAGTATTCAATTAAACTATGTTAACATGGGTCATATCAAGATAAAATTCAACTTTTAATGTGAAATAACTAACTTTCAAAATACAAAGAATCTATGATGATGACATATAAAACCTTCAGAAAAACAATGTTCAAAATAACAAAATTAACCTGGGCATCAACTGCCCTGTAAAAAAAATGTAAAAGTACACTGATCAAACTAACAAAATAAATTGGGTGCTATTTGTCACCCCCTATTCAAAATAACAAAATAAAAAAATGGGCACCATTTGTAACAATGTTACAAACTCACCTACTATACTGAATAGATGCTTACCTGCTTGAAATTTAGCATTCTCAGTATTTATAATACTACAGTGTACTAATAAAATAAATAAAGTTGGGCGCCATTTGTAAGGGTGCGGATATCTATCCCGGATTCATCCCACCGTACAAAACAAATACCATTGGTTCTCTGAAGATTAACGAAAAGAAATAAAATAAAAATAGTTGTTAGCAATTTTGGACATAACCTCATTTATTATTTTCTACAATGAAACATGAAACAGCTTATACATAAAGCTAAGATTCAATGAAATACATAGAACTTTGCCAACTTCTAGCTCAGTACCTCAAGAGTCGCTTTCTGGGTTCAAAGTTCTATGGTATTTTATTATACTACTGTACTAATATGACAATAAGTGGTTAGTCCCTAATGTATGTCACCATCATAGTCCTTATATCAAATTTTTAACCAAGTACTACGGTGTAGAACATTCTACTTTGAGTTTAAAGATAACAAAATTTAGACACCAACCTTGCTCCTTCTGAAGTCTTCCACATTCTCATTCTCAAATGAGTTCCAAAATTGAATTATAAAATCTTAAATGAATTCTCAAGTAGATACTTAAATGAAACTCCTAAATCCTTAAATAAGTTCTTAAAACAGTTCTTAAATAAGTTGTTATATAAGTTCTTAAATCCTTAAATGAAATTCTTAACTTCTTAAGTAAATTCTTAAATCCTTAAATCCTGAAATTATTAAATCCTTAAATGCTGAAATCCCGACCAGCTGAAAAGAAACAAAATTGATTTGATTAGAACTAACTCTTGTCTAATGCAAAGCTATGCCACGTCACTGGCATAGAAAAAATAATACAAAATATTCTTACTGGAAAAACGTTGTTCCCAAACTTGACGTACTTCCACCAGCCTTCCCGCCTCCCAAAACTCTCGTGCCGGTCTGAGACACGTAAACTGGAAGGAACGAAAGTTTTATACGCCAATTTCGAACAAAGGATTCTTTGACCTCACGTTGACCCTCGACAAAACTTACCAATAAAAACCTCCAAACTTTATATGAAAATTAACTCCGCCGTTTTAGACCACAGTCATCATTTCGGCCGCCTTCAAACTATCGCCCTCTGACGATACAAAAAAAAATAGCTCAAGCACTCATGCTTCGCTTTCCAAAATAAAAAAATGGCTGTCTAGCCAATCTTTCGCCGACTATCCAATGTGGTCAACGCACAAAACTCAAGGTTCAGTGTTGCCACAATAAGAACACCGAAACCGTACCAATTATTACAGATTATCGGTAAACTAAAAAAAACCAAAAGATTTAAACTACAAATAAAAAAACGCTACGTTACAAATCATGATGTAAATCTTGAGCTAATGGATGCTGCTGCCCATTCATCAGCCATATGTCCCTTAGTCGCCTTTTACGACACCCATGGGAAGTCATGGGGTGGTCTATTCTAAGCCGGAAACCACACGGCATACCTACCTTCTGAAAAAGAATTAAAAAAAATATATTTTAATTATAATTTACATATTTTATGAAGTATTTTTGTAAATCTTTTGTATGTTTTTTACTTAACAATGAATTGAAATCATAGTGATCAACAGCTTTTAAATTTATCTAAAAATAGAGTTAGACAAATACAAATTCCATTTATTTATGTATCCTAGTTTGAAAGTAGATGTAGTGACAAGGATTAAGAAAGGAATGCAAAATTGGATATTAGAGAGAATTAATGAAAGGAGACTAACTAGTATCTATAGGGTGAATGTGAACAGAAGTGTTGAAAGTGGAATACCAATGCGGACGTGCCATATTCTAATCGAACACATTCTTGGGAAAGACCAAGATAAGGAGATTAATTAATGTAGAAGAGGCGAAACTTGTATGTCTATATCGTAGTAAGTGGAAGCTACCACTACGGGAAAGAAGTGTGAATGTATATACAGGGTTATTTGTAAAACACCGGTAACCTCTCAGGACTACGTTACTAACATCATAATCAACAACTTTTGTTCTATGACTTTTAAAAATTCATCAGATTTACACACAAAAATAAAAATATTTAAATTCAACGCTCTAAATGTTACGAAGTTTATGCGAAGCAAAAGAAAGCGATAGTACCGACAATAGCGAGGGGAGCGGGGAATACAGAGTTGAAATGTGTTAGATAAGACAACGAAATATTGAAGATTGTTTTTGGTAAATGTGTTTTGTAAAAAGTTGTAGAACAAAAGTTGTTGTTTATGATGTTAGTAATATAGTCCTGAGAGGTTACCGGTGTTTTACAAATAACCCTGTAGATCTAATACATACGTATTTGATGTCTGTGTATATTTTAATAATGTTTCGTTTGTCGTTGTGATATGCAGTCTAAGCGTGCCCGAGGCGACTCCGTTCACGGCGGTGCTCAAGTTCGCGGCGGAGGAGTTCCGCGTGGAGCCCGCCACCAGCGCCATCATCACCGACGACGGCATCGGCATCAACCCTCAACAGACCGCTGGTAACTTGCGGCTTTCATTATCTATCATCTTTAGCCCGTATAACGTCCGCTGCTGAACATGGGCCTCCTCCCGAAGGAGGGTTTTTGCCATAGTCACCACGCTTGGCAGGCGGGTTGGTGACCGCAGTATTATGTATACAAGGAAACGCTGCTGCCCGTTCCCTGGTATACGATCGTTATAAATGATATTTAAACAATCGGGAACAAAGGCTTAACGTGCTTTCCGAGGCACGGAAGCCGTCCCTAAGCCAAACAGACCCGAAAAGAAATTATACAATTTACACAAAGGCGTGGGGATCTGTGATCTTTGTGTGAATCTTCTGTAATTCTTCGAGGATCTGTCCGGCGTATACTGAACCTACTACCTCCGAGATTTAAAGCGAGTCGAATACCGCTACGCCACGGAGGTTGTGTATGTCCATTAGCAATTCCCATATATATTTTTAAAATTTTTGAATACTTTCCGGAAAGTTTACAAAATACTAAATTTCAAATTTGAATTAAGCTTGTAAACTGTTTATCAGGAGGCCTTAGGTTAATTTGTCCCAACAAACAAAAAAAAAACTCATTTATGTTATAGATGTTCATTAAAGAAGAAATTACTATTATTTCACTGCACTTCTATTAAGCAACTGCTCCAATAAGCGCTGATGCTCTCAATCAAGTAGTTTATTGTGCTACATACTATTAACATATTTATTATAACTAAACGCATAATGGGTAAAAATGGCATTATTATAATATTGTATATGAATGAATGAAGGTGTAATTTTTTATTTTTGTTTGTCACAAGATTGAATTATTTTTTCAAATTAGTTTAGGTAAAACAGCGCACGTTTAGTTCTAAAGAAAATAGTACCTATAAGTTCAAAATACAAGTGATTTCTATTATATAAATGAACACTTGC